>CM040425.1:74094365-74809365 GCA_022702705.1 Papilionanthe hookeriana x Papilionanthe teres | reverse complement strand
TTTTGGAGGAAGAAGCACCACGGTAGAATTTGATTGGCTTCGCACCGTCGTTACGTACCTCTTTGACCTCCATACCCTCGATCTTATTAGAATGGATCGGAGTTAGGGTCATAGTATGTACGTAATGGTTAATCTTCTCGTACATTGATTTGTATTCTTCGTTCTTTTCATCTTCGAGGAGATCTTGTATTGCGGCTTCTTTCGACTTATTGTTGCTTGCTTCTTGCTTGATTTCTTTTTCTTCTTCGAACTATCTTCCCGATCAAAATTGATGGTTGGTTTTCTCGTCCAACTCGTCCTAACGTCTCTACCACGGCCTCGTCCCCGGCCTCGACCTCGGATGCGAGTTGTGGAGAAACCTTCACCATCTCGCCGGAAGGGAGTGGTGAGTGGCTCGTTGGACTAGAACTTCGGGTTCTTCGTTGTCCCGAACTTTCTTTGCTTCATTTGTTACGGTATCTACGGAGAAGATCGTTTTCTTTGGCGGTGCATAATAAGCTGCATCTTCATGGATTCCAATCTCATGTACGGAGAATGGTTGTAAGTCGCCTTTGATGCACTTGTTCCCCTCCATCGTAATATTTGATGCACGATACGGAGATGATGGTACCATCCTGTTTTCATGTATCCATGGTCGGCCGATAGAGCGTTGAACGATGTTTCGAATCGATTATATGAAATTTTGCGGTTGTCTTTGCTAAATCACCGGTCTTTATCGGTAGCGTTATTGACTCGAGGGCTCTTTCTCCTTTACGGTTGAATCCTCTTAATAACATTTTGTCGGCCTCGAGCTCGCGAGCATCAATTTCCAAGTATGCTAGTGTTCGAAGACTCGTTATATTGATTGATGCTCCTGGATCCACCAATACTGCGGAGAGCGTAAACTTCCCGATTGTAGCCGAAATGTACAACGGTCGGTTGTGATCTCGTCGTCCCAAGTAGTAGGTCATTGTCAGTGAAGGTAACACCTCGCTTGTTCCTTTAACGAGCAAACCTCATCTAAGGGATCTCCGGCCATTTGAGCTAAGCAAATTTCCGGATCGAAGTAAGGCCTTGATCGGAGCTTCTCTCATCTCCTTTGATAAGATGAGAGCATCGTGGATGCTCGGTTTGGCTGGTAGTTTCCTAAGATGGGCTAGCACGTTGTAGTCCACTTTGTTCTCCTGCGTCTCGGCTTCTTCTCGAATGGGTATTTCGTTCTGTGAGGGTTGGTTCTTCTTGAACAACCACCGCTTTCCTTTGTCTTTCGGAGCCATTCTCGGAGGTAGAACTCTTCCACTTCTTAGGTTGACTTACGTAATTTCTTCGAATCTAGTGTTGAGTTTGTCGGTGTCTCCTCCGAATCGGAATGATCGGCTCTTCCGGATTATCTTCAAAATCCGAAGGCTCTAACTTCTATCGTAATCGGAGCTCCTCGAAACTCACAGATAGATCCGTTGCTTGTTGAACTCTCGTAGCCTCCTTGATGGATGTCTTCTTCGTCATTTTGCTCGTCGAGATTGTGTATGATTTGAGAATTGTTGTTGGTATCGAAGTCGATATCCGGATTGTCGCTAGTTACGTAATCGTTAGAAACAGTCAAAACGTAGCCAACGCCATCACCCTTATCATTATATGATCCCACCGAAGTGAGTAGATAATCATACAAAATCGGAGGTCAGAGGGATTTCTCCCCCGAATCGGAAACAACTATCCTAGGATAAGCGGCCCCTAGTCTAGCCTTAGGAATCTCGGTCCCCTCTTCTTCGTCAATTTTCTTCTTCTCTTCGATTGTCTCTGTCGAGGTGGTTCTTCTATCGCAAGTGATAGTACCGGCTTAACGGGTCTCGAACTGCGAATTGAAGCTCGCACCGAAGCGGTTCGGATGTTGTCTAAAATCTTCTTCGAAGATCTCGTCCGAGCGGTAGTCCATCCATCGTCGGTTGCATAGGGATCTATCGGAATGACGGGATCGGTTGAGATAACATTGACGGAACCTCCTTTACGGGGTTCCTTCATGTACTCCTTCGGGATTGTTATATTTCCTTTCCGAAGGTTGTCGTTGAGCCAACTCTTAAAGGTAATACAATCTTCTATCTTGTGCCCAAGCATACGATGGTAGGGGCAAAAGTTGGGATCACCTTTCTTGTTGACTTCCTCCGGTCTTTTGGGCTACGGCAACTGGAAATGCGGAGTTTTCATTAAGCTACGGAACATCTTTGGTACTTGCTTCATTTTTGAACGGATATTCTGCTGCTCGAAGCTCCCTCGATGTACGTTGCGGACGAGACGGTTGTTCATACTTGCGGAGACGGTCGATAGCTTGGACCGGGGTTGCTTGGTAATTCTGTTGTGGTTGTTGCGGCCGTTACGGTGGTATTTGCATCGGTTGTTTGCCTTTATCAGTCTGCTGCAACGATCCCGGATTTCTTTTCGAAGGTCTTCACCGGCTTCAGCTTGTCCGTCTTGTCGGCAAAACTTAATTGCTTCGCCTCTTCTTGCAAGCTTCCGGCCTTGTTTAACAACTTCTCAAAAGTCTTAATAGTGAATCCCTTGAGGAGAAGTGCTATCGGACCGTGAATGCTTTTAAGCGAGATGCCGATTGCATGTTGTTCTTGCGAGTTGTGGTTCACACTTCATACTTAAATTTCTCCATCGAAGTATGTAATCCACTAGAGTTTCATTCGGCCTTTGTTTCTCTACCACTAAATCACCTATAGTGATGTGGTGTTGAGCTCCGACAAATCGCTTGATGAAGAGGCTCTCTAGCTGCGAGAATGTCTTCACCGAACCGTTGGGTAATTCCGCATACCGGTCGAAGGCGATTCCGACAGACTGTCGACGAGCTCGTCGGAAGAGTAGCGCATCGCTCCCGCCGGCATTGCAACAACTAGCACGAAAGTGTGCAACATGATGTCGGGGTTCCCGGTTCGTCGAAGGTCTTAAACGAGAGGTGGTACGAAGCCTTTCGGGTATTGGACGGCGTCGAATTCTTCGGGTAAGGTCTACCCGTCCGAATGGATGTCCCGCTCTTCGATTGTGCTAAGGCTTCTCGCACTCTGCTGTTCTACCAAGTTCTTGATATCCTTTTCGGGGATCATACTTTGTGTTGTGTCCTTTTTAGCTGGTCATCCCCATTGACGGATGTAATCTCCTTTCCTCCGTCTACGATGTGAATGACTTACGGGGTGTCTCTCATGTGGTTGTACTTGACTGCGGAGAGTGGCCGGAGCTACGGCCATCTCTTCCATCCTTTTCGCCATTTGAGCGATCGTGTCGTCTTTTTCTGAAGGCTGTCTCTTCATCGGTTCGGCTCCTCTCTTCTGCTAGTTGCGGGAGCACCTTGAGAAGGCGATGAAGCTCGTGTCTCAACCATGTTGATTTCCGCATATTCGTTGTCCATGAATTCCGATGAGTCGATCTCATCTCCGAACTTTTCTTCTCTTTCTTTTGCCAACCGTCGGATGTCGGTTCTCGGCTTTTCCATGGCATCTTCTAGCGGAGCTTTCTGTGTATCTTTGCGGTTGTCATGCGATGGTTGCTCGGGTCCCCCTTTCACGAGTCCCCTTTATCGCGGTAGCACTTTCTTCGATTCCGGCCTCTCGGCGAGACTTTCTCTCTCGGGCTGTTGTTTCGATCTCAGTCGCCCCGTAGTGGGACGCCACACCATCCTTCTAGCAGCCGGAAGGTCTAGGACCGGATGGTCCGTCGGCCAAATGCTTTGGAAGGTGGTATCCTCCCTAATCCGTAATCACGAGACTACGACAGGCGGGCTAGTCTTCATTCTCTTGCTTGGCTTTTCTATCATGATGGCGGGTTCTATTCGGGGCCCAAGACGGGATTTGACTGGCACCCTCCCTATCCTTCGTAGAATTTCCGACACGGGGCAGTTTTCCTTCCTTGCTAGCTTTTCTACCAAAGTTTGCGGTCGAGCGAACGGCGTAGTTCTAGTTCTTTTCTTGCGGCTATCGTTGTAGTATGCGGGTCGTGGTAATGTGGCGACAATCTTGCGAACATTCTCCTCATCCTCTGCGGCGGAGAGGGGATGGAACCCGCTTCCTCCCAAAGTGGTATGTAGTTAGGCGGTGGTGTATATTACGGTAGCGGTGTATATTACGGCAACTCCGGAATTTCTTCCGGAAAGCAATCTCGGCGGCTACGGCCTCTCCGGCGATCCTTCTATTTCTATTTCTTCTTTGGGTCTTTGTCGGCGACGGAATCTTTGAGCTGGACCCGATTTCGAAGACGAGAAGGTCTTACGGGAAGATTCATACCCTCCACGGTAACGGGTTTACCATAGTTACGGATTTCTTTCCCCTTTGATTTGACGGAAGTCGGGGTAGGTGCGAAACAACTAGACCAGGTGGGGGTAGTGAGAACGGTCCTCCTGCGGACGGCGGTACTCCTCCTAGTCGGGACCCTTTGCGGGGGAGGAAACTCTTGGGTCGACCTGAGGTTGAACTCGAGCGGTGGTTCTTCGGCTTCGAGATACCTTGTTCGTCGGTGCGAAGAGGGAGACGTCGGTGACCTTGACGTTCGTGTTTTCGAATCCTCGTCCGAATCGGATGACCCCATTGTCGGGCGGCTCATCCTTATAGACGGCGAAGTCCGGTCCGTTGGTGAAGGAGAAAATCGGTTTCGGGGCTTCCATTTCGCGAGGTAGATTACGGTTGTCGGTCCGAGTTATGCTTCTTTTCTTCGGGACGAAAAGAAAGGAATTGAAAAGAGTCCGAACTCATTCTTTGTTCATGTATTTATAAAAAAGAATCATTTGTTAAAAGAATCACTTATTAGAGGGTTTGTTTATTTAGAACGGAATGTTCGAAGGTGTAGAGAAGGTAAGGAATCCGATTCGAAAGGAAAAGAAAGTCTTAAGCAAGACTTCCCGACTCGAAGGATCACTCTAAACTAACACCTATCGGGGGTCCACCCCGCCTCGGAAATGAGGTAAAAGGATCTCGGAACCTCTCTGTTTAGGGGTGTCTAAGCAGTGGCTCCTAAATCCGAGAGAATGTTGGCTATACTTGTTCAAGATAGAAATGAACATAGTATTCCAACGGAAAGAAGAGTAGTTTGATCCATTAGGGACATGTATACACTACCGATTTTTGAAAGCGAATTATTTGATTATAATGGAGAGAGGAATCATCCCCAGTGAGCCGCCGAAGTTGTCGGCACTTATTTTTAGGTTGTGTTGTATTTTTAAAAGGGGTCGCCTAACGAAGTTGTCGGCGAATTTAAATTTTAAATTTAAATATATATATAATTTAGAAAGTAGTATTTGATTTTGAAAATAATTTTAAATTTGAGATTGAGCCGATCTCGCATCCCAAATAGTTTATATAAACGAGCACCGCACCATAAACCGTGTATCTATCCCTAAAGATATACACACTGCTTGACGGTGGAGCTCGATCAAATAAACTAGGAGTTTTGTTACATCCGTTTGGTCTGCGAACCAATTTTATAAGCCGACAAATTCCCCTGCTTAATATGAAAGTATTAAACGGGGTTTATATTACACAGGTTCTTTAAAATTCCCTATAAGGGCAAGCCCTATAGTTAATTACATCTTAAGTGACGGGAATCACTAAGAAAACTCTCGATAATAACCAATAATTCTGCTCTCAAGAATTTCGAAGTTTAAAGTTTTCGAAGATTGAATTTTGGAATTTCGATAGGGAATGGATCAAACTTGGAACATTTTGTTTTGTGAATCCAAAGGAAGAAAGGTAGGAGAAATCACTGATTCGAAGTGAACTTCGGTAATTTCCCGACTATCCTATCGTTTGGCTCGAGTTTAGGAAAGTCCTAATGTTTATTTAGTATTTCAATCTTGTCAATTTTAATTAATTAGGGCTTATATTTGTATGATGAAATCAAACAAATAGCCTGGAAGATGTGAGGGTTTATTGTCGTATCGGACGACTACCTCGGAATCCTAAGACCGGTTAGGGCTTAATTTGCAATGCAAATGCCTAACGAAGAGTTGAGGATTTATGTTGCACTAGGCAAGCTACCTCGAAGTCCTATGGTTTTGTTGTTTAATTCTAAGAAGGTTTCTGTTGAAGTAGGTTCGAGTTTTGTTGATGACGATGGCCGTGCTGCCCACCATGCTCCAAGCTCCTTGTTGTTGCAGAGGTTTAGTTTTAGAAATCATAAATCGGGGGATGAGAAAAGTGTTTTGGTTTAGAGAAGTCTTAATTTTCCAAGTGTTCTTGTATTTTGATTAAAACAAATCTTAAAGTTGATTATAACGACACCGGTTAAGATCCCGCGGTTCCATCCTTCCGGCATCATTATTTTTATCGGATTCACTTAGTCCGGATGAATTTGCTAAACTCAGTTGAATGAGTTCCACACTTTCATTTAGACACGTGGGAAATCCCGTTAGCGACACGTAGGTTACATCATCCGAGGTATTCCCGATCATCCAACGGGACGTTTTAATTTAGTTGCAATTGTAGTTTTGTGTTACGTTTGTGATTAAATTTTGAGTTGTTTTATATTTTGAAATGTTGTGGCGGTGAATTTTATCTTGCAATGACTTTTAACTTAGTTTTGGTTTCGGTTTTAGGGACTATCCTAAAGGTGTGGGTTTTCATGCAACGGTTGTCTTATCATGCAAGAAAAATAAATGCATTTGCAATAAAGTAAGTTGCAAGAAGGTAAATTGCGAGAAAGTAAATTGCGAGAGAGTGAATTGCGATAAAATAAAAGCGTACACTGGAGGGTCTTCCGTCATCCCAAGCTGCACTTAAAACACAATTAGAATATTTAAGCAAGTTCCTAGGTAAAGCTAAGGGAAAGGTTATGGTTTTCTACCAAATTCCTAATCCTATAGCTAGTCATCTCCTATGACGTCTAGGTTCTTTGTGTTTTTGTTTGAAGACGATTTTCTTCGTCAAAGAACAATTAAATCCAATTGTTCTTATAAATATCCTATCATATTGAGGAAGTGCTTAAGAAGAATCTTAAACATCTTTTTAATATTTCTAGGATTGTTTTAAGTCCAAATGAATTTAATTATATAAATGAATCAATCGTCCGAGGTTTTCAAGTTTTGTTAACTTGCCAGGTGAATTAAGACATTTGAATATCCTAAGAGTGAAGTAGCACTTCATTTAATGTTTCATTTAGGAGTTATAATAATCAAAGCTTTCGAGGGTAAATTAGTATTCAAATGATTTGATTTAAGTTAAAGGGTTTAAATTTGGAATAGCGTTCAAGTTATTTTAGATTTATTTTGAATTCTTTATGTCTTAAGTGATGTTATATTTAATTCAACTTAATTTAATTGAGCTTTAATTTAACTTAATATAGTTTAATTTAATTTGATTTGATGTTTAATTAATTTGATTTGATTTAATTTTAATTTAATTTGACTTGATTTAATTTAAGTATTTCATTTAATTTAATTATTTAATTTTAATTTTATTTTATTTTATTTTATTTAATTTAATTTGATTTAATTTAATTTGTTTAATTATTTAATTTAATCTAATTTAATTTAATTTTAATTTAATTTAATTATTTAATTTAATTTAATTTAATTTTAATTTAATTTAATTTTAATTTAGTTTAATTTTAATTTAGTTTAATTTAATTTAATTTTAATTTAATTTTAATTTACTTTATTTTTAATTTTAATTGAAATTTTAAAAGAGTTTAATAATTCAATTAAGTCTTTTAATGTTTTACATTTGAGTTATCATTTTAATTAAGAATTGAGTATTAATGATATAATTAGTTTAGGGATTTTTAAATTAAAGAATAATTCTCTTCCTAATAAATATCCCTTATTTTAATAATTCCAATTTATTATTCCTCCAAATTTAATCTATTATTTAATTAAAGTTTAATCATTTTAAAATTATTTAATGGGTTTCTACCCTTTAATTATTTAAATTTCAATCATCCAAATCAGATTAAGATCAAATATTTTACTTGTTGATTTTTTATTAAACCTAAAGTTTTAATTAAGGGTTAAAAGTTTAATTACCATTTTACCCCTTAAGCTTAATAATTTCATAACTCACTAAATTGAACTCAAATGAACTTGAAATTTTTATGTGACTTCACTCATATGTCAATAAAGACATGAGAGGAGAAAATGTGATTTTTCTGTATTTAATTTATTTATATAATTATTTTTGGTGGAAAATAGAGATTTTCAAGGAAAATTTGATAACATGACCAAAGGAAAGTTTCTGTCCTTAAGAAAATTAGGGGACATTCCTAATGACCGAGAGAAGCACTTGGACCAATTTTGGTGATTTTTTGAATTATATTATTTTTATTATAATTATTTTAAGTTTTGGAGTGTTAATTAATTTAAAAATAAAATAAATGTTGAAAAATGGATTTTATATTTTTTAAAAATCTCTCTGATATCAAGGAAACCAGAGAAGAAAAGTTTTCAATTTTCTGATTTTTCTATGATTTATTATAATTATTTTAGTGAAAATGCTAGAAAATACATTTTTTTTTTAATTTTAAAATTACCCTAGGGCTTTAAAATTCAATATCTCACTAAATAGACCTAAAAAAATGTGGGACTTGTTCCTAAGTGATTAAAATTCAAAATGTGACATTTTGGTGCATTTTATTATTTTTGTGATTTTTATTATTTTTTAATTATTAAAAATATTATTAAAAATCAACTTTTTTAGAAAATTGAAATTTTAATTTTCTTAGGTTCCCCTGATATCAGAGAGGCTCCAAAACCAATTTGATGAATTTTTGAAAAGTATTTTAAAAGTTATGAATTTTTAAAGTTTAAAATGGCTAAGTGGCTTAATCAACCCAATTAGTGGGGCTAACCAAGTCCGATTGACCTCAAACTTTTATGGTGGATTCCTCTGATCCTAAAGGTCAGTGGAGAATTGATTTCAAGTCAATTTGATGCCCGGTTAACTCTAATTAATTAAAGACCTATTTTGGGTGTTTAAGCCGATTAGAATTGTTTTGAATGAACTAAGCCAAAATCTATTTTTCCTAGGGTTCTCTGGTCATAGGAACATCACCAAATTTTCCTAGAATTTATTTCACAACATGCTATTTACTGGAATTAAAATACTCAAAACAGTGACTCGAATTTGAAAAATCAAGAACTCTTCATAGGGATGGCCTCGACTTTGGAAAATTTAGGGAATGTTCCCAAATTCGGAGGCTTAAAAGCCCTATGGTCTCATGCCATGGTGAATTGTATGCATGCATGGAGAATTAAAACAATGCAGAGAGTAAATAAATTATAAAAAATAAAATATTTGATGAAATTAAGTGATTTCTTTTCCACATTATTCTCCTCTCTTCACTGAGCAAGAGGGTATTTTTATTTTATTTTTCGATTTTTCTACACGGAGATATGAATTTTTGAAGTTTGAGGAATTAAATAAATCGGAAAATACCCTAATTTTCTATTTATCCACGCGGCGCCGCGTCAACCTCGGCGGCTCCGAAACGCCGCGTGGCTCGCTCCTATTCGACGCCGCCATCCGACTCAGCGCTCCGGGGCCCGCTGTATCGTTCCGTCTTCTGATCCGACGCGATCCTGGCCGTCCGTCCGCGCGTGTATTGAATGGACGGCATCCGTTCATCGTCCCCAAGTGTCCTCATCCGATAGCCGTCCACACTAAATCCCTAATATCTCACTCGATACTCAATGGATTTTCATGTTCTTATGCTCTATGGATTCGTCTTGAAGAGACGAACACATCTATACGGCTAACATGCATTGAAACTAAGGCATTTGAAATGGAGAATCTCCGAAGCTCGGGATGGAGAGTTAGCTCATACCTTGGCTCGGAGAAGTGTGGCTTCAATCCGAGAGTTGTTGCACCTTCGATTGGGTCCCAACAAGCTCCGGATGAAGTCTCCGGTCCGGGGAATTGTCCGGATATGATTTCGACCAAGCCCGATCACAAAGCTTGGAGGTCTGGAGCAACCGGGTGGCCTGGAGATGGGGCTTTTGATGGTGGACACCTTCTCTTGGTCCGGTGAAGGTGTAGAGCCAATCGATTTGGGAATTGGCTCACTTGTGGAGAAGTGTCCTGGTTTTGGGTGGAATTTCGACTGCGAAATTGAGCTTACGAGAGGAGAAATGGCGGGGGATTTCACTTGGGGATCAAGTGCTCTAAGGATGGAGAAGGGTGCGGAACAATTTTGGCGAGTTTTGGCAAGGTTTGTGCTTCTCTCCTTCTCATGGCCGAGAGGGGTGGAGTTTAAATAGAGCCGGGTCGGGGGCCTCCCGGGGGAGTTAGGGCTTGGGATCGACTGCTCGGTGAGGAGAAGAACGACCATGGTGACCACTAGGCAAGGGGCGGCTCAGTAAGTGAGAATTTCAATGTTGGCTCACATGTGAGCTCTCGGCCATGGTGTTTTCCGGCGGCTGGTGGCCGGCCGGCCGGGCATGGGTCACCCTCGAGGTCGGGTGGGTCGAGCTGGAGGTTTGTCTGATCAATTGGCCATGGACATGTGTAAAGGCTTTGATCCAAAGTAGAATGGGGCATGGCTAGTTTTGAGTCTAAATGGGTCAATCCACCCATTTGGGCTTGGTGCACCCTTCAAGGTGGCTTTGGATGCTGTGGGGGATCAAAGGGATCGAGTTGGTTTGGCATGGAGAAGTCTCCATCCAAACATATTTGGATTAAATTTAAGTTTAGGTGAAACATGATTAAGGCTAATGAGCTTTAGGGATTAAGGAAAGCCCCCCTCTTCTTACCCAATATGGCATGGTGGAGTGTCCAAAGCTCTCATGGCTCACATGTGGCTCATGCATGGCTTCATGGCTCACCTTTAGCTTGGCAAAAAGTTTGGTCAATTTCATAAAAAAGGATTTTAAGGATTTTGGATAATTTGGTGGAAATTTGGATGAAGCTTCATTTAGAAATATTTGATCATTGGTTTAGGACTTAGGGATGATTTTAATTGAAAGTATGATGAGGGGAAATGTCATATGGGCTTTGGAAGAATTTTTTGGGGTTTTGGATTTGGTGGAAGTGGGCTTTTAAAATGGTTTAAGGAATGGGCCTTTAAGTTTAAAAATGAATTTATGGATGGGAATTTTGTAAAGAGGTTGGGCCAAATAATTATTGGGTTTAGCTCATGGATGTGTCATGAGTGACTTGAAGCAAATTTGGGGTAGTTTGGGCTTGAATTGGGTTGAATTTGGGTTAGGTTTGGTTTTAGGTCAAAAATGGGCCTTTTAACCTTGGGTTGAGTTTGAGTGGGACTTGGGTCTAAATTTTGGGCAAATCATGCTAGGGCTTTGTTTGTGGGGATGTTAAGGAGGATTTAGAAAAGGTTTGGGGTTAATTGGAGTTGAATTGGGTGAGTTTGAGTTAGGTTTGGGTCATGGGTCCAAATTGGGCTTTAAGGCCAAAAGTGGAATTGGATCCAAATGTCAACCAAATTGGACTTGGATTTGGTCTATATTGGTATTGGGGATGTTGAATTGAAGTTTAGAATTGAATTGGACCAAAATTGGGTCAATTGGATAGGTTTGGTTTAACATTGGGTTCACTTTGGGTTAAAATGGAGTCAATTTGGGGGTTTTGACAAAAGTAGGGTAAATTGACAAAATTGGCCCATGGTGTAGTTGGACAAAATGAAATTGGGAATATTTAGGATTTTTTGGAATTTTCTGGGAATTGTTTGAATTTTTGGATTTTTAGGCCAAGAAGGGTATTTTGGGTATTTGGAGGGTATTGGGAGGTATTTTTGGAATCTTTGGTATTTTTGGGTATGGATGATCAATTTGAGTGATGTGGAGATGTTTGGGATTGATTTTGGAAAATTTTGGGTAATTTGAAAATTTTGCGAAAATTTGGTAATTTCGAGGTTTTGGGTAGGTTTAGTAGGTGTAGGGTCCCGGGGTCAAAAATTGAAAATTTGGGAAATTGAAGATTGTGTGAATCTAGGTGGAAAGAAATCATTTTGGTTGAGCCATGAAGCCATTTCAAGCCCATATGAGCCATGAAAGGACTCATTTGAGGCATTCATCTATGTTGTTCCTAACCCTCTAGCGAGGGCTTAGGGGTTAAGGACCATCCATGTGAATCACCTACATGAGTCGGGAGGTTAAGTTGGGTATGGGTGTGGTTTTAGGAAGTGTGTGGAAATGTAGTGTGTAAGTGTAGTGTAAGTCGGCCCCTTCACTGGACCGAGGCCACTCGGAGCAGATCCTAAGGCCAAAGAATCCTATAGGAACTCATCCTTTAAACTTCCACATTTGATTTCAACCCTCTAGGTGATTAGGGGTCTATAGTCAAGTTTGTGGAGTTTGCAGGGAGTTTAGAAGTGGTTTAAATTTCTAAAAGGTGGGTCCCAATTCTAGTCCTCTAAGATAGTCAAAGAAAAAGCCTAAGGCTAGATCCTAAGCACTAAAAAGAAGAAGGGAAGACCTCATCAAAAATGAGGTCAACAATCAAAATGATTCATGTCATGATCTTTTTTTTCGACAAGTTTTACGCTGGCTGTCGACTACCTAACGCAACCCTCCACTTTTCACATCCGGGCTTGGGACCGGCAACGGCAGTGTTAGATATCGCTTTTAGTGATCTTTATAACATGTTAGATACTTAAGGAAGGTGAAAAATATATGTATAAACTAGCCAAACAAAGAGAAATGAAATGTAAAGATTTAACTCGAAGTAAAATGTATTAAAGATGAAAATCAAAAGGGCTTTTCTTAGAAAAAGATATTCAACATAGGTAGGTGAGTTATTTTGATAAACTTTTTAATGATGATGCTTGAAAGTACGATCGACCTTAGTGATCTTAATATCGTTAATAATAATAAAACTTTTCATTTTTACCGTCGCATTAGTAAAAAAGAAGTTGATGAGGCTTTAAAGAAAACCAAGGGGGAAAGTCTCGTAGGACCCGATGATATCCCAATCGAAGTGTGGAAATGTTTAGGTGATTTGGGGGTTTCCTGGCTTACTAAACTTTTTAATATTATTTTAAAAACTAAAAGGATGCCCGAGGAGTGGAGAAAGAGCATTTTGGTCCCCATTTTTAAGAATAAAGGAGATGCACAAGAGTGTGCAAATTATAGAGGAATTAAATTGATGTGTCATACTTTAAAATTATGGGAGAGGGTAATTGAACATAGGTTAAGACGTATTACGAAGATTTCTCATAATCAATTTGGATTTATGTCGGGCAGTGTCTACCATGGAAGCTATACATTTTTTTAGAGGTTTGATGGAGAAGTACAGAGATAATAAGGAGGATCTACATTTGATTTTTATTGATTTAGAAAAAGCTTACGATAAGGTTCCAAGAGATCCTTTGGAGAGTCCTGGAGAAGAAAGGTGTTAATATGACTTATATTCAAGTCATTAAAGATATGTATACCAGAACTGTTACTTGTGTTCGAACTGAAGGAGGATTGACCAAATATTTTCCTATTTCGTTGGTTTACATCAAGGATCGGCTTTAAGCCCATATCTTTTGCTTTATTTATGGATGGTCTTACTGGGCATTTACAAGAGGATGTACCTTGGTGTATGCTTTTTGCTGATGATATCCTCCTTGTGGATAAGACAAGAGAAAAAGTCCAGGAAAAACTTGAATTATGGAGGTCTACATTGGAGTCTAAAGGTCTTCGTTTGAGTAGAACTAAAGCCGAATACATGGAATGTAATTTTAGTAATAGTAGGTCTAGTGACAAGCAGTGTAACTTTGGGTGATCAAATTATTAAAAGGTGTGAACGATTTAGATATCTCGGGTCCATTGTTCAAAGCGATGGTGATATAGATGGGGATGTTAATAGTAGAATTCAGGTTGGTTGGTTGAAGTGGAGGAATGCGTCCGGCCTATTGTGTGATAGAAAAGTACCGCTAAGACTGAAAGGAAAATTTTATAAGATGGTGGTGAGACCTTCAATGCTCTATGGTGCTGAATGTTGGCCTTTAAAAGAGAAGCATAATGTTAAGTTAAGTGTTGCCGAGATGAGAATGATTAGGTGGATGAGTGGCTTTACACTTAGAGACAAAATGCGAAATGAATATATCCGTAAAAGGGTTGGAGTTGCACCGAGTGACGGATAAAATTAGAGAGAGTCGCCTTAGATGGTTTGGTCACATTAGACGTCGACCACTTGATGATCCAATTAGGAGAGTAGATGTTTTAAATACAACTTATGTTAAGAAAGGCAGAGGCAGACCTAGGAAAACTTGGGCTTATTGCATAAAAAATGATCTTAATTTATTAGAATTAAACGAAAATTTGACACTAAATACGACGCAATGGAGAAAAAGGATTCATGTAGCCGACCCCACTTAGTGGGATTAAGGCTTTGTTGTTGTTGTTGTACATGTATAACTCATTCTATAGTTTTTCTCTATCATTGAAGACTTCAGATTCTTATCTACACATGACAAATCTTGAGTAAAGTTAACGGTTCCTAAGTACGACTTCTTCGGATAATACAGTCTGTATTTTTTCTTTTAATTCATGCACTCTCTTGAACTTATTTAATGAATTTTGCTTTCTCTATCATGTATTCTCTTACTCTGAAAACTTCTTTTGGATTAATAAAATTATGATATTATTTGTGATAAGATCAAATAAAACTTTAAAAAAAATTTCAATATCGATTCCTCTCCAAACGCACCTCGTGCTTAATTTCCCCTTTACTTTTTTTTTTCTTAAAAAGAAAACAAATTTCTTTTCCCAAAAACAAAGGAATAAATTTCTTTTGACTAATTATTAATTTAACAAAGAAAAATCTTCCCCCGTCTTTTTTCTCGAGAATCACGTGTTCTAATTCCCAGCCATTGTTGAGCTGTTCAAATACATTGAGCCAGAGAGAGAAACGCAGAGACCAATCAATCGAGCCAGAAAGAGTCGATTGGATCTGGAATTTTAAACTGTGAATCGAGTTGCTCCGCCGGCGACGATCGTTGGAATGACAAATAGGCCAGAGAAAACGAGTTTCTCCCTCACCTGCAGACTCTTGAGCCAGTACGTCAAGGAGAAGGGCTGCTTCGCTGATTTGGGTATTTTTATGAAAAGTTTTTTTGTTTGGAGCTGTTTTAACTGATTTGAAATTGGTTTGTTAATGTTCTCACTTCAAAAGTTAGAGTTTGTGCATCGCAGAACTTGTTTTGCGGTTTGTAAGAGGGAAAGGTTGTTTTTTTAATGAAAAGTTCTTTGTTTGGAGCTGTTTTAACTGATTTGAAATTGGTTTTTTAATGGTCTCACTTCAAAACTTAGATTTTATGCATCGCAGAACTTGTTTTGCGGTTTGTAAGAGGGAAAGGTTGTTGATTTGATTTTGTTTATCGATACTTAATAGGGAAATCTGAAACTTACAACTCGCCGACGAACATGAACTTGCTCCCTGGGGTTGACGTCTCCTATAACGACTGCGAGGGCACGAAGAAGGATTCTTTGTCTTTCAACGCTATGAAATCCATGGAGGCCTTGCCCCAACCAGTAGGTCTCAGTTCGAGCTCGCCGCCTGCAGAGGCCAAGTATGTCCTGGGTTTCTGCTCATCCAACTTATTTTTCGTTGATTTGCTGGATAAATCTACCATGTTTTGTTTACTCTGCTGAGCCTGAGGGGTGCCGTTTTCCAGGGAATCGGAGAAAGCTCAGCTCACAGTATTCTATGGCGGCAAGGTGCTTGTGTTCAATAATTTCCCGGCTGAGAAAGCCAAGGATTTGATGCAGATTGCAAGCAAAGAGGAGAACTTTACTTCTGGATCTGCAAACGCCATGGCTCCCTCTACACCGGCGACGGCTCTCCCTAGTCTCTCGGCGCCAGCCAACTTACCCGTCAGAGCTCAGCCCAATTTTTCTGGTGAGCCATTGAATTCAGGTTTAGCAAGTTGGCATCTTTTCATGCCCTGGCCTCCGATTTCCTTGTTTTTTTATCTTACTTATATGTTGGAAAACAGATCTCCCTATTGCAAGGAAGGCATCACTTCACCGCTTTCTGCAGAAGAGGAAGGACAGGTAGTGAACTCTGGACTGTCTGTTCATTTGCATACATGCAAAAACTAATTTTTCGTTTAAAGGAATGCTTATTTGGTAAGATTTTTTTTTGGAAAAATTTTCAGGATTAGTGCGCTGTCGCCTTATCAATTGAGCGGCAGAAATGATTCCAAGGAGGATGCTGTCAAGGAGGAGATGAGCCAGAAACTAACTTTACTAGCTTTGTAACTAATTAGAAAACTGAGAAGCATTTGTGGTTTGGCTTTCTCGAACTATCTACTGTTCTTATCAGAGTATTGTAATTCTGTTTATTGATTTGTATGTTGAAACATTATCGTTTAGAGAAAGGCCGTAAAAAGTTGGAAGCTACACTCCATTTAGCTGCTTAGAGGTTTTTGGCTGCACCTAGATTTACCGTTTTGAAATTGCATTTATCCAGCTTATCTTAAAATACAGTTTATTTTTTACATTAAATGTAGAATGCAGGTTGAGCTATGCGTTTCGCATTTTCAGATAAGCGGTTTATCTCGACAAGTAGAAGTTGCCCCAAACACACCCCCAGTAAATCTATATTTATTAAATTAACGCCTTCACTACATTTATTAAATTCATATTTAAGATGAATCAAATCAAAATTTGGACCCTTAATCCGAGATTTCTTAAAACTATGGAACTATCTTATTTATAAGTTTGGGTGGGCTATAAGATACACTGCACAAAGAGCTACATTAATATATATATATATACATATATTAGCATATGTTTTCATATTAAGTACTTAATCTTGATCTTTTAAAGGGGCTTTCAAATTTTGATTAGTATTCCACTTCAGTAATAATTTACAAAGATTTCTACTAATAAACTTAAAGAAAAAACACATACTATTTTTCATCCTATTTTGGATGCAATTACTGAAGAAATAAATATTATAAATAATACGGCTCTCATTCCTGAGATCATTTATAACTTTTAGCTTTTCATATTTTCGTAAGCACTTGTGCTTTAAGGTGGATATAAACATATAATGTCTATAAGGAGTTCATTGCCAAAAAGAAAAAAAAAAATGCTATTGAAAGGGGTGCCCAAGGGCTTGTCTAAGTGGATTTTTAATTGTTTCTTGAGTATATTTTATAAGGAAATTAATGATTTTTTAAGTCATTGATTAGGCCAAGATAAGGGCATCTACTTTCTCCATATTTTTTTATTTCACATTGATGTTTTATAATCTCTTAGAAAAATTGTTTTTATATGGGAATTGTCTGTCTATCTCAATAACCAAACTTGTGTCTCTCATATAAGGGAAATTATTGCATACGCCGCACGGAGCACCTCGATACTCATTCAGTACTCTTATAATAACCTATCAAAATCCAATAATCAATACACTGTAAATACCTTAATGACCAATACCCTCTCCATACCCTCCCAATACCCTCAAAATGAGGGTATTGAGAGGTTATTCCGCACCCAGCGACTGTGTACGTGCTCCGTATGGAATAATTTCTCCTCATATAACATTTACAAATGAATGGTTAGTGGTTAGGAGTGTCAGTATTGAGATTATTTTTGTTATATGCTAGAATATTCTCAAAAAAAAAAATAATAAAATAAAATAAAGCTTACCTCAAAAGGAATATTCAACTTGAAACACAAATAAATATGATAAGAAAAAACGTTATTTATTCATGTAAAAAATTTGGGGGACGAACCATGGGGCTTGCTCTCGTCAAATAGTCCACTATATGATTGAATTTATAAAATTATGTTATTCTTCCCAACTAATGAAAATGTGATTATAGTACTAATTTTGTGTTTTTTTTATAATAGAGATAAGTGGATGAGAATGATAATTAAGTGAAAATGATGATACAATAACAAAATAGAGATATACTCCAAGCAACAACATATTACAAATAATAATCAAAGAAAAACAACTAATAGTTGGGCTACAATAGTCATTGGTAGTGCTTGACAATCGATAGTAGTTGTCAGCTTCCAATTATTTCTATGAATATAGATTTAGTTCTTAGCTCTCCCTCCATTTTTCTCCCCAAATGGAGAATGAAAACATATCTATATTTATTTAGAGTGATATTTTGATAAATTTAACTAAAATATTAATACATTCAATTGAATGTATGTATTGAATTACTTTATTATAGACCATTTTTCATTATTTGAGTGTCTTAATGTGCTAGAATTAAATGATCTTAGGCGCATTACTTTGTTCTCATCGAGATGCTTAATTTAATAATAAGCATGTTAAAATTGAAGATTGTTTGGTTTTTAAATTAATGCATTAAAGATTTCAATTATGCCTCAAGTGCTCAATTTAGGCTTATTTAAACTTACATTGAATCACTTTTGGTGTCATAAATTTTGTTTTGTTGATATGTTTCATAACTATAAATTTATTTAATTAGAGCTCAAATGATCTTAAATTTAACTCTTTGAGCTATATAATTTAAAACACATTGATATTCATGGTTGAGCATGCAAATTTTTTAGTGATATATCAATTCTAACTTCAAATTAGGGTATGCATGTCAATATTAAAAAAGTGTAAGGCAACTTCTTCCAAATGTAAGTAGAAACTCTGATGTGTCCATCTCTAGGTAGCAATTTTCTATGCTTACATTTTAATTATTCAAATTTATTTTGTATGTTCAACTGTTATTTGTAAGAATCTAATTTCATTATTTAAGAAGATTAAGGATTGTATGAATCGCTGGAATATGTCTATCTCTCTCTTACAGTAGTTATCGTTTGACTACTAATTTTTAGTCATTATTCGTACAAATATCGATCGCCACTGACTAACTTTAATTTCTCAAATATCTTCGCCCAAACAATGCAATCATTCCTTGTACTTTGATCATAAGAGACTAAATAAATGCTCTTAATTGTATAATTTTGTTTTCTCTAATTTTGGAGAAAAGCATATTATTGTCTACTTATATACATAGTGGATTTTTTTAATATGGTCAAATCTCTTGGTTTTTACTTTTTAGATTTTTTTACATATTAAAATAGTAGTTTTTTTTTTCATTTATATATTGGGATTTTTACATGCGTAGCACACCTTTGGGGGTTTTTAGTGGACACTTACAGGAGGATGTACCTTGATGTATACTTTTCGCTGGTGATATCCTTCTAGTGGATAAGACTAGAGAAAGAGTTCAGGAAAAGCTTGAATTTTGGAGGTCTACAATGGAGTCTAAGGCCTTCATTTAAGTATAACTAAAACTGAATACATGGAATGTAATTTTAGTTGTAGTAGCTATATTTGCAAAGTTGTAACTATGGGTGATCAAATCAATAAAAGGTGTGAATGTTTTAGATATCTTGGGTCCATAGTTCAAAGTAATGGTGATATAGAAAGGGATGTTACTAGTAGATTTCAAGTTGGTTAGTTGAAGTGGAGGATTGCTTTGGTTATATTGTGCGATAGAAAAGTATCGCTTAAACTAAAGAAAAACTTTATAAGATGGTGTCGAGACTTACAATGCTTTATAGTCTATGGCGCAAAATGTTAGCCATCAAAAGAGAAGCATAAAACGAAGTTAATTGTTGTTGAGATGACAATTCTTAGGTAGATGAGTGGCTTGACACTTAGATACAAAATGTGAAATGAATATATCCGTGATAAGGTTGGTGTTGCTCCAGTGGCGGATAAGATTAGAGAATGTCGTTTTAGATGATTTGATCACATTAAAGGTCGACCATTTGATGATCTGATTACGAGAGTAAATGTCTTAGCTTCGACTGAAGTTAATAAAAGCAAAGGTGGACAAAATAAGACTTGGACATATTGTATAAAAAATGATCTTAATCTATTAATATTAAATAAAAATATGAAACCCAATAAGATGCAATGGAGGAAAATGATTCATGTAGCCGAACCCAATTAGAGAGATAAAGACTTCTTGTTGTAGCACTTCAAAGATAACTGTTTACCCCATTTCACACAAAAAACTTAAATTTTACATATTCCAGACCTTAAAATACCAGCTAACACAAAGAAAGCTTCTGTAAGCTCTTTTTAAAGGCTTTTGAATTGAGGATGGTGATTTTGGGGTGAGAGGCAATGGTGAGAGGGTCATCAAAGTTGGCATCAAGTTTCGAGTTGTTGGTGGCGTTTGTTTGTATTCTAATTATATGCCAAAAGCTTATAAAAATGTTTTAAAGGCTTGATTCAAGCTTGATCTGACTCAGCTTGGATCAGTTTTGTCTCTAAGTTTGATGAAGTCAGAGTTTTGAATGATTTTTAGTTGCAGTCTAAACATTCCTCACTCAAAAAATTATCTCAAGATTCGTGTCATGTCTCGAGATCTGTGTTGAAGGATAAAATTTATTGATAGTGCATCAGTTGCCCTTATTTATGGATGAACTCATCATCTGAAATTTCAAAAATAGGGATTTTTATTTTATTCTTCTTTCCCCTTATAAGCACACATTAATATATATATACATACATACATACATACATATATATATATATAGATAGATATATATATATATATATATATATATATATATATATATATATATATGTATATTAGAAAGGGCATGTAGCTCGGTTGGTGGGATTTTATCATTTCTCTCTGAGATTAGGGGTTCAAATCGTCCCCTCCATATATTTGTTAGTAATTATGTTGACGAGTCGGGCTAGGGACGAGGGCCAATGGGCCTTCTTAAGTGCGTGAGCTAACAGAGTGCAGCGTGTTAATGAGCTGAAGGCATGGCGAAGAAGTATCAAGTAAGGTTGCATCAGTAGGTCGGTGGGGGCTGAAGAGCAAGCTGCAGAGCGAGCTGGAACATGTCTTGCGAACCCTCAACTTGGATGCATCGATCTGGTGACCTGGGCCAGAGCGAGCTAATTGCATCCAACTGCACCTAGCGGGGCGGGGGTGTGTGGAGGGGGTTAGTTGTGTGCCAGACTCTCGTTGGGGGACTGGCCAGTATCAGATCAGATTGTGGAATCAAATGGTGAGAACAAGGTTTTAAGTGTGATGGGGTTCATGGATAGAACAGTTCAAATTCAAACAACAGGAAATCCTAAAAGTGGGATCACTATTATTGCAGTGATGGGACAAAAGAACGAGATGGCATCTCGTGTGAGCTAAATCGAATGACTGATGTTTTCTTTGCAGAGGGATTGAGTGGATTCACATGAAAATGCAATTTGACCATCATTACAAGTTGGGTTAAATTGTGGAAGTGGGATAAGTGAGGTAGACTTGAATTTTGTCTTTTTAGACATTTTTAGTATTTTTGAGCCTAAAAAAGGCCAAAAAGAGGAGATAGAATTGGATTCACTCCGTCACGCATCCCAGAGGGAGTCTCCCAATTTCTCAACCACACATTTCAGATGGAATTATGCGTAGAAAAAAATGGAGTTTCCTTATTGTGTATGCTGAAGAGGCATAGAGAGAAGTTGGAGTCTCCCCATTTATTATTTCAGAGGGATTCTTCAAGTAGAAATTTTGGAGTTTTTCCACCGCACATTCTGGAAGGAATTCTTTGTGGAGAAAATTTAGAGTCTCCCTGTCGCGCATTCCAGATAAGATTTTTCATGGAGAAAAAGTGGATCTACTAATCATGCTTTTCAGAGGGGAATTTTTATGGTAAAAAATTCGAGTTCCCATATCGCATTATGGTGGGGATTCTTTGTAGTAAAAAGTTGGAGTCTTCCCACTATGTATTACATAAGGGACTCTTCATTTAAAAAATATGAAATTTCCTCATTACACATTCCAATGGGGATTCTTTGTGGTGAAAAATTAAAGTTTTCCCACTATTACAAGATTCTTCATTTCTGTCGTTGTGCTTTTCAAAGCAAAATTTCCATACCATTATTGCGTTTTTCATAGCAAATTTTTTGCATTGTTGTTGCACTTCTTTTGAGGAAATTTTTCAATTTGTTGTCATGCTCTATGGAGAAAATTTTTAGTATTGAGATCACACTTATTAGAGGAATTTTTCTTGTGCTGTTGTCATGCTTATTGGAGGAAATTTCTCATATTGTTGAAATGTTGATATATTGGGAACCCTGTCACCTTGAAAACTTGTGAAAGTACCATAATTTTGATGAGGCGATGTCATTATTATTTAAAGGTGAGTTGACTCTTACTTTGAGGGCATGGATGGCCAAGCTTGAAACGATTGACCACCTCCTAGGCGAGCATAGGAAGGTGAATAACCTCTCAATCGAAATGTAGAGTCTTTGTTGGCTTTTCAACAAAGGATGTTGTCTCTTAAAAAAGAGAACATTAAGCCGCAAACCCAACATGTAATACAAGAATCTCATCGGCGCTTCCAACAATTGGTTCACTAATCATGTTATTCGATCACAACTGATCTAGAGGGCATATCATTTATCTAGGTGCCTAAGGATTCCCATCCTGGATCGAAAAAGTGGTCCGACGGAAAATGACTTGTTGGAGTGTATTGATGTTGAGGAGGAGGATTTAACATATCACTATGTCTATATTTATGCATTGATGGCTTTACAATCATTTGATAAGATGTTTGCACATGATGATAGTGTGTTTGTTTATATGTCTTTCTTCTACTTGATGTTACTTCAGATTTGTGGTTGTCCTTCTTCTTGGATGCTTTTGCCCAACTTCTGGGATGTTGTCACCCAACTTCTGAGTTATTATTGCCCAACTATGGGGCCATCATTAACCCACTTATGGAATGTTGTTGATGGTTTTGTCTCTATAGTAAAAGCATAGTGACATCAAACTATTTTGAGGCTTATGATTTCTGAGATTCTTTTGCTTCTCAAATATGTAGATGCCTACAGTTGAAGTTAATATATGTACTTTGTATAAAGAAAAATCATGTACCATTTGAGGTTTGTGCCTTATAAAATCATAGTGGCATCGAAAATTTTTTAGGCTTATGCTATTTGAGATTACTTTGTTTCTTAAATATGGAGATGTCTACATTTAAAGTTAATATATGTGCTTTGTATAAAGAAAAAACATTTACTTTTTGAGGTTCGCGCCTTCTAAGATTTCTGTCTTCGAAGGCTTTTGATGTACTTATATCTCCTGAGGCTTTTAACATTTTAAGATTTTTGAGTGGAGACCTTATGAACCGCTTGCTCTCATAGAGTAATTTTAGTGATGAATGTATATACTATTAGCTTCTTAATGAGACTTTCATTATGGGCCCATCTTCTAGGGGTATGGGTGGAGATCGTGTTCGTCACTTACTCACAAGAGTCTTTCTAGTGAGAAGTGTATCCACTACTAGTTTTTCATCGATACTTGTCACATATGTTTGTCTTTCAGAGGTATGGAAG
This sequence comes from Papilionanthe hookeriana x Papilionanthe teres, assembly GCA_022702705.1. Lineage (NCBI taxonomy): Eukaryota > Viridiplantae > Streptophyta > Magnoliopsida > Asparagales > Orchidaceae > Papilionanthe > Papilionanthe hookeriana x Papilionanthe teres. Next base: position 74,786,122 of record CM040425.1, on the reverse strand, counting down.
GAGATCTTATTTGTCATTTTCTCTCAATGGATCTTTCTAGTAGTGAGTGTATCCATTATTAGCTTTCCATTGAGACTAGCACGCCTCCTAGGCTAGTCTTTTATGGGTATGAGTGGTGACATTGCATATCACTTGCTCTCAAAGGGTCTTTCTAGCGAGGAATGTATCTACTACTAGCTTCCAAAGAGACTTGTCTCCTAAGTTCATCTTTTAGGGGTAGAGGTAGAGACCTTATTTGCCACTATGATTGTTTGATCTTTTCTAGGTTGTTGGTCGAAGTGTGTCCACTTAACTATTGTAGCATCTAACAAAAGAAGTTAATAGGAATCCACAAAAAAATTTTGACTGATTCGAGGCTGTTAACTGAAGCTCTTGCATAAGGAATATAAATATTATTTCTCTATTTATTTGCACCATTCTTCCAAGGACTTTGAACTCCCTGAATCTCGGATGTAATCTTTACTATAATTGTTAAACTCAGCAGATTTTAACTATTCAATTGACCAGATTTAAAGTAAATTAAGATCTAAGTAAAAGATTATCACAATTTTTTTAAACTTTTATTGGACACCAATTCTATGTATCATTCCAAAAAAATATCAAAACAAGGAGAAAGAAAGAACAACTACTCAGAATTCATGGAGAGGATGCAATAAAACTTCGATTTCATATATAAAAGTAAAGTTCTACAAACTAAAGTAAATGAACACAACTTTTCTTAAATTCCTCCCCAAGCAAACTCCTTGAAGTTCCTCTGAATCTCTTCCTTTCTTTACAGTACGCGAAATTCTCCTTCTAAACGACAATGCAGAAGAGATCTCTCACTTCCCTTCCACTCTTACAATCCTTCGAAGAATGCCTCACAATGTCTCTATTGAACTTACTATTTAACACTCACTAATAACAATAGACACTAATGAACTCTCTATTGGACACTAAGTAACTATTAGAAAAATCTAATAGAACTTTTTACAGACTCTTAGTGACTTTTAGAGGATTCCAAAAGAATAATTTTTCGTTCTAAAATGGTTTTTTTTAAGTTGTTGAAGAGTCTCAAAGGGTTTTCCAGGCATCCCTTTGAAAATCGTCCACATTCGACGTATTTTGTGAAAGAACTGTCGATCCCGCCATCGGTGGCCTCAAGCTCCGCCGTCGGCGACCTTGTAGAAACTTAACCTTGAACTGAACCAGTTGTCGGCGGCCTCGACCTCCGCCGTCGGCGGCCTCCCTTGTAATATATTATGAATTCTTGGGAAAATCAAGCCGTCGGCGCCATCGACCTCGCCGTCGGCGCCCTAGGTCAATTTTTCATAATTTATTCATTTTTGCTCCAAATATGCTCCTTTTTTGCATATTTTCGCTACATTGTTCTTAAATCTTCATACCTACATAAAACACAAAAAATATCCTTCTTTAAAGTGTAATATTATTAAAATCAGTATAAAATAAGCATAAAAATATTACATTTTTTCTTTGTGTCAGATACCATAAATTTTTATGTGGAAAAACCCTGAAGAGGGAATACCCCATATGGCCCAGCCGAATTGAAATAATTCATTATATAATGGCGATAACACATGCCCACTCTTCCTTTGATTTAGGAAACATGAAATTAAAAAGTTGATGTACAATAATATCCCAAGAATATTAGTCACAATGGACCATAAAAGGCAGCAATTGATTGTCATTCAGGTCGTAGTTTGTCGTGAATATTATAAACAACGATTGTAGTGTAATTCGTCGCAAAGATTGTAATTGAAAGCCATGGTAGTGGCTGGTTATGTGGGTCATAGATGGTTGCTTCAAGCACTTCAGTTGGCCACAATAGGCTATTGTAGGGAGCTACAATAATGTTTGTAGACTGCAAAGGTCGGAGTTGGGTGCGACAAGAGTTATGAGTCATATAGTTAGCCACACAGGCCATAACGGGGAGCTATAATTATATATGCAGATTGCAAAGGGCGAAGTTGGGAGTTGCATGAACTATGATAATATCTACAAGCCACAAAGGTCGAGGTAGGGAGCTACATGAGGTGTGATAAAATTTGTAGGTTGTAGAGACATGGGTTGAAAGTTGCATGAGTTGTTAATATATGTAGACCACAAAGGGCAATGCTGGAAGCTGCATGAGTTGTGATAACGTCTGTAGGCAATATATGACAAAGTCAAAAGTTGCATGTTTTGTGACAACGTCTGTAGGCTGCAGAGGCTAGAGTTGAGAGTTACATGCGCTGTGATAATGTTCAGGTCCCATAGAACAAAGTTGAGAGCTGCATTAGCCGAGATAACATCCGTAGGTCGCATATGCTAGAGTTGGGAGCTGCATGAGCTGTGATAACATGCAGACCTCATAGGTCGAAGTTGGGAGTTGCACGAGTTGAATAATGTTCGTAGGCCTCTAAGAACAGAGTTGAGAGCTGCGTGAGTTGTAATAGTGCATGTAGATTGCAAAGTCTAAAGTTGGGAGCTTTATGAGCTCATGCAACTACTATGATTATTCATATTGTTACTCATGTTATTTGTGTTGAAAAGAAATATTACAATCTTTCCACTCACATTTTAGTTAAGAAAATTTATTTTGTTGTTAGGATTAAAAACATGAAATAGAAATTCAAGAATGAGACGCTTGATGTTATTTACAGTCTTTAATCCCATCGATGTATGATTGTTTTATTATCTTTAGTTTTTTCAGTTGTTAAACTAATTTGTAATAGATTTTACATTTCTCTGATTTTTCTAGCTGAATTGTTTCAGTATTTAGGATAAGAATGTTTTTCGATTTAATCATATATTTTCATTTTGATTGGTATTTGTTAGAGCTATGATGTTTTCCAACTTTATTTTGAAACATAACCGTTATAAGTGTTATATCTTCGCTTATTTTTATTTTCTTTGATATAATTTTATTTCATAGATGGAGTTTCAATATTCTTTGTGGGATTTAGTGTGTTGAGCTCATTTTATTTTATTGTTCTACTTTCATTTTACCATCTCATTGTATTGTGGTGGATTATAGGTTATTGCTTGCCTTTTTTAGCGGTTCATTATGTTAAATTTTGTTTATAGGATATGCTAATTATAAAAGTGACAATTTAAATCTTTTTGATTAAGTCTTGTTGTATTAGAGTTTTGTATTATTTTGCTGCTGTTTCTGGGTAATGATCTGTGGCTATCTCAGGAAGTTTGTCAAATCTGGTTGAAGAGCATTATGTTATGTTACTATTTCAAACTATCATTAGCTTTAGAAAACCTTTTTATTTGCTTTAAGGTGGGAATTAATTATATTTTGTGATCATTAAGGCTGCTATTTAGACATATTTCAATGTTGCTCATAGTTCCTGTTTTTTAGTTTTTTTGGCTGCTTCTTTTATAAATTGAATCATTCATTTTCAAATAGCTGGTTATTTTTCTTATATTTGTTATTTTAATTATTTTATTGTTCTTTTCTTTTTCATTTTCAATATTTTCTTCTGGCTTTATTTTTTGTATTTGCTCAGTTGACTACAACCTATTTGGTCTTGTGTTGGGTAGTAATTTATTTTTTATTTTTTAAATTTTTTCTTATTCTTTACTCTCTTGTGTAATTATCAATTTCTCCAAATAAAAAAAAAGGGGAGGGTGTCCTTTACTTAGAGAAAGCGTACGCAGAGATGCGTTCGTAAAAATATATGCGGGAGTTATATGGGGTTACACGGGAGTTACGCGGGGGGTTATAACCTCTTGTACCTCCCGTGTAACTTACTTGTAACCCCATACTTCTATTTCATTCATTTATACACGAGAGTTACACAGGTGATACAAGAGTGTTATAACCTCCATATAACTCCCATGTAACTTCATATAACTCTCATGTATATTTTTAGGTACCCATGTGCAGACCCAAATTTTTTCCTTTTACTTGCACGGGCAGATAAGCCATCGTCAAACACTCTCGCTCATAACATTCCTCTTTCCAGTCTTTAGATCAAGACATCAGAGTTACAGTACAAATAGTAGACTTCCAGAGTTTTCGAAACCCCTTTCATGCGAACCAGCAGCAGTGACTGCTTGGGGATTGTTTCTTCTTCACTTTAGTTTCTACTCTGCAAGTTCCTTCCTTTTTCTCCCAAGCACTTCTCCCATCTCTCCATCATCACTGCTCCATCAACCCTAGAGTTCTTCCGTTTTAATCGGAGTAGCTTACTTGGGATCCTATTGAGGAGTTCTAGGCCGGGAATAATGCAGCAGCAGCGGCTGAAGCAGCAGGCTTTGATGCAGCAGGCACTCCTCCAGCAGCAGCAATCCCTCTACCCTCATCCAGGACTCTTAGCTCATCCCCAGGTACTGTGTCTCTTTAATTAACATCGTTTCTCTAGTCCTTTCCCTTCTCCCTGCTGAATCTGTGGTTTTACTAACTCATTTCGGTGCGATTTTTTGTCTCTTCGACTCTGTGGTCGCTTGTGTTTGATGGTTTGATTTTCATGAATGATTAGGGTTTATGTTAAGTGGCAATTTGTTTGTAGAATTGGATGATTTCTGTTTTCATTCATTGTTTGTTGTCTTTTTGTCTTTAGTAAAGCTTACTCAGACGGTTTAATGTTTTAGGTGTGCTTTGGCAGTACGTTATAAATAATTCTTATTTGATCTGCCTTACTTTTTTTGCTGAGTCATCGAAGTTTATTTGTGGTACATATGGTTACTGGGATCCAGCCTTAGCTTCTTTGAAGGTGGGTGTTCTAGTTTGGTTGGTTTCTTCATTACTGATTTCGTTCCATTGATTTTATCATTCGTGTTGTCGAGGATCAATTTTTGGCAGGTTGCTGTTTTGTTTTCATAAGATTATGCTGCTTGAAATTTGATTCCTCTTTGAAAAGTTCATGTTTTTTTTTAAAGGATAGGATTTTTTTCTCTTCTTAATGAATTTCGATTATTAAGCCACATGGAAACTTGTGGTTTCATTCAATGCCTTATAAGGTCAGAAGGCCAGGTTAGTTTGAGGCAAGGTTGATGTACCAGAGTTGTGTATAAAGAGGTGAACATGGCTTGCTTGAGCTAAGATGGAGTTGATTATCTTCAAGCTGTGTTCTTTTTCACATTTGAACTTAAGGCTTTAATAAGTTGTTTTAGAACTCTTATGCGTCTCTTATAGGTTCTAGTTTCATATTTTATCTCAAGTTATTGGGGATGACGTAAGTAGTTTGGTTAGTGTAGGTGAATGAATTCGTTGTCTAACTATATGTAATAAGTAAATGAAATTCTCTAGGCGGAAACATATTTCTAGAAGACACTTATATTGATAATGCTAGAACTTTCCTTAGCCTTCCTTTTTTTAGTGCAATTTTTTTCGAACTCAGGCTTTGAGTATTTTTATTTTTAGGAGGATAGCCTTTTAAGTAGGGATTTTTTTTTTACAATTTTTCTTGTTCTTTTACACTTTTATTTTGCAGATAGAGCCGATTCCAAGTGGAAATCTTCCTCCTGGATTTGATTCAAGTACATGCCGCAGTGTGTGAGTGTTATAGGAACTTTTAGTATATTTTTTTCTTTATTTTTTGTTTTCGTGTTTAAGTTATGTTTGCATGCTTTTGGCCTTTTCGGGGTCATGATCTTATTTTTTTGACTTCTCTGTGGATATAGAAATATCTTATGATCCTTATTTCATCCTAGGGTCCAAACTTTTCTATGATTTATTGACTTCCACCTTTATTTGATGAAAAAATTGAGAAAATCATTTTTTTCCATGTGGATATGATTTTTAGTTTTTTTATTTTTATCCTTTGCGCTAAAATATAATTCTATTATTACTCAACTTTGTACTGTGCAGATATGTTGGAAATATTCATAGTCAAGTTACTGAAGCGCTCCTTCAAGAGGTTTTCCAAAGCACTGGTCCTGTTGAGGGATGCAAGCTTATCAGGAAGGATAAGGTTTAACAACATAATTTAGTTTTACTTTTGAAACTTCTTACAACCATTCAAATATAAGCCAAGCCCTTTGATTCTGTCACTTTATATATGCCTTGGATGCATTCTTTCCAGCTCATGTCAATACTTGAACGACAAAAAAAAAGTGTTTTCAAGTGTTTTCCTCAAAATCTTTGTTAAGTTAGTTATTTAGAATTTAACGCCTTAATAGCTGACTTTGCCATTTGTTAAATTTTCTAAACATTCGCATGATAACCTATTAGGTCTATTTTTTTTTTTGTTGTTGTCTCATTTAATATTTGTTAGGTATATTTATGATAAGCTCATAGAAGGCTTTTGATAAGTATAATTATTCGCTGGAATATGCGTCAATCTAACCGGCAGCCCTGATGCTCAGTCTTAACACTATAAGCGGGTTGATGATTTCAGTTCTAATGGAGAGATGAGATCCCATATTCACATTCAATTTGGAAAGAAATATAATTATCTCTTGTCGAGATTGGCCTATTCTCAAGTCTGAAAGCAAGTGGTATTTACAAAACAAGCTATATTATACTATTGAAGGAGTGGTGGACCTAGTTTTTGAAAAAAATTGGGAACTAATGCTTCACTCCCAAATAAATTCACATTTAAATTTGTGCTTCATCAACTACTTATGGTGCAGCTAATATGCTACCTTTTAAAGTCTACAAACTGATGAGTGATGAACAACTTTTCATATCATGTTTTGAACAATTCATAAATTGTGTCTGACCCTTGTGTTTCATATACTTCAATACATGATGCTTCTTGTAGTGTAGTAAGCCATTTCATCTTAATATAAGGTATTTTATCCAGATACAAGATACACTACTATGAAATGGGAATTTCAGTTATAATAAGGTAATTTGGTGAAATACTTTACTTTAAGGTGAAATTCTTCATTGTATGAGTTATCTTATTATTGGATATACTGAAGTTGAGAAGGCGTCATGTACTATGAAGAACCAGGAACAAGTTGCTGATTTTGAACCGTGCCACATTTGTTTCCATGTTACCACTTGACGTGGTACCAATTTAAATGTGTGCACGTATTGTGGAGTAGAAAAATTTAACTACGAAAAAAATTATATCATTAATATGCTTACATAAATATCTTTTTTATTGTTTACGATATATATCCTTGTACAACCTTTGTTATCCACTAGCTGCTCATTTGCCACGTTCTTGACATGTTGTCATTCTTTTTTGCCTTGCAGTCCTCTTATGGATTTGTTGACTACTTTGATCGTCGCTCGGCTGCACTTGCTATTCTTACCCTAAATGGAAGGCATCTGTAAGTTATACTAATCTACTTTTGCTTTAGTTTTCCTTTGTGTTATGCAGCTTCCTTAAAATTTTAAATATTTAATTACAGGTTCAGTCAACCAATAAAAGTTAATTGGGCATATGCTAGTACTCAGAGAGAAGACACTACAGGTTATATATTCATGCATATGTTGATGCTTGTTTACAATTATTTGCTTATGCTTCTTAGTAATAATTCTGCTTTTTTGTTCATAGGTCATTTCAATATCTTTGTTGGCGATCTTAGTCCTGAGGTTACAGATGCTGCATTGTTTGCCTGCTTCTCTGTATATTCTACCATCTCGTGAGTTTTTGTTGGCACTCATATGCTCGCGCGCGCGCGCGCACACACACAGATATATATATATATATAAACTTCTACTGCTTGGGTTTAGCTGATCTTACTTGGTGCTCTTAAGCTTTTTTTTTTTACTATACTAAATGAAGTTTAAATTTGTTGCAGTGATGCGAGGGTTATGTGGGATCCAAAAACGGGCCGCTCCAGGGGGTTTGGCTTTGTGTCTTTTAGGAGTCAACAGGTGAAATTATTGTTCTTAAGTTTATCATCTATATTAAATTCATATAAGTTGATTCAATATGTTTTGATTGTTCCTGGGCAGGATGCACAAAGTGCGATCAATGATTTAACCGGTAAGCTCCATTTTAAGTCTATTGTTTATTATTTTTCTTTGTGGAATAAATTAATGGTTAGTTGAGTGTTCATACTTTATTTTCATGTTTTCTGTCAGCCCTTGTAATAGCTAACATTACATCAAAATTATTTGTAACTAGTTTATTTGATTTTTATGATTTCATTCTCTTTTTGTTACTTTGTAAGGTAAATGGTTAAGCAACAGGCAAATTCGATGCAATTGGGCAACAAAGGGTGCTGGCACTAGTGAAGACAAACAATTCTTAGATTCCAAGAGTGGTGTGGAGTTGACAAATGGTTCAACAGGTGGGCACTGGTTTGATGCCGTTCTTCAGTTTTAGAAATGAAGCTTCTTTTTTTTTTTCCTTTAAATTTGATAAGTGAGCAAATTTTTTTTTCTTTAATTTGATAGTCGAGCATCTTCTTGCCATCTATTTACATTGCTTGGAGTTAATGTACTTCATTTTTTATTTTTATTATGTTTTTAGTTCTAATTGATCGATGTGCATTTCTTCTAACAAATGGATATTACACTATTTCACTTATCACCTACACTTCATGTTTGCTGACCAAAAGCATATTTCATGTACCTTAGTTTTTGAAATGTATGGAGTTTTATTTTTCCTTTTAGATTGTGGCTCTCCACTTTAAGCTTCTTGTTTACTGGACTTGTTTACAAAACAAGTTAAACACCTTGTTTCTGTATTTTAGGAGATAGGACTACGTCTTTAAAAGTAGGGCATCATACGTGTTTCCTGTTTTTAAAGTTTGTTTCCCAAATAAAAGCAGACTTATGAGTGTATCAAATTTAAAGGCAGGCATAGAAAAAAATTTAAAAGTAGCCTTATACTTCGGCTTAGTCTTTCATAAGCTATTTGTTTTGTGATTGAAAGTAGAGTTTTTGAGTATGGATTTCTTATTTGCTCCGAGGCATTATTCGTTAATAGTATATTATATGAATATCGTTTGCTATATTTTCTATAAGTATAAGCCCTCTAAAACCTCAGGTGGTGTTAGAAAATTATTTGCTTATATTATCCAATGTATTTATGCATGTATGTATGAGCATTGGAATTATTACAGTAGATTCAATTGAAAATCATTCATGCAATTAAGTTAATTCAGAGGAATTAACCTCCAAACTGTCTTACATTGTTGCTTCCATTTCATCCAAGGAAGTACTAATGTCCCACCAACTGGATTTGCTATGGCGGACGGTTGCTATGACGGACGTCCAATTGCTGTCTTTTATTTTGTCTGTAGGGATTGGAAACCACTAGACCCAGTTGGTTTTCAATGCTCTCCCTCAAGCTAGTTTCTAGAGATCATACACAGCAAACGTGTTAATCATCTTTTCAAATATGATTCTTTTTAATCCTTCGGTTAGGATGTTAACAGCCTATTTTGATGATTGAATATATAAAACACAATTCTGCTTTTTGAATTTTTTTAAATGAAGTGTTAATCTATTTCCACGTTTTTATTTTGATCCATCATATATTGATAGTAGTTTTATTGCTACATTATAAGATCATAGGAGTTTTGAGAGTTAATTTGAAGTTTTTCTAGAAACAGCTTAAGAAAAATTAGTTCGCTTATTTCATCAGTCTTTTTAGCTTCTGCAATACTCTGTGCCAATACATGTTTTGATTTCTCCGAGTTATAAGCTTACCCCTCTCATTATTATATTGATGTAGATTTCTGTCAACTAGAGCTTTTGCCCAATCAACATCAATATAGACTTCATTACTTAAAATTTCTCTCTTTCCAAAAAATAGTCGCATTTTTGTGATCTCTTTTAAGCACTTGTGCATCTTTTGCATGTTTTCTTTGTATCGTACATGCATGAGCTAACTTATCATTGCAAACAACAAAGGTGATCAGTGATGCCGAATTTGATATGACATCAATGAAAGATTTTCCCAACCATTTTTTATGTGCTCCTTTATGTATTGGAGTGATAATGCTAAGGTCACTTAAATTTGTGTTAGAATCAGTTTAAGTGCCAACAACTTTGCTTCCATGCAAATCAATTTCTTTTAAAAGATTTAGAATATATTCTTCTAGAAATGGTAATACCAGATTTATTAGCAAGTTTCATCACAATAAAGTACATGAGATTGTCAAAGTTTTTAATTTTAAGCTCTTCAGCTGACGTGACCTTGAGGGTCCTTATCTCCCAGTTATGATCCCTTATTAGAATGATGTGACCAGCATATAAAATTAGTGTGGCTGACTTAACATCTTTGCGTTTGTAAAGCAATTTGTTATCAAAAGAGCCTCTTAAATTCTTGTTGGGACAGCTTCGTTGGACTTTTGAGCCATGCTTTAGGTAATTGCTTCAGCCCCTGAATGGATTTTCTCAATATACATCTTATGTCAATGTTTTAGCGTCGTTGATATTTGGAGGAAGATCAATGTAGACTTCTTCATGAATTTTTAACTTCTGGTTGGTGAAGAGGCACTTAAGATTGACCTCCATTGAAAGAAGGGCTCAAGTGCTAAGTTTCACAACATGCACAAAATCCTCTGAGCAGTTAATACCTTTAATTTCATGTGGGTGCCCTTTTGCGACTGGACATGATTTATGCCAATGGATCTTTTTGATTGATATTTGACAACAAGGATCCATTTAAACTAGAAAAGAATCGTTGATGCCGATCTAGTGTTTTTAGAAGGTGTGATGGATTACCAAAAGGCGTTAGGGAAGTTATAGAAGGGGGTAACAAGAGTGGGACGATGAATGGCATCTGAAACTCGGCGTGAACAGCGGCTGGACAGCAACTCGGAAGCACGAAGGATGCCCTTTCCTGCTGTAAGCAGCTGGCAGAACAGCGTCCAGTGGCGGTCCAAGCGAGCGAAGGGTTGATTGGCAGGGTTCGAACAGCGACGGGTTTCCTTTCCACCCCCTCTTCCTAAGCACGTTAGAGACGCACCGCTTACAATAGAAAGATGTTAACAGCACTCACTCCGGAGAGTAAAATTCAGAGAAAACCTTTGTCATTTCATAAAATCAGGAAAAACTTAACATTTAAATTCCAAATACAACATTTATAAAACTCTCTCAAAGCAAATACCTAATTAGAAAATAGGGAAATAGTTAATAACCAAAAGGGAGAAACAAAGGAAGGTTGCTAAAGAAATAAATGAAATAAAGTAAAAAGAAAATAATATAAAAATTGCATTCAGTCTGTCTCCCACTATCATGGATTTCGCAAACAGCGGACCGTGGGAGTTGTGCGCCTCGCGTCCCAGTCTCCCACATCAATTATATTCTTGGGATTTTTAATGATTTAATTTTTTTTTAAGGGCTTTCTTTTCTTCTTCCATAGTCTGTGATCATCTTGGTTTATTAAGAGCCTCTTCTTAATCTTTGTAATTTTTATTTTGCTATATTAGAAATCAGAGTTTTACCAAGGAGGATAGATGATCACAATATTTGCAATAGGATAGATGGTGACATTATTATCTTTTTTAAAGGTGGAATACAGTTTTTCATGTTTAGATTTATGATGCCTATGAATATAAATATCAAACTTTGGGTGTTAATATGTAAATGCCCAGGAACTGTGTGGTATTTATGTAAAATTTCCTTTTGATTTTGACAATTTCGGGTGAGCGGTATAAGATGAGAATAGGTGAATACACCCTGCCATTTGATCTGCAGCTTCAGAGTTAATGATCCGGGATTCTTAATTTTTGTTTCTTGGCTTAGAAGGAAGAGTTGGAGGCTCTTTCTGGAGTCAGTTGTATGGATGACCCGATTACTCTCTGTCCAAGGAAATATTGCCAATATTGTCACTAGTTTTCATCTCAAGTCACTCATTTTTTATTGATAAGCGTGGGTATGTTTGTCCTAATTTTTAGGGTGATAGAATTTGTTCTTTTGTCGTGTACTTTCAATAATTTTCTTGTGTGTTATTGGTCTTTTTACAAACATTGCAACAAATATTATCTTTTCTTCTTTTGCTTTTGAGACATTTCTTAGGTTTTGCTCTAGACTGCTGATAGCAAGACAGGATCCTTCAATTTGAATAGGGTTTTTGCACCATCAAGTGTCGTCTTTTGGATCAAATACACTTTGTTCTTGGTATATTTTTTTAATTTGGTAACTTATTAGATAATACTGTCATTGTTGGTCCCAAGCTCGGATGTGAAAAGTAGAGGGTTTCGTTAGATGGTCAAGAACCAGCGTAAAACTTGTCGAAAAAATCCTGGCATGAATCTTTTTGATCATTATATAAGTGTTAGAGCGTCCTCTGGAAGCGACACGTTGTATGACCTAAATATAGTGGAATGTGTGTAAGGGTCTCTACACCGGCGCCCGAGTGTAGTGTCAAATAAGCAAGGGTTCCCACTTTACGGACAGATGCGGGTAAAGAAGTTAGTTCATGATACTAGTATTAGGATATGATCTTGGAATATAGGTACTCTCAATGATAAATTATTGGAATTAGTTGATATTATGATGCATAGAAAGAAAAATATTTATGTATTCAAGAAACTAAATGGGTTGGAGAAAAAGTTAAGGAGATTGATATCTTATGTTTTAAATTCGGTATTCTGTTAAGAGTTGCAATAGAAATGGTGTAGGTGTAATTATAGATAAGAGTTTGAAAGATAATGTTATAAAAATTAATAGAGTTGGAGATAAAATTATAGCAATTAAGATTATTATTGATACTAAAATTTTTAATATTATAAGTGCTTATGCTTCTCAAGTAGGTTTAGTATAGGTGCTAAGGATAAATTATGGAATGCCTTAGAAGAATTAATACACTTGATATATTTTGAAAAAAGAATTTTTATTGGAGGAGATTTAAATAGACATGTCGGTAGAGTGGTAGAAGATTTCAGAAATATTCATGGTGGCTACGATTATGGAACGATTAATGAAGAAGGTAGAGCCATATTAGATTTGCTTTAGCTTCTGATTTGATTATTACTAATGTTTTATTCAAGAAAAGAGATGAACATCTTATTACTTATAAGAATGAATATAATAAAACACAAATTGATTATTTTCTTATGAGAAGAAGAGATCGTCGAGATTGTAAGGATTGTAAGGTCATTCCAAGTGAGGATTTAAGTGCCCAACATTGATTATTAGTTTTAGATTTTAAGATGAAGAGTTGTAAAATAAAAAATACTATAATTCAACATTGTAGAACTACATGGGGGTACCTAAAAGACAAATAAAATTATTTTTATGAGTAATTCAATATTTAAAATTTTTGGATGCTCATGAAGAAGCAAATGTTATGTGGGAAAAATAACAAATCTATTAAACAAGATAAAAGATGTGCTTGGAGAATCGAAATTAAATGTTTCTTTAAATAAAAATAGTTGGTGGTGGAATATTAATATACAAGAAAAGATAAAATATAAGAAGTTATGTTATAAAAATTAGTCTAAAGGTAAAAGCTTCGAGAACTGGGAAAAATATAAACCACCATGATAGAAGCGTCATTTGGATTCATATCACAGTGTTCGAACTTTCTGACGACGTTGCTTCAAGAAGCTTAATTGCGTGAAGCTAGTTATCATATTTAGTTGCGAATGTGGGAAAACAATTGCGAAGCAGATTTTTACCGTAAAAATGACCGGATCACTCCTCGTTTATTAAAAGCGTTTCGAAATTTTCGATTTATTTATATGATATACTGGATTTGCAAATGCATTTTTTTTTTAAAATTTTATGTTTTAAATATTCAAACTAATAAATATAAATTTTATTTATAAAAATCTAAGTGTCATTAGTAGATAAATATATTATTCAAATTAATAAAATGAAATATTTATAAGCTTTATGTTGGTGAAATATTTATAATATCTATAATAATACAATTTAAGTTGATAAAAATTATGTTTTATTTATTCAAACGAAATTAATTAATTAATTCATATCTATTTATTTTTAAAATTATGTGAAGATGTGTTTAAAAATATTTATCGATTTATATCTACGGAAAAACCGTATTCTTCGTGAAATCTTACGAAGGCAACAATAAAACTTTCGACGAAAGTCATGCGGATGTCGTGACGCTAAAAGCGATGTCTCGAGGCGACAGATGACATAGCACTTCGACGAGAAGTAGCATGACATAGTGAAACTCATGTCTTCCCGAAATGCAAACGAATTTAGAAGCTTAATTACTTTGATTCTTAACTCGTCAAACAAAATGATAATCATCAAACTACATAATTTAAAAGAAATACATTACTTTTACGGACCACAAAATTTAAAACTCTTATACGAAGTCAAAATAAATTAATCCAAAAATCTCACTAGGAGATACGAGTCCATGTCATATTAGCCAACGTCATTTGTTATTTATTCTCGAAGCGATGCCATCTCTTCAGCAACTTCGCCGTCCTTGGTGCAAATGTTAGGCTGTTCGCTATCATCCGATGTAAAGCACTATTCGGTTTTCCGATCGTCATGCAGCCTACTTATCGTTCATTTAGTTCACACTCTGCAGAAATCAACATCGAATCGTGACAGATGACGCCTAATATAATTATGCAGCGTCATTGTTGCTATAACGATCTGCACCTGTTTAGAAAAGGGATACGAGGGCATGTCTCGCAGTATAACCCTGTACCAAGTCACATGTTCCTCATGTAATAAAATTGTCGTAGGTACTTCACCCTACGTTTTTTAAATATTGCCATGAAGAAATCCCTGTGTACCGAATCACAGCTAAATTCAATCGCGAAACAAGCTAGAATCATCATCATTTGCAATGTCTTCATCCTCCTCCAAAATTGAAACCACCTCGTTCACCGAGGATTTCTGCACTTTATGCGGTGCATCATTTGAAGATTCGACCAAGTAGGAGAGTTGAGCCCTATATGAGGTAGCTCTACTCTTCTTCCTACCTTCAAAGCGAGAACGTTTTGATCGATTCGTTGACTGCAGCTCAGTATGTCCAGGGCTCGGCAGCACAGGAGAATCATCGGATAGACTGACAGCCACATTCTCCTGGATCTCAGCAAATCCAACCTTGCTGGGTGCACATGCATACTTGCCAGTGACGAAGATACCCTGAAACATCCGATTTATCTTCTCCTCAAGTTCAGGTTCAATTCCACTCAGTTTGAATTTCTTAGCATTAGGAACAGCCTGAGACAAAATTGGAACAATTAAAATTACGCAAGAATTGTATAAACATTTGAAATTATGAAAAATTAATGTATGCACTAACCGCAAGACGTTGTGCCCACCACTCCTCAGATGCATCTATGGTGCGCGTAGCCGGATTCCAACCGAGACCTGTACACCCACTTTTTAAATCTTTCCATATCTTCCAATTCTTTTTCAGCTGATCCCATTTATTTTTTAGTTGCGTCCTATCATACGTCCTCCCAGATGATTCTTTAAAATACTTAACAATATTTTCCTAACCTTCTTTATTGAGAAATGTGGACGGTCTATTTCCCAACTCTATCTCTTTTATGCATAGATCACAAAAAAGATATTTTATGTTCTTTTCACGTGTTGCGGGTAGAGCAATTTCCATCGCCTTAGTGATCGTGTTATACTTGAATCTAAAGCACATATAGAAACGAAATACATGTAAAATTTAAAACTCGAATTAACATTTGAAACGTGATTATAAACTTTAATCACATCCAACTGAAACATAAAAGTAACAAAAAATTTGCAAAAAATATAAAAGTACACGGATTATTTAACGTGGTTCGGTCAATATGACCTACATCCACGGGAAAGATGGAAATTTTATTAGAGGATGAAAGAGGTAGGTACAAGGCTTTCATTCATGCATGACTTCCTCCAACATAGCACAAAGTCCTCTATATACATTTTTTGTGAGGACTTGCATAATTTCATTGAAAATATTTACACCACTATAAGGGTCAAACCGAGAGCCATAGCAGCGAGACCACTTTAAGGGCCAAACCGAGAGCGCAGTAAGAGGAACTTGAGATCTTTTATGCAAAACCGAGGCTTGTATAACAGCATCCTTCTTATCAAATATGCAATATCACAACAATGAAAATGAGCCAAGACTTGTATAACATCCCTTTTTTCAACAATTAATCAATGGACAACATGATTCAATCCAATAAGACAGTAAAAATCAGTGCAGATGGAGATGAAAACATAGAAGAAGAAAATTGAATCAGAAGAGGCTTTTGCATACACAACAGCCAATTCCTATGTATTTGCATATCATACCCACCAAAAACTTTACTTTTTTGCATTTATACCACAGAAATTGGAAAAATACCAATTACTCAAATCCAAAATCATTTCAATCAGATTAATTAAAGTATCTGGTGATATTTATCACCTAAATTCCTTCAAAAACATAATAATAATGCATCCCCCCATTAATTTCGATATGAATTAATAGCCTCCCACCTTCCATCACCTTACAGCCAGTTTATTTGGCCACATGTTTAATTATACTAATCATTGCAATAAAAAGGAAGAAATTTAAAGAAATGTGTGGTATATATGTAAATGTCCAGGGAAAATAAGAATCTACTTTAATTTTGGAATAAAAGTTTGGCCGGTTTTGACTTCTTATAATGGAAGAATCATTTGACTCAATATAGAAATAATTGAACTCTGTAGCCTTATAAATAAAGGTTTGCTGCTACAATAGTTGCATCATCTCAAACACCTCCTCATGGCCTCTTCCCATTTCCTAGATATCTGGAGCTGGATTAATAACCTCCCTCCCATCACCCTATGGACAACAAACACAAAGTCTCTATGCAATCCATTTGATTTGTGAAAATAAGTCCTTAAGCAATGCATGATAGAAAAGAAAAACGGGGCACCGAATAACAATTTGGCACAACCATCCTGTAGAGGTAACCAATGCATGCTACGGTGCTTAGGCAGATTGAACATATCCTGACAATAAAAGCTTCATTTGCTCAAAAGAATTGAAAAAACATTCAGCCTCAAAATTAAACCATTTCCAATTTTCAAAGCATGCTATTTATCTCAGAGAGCTACATACTAAACTGAGCAAGTCACATACAAAGTACACGGAAACATTTCCAATTTTATAAGCAGCCTGAACTCCTAAGCTCACTGAAGCGAAAAGGAAAAAAATTTTCGAGGAGAGCTTAGGTAATGAGTGTGTTCACAAAACAAGAACTTCTAAAGAGGTAGCATTGCAATAGTGGTGTGTATGTCAGAAACAAAGTTTCATTTATTCAACAAGAATAATTTGCATAAGGGCCAAATGAAAGTCAAACCACTGCATAGGGTAAACTTTACCAAGAAAAACCAATAGCCATTTGGTCTTACTTCACCAAGAAAAACCAATGGCCAAATACTGTTAAAAATAAATCAGATCCAATATTACAGTAGCAATGAAATGAATAAGAATTTGCGCAGTTTTCCAGAGTGTCTAACACACTTCAGAAGCAAGGAAATGTGTATGTCGCAAAGAACAAATGCAACGATCGAAATAAGCAAAATGGCTAGTCCATGGAAACCTAGCCCTAGCAAACAAGCACAAAATCAATGAAAAAAATGCTGGAACAGTTAGCTCGGGTGAAAACAAACGAGAACCCCTGCACCCAAATCCATCAGGCATGACATTCTAATGTTTCATGCGTAAGCAAAATGGCTAGTTCCAGATCTAGAGGAGTAGATTCTAAAAACCCGAGACATACCAAGATGGAGAAAGGAGCCCGGAGCAGCTACTGCCGCTCGCTGCCACAGAAACCGGAATACAGGAAGGAGCGGAAGCAGAGAGGAAGGAGAGGGGGTAAACCGGAATAGGGTTCGCGAGACAGAGCGGAAGCAGCGAGGAAGGAGCGGGGTAAGGGGTAAACCGGAATAGGGTTCGCGAGACAGAGCGGAAGCAGCGAGGAAGGAGCGGGGTAAAGGGTAAACCGACACGTGACGAAAGTCGCGCCGCGAGGGTTATCCCGCGTTTGGCTTCGGAATAGCTTCGCGGCAGCTGTGCCACGAAGTTGTAAAACAAACGGGAAGCAAAAACGGCGAAGCGGCTTTCGACGCCGCGCCGCGGTAAAACGGAGGAACCAAACGGGCCTTAAGTCTAAAAGAACAACCTGTGATGCTAAAAATTCTGCTTTTAGTGATCTTTATAACATATTAGATATTAAGGAGGGTGGAAAAATATATGTATAAACTAGTCAAACAAAAAGAAAAGAAAAATAAATATTTAATTCAAGTAAGGTGTATTAAAGATGAAAATCACAAAGTGCTTTTCTTAGAAAAAGATATTCAATATTGATGGGTGAGTTATTTTGATAAACATTTTAATGAAGCTTCTGAAAATACGATTGACCTTAGTGATCTTAAATATCGTTAATAATAATAAACGTTTCATTTTTACCAGCAACAACAACAACGACAATAACAAAGCCTTAATCCCACTAAGCGGGGTCGACTACATGAATCCTTTTTCTCCATTGCGTTCTATTTAGTGCCATATTTTCATTTAATTCTAATAATTAAGATCTTTTTTTATACAATAAGCCCAAGTCTTTCTAGGTCTACCTTTGCCTTTCTTAACATAAGTCGAATCTAAAACATCTACTCTCCTTAATTGGATCATCAGATGGTCAACGTTTAATGTGACCAGACCAACTAAGGCGACTCTAATTTTGTCTGTCACCTGAGCTACACCAACCCTATCACAGATATATTCATTTCGCATTTTGTCTCTAAGTGTATAACCACTCATCCACCTAATCATTCTCATTCACTTAAATCATTTTTACCATCACATTAATAAAAAAGTTGATGAGATTTTAAAGAAAATCAAGGGTAGAAAGTTTGTAGGATGTGATGATATCCTAATTGAAGTGTGAAATTATTTAGATGATTTGGGAGTTTCTTGGCTTACTAAACTTTGTAATATTATTTTAAAAACTAAAAAGATACCTGAGGAGTGGAGGAAGAGTATTTTGGTCCCCATTTTTAAAATAAAGGGGATGTACAAAAATGTGCAAATTATAGAGGAATTAAATTGATGTGTCATGCTTTAAAATTGTGGGAGATGGTAATTGAATATAGATTTAAGACCTATTACCAAGTTTTCTCATAATCAATTTGGATTTGTACTTGGCAGTTATACTATGGAAGCTATGCATTTATTGAGAGGTTTGATGGAGAAGTACAAAGATAATAAGAAAGATCTACATTTGATTTTTATTGATCTAGAAAAAGCTTACGATAAGGTTCCAAGAGATATCCTTTGGAGAGTCCTTGAGAAGAAATGTGTTAATATGACTTATTCTCAAGTCATTAAAGATATGTATACCAGAGCTGCTACTTGTGTTCGAACTGAATGAGGATTGATCAAATATTTTTCTATTTATGTTATTTTACATCAGGGATCGACTTTAAGCCCATACCTTTTTGCTTTAGTTATGGATGGTTTTACTGCGCATTTACAAGAGATGTTACCTTGGTGTATGTTTTTTTGCTGATGATATCCTCCTCATGGATAAGACGAGAGAAAAAGCCCAGGTAAAACTTGAATATGAAGGTTTACATTGGAGTCTAAAGGACTTCGTTTGAGTAGAACTAAAATTGAATACATGGAATGTAATTTTAGCAATAGTAGCTCTAGTGATAGAAGTGTAACTTTGGGTGATCAAATTATTAAAAGGTGTGAAACGATTTACATATCTCGGGTCTATTGTTCAAAGTAATGGTGATATAGATGGGGATGTTAATAGTAGAATTCAAGTTAGTTGGTTGAAGTGGAGGAATGCGTCGGCCCTATCATGCGATAGAATAGTACCACTTAGATTGTAAGGAAAATTTTATAAGATGGCGGTGAGACCTGCAATGCTTTATGGTGTTGAGTGTTGGCCTTTAAAAGAGAAGCATAATACTAAGTTAAGTGTTGCCAAGATGAGAATGATTAGGTGGCTTTACACTCAGAGACAAAATGCGAAATGAATATATTCGTGATAGGGTTGGTGTAGCTCCAGTGACGGAAAAAATTACAGAGATCAGCCTTAGATGGTTTGGACACATTAAACGCCAACCATCTGATGATCCTATTAAGAGAGTAGATGTTTTAGATTCGACTTAGGTTAAGAAAGGCAGAGGTAGAACTAGGAAGACTCGGGCTTATTGCATAAAAAAATGATCTTAATTTATTAAAATTAAATGAAAATATGACACTAAATAGGAAGCAATGGACAAACAGGATTCATGTAGCCGACCCCACTTAGTGGTATTAAGGCTTTGTTGTTGTTGATGCTGTTGTGGTAACTTATTAGATGATACTCATCTTGTTGACATCACACGCATGATCTCTTTATTTACACGCTTAAACGAAATTTTTAGGATCTGGATACACCATGTTGACGTCATCTCAAATTGCTTGATTGGTGTCATGGATGGCAATATCTTCTTTCATACAGTTGATAAGCCAGGATATCACCTAGGTTTTATTGGTTTCCCATATTGTAATGGAAGGGTTGTTTACTTCAGGTTGATAGATGGTAGCGTTCAAGTCCTAATCTTGCCTCCTTTTTAAATAATTATTTAAATTGAGCAAGATCATTAAGTTTGTATGATTTTATTTGACGTGTTCAGTGCTACATGGAGACTTATGGATACATGCGTGGGGTTGATAAGGAAGGGGAAGAACTCATCTTCTCTCCCTCTTAGCTTGAACTTTTTAGGCCATCTTTTAGTCATCAACTAATGATTAGCTAGAAATTGGATCACATATAGTGTTAGAAAGGATCTGTAAAGGAAAATAAGAGATAAAAAGTGGTGACTGCGTGCTTGCTTTAATTTTTCAACAATTGGCCCAATAAAAGAAGTGGTCCAAAAATAAGAAAAAAAAGGAATAAACACATTCTAGAAAGAAATCAAACTTTAAATAGTACACTCATTTCAATTAAAAATTTATCACTAGTTTTAGAATCCCCAAAACAGCCCCATGCTTGTTGATTTTCCATTCCAGCCCATACCGCAGCTTATGTTGTGGAGAAATTACCTGGAATCGCCATCCAAACAAGCACTGCCTGATGTTTTTGGCCATGGGAGGTAGAACCACCGTTGCTTTGATAGCTCCAGCCAAGGGCTGTCAAACTTCCAGCCAAAAATTGCCATTTATATGTTAAATATGCAGATGGAAGTTAGCATTTATCCCTTTTTTTGTTGCATTGGGTGGCAGTTGGTTTTCAATTTATATATTGTCAAGTCCAAGGTTTTCCTAATATATTTTTTAATTTAAGCAATTCCAAAGTTGTAAAAGCAGTTATTAGGTAATTTTAAACTGTCAACAATTTTCTTATGATCACCAGTAAATTTTGATAAGGACAAGAGGAAGGAACTCTAATATTTTTGTGGAATTTCATCCATTTTGTCTGATAAAAAAACATTATGCCTCTTAAAAGGATTTGTTGAGGTTATAATGAAATGATATGGTTATTTTCTGTATTTGGGGTTGGTGTTTGAGGTGCATGCGATGCTTGTTAAAATTCTCTTTGTTAATGATCTTGTTTTTTTATGTTTTCTTCCCTTGACAATTGCGAATCAAGGTCACGGAGCATCCTTTGAGCTACCTATCTTATACGGCAAATCACATTGACTTAAATTTTCAAGACAATATTCTGGCTTGTTATTTGAGCCTAATTGACTTTAGTTGACTTTCAATATAACTGAATTTAGGTGAGCTTCTAGATTGCCCAATATCTCCATGCCTAGCCAGAAGGTGTTCTATGTCTAGCGGCTGAACTGGGCGAATAAGTTTAGACCTTTGTCTAGAATTTAGCCAACCCAGTAAATTTGAGTTTGTATCTTGGCTATTTTTGAGATAGTTCAGTTCAACACAACACAAATTGCTAACTTGTTTATAGCATAATATATACATAGGGCTAATGCTATGTTGACTTTGAAATGCGATTATATATAGTTAGATTTGGGCAACCCAGAGGTTTTGTTCAGTTTTACCCTCGTTATGATATTTTCTCATATCAGGTTTCTGAGGCTGGGTGGATTACTCGTTGCTAGGTATTCATATGACAATCATAGTTCTCATTATTTGGGTTGCATAGCTTGTGTTTGGTACGTGTACCATTGTTGGTCAAGTGGCTAAGAGATTTATGTGAAGTGTAAAGAGTTTTTAATGAAATTTAAGAAATAAAGCATTACGGATGAACTTTTCAACAAGAGGTGCTCGGGCGGCCTTTTAGAATTTTTCATTCTTGATAGTTCTTCAATGATGAGATGCATGATGTAGGTATTCTTACCGCATCTGCATTAGATTCTATAAAGATTTCTGTGGATAATTTGGAGATAATGCAAATGCGATATGCATATCATATGGGTGAATAATCTTTTTAAATTGAAGTTATAAATGATTTAAACATTAACTCTGTTGAATAATGTTTCTTTTGATTTACCCAAAGTTGGAGTAAGGGGTATGCACTCAGCCTTCTTAGGTGAATTGGTTCATGGGTTTCCCAAATTGCATGAAATCAAAATGCAAATTCAAAAACCCGATTGGACTAAACCTTTGGTAAAATCGAGTCATACAGAATTGAAGTGTAATTCGTTTGAATCGATGTGATTTTGAGTAAAACTAAAGTTTAGTGTTGAGCCCAAAATTATTAAAGATCTGGATTCTATTTGGAGGGATTCTCTTCACACACTCTCTCAAATGGACTGTGGTATTAAATAAATAGTGAAGGCCAAGCTGGTAATGAACCGTCAAATTCATGTGAATTTGATTTTTCAAACCTAATATTATTCACTTTCCCATTCCCTGTCTTTGTTTCTATTGCATTCTATCTTATCGTATTGCATTCAGTTCTACAATATTTGAGAATCACTCTCAATACCTCGACGTATATCCAACCCTATTAAATAAACAATTCAGAATTTTCAACGGTGCATCAAAGATGCAGTCATCGGGTCTCAAGCCCTGAATTTGAAAAGTGAAGGGGTGCGCTAGGTAGTCGACAACCAGCATAAAATTTTTCAAAAAATTATGACATGAATACTTTTGATTATTTTGTAAATGCTAGGGCGTCTCCTGGAAGCGGCATGCTGTCTGATCTGAATGCAGTGAAAAGTGTGCAAGGGCCACTACACTGGCGCCTGGGTGTAATGTCAAATAAGCAAGTGTTCTTACATTACTGACCAATGTGGGTAAATAAGTTATTCATGAAATTAATATTAACATAGGATCTTAGAATATAGGTACTTTCACAAGAAAATTAAACGAATTAGTCGAAATTATGATTCATAGAAAGCTAAGTATCTTATATATTCATGAAACTAAATGAGTTGGAGAAAATGTTAAGGAGATTGATAGCTTATGTTTTAAACTTTAGAATTCAGGTAAGAGTCGCACTATAAATGATATAGGTATGATTATAAATAAAAGTTTTAAATATAATGCTGTAAAAATTACTAGAAATGGAGATAGAACTATAACTCTTAAGATTGTTGTTGATACTAAGATTTTTAATATTATTAGTGCTTATGCTCCTCAAGTAGGTTTATATATAGGTTCTAAAGAAAAATTTTGGAATGAACTAGAAGAATTAATACAAAAAATAGCTCTTGAAGAAAGAATTTTTATTGGAGGTGATTTAAATGGACATGTAGGTAGAGTGATTGAAGATTTTAGAAATATTCATAGTGGCTATGATTTTGGAGTAATTAATCAAGAATGTAGATTCATATTAGATGTTACTTTAACGTATAATTTTGTTATTGCTACTACTTTATTCAAGAAAAGAGATGAGCATATTTTTATTTATAAGAATGAATCTAATATACACATTTATTATTTTCTTATGAGAAGAAGATATCGTATAGAATGTAAAATTGTAAGGCCATTCCAAGTAAACATTTAAAATATTGTCTGGATTTTAAGATGAAGAGTTGTAAATTAAAGAATACTAGGAATCATTATCATAGAATTAGATGAGAGCACTGTCGGCCGCTTAAATGACTTGGGGGTTTTTGAAAATTACCTTTTTGTCGTTGGGATTTAAAATTTAATTTAATATATATATATTGATTTTTGAAAGTAAAATTTTAAATTTTAAAATATGAGAATGGACGGATCTCATTCGTTTAGCAGTTTGAATGAACGAGCGTAATATCGCAAGTAACGCATCTATTCCGAAGAATAGACACCCTACTTAACGATATCGCTCGCTCAAATAAACTACAAAATTCATGACATTCGTTACGTGCTGCGAACCTTTATGTGGACCGACAAATTCCCTATTTAATACAAAAGAATTAAATAGAGTTTATATTATTTGGGTCTTTAAAGCTCACCTATAGAGCAATCCCTTATAATCAATTACTCTCAAATGACCGAAGTCACTCGAGAGAACTCTCGATTTAGGTCGGGGTTTTTATCTTCATGAAATCGAAAGGTAGGGTTTTCAACGAAGTGTGCGATAGGAAATCCAACGAGTGAAAGCGCGCAAATGTAGAACATTTATTTTCCGAGTCAACGAAAAGAGAGTAGGGGATGTCGCGGATCTCGAGGAGAAACTCGATGACTTCCGGACTATCCTATGGTTGAGCTTTAAATTTTGAAATGAATTTATTTTAGCTTCAATCTCGCCAATTAATTATAGGGATTACGTTTGCATAATGTCCGATTATGCAAATAACCTGGAAGATAGGAGGATTTACGTCGTATCGGACGACGACCTCGGAATCCTAAGCGAGTTAGGGCTTATATTGCACAACAAGGCTGTGCAAAGGCCTAAAGGAACGGGTAATGATTTTTGTCGCACTAGGCGGACTACCTCGAAGTCCTATAACTTGTTGTTTAGACTAAGGAATGGTTTTGCTGATGTCGACACAAGTTTCTATTGATTGACTATGGTCGTCTTGCCTCAAAGTCATGCTTCCGTGTTCCACGTCAGTAGCAAGGTTACAGCTTAGATTTAGAGTTAAAGTTAACACGCAAATCGCTTTATTTTGTTTATTATTATTATCGTTTTCATTGCATATCTGAAATGTGGAGTGTAGTCTTGCTGACGGTGAGACGATAGTAAAAGGAACGGAAAAAACAAGTATATGCTTACGATAAACGATAACATGCTTACTACTAGCGAAAGTAAGTACGAAGAAAAGAAAGACGTCTTACGTTAATCAGGAATATGCTTACTGTAACGAGTAAAACATGTTATGCTTAACCGAAGCAAGATCTTGAGGAAAGTAAACATGCTTACGCTAATGAGTATATATGCTTAAAAAGTAAAGCGATGTAAGACAATGAATAAAAGAAGTAATGAGTGCTACAAATGTACTCGTAGGCTCTGATACCCGCGGCGTATTGTACTCGTTTATTATTATCACTTTATTGTTTCCTGCGAGAAAGGGCATCAAGACTAAAGCAAAACAGGAGTGAACGTAGTAAGGAAAACCTGACTAAGTGCGCTACCGTACGTGTAGGGAAAGTAAGGTGCAAAACCCGACGGTAAATCCGAAAGAAAATGCGAAAGAAAGAAAAAGAAACCCGAAAGAAAGGCGAAGCAAAACAAAGAAAACCGAGAAAGAAGACGAAAATCTCGTAGAAAAACCTCAAAGAAAATCGCGAACAAACACGAAAACGGTCGTAGCAAAACTGCGAAACACTAAAAGGAGAAACTCACAGATGTCCCGCTAAACTCACAGCGAACCGTAAGAAAGCATGCAGGCATCCGAAAAGGACCAGTAAGCATGGCAGTGATAGGACTCGAAGCTACTGCTGTATGTCCCACCTTGCATCGACTACTGTGACCAACTTTCTACGGAAGGCGACGCTTAACCCGACTCGAGTAGCCGACCAGTGGACTTTGTAAGTTTCACACATTTCATTTTGGATTCTACATGCAAGAAAGGTTCGTAGGCAAGTAGGTTGTGTTGTGGTGGAGGTAAAACTTTTGTATTTTTCAAATGTATGTATTTCTTGTATTTAAAATATTTTTTGGTTCACATGTAGACTACCCTAGTCGGACTAAGACTGCTAACATCCTTAGACAGATAGACGAGTAGAAACCCGAGACAGGCGAATAGTGTCGTGATTCTCGCTCTACTCTCTCCGTAGTCTCCGCGAGTCGAGCGACCATTCTATAATTTTCTCGTAACCTTCTCTTACGCGATTTTATCGGTGTCCCCACCACATTTACAGCAGCTATCGATGGCCCACATATAGCCTAAAGGAGTTATATGCATGCACACCTACACGTCCCCGCAGAGTGCGGGCATTAGAGCCGAAGCGGGAGAAAACAAGGGATGAGGGAACAAGGCGAAAAGAGGGGAAAGCAGTCCACCTAACACAATCCCTGTAAAAGAGGTGAACTGATTTCCAACATCAGTCAAAACAAGTAAGTCACCCCAAACTCCCGACCGTCCTTACACGACCTACAAAGACCTAAAGAAACGTCGGCACTCTCGGAGAGGATGAGGACTAGACTCCTAGGGAAAGCACTCCCTTTTCTCAAATAACAGCAGTAAAGAAAGAAAACAGACATAAAATCATCGACGAGGCCCCCAGACTCTAGGCCACCGCTAAAGAAAGCTAGACTCAGCCAGAGAAAACAACTTTGTAAAGCCAACACAAAATTCTGATACAAATGTTAAAACTGCAGTCACAAATGCCGCAGCTACAAACCCAACAAATATTGTAATTTGAGCCCCTCAAATAATAAAATACAAGTCCAGCTAAAATAAAAAACGCAAGTCCAACCTAAAGGGAACTCGAGCCCCCCAAAAAAGAGCCAACCCGAGAACACCAAAAGGGGCAAAACCAGCCCAGCAAGGGTGCAAATCAGCTCAGCAACAGGGGCAAAACCGAGAGACAGCAGGAGGCAAATCACCCCAGCAACATGGGCAAAACCGAGCAGCTCAAAGGGCAGAAAAACGGCCCGGCTAGGGGCAAAACCGAGGGACCAAACCGAGAAGCAAAGGCCACCAACGCAGCCATATAATTCTCAAAACCAAGCCTGCAGTGCCACAAACAAGGCCCAAGCAAACGTGCAAAAGATTTACAAAATAAAGCAATAATGAGAGTGAAGCCAGCATGTGAAATTTCCCATAAGAATTATGTGGTATGTATGTAAATACTGCAATTTAGACGTCACAAATGCAAACATGTAAGTTAGGTGGTATGAATGTAATTGCCTCAATTCAAAATAAATCTGTAAGTTTTCTCTTCTCAAATAATTTTGCAATGCAAGTCTTTCTAGCCTCCTTCACATCTTCCAGAAAATGTATTTTTAATTTATACAACTCACTCACATGTCACAACTCCCCAATGTTGTAACCATTCTCATTCTTAAAATTAAACTCATTCAGTTCCTGAAGTGACCTGAATTTCCCAATTCCAGAAGAAATGCTTTCAGGGGCAATTCAAAGTGATGCAGATTAGAAGAAATAATCACATCGCCAGGCAAGAAATTATCAAAGTAAGATCCCCCAAAATGAAATATTTGGCATCAACCGAACCAGCTAGAACATGTAGGAATTTCCCAATGCTCATGAGAATTAATTTGGAAGGTTTACACACATGCCACCTAATTATGTGTTTACTTATCCCAGCGTTAGATTCAAATCCACTTAAACAAGTGCTTAGGCCTTATGTGGGCTTTGCACTTAACTCGTAAGCAGCATAGCCTTAGTGGGACAAAGCCATCCTCATTTTCAAATTCAAGATGATATAAATCTGTATAGCTGTAGATAGCAATTTACTATTAAAAAAAAAAAGGTGTATGTGCAACAATCTGAAATTCAGATGATAGATATGTAACTATTACAATGATTAAGTGGTATGGATGTAAAAAATTAAATAGCCCCCATTCAAATTAATCACATTCACACAAGAACTATCAATGTGCTGCCACTAGAAACATAATCTTTAAATCCAACATTCAAACCCCTACATATCCATACAGGTTCGTAGAGAAACACCTTCACAGGCTATAATCCATAGTTTGAAAACAATGAAAAGTCCCATCTTTAGTTTAAGATGGAGCATCAATTCAACATGTCATCCTTAAAGAGCAAGAAATGGGGTCTACAGAAAACAATATTGAGGCATTTACAAGCATACCACCACTTAGTATTAGCAGTAAACAAAATAAAATTAAAGCAGAACAATACCTTTTCCAAATCATCTGAACATTCCTCCTCATTCTGTTTTATTAAAGAGGTTCCAAAAATTGAATCTGATGGCTGCTAGAGGGGAAAGATTTACAAACAAAAGTATCTTCTTCCTTTTTTTTTAGAAATGCAGGAAACGTAGCCACAGAAAAGCTAACCAGCTAGAAATCCCTTCCAATAGTGAAACTCAAATATTCAGCATTTAAATGCATCCGCAAACCATGATCGGAAGCCGACCAAAGATAAAAAAAACGTTGGCTTGATAACAGGAAGGGTAAGACAAGTGAGATTTTTTAAGCAATGCTCAGACATATCAATCTTGTTGCACTATGAATTCCATTCACCATCCAAGATTCGAAATGCATTTAAAAGGAAAACAGAATCAAGAAGAGATTTAGCCACTTACCTCAAATATTCAACAGCAACTCACCAAAATTTCCACCACTGAAATTTTAGACACCAAACCAAATGAAGCCACAGAGTTCCAAAATCGCATAGAGGTGCACCACTCACAAATTTGGCAGAACCTCCCCCTCACACCAAAATTTCGGCCCAACAGGGGAGGAGAAGCTCTCCCACATCTCAAACACACCCACACAGAGAAGTGTAAGCAAAGGAGCAAGTGGCAGCACCTCCCCACTCAAAGAGAAAATCAGCCCACCCTAGACCACCTCCCAAATGGGGTTTAAATAGGCAAAAGGGGAGGAGAACCCAATCTTCTACTTACCTGAAGGTGAGCCAAGCCAAAGGAGACAAGCGAAGGAAACGACAAGAACTACAGAGACACGGGAGAGGTGGAGCCAGGGCGGCAGGCAGCGTGGCACGGCATGGAAGCTTTACCAGAGGCGTACGAGGAGGGGGACCTCGGGTCGAAGCCGCTCGAAGAGAGGAGAGTCTCGCTTGGGTGCGGCTGCTCGCAGGAGAAGATGGAGCGGGGGTTCGAGCCGGCTAGGGTTGCGCGAATAGGGAGCAGCTCTGGCTCGACGTGTGCGGAAAAGAAGGAGACAGGTGCGTGAGTTAGGGAATTAGGGATTTTTAAATAAAAGAAAATCTTATTTTATTATTTCATTTTATTAAACGTGCCGAATTTTGTGTCGTTTACCCGTGCTCGGAAACATAGCAAATTATATGTCTCTCCTAAGCAAATTCGACGTTCCGGACGCATCGGCGCAGTCCATTTCGCTATCGGAGGTCGTTCGGACAACCTCGTCGTCGGTCGGGTAGAAAGTACGTCAAATCTGGTTCCTCTTGAACTTCGAGCTTGTTGTTGATCGTCTCGACATTCTGACTTCGGTCTTGATCCGTCAAGGAGTGGTTGAAAGCGTCGAGGCCGTGGATCGAGGAATTTGTGCGCAGAGGTGCAAGAAACGTGCACAAGGCTGTCCTAAGGTCCGGTGGTCCTATAGGAACTCAATTTGGACTCCTAACGTCAATTCCAACCTGCTATGAGCTAGAGGTACGGAATTTCGTCTGGGATTCCAAAAGAGTAAAGAAGTGGTTTCGAACGTTTTAAAACGAGGTGGGTCCACTGCTAGGAATCTAAGATCGTCGGGGAAGCTCCTAAGGCTAGAACCCTAAATCCTAGGAGTAAAACTAAACCTCGACAAAAGTGAGGTCAACAAGCACCTAAAAGATTTTTTTTTTTTTTTTTGAGTAAACTTCAAGATTTGAGACGTTCATGAAGAAGGAAATCCTATACAGGCTAAAGTAACAAACACTATTAAACAAATGATAAAAGATGTACTTGGAGAATCAAAAAGAAAAGTTTCTATAAATAAAAAAAACGATTAATGGTCGAATAATAATATGCAAGAAAAGATAAAATATAAGAAATCATGCTATAAAAATTGGTTTAAATGTAAAAGCTTGGAGAACCGAGAAAAATATAAAATGATCCGTAGTGAGTCTAAAAGAACAATCTATGACGCTAAAAATTCTATTTTTAGTGTTCTTTATAATAAGTAATAAAGAAGGTGAAAATATATGTATAAATTAGCTAAACAAAGATAAAAGAAAAATAAAGTTTTAACTCAAGTAAAGTGTATTAAAGATGAAAATCAAAAAATATTTTTCTTAAAAAATATATTCAACATAGGTGGGTGAGTTATTTTAATAAACTTTTCAATGAAGTTTCTGAAAATACGATTCACTTTAATGATATTAATGTTGTTAATAATAATAAAATATTTCATTTTTACCGCCACATTAGTAAAAAGGAAGTTGACGAGGCTTTAAAAGAAAACTAAATGTGGAAAATCTGTAGGACTTGATGATATATCAATTGAAGTGTGGAAATATTTAGGAGATTTGAGAGTTTTTTTGGCTTACTAAATTCTTTAATATTATTTTAAAAAACTAAAATGATGCCTAAGGAGTGAAGGAAGAGTATTTTGGTTTCTATTTTTAAGAATAAAGGAGGTGCACAAGTGTGTGCAAATTATATAGAAATTAAGTTGATGTGTTATACTTTAAAATTATGAGAGAGGGTAATTGAACATAGGTTAAGATGTATTACAAAGATTTCTCATAATCAGTTTGGATTTATGCCGAGTAGGTCTACTATGGAAGCTATACATTATTGAGAGGTTTGATGGAGAACTAAAGAGAGAATAAGGAGGATCTACATATTATTTTTATTGATTTAGAAAAAGCTTACGATAAGATTCCAATAGAGATCCTTTGGAGGGTTGTAGAGAAGGAAGGTGTTGATATTGCTTATATTCAAGTCATTAAAGATATGTATACTAGAGTTGTTACTTGTGTTCAAACAGGAGGAGGATTGATCAAATGTTTTCCTTTTTCAGTTGGATTACATCAGGGATCGGTTTTAAGCCCATGTCCTTTTGCTTTAGTTATGGATGCTTTTATTGGACATTTATAGGAGGATGTACCTTGGTGTATGCTTTTCATTGATAATCTCCTTCTCGTGGATAAGACTAGAGAAAAAGCTCAGGAAAAACTTGAATTATGGAGATCTACTTTGGAGTCTAAAGGCTGTCATTTGAGTAGTACTAAAACTGAATACATGACAGGATTTGCTCCTTCTCTATGCCCTCTATAGGTGTTGCTCTTTCTCTATGCCCGCTATATCTCGCCTCGGCCGGAAGCTCGTAGTGAGAATGATAGGATTTGGATCCCAATCCGTCTTTGATGAACGAAAGTCCAACCTTACAGCTGCCCATGAAGAAAACACTCCAGAGATCATAGATGATGGGCACGATGAATTACATAGCATACCAGAATCACTTCTCCCTTATCCTACCCCTACGATCATGGTCATGATTCTTTCGATCTTCGATCACACGCGGGTTGAAGTTCATTCGACTGGTTCTATTGCATCAGTGGAATAAACCCTTGTTTCACTACTCTGACTGCATCGGAAACGGAAAAGGCTAAACGGAGACGCTCTCTGCTCGCTTTTTTCTTTTTTTGAAACAACAGAATTATGGAGGATTTGTCCATCTTTGGTTGCAGTGCTGTAATTATGGGTGATCAAATCATTAAAAAGTGTGAACGTTTTAGATTTCTCAGGTCCATTGTTCAAAGTGACAGTGATATAGAAGGGGATGTTATTTTATAATTCAAGTTGGTTAGGGCCTATTGTGTGATAGAAAAGTACCGCATAAACTGAAAGGAAAATTTAATAAGATGATGGAGAGACCTACAATGCTCTATGGCACATGTTAGTCTTTAAAAGGGGAGCATAAAACAAAGTTAATTGTTGCTGAGATGACAATGCTTAGGTGGATTAGTGGCTTGACTCTTAGAGACAAAATGTGAAATGAATATATCTGTGATAGGGTTATTGTTGCTCTAGTGGGGGACAAGATTAGAGAGATTCGTC
This sequence comes from Papilionanthe hookeriana x Papilionanthe teres, assembly GCA_022702705.1. Taxonomy (NCBI): domain Eukaryota; kingdom Viridiplantae; phylum Streptophyta; class Magnoliopsida; order Asparagales; family Orchidaceae; genus Papilionanthe; species Papilionanthe hookeriana x Papilionanthe teres. The sequence goes on along the minus strand of CM040425.1, from coordinate 74,754,287 downwards.
TTTAGATGGTTTGGCCACATTAAACGTTGACTATCTGATGATCCGATTAGGAGAGTAGATGTTTTAGATTCAACTTATGTTTAGAAAGACAGGTAGACTTAGAAAGATATGGGCATATTGTACTCTTAATTTATTAGAATTAAATGAAATTATGACAATCAATAGGACACGATGGAGAAAAATGATTCATGTAGCTGACTCCACTTAGTGGGATAGAGGCTTGTTGTTGTTTTCATAGTTTAGAAAACTGGACCAAACTGACTAGTTTGACTGTGAACCGAACGGATATCTGGTTCCGGGTGTCCTAAAAACTGCCTCTACATTGAATTGGAATGAACCGGCTAAAACCGACGGTCCAACCGTTGAGACAGTTTATTTTTTTTAGTGTTTTTTGAGAGATTTTTTGGATTATAATATTTGTTAATCTTCTTTTTGAGGGTTATTTAAATTAGTTGTTTAAGTTCACGCATAATTTGTATTTCATATTATATTTTTTATACTACATATACTACAACAATATTATGTCATTTAAGTTATATTTAATATTTTTTTATATTTTTGACATCAGTCGGTTCAACTCTAGTTCAACGAACTTTGAATCTTGAACCTCCTCTTCCTGTTCAATGTCCTGTTTGTTTTCAAAACCTGGGTTGTAGTTCTTATGTTTTTTTCTTGAAGATCAAAATCAAACTTAAAATTGAAAATCCGACATTAAAATTTCAAAACCAAAAACAGACTTCTTGTTTCAAAACCAAATTGAATGGACCAGATGCGAACAGCTGGACTTGGTTTTTTTGGTATTGAACAAATAATGCACCCCTAGTTATAATTTTTATGTTATGTGGATAGTTATGATTAATAAAGACAAATTTGTTTACATAATTTGACTTTTTATGAAGCTTTTTGATAGATTTTTTAATCAAGAAATCAATAACCAAAAATTAAAATTGATATTAATTTGTTCATTTGTCAGAGGAATTATATTAAATCATTAATTTTTTTAAGGTTAATATTATTAGATTGTTTAGTCGATTTATTATGTAGGTATTATTATTATTATTATTATTATTATTTTGGTTATGAGCTGAAACTAATAGTGGTTTGGGTTTAAATACGATCTCACTAGTTTAGATTCAAATTTTGTCCGTTTGATTTTAGATTTAGGTCCATGAATAAATTTGGGTGCAGTCTCTATATAGCCTTCAATGCATTTTTATGTTTTCTTGTATATAATTGTGATTACTAAATAGTTAAACTGTTGATGTAATTTTATTTTTTGTTAAGGTTTTCAATGAACTTATAAATAAAGAAAAAAAAAAACCAAAAAATAAATTTAACATCAATTTGATCATTCTTCATATGTATTATATTAATATAAACTTCTTAAGGTTTATCTAATTAATGATAAGTCGTGTTAATCAGTTCAAGCACAAATCAAAGGAGTCTCATATTCAGGTTGTTTATAAAATTCTTGAATATCTTAAATTAAGTTTGGGAAAAGAAATTCTGTTTCAAAAACATGATAATTATAAATTGAAGAGTATATCTATGCAATCTGCTGGATCACGTGTAGATAGACGATCTACTTCGGGAGATTTTGTGCTTGTATCATCAAGATTTAATGTTGAATTTAAATTTAGCCAATTCTCAAGGAATTTGTGAGCTTCTATGGATTAAGTTCATACTAAATAAAAAGTGGAAAAAACTTATGAATAGTATATTGTAATAATATGTCTGCTATAAACATTGCTGATGGTCATGTACAATATGATTATACCAAAAATGATGTTGTGGATGGACATTTTATAAATGAAAAATAGGAATATGGATCAATTTACACTTCATAGGTCATAATTGGAAGACACCATGTTGACATATATACCGAAGTGCTTCACTACCCTATGTTAAAAAGTATTGTGAACAAATTTTGAATGACATATCTTTACCATCTCTATTGTCGAAGGCCGTTGGATCAAGAAGGCTTAGATAATGTAAATTAGAGGCCAAATATCTCTCCTGTGGGTTCATACACACAAATGGAAAGATAGAGATCACGGATTGCTCACTTGGCATCCAATTATTAGCTTAAGCAAATAAACGCCAAATGGCTAAAACCGATTTTCTTGATTGCAATTATTTATTTATTTATTTATGTTTAATTATTATTATTTTTTTCTGTTTAGTTCTGTATATATTGCATATTGAAAGAATGAACACCAAATTTTTATAGCTGCTTTTTTTTTTTTTGTGCACCATGTATTCTTACTTAATACGTTAATATGAATCAATATTGTAGCAACTTTTCTACGTACTATGACACTTCTAAACCAATAAAAATTAATAGAAGAGGAGCATTAAATGAAAGCAGTATAATAATTCATGAGAAAGCAAGCCTGCACTTACAAGGAGATGATGACCTCTCCCGTGAATCAAGTCTTTCATTTGATCAGTGAATTCAAGCTTAGAAAAGGGAATCACACGTCCAATTAAAAACTTTATTCAACAATCATTTAAGGTTTGTGTAATCCAAGTTAAAATCTTTATTCAACAATCATTTAAGGTTTATTTGTAATCTAGATTTTCTTTTATATTTTTTATAAGACAAAAATAACTATGAAATAACCTTTGTCAACTTAGATATAACACAGTACCACAAAATATTGATAGTAGAAAGCTAATTCAACTTTTTTTCATGCAAGAAACCAACTTTCACTTAGCCTTGAAAGCAAGAAAAAGCGCTCAAATATCAATTTTGCAAAATCTCAAATCTTTTCCCGTAATGCCAGCTACGGTACTAAAGAGTAATGTTGACCCTAAATAAGTTGGTTTAGAACTAATAATGATGATCTTTCTTCTACTATATCTTCTTTAAGTTTTCCCTTTTCCCACTTCATATTCTCCTCTACTAATATTCTAGTTGATTCTATCTTAATTTTACAATGATTTGGCTTGAGCTCAGCAGAACCTAAAGATGTGCATATTTCACATTCTGTTTTAGATGTTTGGAATGATGGCATTTCAGTCGACTAAAACGGTCTGTTTTTTTTGTTTGATTTTTATTAGTCACACCGACATTTAGTTTATTCCACTCAAATTAGATTTTGAAAACAATTGTTCTTTGTCAGTGGAAGATGTTATGGATAGTGCAAAAGAAGAGGCTCCGGAGAACAACCCACAGTACACCACAGTTTACGTCGGAAATCTTTCTCCAGAGGCAAATTTTTCTTTCCAATCCCACAGATATTGATTATTCATCATTTGCCTTCTCATTTCCCATAAGCTGCAAATTCCATAACATTCATTTACTTTCTGAAAATAAACATATAAAATTGCAGGTTACCCAAGTCGACCTTCATAGGCTCTTCCACGCTCTCAGTGCTGGGCAGATCGAGGAAGTTCGGATTCAACGTGAAAAGGGTTTTGGTTTCGTTCGTTATAGTACTCACTCGGAAGCCGCTCTTGCTATCCAGGCGTCCAATGGTCGGATTCTCGGTGGAAAACCAATTAAGGTATTAGTTTTTGTTCCACTAATCCAATCCCATTAAAGTAATCAATATTTAGCAGCATTACATTGTAGCATTTGATTCTGTGTAGTGTTCATGGGGAAGCAAGCCCACCCCACCTGGATTAGCCTCCAAACCCTTACCGCCCCCCGCCGTAGTCCCCTTTCCAACGCTATCGGCGGCCGACTTACTTTCATATGAACGGGCTCTGGCCCTTGGTAAGATGGGTATTGGGTCGGCACTATTGCCGGGTCAGGCAAACCCACTCCTGAAGCAGGCGGGCCTGCCTTTAGGTGCCGGAGCTAGCCAGGCTATTTATGATGCTGGGTTTCAGAATATGGGTCCTGCTCAGGGTCAGCATTTCTACTGATAAAAAGCCTTTTGGATTAACACACTTCTGTTGCCTGCCTCTGCAGCTCTGCTGTTGGTTTGTCTGTCTTTTGTAATTTTATTTTATTTTATTTTTCATACCCTTTAGTGTTGTAATGGTAAGTTGGGTCATCTCCATTGCGATTTTATGGATTGATTTTAAATTATATGTGATCAGTATTTTGTTATTTATATGTTACAAGTTAATGGTAAGGGTTCCATGCTATATGAAAGGGAGTTGTTTCTGGTTGTGTAATGCCTGTGCTATGAAGATAATTAAGTGAAGTTTTTTTCTTATTGTAATTTTTATTTTGAAATTACCATTAGTTTTGATTGGGCTTCTCTAGATGTATTTGATTGTTAGTTAAGTACTCTTTAATGATATTATATTGTGAGTGCTTATGGCTTGTTAAGTAGTTCTTAATGATATTATATTGTGAGTGATAGAGATATTAACGATGAATCAGTTCCTATAAAATGAGAATGCTTGTTAATTATTAGATCAGTATCCAAATCTAATCAATTTGTTATTCCCTTTGTATTTTATAAATAATCTTAATTAGAGATAATGAGGGGCAAATAAGCATCATTTTTCAAAGATTGAGCCTCTATTGGTTCACTTTAATTTTCTTTTTTTAAATTATGATTAATGATTCTAATTAGGGTCCAAATGGCCTCAATAGATTAAACTTGTTAGTCTAACATGAGCCAACTCAGTTAGCTTGACTCTTGTATGAAGAAGTCTTTAGTGCCACTGATGTGTGCATGGCTGTGATTTATGTTTAGGATAATTTCAAAATTTGATGAGTCTCAGTGTAATTAATTTTATGTTTTGACCTGACTGTAATATAAACTATGATTGATCATTTATGTGCCTAATTATTTGAGGATCAATTTCACTATTAACAAGTGGCTAGAGGGGGTATTCGAACACGTGATCTGAGAGGATTGACGACCTCAAAGTGGTCGCTCTATTAACAGGTCATGGCTGACATACATATATAAATTCTATCTTAAACTAAATTCAATAACTTCCAAATTTCCTTGGGACTAAAATAATAATAATAATAGTTATGTTTAAGTGAGAGTATATGAATAAATCCAAATTTTATCTAAATATCAATAATATCTTCGGTTGAAATAAAATTTATCTATTATTTATTAAATATAGACTTAATTTTTTAGCAGCCCATATTTACGTTTCTCTTAATTCATTTGATGGAGGAAAGAAAACTGACTCTTTTTTATTTTAGTTTATTTATTTATTTATTTATTTTATTTTATTTTATTTGTCTTACGGTTTAACATTTACTATCTTGACATGGGAATAAAATTTTCATGCCGTTTTAATCAAGCGGTCAATATTTAATAACATATGTATTTTATTTATTTATATGTGATGATTAAGTTTGCGAGTGTGACTGGCTGTTCCTTGACATAATCAGCTATCATGTGGAAAATAATTTATTTCCATATAAAAAATATTATCTCTAATTAATAAATTGTTGCCGTCTGAGACTATTGGCCGAAAGTTAAAATGAATATATATATATATATATATATATATATATATATATATATATATATATATATATATATATATATATATATACACACACACACACACACACACACAGACATGTGTGTGTAATACATGGGCGAATTTGTTTGTACACGTGGTAGATCTTGGTTGAAGTCTTAATGCAAAGCTGTATGAGAACTTCTGATGCATTAATTTTCCCTTCCCATCGATTGATTTTCAAATATTTCGTAAATAAATATGAGAGTCATTTTTCAATTTAAAGAATAATAATTAATTTTTTAGTTTAATAATCAAATATCTTGATAAATGGTAAGTCATTTTTGGGTGATTGTCTTTTTTTCTGGAAAGATGAACCTTAAGGACACCAAGTTTAATAGTTAGCGTGTGAATCAGACCTTCACCAACCGAATATGAGTCGGACCCCGATCATTGGACTGCTGATTCATTCGCGGTGAATGTAGTTGCCCTAAAATTTTATCGTAATAGTTTATTAGAAATTTAGGTTTTTTTTTTAATGTTTTTTTATCTCTTATATATCGAGCTCAAAAAGTGTGTTGGTGTTCGGCTCGTTTGTTTAGAACATGAGTCGAACATGAGCCGAATACGAGTCATTCAAGAACAAAGAGTTGTTTTGACAAACCTCATCACGTCTCCATATGATGTTAATAATTGAGACAAGATTTACAAATGATTGTTTATATTACAAAATCATTTGAATCTAATTTAATAATTTTTATTCTATTTCTTAATTGATACTTTTAATTGATTATAAATCATTGTAGCCTTGTAGTCAATTAAATTTTTTCTCATAATATATATATATATATATATATATATATATATATATATATATATATATATATATATATATATATATATATATATATATATATAAAATTGATGAGTAATATTTCAAGCTAAAATGAGCCCAACATGAATGAACAAATATTTGTTAGTGTTGGGCTCGTTAACTTAACGAAAGATGTCTTAACACAAGCCTTCTTAACGGCTCGAACACGAGCAGACTTCGTATACAACGAGCCCTTTTGACAACCCTATCTCTTTAAGAAGTTGAAGTTTAGCATTCTTTTTGTATAACTACGATCTAATTAATATATCTTATTATGACAATAATTTTTAAAAAGTGGCCAAAAGTCTATTACCTAAATTTAATTTTTTAATGCTACTCTCAATATTATATATATATATATATATATATATATATATATTATATATATATATATATATATATATATATATATATATATATATATATATATATATATGAGAAAAATCAAATATTATTATAGCTATTATATTTTGGCCCATATAATTGTAATAATATTTGTTAATATAAAGTTTTTTAAAACGTATCAAGTAAGATGTAGCAAAAAATAAGTGACAATCATATAAAAAAATAAAGCCTAAGAAAATTTATCGAAAATGGGAAACATATAGCGTCCTGAGGAGAAAAATAAAACACCTTCAATGCATCGCATCCGTTGTCCGGACGTAGCTTGAGTCTGAACTGATAGACCCCATTTAAGAACGCAAGGAAAAAAAAGGCTTATGTTTTGAATTAAATAGAATTTTTTTTATTTTTTTATTATTTTTTCTGAATATTATTGGCCACAAATTCTTTTTTAAAGAACTATTTTTAACATGAAGTAGATCCATAAATTTTCACTTTCCATAATTCTAATATTAATTAAAACAATGAGCCCACTATGTATATAATTTTGGGGCATTTACATACTAACAACCTAATTTCTATCTATTTACAAATCAACACGAAAATTTTACTTTTTACATTTATACCAGTTAAAAAATACCACTGTTTTAACTCTTAAAAAGCGAAATATACCTCTCTATCATAGGGAAGGTGGCATGTATTAAAAATTTGAAATTTAGGTGTTAGATATGTAAATACGTAAGAATTGAGTGATATGCATGTAAACCTTCCTATAATTTCTTATGTATATAGAATATCTGTAGAAAATAAAGGCAATATACTCCAATCTTTATTATTGTTATTACTTTATCATTTAACAATATTTATATATTTGTGTAGACCCGACTTGCCCAAAATAAGTCGGACCCAATGAAATTGTCAGTGTGTGTGTGTCTATATATGTATATATGTGTGTGTATGTATATTTGTTATTATTTTTTTCTTTCGTAAAAAGGAATGATCAGAGGCTGTTATACGAGCCTCCAACCGCTCCTAATATGCCAAAAAATTCGAGTACCACCTTCTTAAGGCCAACTGTTCCAAAAGATTTCCTTAAGGCCAATTGTGAAAAGGGATTAGAACCCCTACATGAGAGGTCTTATACAGTAGATGTTAACTGACAGGCCGGGTTATTAGGCACTTGTTTATATATATATATATATATATATATATATATATATATATATATATAATTGTATTTAACTGAAATTTATTTATTTTTTCCTCTTTTATGTCTAAACATTTTATAATTTTAAATGATTTTCTTTTTCTTCAATTTATCCCTTGCAATATTAGAATTATGATATTTTTTATCATTACTTGTAAACACCGGAAATTATTTACTCTAATTTATGTATAATTCCTCAAATGGATCGTAGAAAAAGTAAGCTCCGAAAAAAGTAACTTATATTGACAAAAATTTTGGTACAGTATACAATTATATATGTTGTCCCCGTGCGATTGCCGCTGTAACCCTCCTCTCTATATAGAACGCGCAGTTATGCCACCGTGATTCCGGTGAAGAAAAGCCGGCGGCGATCGCCTGAGCACGGCGAGGTCGACATTTCCGATGGTCTGAGAACTCCAGATACACATTTCTCCGCGCACTCGTCGCTTACAATCTGCTGATATCTGCACTCCTTGCTGCAGAATGCTTTCTCCCCTCTGCAATCAGTATCACATCAATTAGTTATACGCTGAAGCAATTATTCGGATGGAAGATGTGTCATAAATGATATAAGTCACAACGCCTTCTTCTCCTTCGCACACCTCACGGATTCTGCTAACCCTAATTTTGCATTATGAAATATTTTAATTCACATGCACGCTACAGATCACGTGAGTTCTTCTTCCTTACACGTCACGGATCAGTTCTTCCTGTCGCAAACTCCTTTGTGATTTCTTCATGAGCTCATTTTAATTTTCATTTTCAGTCGTTATAATCAAACGAAGAAGTGATCTCCAAAATCATAAATAACCACTGCAATTAATCTCCAAACAAGTCCTAATTAATACGATATATTTTAATTCACATGCAGATTTTGCTATAATTAATTTGATTGTTCTAATAATTTTTCAAAAGCACCATAAATCCCTCTCAGAAAGATAAAGGGTTAAGAAAAAAAAGAAAAAAATTGATATAATTACCTGTACATGAAAATATCTTTGCCGTCCAATCTCTTCCTGCATAAGTTGCAGCAACTGAGGAACTCAGCCACCGGGAAATCACCGGCAGCGGCCGACATCTTTGTGTTCCGCAAAGGAAAGGCGACGACGACTTGAGCTGAGGTCCGAGCAGTGACAATGATCTTCGACGGTCGAGCCTTCTCGAGAGCAGCCACGATGCCGAGCCCGACGCCATCGGCCTCTCTCTTCTTCCATCCCTTAAGAGACTGCGGGTTGCGCTCAAGAGGGCTGAACAGGGCGACGTCACGGTCCAGCAACGTCCGGCCGGATATTGGTTTTGTGGCCGGAACGATATGGGTGGGCCGATGGACCAACATCGCCGGAGCGGGCTGATTTGAGGGGATGGAGTGAGGTGGTTATGGCGATGAGCTGTGGTTGGAGAGATGGTGGGGAATAATTGGCTCCTCTAGTGCGCTTTTAAAGCCACAAAGGGAAAATAATTGGGACGGGAAATCTCATTGAATTTTTAATTAGTAAAAGTGCATTTAAAAATTAATAAGTCGAATCCTGATTAGTCCCATGAATCGCACCTAAAAATTAAAGTAAAGAGCGAGAAAAGAAGTATTTTTTATACTTGAAAATGATCCCTATTTATATAGGATGGGATATAATATATAAAATTATATGTCTACGAATGCTTTAATCGAGACGCTACGGGATATTTCAGTTATTTTACATCTATAAGTCTTCGGTTCAACTATCAAATTATTCAGTCTACTGGAACCGATTGAGCATGGTTCTGCAAGGCCAACCTGTGTCAATTGAGATGAATCAGGGTGGTCAGTTAACCCTTGATGGTCTTCGGGTTAGCGTTACTTGCTCGGTCGGCTCAACTTTGATGGTCGATTGTTCTAGCCTGATTGGACTATTGATCCCAGATAAGGAATTCATGTCAGCAGAGCAAAGCTTAACTATCTGGTAGAGCATAATCACTATAATTTGATAAGTAGCTCACTCATTGATATGATGGTCATTCGAGATAGTCTATGTGATTATGTAATGGATCGTTTTTGTCCCTGAATGAAGGTCTCGAGGCGTTCCTAAAAAAACTAGCAATGTTAAATTCTACCCTTAAGTCAAGTTGCGGCGAGAGACATGTCGATGCCTATGCTCGACTCGATTGCCATTGGCTTCTATTCCAGATAGCTTGCATTTGGTTGTCCTCTAGCCCCAGTTTAAGGGGCTTCACCTGATCAGACCGGTTATTTTGTATTCCATTAGTGAACCCTTAGTCTTATGCTGATGAACCTAAATTTTCTCCATGTGAGCCCTTGGCCTTCAACCCTTGGCCCTCACTCTCTTGTGCTTTTGTTCGTTGGAGTTCTTCAAGATTTGTGCAGACACGCATTTGATGTACATAATATAATGATTTACTACATTTAATTAATGTGAAATCGTAATATTTTATCTATATATTAATATTAAAATCATTATTTCTATGATAAAAATATAATTTCGTAAATAATAATGAAAAATTAATAAGTTTCTAATGAAATATATATTTAAATAATAAATGCATGATATTCTCCTGTTTTCATTGATTCGCTTTTAAAAATAAGCATTCAATAATTTTCTCGATATATACTTTTAATTTTATCAGCACTAAAATATATATTTATTTACTTTTTCTTTTAAGATAATAATATTTTTTTTTGTGGGGGAAATTAAAATAGTAATAATGGATATTATTCTTCTACGGGGACGCCACCTGTTTTATAATAAGGTTATGATTAGTCGCGGAATCCGTGGGCTGAAATGGGGGGCGAGTGCGCTCTCTTGATCGTCCGGCACACGTTGGCCCACGCATTCGCACTTCGACCAGTCAGAAGTCGTGTCTATTCTGATTACCAATTTTAATATTTTTTAAATAAATAAAAAAATTTAATCAATTATGCGACTCTAGTGTTGATGCCGTGAGCCTCATTAAGAAAAGAACTCCTAACCGCGTTTATATCTGAAGATCAATATTTTATATATTTGCTTGATTGTAAGATGTCGTGCATCATCAATAAATTTATTATTATGAAGAATTTTGAGGGGTTTTTTTTAACAGAAATTGTTAAAGATTTTTATTAAGGAACAATCTGGGCTCAGTTTTCAATAAATTTGTAGTTAAATTGATCGTTTCGAAGAGATGAATCGATGATATCAAAATTGAGTCGATCCAAAACCAGCCAAGCCATGATCAATTCATTAATGCTGTTTTACAAGCTTTGGATCATTAATTTATTTGTCAAATAAACTTTAAATTTGCATATTTATATTCAAATCGAACACCTCGATGAGTGGAATTTAACGATCCTAACTTCACTTAATTCTAAGGTCATAAGTCTTTCAAATAACTAAATAACTCTTGATCAATGAGGATCAGTACGAGCCGTTTGATAAGATGTTTATGAGAGTTATCCGCCAAATGACCAAAATGTCTCTTCTAGAGAATATAAATAAACCAATTCACTTCACTTGATGGGAGAGGAGGAGTCAAATTTTAGTGATGTTTTAGACCAAAGGCTCGTTTAGCTTCCTGCCTCCAAAATCGCCGACCACCGTTAGCCGGTCCCCATCGATCACTGTCGGCCGACCCTACTCGCCGCCATCAGCGAACTCTGCTTCCTATCGATGTATCCTAAATTCGGTGTAACGAATAACATCATATGGAATACTCGACGATAACTTACAGTATCTATAGCCTCTGTGGCTTACTGACGCTACTAGACTTCCAACTACGGACTCCATGGTCAACTAACACTGTTACAACTTCCAAATACAACTTATGTGACAAACTAATTATGCAATTACAACCACTAACTATGATTTATATGGTCAACTGATGTTATACTTATTTTCGATTATGACATATATGGCCAACGGACTCTACTGCAGCTTTCAAGTGTGGCCTATGTGACGAATTGCTATGTGACTTCTAATTATGATCTATGTGGCCAACTCACACTAGTTCAACTACATACTACTACTTATATGATCAACAATGATTTGTGTGACTAATTGTTACGTTAGTTATCAACTACGACCTATGTGGTGGCAAACTACGGTCTATGTGACTAATAGTTATTACAAAGATCAACTACGACTTACATGACTAATTAAAGCTACTACCGCTACCAACTATGACCTATGAGACCAACTATTGTTTATGTGGTTAACTGCTGCTACAACTACCAACTAAGGCTTGTGTGACCCATTGACTTTACTGCAACTGCCAACTACAACCAATGTGATCAACTATGGTCTATGTGACTAACTACAATTATAACTTCCAATTACGATCTATGTAGCCACAAGCTCTACTGTAGCTACTAACTACACCCTATGTGATCAACTACAATCTATATGACTAACTCCTACTACAACTTCTAATCACAACCTCTGTGACCACCTGACTTTATTTTAGCTACCAACAACAACCTATAAGACCGACTACGACCTATGTGGCCAAATGTTACTCTTGTAGATATCAATTACGACCTATGTGATCAAATGCGTCTTATGTGACAAATTGCTAACGTAACTCCAAGTATAGCATATATGGTCAATTAAAGCTACTACAGCTACCAATTGCAACCTATGTGACCAACTTCATCTTATGTGACTAATTGTCATTACAGATTTCAACTACAACCTCTATAGCCAACTGACGCTACTAGAGCTACAAACTTTCACCTATGTGACCAACTACAACCTATGTGGCTAACCGCTACTGCATCTTCTAACTATGACCTCTTTGACCAATTGACATCACTACAATTGCTAACTACGACCTATGTGATTAACTACGACATATGTGACTGATTGTTATTGTATATTCCAATTACGACATCTACTGTCAACTAACGTTATTGTATCTATCGAGTATAGCATACGTGACTAACTACTAATGCAGCTTCTAACTATGACCCATGTAACCAAATGAAGCTACGATAACAACTAACTATAAAATATATGACCAACTATAACACATGTGCTTAACTGTTACCACAAATTCAAACTACATTATATATGATCAACTAATTATATTGTAGTTATCAATTACGATCTAAGCGATCAACTACGACATATATGACTAACCGACATTATTGTAGCCACGGACTACAACATTTTTGATAAACTATTATCTTTGCAGCAATTAACTACAGTATTTGCAGCCCACTATTACTATTATCGTCAATAATTATATTTTTATAGCTTAATTACGATTATTTCAGTGGACAACCCACCATAACCCTCCTAAATATTTTATTAACCTTAAATGCCTCAATGGCAGCTGAATTAAGTAATGTCAAAATTAAGCAATCTTTGTCCTATAAATCTATCTCTTTGAGATGCATGTTTTCATTACAAAATTACCAAAAGTAAAATATGGAGAATTAGATGAATCTTTACATGACGTATGAAGCATGTTACCAAATATGTTATTTTCACCCAATTGATATTTTTATCCGAATTAAAAATATAAGGTCAATTTAAATTTTTTAAAATATAATATCATCTTTCTGAACAGAATTTTTCTTCAGCAATATAAGTCAATACTAATTAAGCTTCCACATCTTTTGATAATTGCTAAAGATAAGAAAAACTAATGATATATCAATATAATAAACGTTGCAGAAAAGACTTGCAAGATTAGCTATATTTATGGAATTAATGCTACGTTATTGGGGTTTGAACGCCAATTTTTAACTCTGGTTAAATTAATTTAGAAGCTTAAAACTCTTATTTATAGCTTTTATAAATTGAACTATAAATATTTAATTATTCAGGAATGGAAAAAAATTATATTTTAATTTATATTTTTCATTATCATTTACATGAAATAGTCTTTGGCCCAACCTTTTGTGGATGATTGAAAATAGGATTTTTGAAATAATAAAGGAAAATAAGGATAAGTAATGTATTATTTAAAATATACATAAAATTCAGAGAGAGAACATTCCAAAACTTTGGGAGGAAAAATAAAAAATAAAAATTTGCTAAAAATAGTTATTTTGTATATTTCGAAATTGGAGATATATATATATATATATATATATATAAGGAATGGCTAGAGGCTATCATACGAGCTCTCAGTCATCCCTAATGTGTCCAACTATTCGAGTAACACCCTCAACAAGGCGACCGTGGCTAAGGGCAAAATATTACATCCGTACTACGCACGTAGAGTTACGTGCGGAGCCCAATCCATGGGAGACACGTGGAATCCCGCAATAACGCTGAATAATATGGCAATGATACGAAGGAATATTCCTCGTGTTACTCCGCGGTTAGCAGTGTTTTGGGCGGAATAATACGGGGAGTAACGCGGAATAACACGAGGAATATTCCTCTGTATTATTCCGCGTTATTCAAGTGTTGTTGTTATAGTATTGTAACACCATCACAATAACACATCAATACTACGCGGAATAACGCAGAATAACACGGGGGAATATTCCTGGCGTTACAATACTATCGCAATAACACATGAATAACGCGGAATAACACGAAGGAATATTCCCCACGTTATTCTGCCCAAAAAACTGCTAACCGTGGAGTAACACGAGGAATATTCATTCATGTTATTCCAGTGTAATTCCGCGTTATTGCGGGATTCCACGTGTTTCTCATGAATTGGGCTCTGCACGTAACTCTACGTGCGTAGTCTGGATGTAATATTTTGTCGTGGCTAAGAGGGGATTTGAAACCACGACTTGAGGGGAATCACAACTGACTCGCAGATGCCAACCAAGATACGCAGGACATGTGGACACACATACATAAATGTATAAATATATGTATTTATGTATGTATTAAAATAACAATTAACAAATTGAAATAATTGAAGGAGTTTGAAAGCGTCGGGCATCTAAATACGCCGTGACCAATAAAAGTCAGTCACAAAATTATCATTCAACTATGCAATAAGATACCTGAAGTGAAGAACTTTGAAAATGTTCTGCTGAATATGTCAATTTTAAAATTTAATTATTTTTATAATACTATTTTACATTTCAATACATTGGTATTATCGATTAACATATTTATTTAATTATTTTAGCACATTATCATCACAAGTTAAGCAAATATATAATTGCATATGCTGTTGACCTTTTTCCCACCATCAATAATCACCGGCTTGTTATGGAGCTCTTATTATCGAAAAAAATTACATTAAATGAATATAAATTCATTAATTTTATTCTAAATTGGTTAATAATTCATTAAAATTAATAATTATATTTTTTAAATTTATTTTAAGAAACTATATTTTACTCATTGTAAAATAAATCCGGCAACTTTGAGGGATATTGAAGAATGAGAAAATTTTTATTGCACAAGATAATGGACAATATTTTTAAATTATTTTTCAAGAAATAACAATAGTGTGGACTAGTTGCAAGGAAAAAATATTACATCTGAAGCTGCGTCCGGACAACGACTGCAATCCACTAAAATGAGCGGAGGAGAAAAAAAAGAACTTCTAGTGGATCGCAGCTGTTGTCCGAACAACTTGTATATGGACTCCAATTTGCAAGGTTGAGGCTTGATTCGTTCCCAAACCACAAGCATAAATATCACTATTGATCAATTGTTTGCACACCCCACACATAACGATCCGATTTCGAGCCGAGCTAGTGTCAGGAAGTTTGATCCAAAATTTTGACACGTAGACCTGCTAGTTTATTTCAATCCGATCTCGAATCAAGCCAGAATTCAAATCATTTTTTGAGCGAGTAATCCTCTTCCAGTTAAATTCACAATTCTAACATCATTAGGGTTGTCAACGAACCGATTTCAAGTCAAGTTAAGATCAGCTCAAAAAAAAATTAATCCAAAATGTTGGCTCATAGCTTAGCTCTTTTATTTCTATCCGATCTCGATACGATCTAAAATTTAAATCAATGTTCGAGCGATTAACGATCTCCGACCTAAATTCACAACCCTCCACACACACACATACCCACCCAACCCAAATTTTAGTAACAGTGAATGATCATCAGCTAACAAAACCATAATTTAAAGTGGTGGGTGGAGAAATAAAACAATAACAGATTGCGACTATTAAAATTTAAAACATTCCTCTAATTAAAATTTTAAAATTACTCTAAATGATATTTAATTTAAAACATAACTAATATTGATTATTAATAATTATTTAAATTTATTGGAATCAAAATTTTCCATATATTATATGATATTAATAAAATTAAAAAAAAAAAAAAGAATTAAAAGTGACCATTAACTCCACCAACCACTCTCTGTTCCACCATTGATTAGCACGTTGGCACCAGATGCACTCAAGACTGTCCATGGCTCTAAATTAAGCTCACATAATATTTTTACACAAATATATATATATATATATATATATATATATATATATATATAACATTTGGGTGTTGGAAACGTAAATACATAAAAATTGTACCGTTATGTATGTAACTTTCCCTACCTTTTAATATTATATCAGACGTATTAGCTTGTAATATTATATCGGTAGCAGTGACGAAAGTGTGGACTAATTAGTGTTAATTAGTGTTAATAGGAATCTTCGGATATTGGTCTCAGATCAAGTGCCATGTGGCACGATAATTAAAGATTAATTGAGGACAATAACGAATTTTAAGAAACTAAAAAGTCTTACAAAATCAAAAAGAATTTGCTAACATAACCAGGAAAAAAAAATTCTTTAACATGAATTCAAAATAAGTTGGGGGTATTTACACACATATCACCCAATTCTACTTATTTAAATGTAGATAATGCCTAACGAATAGTGTAAAAATTGAGAGAGGGGGAGAAAGAGAGAGTGAAAGAATGAGTGACTCAGCGATCGCGCGCAACTGAGAAAAGTTGGGATCTTTCTTGGGCTCTCGGACTTGTTTTATATATTGAAAGAAGTTGTTACAAGAGACGATGAGAGTGATGTCTAAATGATTGGAAAGTCCAAATGCCATGAGTCCCCTTACTTGAAAAAAGTGTCCTCCTCTTTATAGATGACAGGAGGATAAAAGTACAAAAAGTACATCATTGCCCCTTGGAGTTACAAGTTATTATTGCTCATGGGAGTTGCCGATTATTAATATCCATGGGAGTTACAAGTTATTATTGTCCCTGTGAGTTAGCATTTATTATTGTCTTTATTGGCGTCATTTCATATATATGGTACATTTTTATATGTCTGACATCTTTTAGTTGTTGGGTACATCTGACGATGTTGCCGGCAAGTTGGCTTGACTGGCTGACCGAATGAGGTGGCTGGCTTGCCTTTGCTACAGTCGGGCTCTCATCTAGATCAATGCAGTCATTTTTCAGACAAACAAATGCCCTCAAGTCTTTTACTTCTTGAAAATGAAGTTGCGATAAGAACGGGAGATTTTAAATGCCAAAAATACAATCACAATAATGCAATAATTATACTCACTTGATTTCAACGTCACTTAGCACCATGTTTTCTCATTTTCAAAGTGCTCTCTGAGGCTTTTTCAAGTCGATCTTCATTGTCAGTCAACTAACTAACCTTTGATTGGTTGAGGTGACCTTCGGTCAATCTCATTGTTTTCATTTTACTGGGCTATTTGTTGACTCCTTGACTTGCTCGCCCCGAAGAAGAGTCTTTGATTTGCTCGGTCGGTTCGAATTTCTCGGGTATAGGCTCAGCACAGACACTTGTGAACTTTTTGAACTTCTAGAGTCTTTATCGAAAATAGGAAAATAAAATAAAAATGAGGGATGTGCATAGAAATCTTCCCTAATTTTGAGATGACCGGTGGAAGGCAGGTAACCAACTATAATTAGGTGGACGGCCAGATCAACGATCTACCGGAAGGTGGCTTGCTGGAAGCTCAAACGAATTGTGTTGTAGTATGTAAATGTACAAATATATAAGAATTGAGAGGTATGTATGTAAATCTTCTCTGATTTTGAGATGGTTTGGCCGAAGGCATACGACCGGTTGGATGCAGGTGGTTGGTTGGGCGCCGGAGCAATGGTCAGTCAGAGGGTGGTTTGCTGGAAGCACAAATGAATTGAGTGTTATGTACGTAAATAAACAAATATATAAGAATTGAGTTGTATGTAGGTAAATCTTCCTTTATTTTGAGATGGATGGTTGGAGGCTTACAGCCGACCAGAAGCGTGTGGTTGGCTAGGGGAGGTTAGAGCATTGGTCGGTTGGAGACGGGTCAGCTGAAAGGAAGGAAAAGTATGATAAGAAGGAAGAACTAGCCGATGAGGCACGAAACGGTCTGCATTGCAAGGACAACTGATGGAAGTAGCCAACCAGCAAACAGTCATTTGGCAAAGATATTTTCTGTCAAACAGGCTGTTCAGCAGAGGAATTTTTGGTCGGACGAGAACCAGTTGGTACAGCCAACTAGGATGTCACCTGACAGATAAAATTGTAATTTGAAAGTAAGATTTAAGTGGGAGATTTGTCATATGAAGAATATTCTTTTGACGTAGACATGCTAGCCAAAATCAAAAAGTTTAACACTCATTGGATGACGAGGTACAGATCGAGTGCTATTAGAATCTTGGTAATCTCTGAACAATCCCCACTTTCAAGCGATCCATCATTGGACATGATTTCAATATCGATACATCCATGGAGCTCATCAAAATTTTCTTTAGTGACCCTTTTCACGATGTGTGTTGCGACACATAGGGTGGAGATCCTTCCGACGCTCCCATGTCTCTTCATGCTCCAAATCAAGAGACCACGATTGGTGCTTTAGTAACGATCGGTAGAGGAACGTCGACGAAGGCGGTGGAGGGGAAACCATAGAAGATCCCTAGATTTGGAAGCAGAGAGCATGCACAAATCTACGGGGTAAAGAGATGTAATTTCTTTGAAATCACCGATGATGAGGAATAAATGTAGTGGATTCACTGCTATGCTAATTCTCCTTGTGTGTTATTTGCTAGAAGTGCTTTTGTGAATAATTTTTCTTCATGGTATTGTTCATCTTCTTATTGGCGACATAATCCAAACTCACCACGTCTTTTAAGATGTTGAATAAAAAATTATCATGTAGATCATATTGTGAAAATTTAGGGCAGAGAAAAAGCAAGAATTGACATAAAACCAAAAGAACACACAGAGACTTCATGAGTTTCGACAAAGATGCCAACGTCCTCCTGAGCAGAGCAGCGAATTCACTATTTCAGTTGAGTTAGTACATACCTATAGGGGTTATACATCTATTTATAGATAAAACTCACATATAGATTTACAAACACACCCTCGCTCCCCCCAGCCCACTTAATTCACTAAGAGACGCACCTCTTAACCAAGAGACTCCAAATTTCTGGTATATGAGTCATACCTAACAAATCTCCACATTGGCGATTATGCAGCCCCTTAGGAGAAATATATCATAGAGTTTCTTACACCAAAGTGGGTTGAGAAACTATGTCATCTAACAGTTGCAAACATTCAACAAGTTCATGTAATGCAAGAACTTGTTGATAATACATGGTTTGGTCATCGTACTTGCTGCATTCCATCATATGATTCAATAGAGTGAACTCCACCTACAATTGTACTCCCTAACAGTTTATAGATATTATCAGGTTTCGTATCTCGCTATACCTTCAAAATTCCTTGTTGTGCCAATGAATCTTTCACCCTTGTTTGTCGCAATCCAAAGTTCATGGTTCCATCAAACTTCACTATCTCGAATTTTGCATCAGAGACATTGCTATTTGAAATTAATCCTGCAGCAAACTTGTCCTGCCTTCTGTCGAAACAAAAAATACACCGCAAATAAATTCAAATAAACTTAAAATTTTCTTTGTCAATTGCACCAATTTTCACGCAATTTTCCTGTGATTCGTGAATCAAAATTTTCAAACAAAGTACTTTTCCTATTTGCACCAACACCTTGGCCAAACTGTTATCCCGCGAACACCGAATGCATCTTCGATCTCAAATCGTCTCGTCGAAAACCCTTGGCACTTGTTCGCAGAATACCTCCACCAAACCCTTCGCCAAATCGACGCCTACTTCACCTGTCGCAATTCTTCCTGCGACAAATTTGCAAACCCCACCGGATGAACTCCTCTGTTCGCGAAATGAGGCTCCTATTTGTGGAACCGACTACACCTGGCAAACTGCTCCACACAAGCCTCTTACCGCCATTCCCTCGCAAACTCGTCTGCCGCGAACCCTCTTACAAGAATTAATATCTCCCTCCTTAATTTCCTCTACAATGATTAGAAATTCTCTCCGCCGCTCTTCGTAAGGAGGAATATTCCTTCTAGCAGGAATGAAAGATTCCTTTATTTCCTAGCTTGGACTTGACTGTGATGGTTGGCGACCTCCTGCGCAGCCAAACAGCTTCCAGGCCGTGAACTCTCTCTGTCTTGGTCATCACGAAGTCCGTCGAACTCCACCAGTGATGAACGCCTTCTGGAGAGCCTCCTTTGACATGCGAACCGGACCGTGGAACCCTTTCGTGAACACACGCTCGCGAATTGCTGTCACGAACCACCTTGCGCGAACTCCTCTGTTCGCGAACGACTGTAGGCGAACCACCTTCGCAGGTGAACCACAGCACCTCCTCCGCAGACGCCTTCATGGCGAACTACCTTCACTGAATTCGCGGAAGAACCACTTCGCACGTTCTTCTGCGAAAGTCGTGAATCACTCATGTTTGCCGATCAGCTCCTGTTCGCTGATCGTCTGGCCGAACTCCTTTGTTCCTGCTCCGAACCGCCTGAGCAATTCCTCAAACTTTGCAGCGCCGAATCGTAAAAACCCTCGCCGAACTTCCAGTCATATGTCATTATTCGCCTATGGCAGAATAACTTGCATCGAACGCCTCCTCTGCCGTCGTGATTCGCTTGAATATCCTTCACTGAACCGCTCGAAAAAACACCATATCCTTCTTCTTTGTTACTCCTGCGTTGATCTCCTCCTATGCCCTAAAACCTCGCTCTGATACAAATTGTTGTGAAAATTTAGGATAGAGAAAAAGCAAGAATCAACACAGAACAAGAAGAACACACAGAGATTTAACGAGGTTCGGCAAAGATGCCTCCGTCCTCGGGAGCAGAGCAACGAATTCTCTATTTCAGTGGAGTTAGTACACACCTATAGGGTTACATGTCTATTTATAGATAAAACCTACAGATAAATTTACAAACACGTCCTCAATCCTTCCAACCCACTTAATTCACCAAGAGACACACCTCTAAACTATGTGACTTCAAATTTCTAGTATAGGAGCCAAACCTAGCAGATCATGCCCAAGAAATAGAGTGTAGATATCGAGAGAGGGAGGAAGAATGAGAGAGTGAAAGGAGAGACGCATTGATTGCCCCC
Organism: Papilionanthe hookeriana x Papilionanthe teres; assembly: GCA_022702705.1. Lineage (NCBI taxonomy): Eukaryota > Viridiplantae > Streptophyta > Magnoliopsida > Asparagales > Orchidaceae > Papilionanthe > Papilionanthe hookeriana x Papilionanthe teres. Next base: position 74,733,132 of record CM040425.1, on the reverse strand, counting down.
AAAGAGGCAAACGAGGGTCTTCCCCAGCTCTCGGAGCCATTTTAGATATTGAAAGAAGTTGCTACAAGTTAAAAGAAGAGCGATGTCTAAATAGCTGGAAAGCCCAAATGGTCTGAGTCCCCTTACATGAAAAAAAAGTTCTCATATTTATAGATAATAGAAAAATAAAAGTGCAAAAATTACATAATTACTCCTGAGAGTTATAAATTATTTTTGCCCATGAAAGTTATCAGCTATTGTTGTCTTTAGGAGTTTTATCTCTGAGAGCTACCAGTTATTATTGTCTTTAGTGATACATTTTCGTATGTATAACACATTTCAGTTGGGTCCATCCGATGATGTGGTTGGCCGGTTGGCTGGGTAGGCCAACTGATTTGTTGGGTTGTTCGACCGAATGAAGTGGTCAGCCTATCTCTGCTACTTTTTGCTCTCATCCAGATCCGCATGAACATTTTTCAAATATATACTAAAACCTAAATTTTACTTTTATATATTTCTATCATCCAAATCTTTCATATCAAATCAAATATACCATTATTTAAATTTAGAAAAAAAACAAAATAAAAATTTTCATTCATAAGTAAAATAACATACATGTATGTAAAAATAGAGGATTAGGTAGTAGATATGTTGATACGTAAGAATTGAGCCGTTTGTTTGTAGATCATCCAATAAATTAATGAACACGATAAGCTAAAATATGTTTGTGGCCATAATTTTAAAAGAGGTGCATAAGCATGATGACTACTTTGGAGCACATGTTGGCGATGTTGTATTGTATTTCATATCGACTTGTTTCATTCTCACATTTTGCTTCATTTTAAAATCATTTTTTAAATATTTAACTCTTTCATAAGTTCGATTTCTGCTGTATTTTTGGCCTACGTGGCTATGATTTGTAGTTTAAAAAGTAGAGAAATCATTTTATATTGTTGGGCTCTAAAACTGGTGGACATATATATATATATATATATAGACAAAATCTATGAATGATATACATACACCAGATCGGTTTAAATATTAAATTCAGTGATATGTTAAAATATGAGCAATAAGTTTTAACAGCATTGTAATGCTTTTATATTTAGTCAGCCATCTAGAATTGATTAATGGTTTTTATTCATCTTTCTGTTTTTACTTTAATTTGGACCTATCTGAAGCTCCGGCGAGATGAATTCTCAATCGCATTTTACTCGATCTAATGCCCCTTATTGTCACAAAATATAAGGTCAACGCTGTACAGATAAGATATAAAAAGTGAATCGACGGGAAATTATTAATGTTTATCTCGTAGATGGCCACAAGATGAATGATCATGATTGTTTGGCATTACAGATGTGAGTGGGCTCTTTGAGGAAGACAAGGAGAATGATAGGGCAAGGGTGAGTCCCACTTCATTGAGGGCAACTAAAATAAAATTGGGGGCTTTGCATTAGAAAGATTTTTGCAATAAACTTGTGCCTTGAAAAATAAAGGTTGCAGTAAGGTGATGACGTCAATAATAATGGAAGTGGGAGCTACAAAGACAATAGATTGAGAGGAATGTGTGAAATATGCAATCAGACTTAAAACTAATTAAGGAGTCAAGTTGGGCTAGTCAATTCGTGTTGAATGGAGGTTTGCGTGTGTGATTTAATTTTGACAAATATGTAATCATAATCTAAAATTAAACATTATTGGCTTATTTTAGGGGTTTTTTTTTTTTGCCACTGATCAGTTATTTGATTGCTTGACTCTAATAGTTCTTGATGGGATATACGATGGGTGATATCAAAGCATTAAGGTTATGCATTTCTAGACAAGGCTAGCTTTGAGAGAGGGTGTAGGTAAAGTAAAGAGAGTTAGCATAAGTTTACTGTCTAACATCGTGAGTATATGAAAGGCATAATAAGGAATATAGTTGACAAGAGAGTAAGAAATATGCCAATCACAAGTGAGCTTAAAAGGATATCAAGTCAACCTTAAGGGTTTCTATAATTAGTGAAAGGGAATCTTGGTAGTTGATAGTAGAGATGATGAATTCTTCCATTATCTTAGATGCAATATTGCTTATATCATCTTTGAAGTTAATATTGCAAGCATTCACTTCATTTATTAATTTAATCCATCAACGGTGTATCATATATAATCATTCTTTTCAAAATGGAAGGTAAATGGTTATAGCACTTCTTAAAGCTAAAGATTTTTACAGTTGACTAATATTTTTATAATAGAGTACTAGCTAAACATAAGACATTTTAGATGAAAATTCAAAGGTATTCTAAAACTATACTATTAATTGAAACATATGCACTTGTTGAAAACTAAATTGTAACAGATTCGAATACATACAACAATCCAATGATAAATTTTAGAGCAAATAATAAAATATAGATGAGTTCACCAAAATCAAGCCCACCCATGTACAATGAGATAATCTTTCCAAAAAATCTACAGATAGAACTCTCATTTGATCAATAAGTTAAATGTTGAGGTAATTAATACTTAATATCACATAACACTGGAGTTACGCTCAGAGTAACTAATTGAGTTGTGTACATGCCTTATGCATTTTTTTAGTAATTATAAGGTCAAAGAGTAATGGAGAACTAGAGCAATTTTGAGACAATGGAGTGAATGTCAGTTGCAAAAATCTTTGATGCACCTTATCATAACAATCCTTATAGAGAAAGAGCACTCCTTATATCACAAGAACCTAGATAGATATTTGAATCCATAAATATCAACCAAATAATAAAAAATCATTATTTGCTGAAAAGGTTAACAACTTGAGCCATAAAAAAGCAAACAAATACATCAGAGATGTCATGTGAATTGTAGGTAAAATAAATGATCTGCAAAAGATCAAAGGCTGCATATGCCTCTAAAGTCAAGGATAAAAAAGTTAGTCAATATAACAAAGAACTACAAAATGAAGTTCATTTCATCCATTTTTATTTTTTGTTTTGATTAAGTTTAATATAATCGTTGAACGAGTTAATGTTTGGATGCTTTTAATGCATAAAAAGTTGAGAAAACAAATTGAAGTTTAAGGTCAAATAATTTTAGTCTCAACATTGTTGGTGAGGGTTGAGTACTTTCACATATGCTTCAACCTTTTAAGGCATCAAGGCTAATAAATTTTATATGGTAACTATCTAATTATCCTTTTTCTAGCTTAACGAGTTACAAATGACATTTGCAGACCGTGACTTTCATATTAATCTTCTCATAGATAGATGCAATTGTCACAGAAACTCAAGTATATTATTTTATTAAAATAAATCATTTGCGCACACGTTCACACTCACAGATATATAATTCAAATTTTAATAGAGTTTACTTATTTCATTATAATGAGTTCCTCATACTCGTATTTCGAGAATCTCCTTTAATTTTAGTCTTGGAACTTTCTTTAATGTATTCCAATTCAAATTTAATATAATCTCTATAAATATTATCGGTCTTTATCCCCTATTAGGCAAGATACTCACTAATTATTTTTAAGAATGGTTCTCACCAGTTAGCCCAAACATCAATAATTCCTAGAGAACGCATAAATTCAAATAAAAACACCTTTAAACTTTTCAAGGGTTGCTCCTAGTGTAAGATGTAAGAGGATAATAAACTATGCATAATTTTTGTGTTTAAATACCTTTAGAGGGTGTACAACTAATAAACCATGAAATAAACTTATAATTGAATATGTTCCTTACTAAAACTCCCTAAATTGTCTCCCATAAAGAAGCTTAAGATGAATAGATAATAAATAGGACACATTCATTAGTTATCCTTTCAGAGCATTTTATTTTGGGGATGATGCCCGCTAAAAGCCCTCAAGAATGATCACCTATATCAAGCACCAAGAGAAAAAAAATAAATAGAGAAGGTCTATTCTATTCAAAAGTTCTCTCAAAAGTGCCCTACGAAGGAAGCTCTATAACGCACCTTGTGCATGACAAGATCATTACTAAATGTTTAAAATAAAAATTATAAAGTTCACAACTCGTAAGTATAATTTACTTAATTTTTATAAACATTATTAAATTATGTATGTTTAGTCTCTTTCTTTCTTTTTATTTTAAATTGTGTGTAATTTCATTTTTATTTTGCCAATGCCACATGCTGAGTACAATTTTTATTGGCAATAATGTTGAAAATCACATGACTTTATGAACCATGTCTTCCGTTAACTGACGGCCTCACACCTCAGCATTGAGCCCACAATAGACACGTGGACCCCATGGACTATGGAATCATTATGAGTGCAAGGCTGCCACCCACTTTTTTTCGCTAATGCAATGGGTCTTCTTCTATACAGAAAATATTACGTGTGTCGCCTGACCGCCTGAACATCCGATGATCTGGACGTATCACTTTTTTTCCCACCTATGGGCCATATTGTGGCCCAAAAACATCACCTGCTTTTAAATCTCGCAGGTGGGCCCCAATTCCTGAAAGCAATAGCCATTTAATTTAGTGGGTCATCTTGCATTAACTCTATTTTCTAATAACTGTTCTTATTCTAACCCCTTTATTCGATTCCTCAGAGCCAAATGTCATTTTCATCATCATTGTCACCAAAGAATAAATGACTTATCATTAAATAACATGTTGAAGTCCTATTCATATTTATTTTTATGCATAATGACTTATCAACTAAGTGTTTAGATAATTGACGACCTATATGTGCCAATACATTTTTTTTTTTAAATTAGGTTTGAATATTTTGACAGAATTTTTAATTAGGATCAGCTTTAAAGTACTTAAATTTGTATTCAAATATGAGCAACAATTAAATAAATCCTCTTGCATAGTCGCCCAAAAGGTCTGAGTGGAATGCCAAACCAAGCGCTCAAGCTTGGACAGCCTTGCGAGTTAACCTTGGGCTAAGCTCTTGGATCTCACAAATGGGTTAATCCATACCTGAAGTTGCCAGCTTAGAATGAAAGTTTTTAGCCACAAGAATATCTGAAACTTGGTGTATAAAATTTGATTTACATTCATCAAGGGCTTCATTGGGACGTGAGTGAGTCGAGCAAACTCGTGTACTGGCTCAAACTCAGCTTGCTAATGAGGTTGTGAGCCAGGCTTGTTGATTACAAGCTTGAGCTTGAACTGGAATTTAAACTCAGATATTATATGAACTTGGGCTTGGGCTTGACCTCAAAGAGGTGCGGCTCATCAACTCGTAAGATTGTAGGAACCGGTTTTATACTTTGAAAATATTCCTTCGTTGTGCGATTTAAATCAAATGTTGAACTGGCAATCTCTTAAATCTCATCACGTAAGTCATAACCTCCTCTTCTTCATTATGTGTTATTATTTATATTGATGTCTTCTCCAATGAAGTTCACTTCTTAGCCATGCTCCAATGACGCTGAAGATGACTTTTCAAACAAAATCACGTCGACAAACTCCAAACTCCTTTTTCTCACACGTTATTGGTCTTGATTATGCCTTCTCGAACGAACTTTCTTTCATCACATACCATTTATCTCGACATATTTTTTCTGTAACTTCTTCTTCTTCATCAAATATTGGTAATTCCGTTGATGCATTCTTCATGGAACTCTACAAAGAATTCCATGGAATGACTCCCTTCATCCTATCAATTCATTTTAAAAGGAGCTATTATTTCCATTCGAGCTCACAACTTGAGAGCTCGCAACCATTGTTCTTTGGCACAAACCAAGCTCCAGTCCAACGTACGAGCTTGATTAGAGTCATTTACAGCACTACGAATATAAATGTAATATAGTTGGCCTAATAATAATTTGTATTAAATTTATTTCTTGACTTTATTTGCCCAAAATAATTGAAATAGAAGAAATACATAGAACTATAAATAATGAAGGAATTGAATTAATATATTAATAACTAGGTGAATTGTGTGATCCGGACAAGATTAATATATTAAATAACTGGCCTAACTAGGATACGGTTGTGCCTAGCTCAACGGACCCCTTAGCAATTGGTACCATAAATTATTGAATTACATTGTCAACTTTATGCATTGAAAGCGATGCAACAACTGATATCATGTCTACTTTTATTTTATTATTGGAATCATAGGCAAGAGAATTAATTATGTTCAATAAATGCGGAAGAAAGAATGATCAATAACACAAATTATGTATTTTCAAAGGAATTTGAAGTACTATTATATATAAAAGTCTTACCTAATTTATGAAACTCCCACCAATAACATACAGAGATCTTGTTGTGTAGTCATTTCTTTTGTACTTTAAATTTTTTTTATAAGATGTAGTATCAAAAGATATATATTGAAACAAATTCATGAACATAAAAATATTGTAATTTGGAGCTTGATCATAGAGACCTGCATTAGCCGAACCAGTCAAGTTTTGAGAGAGTGGGCTCAACTATCTATCTCTCCCGATGCAATGCCTCTTATGTGTTATCCTTTGTCGCGCCTTAATAGAAATAACATGTCAACGGCCTCCTATTGTATCAACATCACAAATCTATGAATATGAACGTTCTCCATTTTTTTTTTTTTTGCTAATTCAATTGTTAAAATATCCATCAATATTAAAATATATGGTATTGAGATTTCTGATGTAATATATTTAGATTGTTTCTGAACATTATTGTCAAACACAACAACTATTTAACCACCTCTCATCACTCAAGTCAATCAACATTATAGTTAGTAAACAAAATCAACCTAACAATGTCGTAATCACAATTACCGGGTTTAAGAATATTACACATAGTTCATTGATAATAACTATAATGAATATTCTAGATAAGAATTGAAATGCTCTTAACCAAAATTATAAAAAGATTTCCTCATTAAATTAATTCTAAGAGATTATTTTACAACTTATTGGCTAAATTCATGACATCAAGACTTGGGCCACAAGTTTCATTTTTGCTGCAAGTCTCATGTCATCAAGGCTCTAGGTGCAACTTTAAATTATGCTGCAAGTGTTATTAAGTCAAGACTTGAGTTGAAACAATTACTAGTACCACAACCATTATTGATAAAGATTGCACCACAATCTTCTCTTTCATTCTAGTTTTCTCTAAGAAAAAATGTTGCAGTTGTTAAGAGAACTTATATCACGTTATCTCTTCCAATAGATTAATCATCATTCAATGTCGTTGTCTGACGATGACATCAACAAAATTTTTTAGGTGCAATATGATAATATCTTCTACAATCAATGCCATAATATCTTTTTTCTTAGTTGGTTAAGATTTTCATGTTGGCATCACTTTTGGATGTCATATATGTTGGCATCCGCTTGAGTGCTACAGGACTTTTTGCAGCTTCCCGAAGCCTAGAACCATCTGGTACGCACCTCGAGCACGAAACTAAGGTCGGTCTCAATTTTGCCCTCCTCAGGATAATTCACGGCGAGGTGACGTTAATTCCGACACGGAACATGTTAAATATCTATCTTAGTATTTAGAGGCCATACCCCGCATGTTCGGAGCCTCTGGTTGCCAAGGAGATTCATCAAACTCTCACACGCACATTTTGGAAAAATTCAGATTTTAGACCTATCTACGCTGAGACGCGTGTCAGCACCAAATCCTCAAATTGAAACCTCTCTAATATTCATTTTTTGAGTTACCGGCCATATTTTAATAAAACACGGTTTCTCGTAATTTCTGTATCAGTAAAAACCCTCTTAAAGACATCCGAGCACAGTTTGCATTTTGGAGCTTTCAGGTCGTACTTGGCCCTAGGCAGCAATTTTCATCCGATATAGTGGACCCCCAGTGTATCATTGTTGGAGAATCCATTTTACTCTTGGACAATCTTTAGTAATATGAGGATTCATAAAATGTTATTCGCATGAAGCTACACACACATCATAAGCAAAGGAAACAAGCCCACTTTAGGGCTTGGAGCACAAAAACGCCCAAAGTTCATATTGCTGCCTCCCAGGGGAGGCGCTATTCCTTCTTTGGGTGCTATTGCGCCCATGGTGGGCGCTTTTGCGCCCGCCTCTCGGGTAGCAACTTTTACTCGCTATTTTGCCTTTGGGCGCTCGAGCTTAAAAAATTATTTATGTGTGGCTAGTTTACTTAACAAATAAATTGAATATGAGCTACTTAGCAAGTCGAAGACGAGCTGGTTGAGTTCAATAATCTTTTTTGAAAGCCCTATTTCTAACCCGTTTAATATTTAGGTGGAGTTTAAATCAAACAATTTTCAGTTGAATTAATCTTGAGTTAAATCCAGACTCCACATGTGAACTCAATTTAACACCTCTGGTAGCGAGGTTCGTACAAATATACCATAATTTTTTTTAAATGAGGGGTTACTTTTGACACGGATATATTGGGGAAAATTTTTCATATTATTAAGACAAAATAAACAAGCAAAAAAAAGAAATCTAATAAATAGGAACTGTTTTCTTCACCTTAAAAAATATTATCACTTTCCATTAGTGGGCAATTTAAAACTCTTTTGACAATGAGGTTTATATTAAGCACAACTGTTGTCAATACATGGCTTAAATAACTATAATAGCGATGGGGCATCAAATCTTTAGTGATATAACTAAAGAGAAAGACTCATTTATTTTATTCTTACAACAAAGAGTGAGCATTGAAAGGCAAATTGCTAATGAATAGCAAATGACTTTCAAGTTAATTGGGCAAAATCAAAACATTTTTTGTGCCACATCTTTGTGATTCGACTGCCATCTGACTATTACATATCACTCAAAATATTATTTTTTTGCAAATTTAACCGACACTTTCATATATTTTTCAAATTCTCACTCAAATAACAAAGTTCACCGTAAAAATCCAACTCATATAATTTTTTTTTATTCGATCACAACATATTTAAATGCACGAGTTTGTTAGTTCAAAAAAATCAGCTTGATGCTAGTTTTATAAATATTAATATTTCGAGAGTGCAGGATATTAATTAGCTAGTTAAAAGTCATAAAAGTTCTATGAAAATGTTTCAATCAAATTTGTCTTTCATCAAGAACTTGAGTTAGTTTTTCTAAAAATAAACAAGGATATATGTTATATAAAGTAGCTTATAAGAAAACTATAAATTTGATTGGCATGGGTAAGGTTGCATCTGTAACTCTTCTTCTTCATTTGGGGAAAAAAGAAAATTACATTAAAAAAATATTTTTTCTTCTTTATTCTTTAAACAAAAAAGTGGATGAAAATTACAGTTTTTTTTTTACTAATTTCTTCTCATTTCCTATATTTCAATTCCTTCATCACATAGGAAGAATAAAATAAAGTAAGAAAATAAAAAATAAAATTTAAATTTGATCAGACTTACATCGAGCGTTATTTATGGTTCCAAAAAGCAAATTTTAATGGGGCATGTTTAGATTGCTATGTATGTTCCAATCCAACACTAATTAATGCATTAGAAAGGGTAGAGGGTAAATAATAGAATAAAACTTAGGGTCTGTTTGGAGTAGCTGCAACTTGATAATAAGCAGCTGCACAACAACTGTGCAGCAGTTGTCACAGGATGTGTTGTGAATATCTGATTGTTTATTTGTTTTTTGTTGTTTGAAAAATTGTTTATGGATAAATGACTATTACGTCTCTGTATAGTAATATTGTTTACAATATAACTGCTCATACCAGTGCATTTTACACTTTAAAAATAATTATCCAGTGTAGAACATTACAAAATAAAGATAGCACATCACTTAACAGTGAATAGTTTGACTACCAAAATTAAGAAAATGATTATTAAAACAAAAATTAATAATACTATAATTTTTTTTAAATGCAGACGACGTATGTCACGAGCTAAGTCGTTCACCGGGGATACTCTCCATGCCAGATCATTCTTGGTGATGAAATTTTTCAGCAGCATATCTATCAACCGAAAATAGTCACAATTTTCTCTAATTCTCCATAGGCACCTGTAAAACTATTTCTCGTAGCTATGTGGTTCACGTGAAGTGAGCGGGAAACATTAAAATCTGTAGTAGCACTGCAGTTCTCTTGAGGTACTAGAAATCCTCGAGCTCATCTTTCCTAAAGGCTTAAAAAAACATACCCTCAGACATAACACAAGTAAAAAATGATAACATAAGTAATTAATTAAAGTTTTATGCATTTATGAGGTCTAAAAAAAATTCAATACATAAACCAATGAATCTGTCACTACAAGAAGACAACTTACCTTATAAAAATAAGATTATTGGTTGTCTTTAACTCACATAATACCAAGCTTGTGTGTGTCACATATGCATATCACCAAAAAATGTCATTCAAAATAAACTCAATAACAGTAACACTAAAAAGAAGAGGAACTTGGTTGCCTTCATTAGGATTTCACATTTGACACCAACCAATAACGACATACAGGTCATCCAGAAAAATCTATAAGGTCAAACGTTTCATTATAGACCTCTAAAGTCCATCAAAAGAAAAAAAAATGCAAAAGGATCAAAAAACATATACAAATTGTGTAAAAAACCAAAACAATAAATATTAAATGAATAAATGAGAGAAATAAATATGAATTATATACAATACTGATACAATAAACAATGAATGTAGTCAACAACCATTACAAATAACATAAATAAAAATTAGCATTATCTCCAACCACCCTCCAACTATCGCATCTGTAATTCATTCCCTCAACTCTGTTATCTCGCATGCACCTTCACATGTCTTGAGTGCATGTCTCGGGAACATTATTTTTGGCATGTGATAAAGACTTTTCAAAACAACACTCATATGCCTCGGTAATGACATGTGCATGATCCTCATCCGTCTTACAGAAGTTAATGTCGTTGCGGGAAGGATGTTATCAAGTGCAATTGTAGAGTCATCTTAGCAATCATAATCTACACATGTTTAGGAAATGGGTAAGAAGACACATTACAAAGTATAACCTATTTTTTCTTCTAATGACAAAAAAATTCTCTCACTGACTCCATGTAAGGAGGAATAACTTTTGTTGAACATTTCATTTATGTCTCACGCGATATTGTTGGCTCACTCAAAATTAGGTATGCAGTATCTCGTATCCGGATAGGGTTTAAGATACCCTCACTGCAACAAATACCCAACATCACCAAATAATATTAACATGATGTGAATTGAATGATTATTAATGAAGGTAAAAAGAAAGAATTATGAGAGTAATTGAGTTTCAAGTGAACTTGTGGGTAGATGTGAAAAATTGTATTTGTTATTTCGTTGTTGCGGATTTGAAAATTTAACTGTCATGTGCACTACCCTCCTAACTGGTCATGACAAAAGTGAAGTAAATTTTGAAATCGCATACCGCCATGATATTCTACATCGGAGACCCATAACGACCGATGAATGTGATCTTCTCATTATTTGAAACACGTGCATCAACTTATGTTCGATCGATTACTCTTATATTATTCTAAAAATATAACGAATGATTACATAATTATGATATTTATATGAAAATTGAATGAAATTAATAGAAGAAATTATCTTAAAGTAAAACATATATCGCACATCTTGAGAAATCTCTATGGGGTTTCATTTGAATGCATGATCTGTTGGTTTTATGACTTTTGAATAAAAAGTGACGGGTGTATTCAACCCTACTGAGAGGTATATGCAAATTAACTTAGAAGGGTGTTGAAATCGCTCCATAGCTCTTCGCAACGATTCATTTTGCAATAATTTGTACAGGGTTATCGCTAACGCCTCTCATAAAATCATTATGGATGAGCCATGAAGTCTATGATTTCTGTATAGTTCCTCCAACAGATTGGATAATACTGTCTATGTCATGCAAAACATGTTGCTAAATCCCGTTAGGTGGACCGCAGGCAACTCCCCAACTCATTTGTTTCCAACATATGACAATGTCATACAAGGAGAGCGTTCTATGTACGAGTTATAATAATCGTACATTTAGCATACTACAACTACAACTCTCATTATGATAAGCCTTTCTCTAGTTGCATTTATATATTTCAGTATCGAAGTGGCAACACATAAGTATCAATGAATTAGCTACAATCTTTTAATGTTATGAACAAAATTAACATAAGCAAATAACATTGCAAAACTAGATAGAAAACATAATGATAAATGAAAAATTTTCAAGTGGCATGTCCAATGCAAAATGAAAAATCATAAACAAATAAAAATATCAGAAGTAAATAAAAAAATATAAAATTTAAAACATCTCGTAATAATCCAATAAAAAATGCCCCTCAAATGTCATTGCTCCCATGAAAATAATGTAGGTAAGTGATTATCGCAAGTAAAACTCTTCAAGGGTTGAATCTTCAAGAAACTTCATGGAAAACAAATACAGCGACATGTTCTCGTAAATTTTTGGAGTTGACTTTAGAATTCCTATAACACGTTGGACAAAAATTGCTTGTGATGAGTTGGGTTATTGGTGCATAAAACCACCAACCATGAGATCTCGCTTCTAAAGAAAACAAGTCCCACTTTTTTTTTCTCAACCTGGAGATACTTTGACAGTCTCATGGCTCAACTTCATGCAGGTTTAGGCTCGAGCCTTCATTAGAATCATCTATTTGATAAGCTCTCAAATTTTTGGGGATGCCACCAAACCCTGCCTCACCGGGGACACAAACACATGTATTGTTACTCGTTGCCACGACACATCTACACATATGATCTAACTTCTCCTCCAGCTCAGGGCCGATTCCACTATATTTAATTTTTTTTACAACTTCCAACCAATTCATATAACAAGTTTTTGATTTGAAAATAATTTAAAAATTGACAAAAATATGGGACATTTAAAAAATGCTCACCTCCAATCTCTCTGCCCACCATTTCTTGGAAGCATTTATCATTCACTTTATCGGATCTCACCCCAAGCCTTGTCACTTCAATTCCTTACAGATTTTTCAATGTTTCTTTAGTTCGTCTCATTTATTTTTTAACTACATCTTATCACTCAATTTGTTTGTACTATCCTTAAATTTTCTAATAATACTTTGTTAGTTTTCCTTATTGAAATAAGTTGTCGGACTATTTCCCAGTTCGACCTCCTTGAGACAGAGGTCGCAAAATATTAATTTTAACTTTGTATCCCACATTGCAGGTGAACCGACCTCTATTGTCTTAAGCATTGTATACTAGCATGAAAAAACTAATCGACATAAGTAGGAATGTCACAATATCGTAAATTTAAAAAAATAAAAGTCACAATATCATCACCAATGCTCCCCCACGCCACACTACACCACCTACACATCACCACTGTGATCACCTCCACACAGCACCTCCACACACCACACATCAAGACACCAACACGTCCACAATACCACCACCACCTCCTCCACACACCAACACCTCCACACAAACACAACCACACACTAACCACCACTTCCACACATCCACCAACACATCATCTAACACAAACACAACCCACACTAAACACCACCTCCGCATCGCCACCACCTCCACACACCTACCAACACATCCTCTAACACAAACACAACCACACACCAACCATCACTTCCACACATCCACCAACACCTATTTTAATACAAATACAACCACACACCAACCACCACCTCCACACACACAAACCAAAGTACAACACCAACTCCACATCAACATTATTGCTATCAACAAATCAAACACTATCTTTCGGCCATGTTTCAAATTCTCCGTCGAACATCAAAGGTAAGGATAAAGCAACTCCCCAAATTTTTTATTTGATGCAGTTCCATATATGACACCCGAAACATTGCTATCAACAAATCAAACACCCTCTGTCAGCATTTTTTCAAATTCTTTGTCAAACATCAAAGATAAAGATAAAACCTCAGCCCATATTTTTCATTTGATGCAATTCCATACATGGCACCCAAAGACATTGCTATCAACAAATCAAGCACCCTTATTCAGCCATTTTTCAAATTATCTTTCAAACATCAAAGGTAAGGATAAAACCCCATCCAAAACTTATCATTTAATGCAGTTACATATTGGGCACCCAGAACATCGTTACCAACAAATCAAACAACTTTTTTTAGGCATTTCTCAAAATTTCACTCAAACATCAACGATAGTGATGAAACCTCATGCCATGTTTTTTCATTTGAGGCAACTAGATACATGGCACTCGAAACATTGTCATCAATAAATCAAGCACCCCATTTCAACCATTTTGCAAATTCATAATCAAACATCAAAGGTAAATATAAACTCCATTCCATATCATATTCAGCCACAAAATTGCAAAATTTAAATTCTAAATCGTAAAGGGAAAGCGACAAATCACAAAATCCAAATTCTCACTTCAAACTGCAAGGAGAAAGCCAAAAATAACAAAATCTAAATTCTTACTTCAGGCTGCAAATGAGAAAGCCACAAATTGTAAATAGAAAGTCAAGAAGAGAAAGGCAACACATTGCCACCAGAGAGAGGCGCGAGAGAGGAACAATCGAGAGAAGCATGACCTAGGACAGAAGAAACGCGCAAGAGAGGGCAACAGTGAGAGGGAGCATACATGATACAAGTAATAGGTTCAAGAAAAAATGCGTGTCACGGGGTCGATCCCGTGGCCCATGTTTAACATAACTTTTTAAGTAACGCTACCACGCCTTGATTTCCAAACGCTTCATCCAATGTATTCAGAAAGCAATGCACCAAATAAGGTGCACTAAACGGGCTGTTAGTCATTGAGAAAACAAATAACATTTGTTCAAAATATTTATTAATAAATATTTTTCTTCTTAAGGAATTTAACGGCGAACACAACTCATTTATAAGGCCTTTAATGCAAGATCTCTTAGTTGAAAACCTACTTATTTACTAACAAAATAGCTAGGTGAAGTATGAACCTGGTAAGACCCAGGGAACAATATTATAAAAATAATAATAATAATAAAGGGAAATTTACATAGATACCACATAATCTTTACGTATTTACATATCTAATAGTTTGTTGTCATAAAATAATGCATGGAAATGTGTATTTCACCTTTAAGAAAATTGATAAATGTGATATTTTGATGTGATATTAAAATTTTGAGTTTTTTGTATGTAAATACGAGAGTTTAGGTGTTAGATATGTAAAAATATAAGAAGTGCGCGGTATGTATAATTTGGGATTAATTAGAGACTAACACTTATACATTGCTTTATGAGAAGTATCATTATATAATATAAGAAAAAAAAATGCAATATTTTGTTAAGAAGTCAACCAAGAGTGAAATTTCATAACTCTATCCAATTGGAGTTAAAAATGGGCAAAGTTAGTTTCAGTGCATTACTTATTAAGGTTTTGTAAAAATTATCTTAGAGTTGATATCATTTAAAATAAGGATTATGGATCTTTATTTTAGAAGAAGTTATTGCATTAAGAGTAATAAGGAGCATTTATTATTACTTTTATTAAAGATTGTGAAGCTATTTTTCAGAAATTTAAGTCAAGTAGATAGAATAATAGTTATGAATGTTTATATTAGAACTAAAATTTAAGTCATATCATGAATATCCTTATAATGCATTTAATTTTGAAAAGAAGCCAAGCTCTTTAATCGAGAGTTTTCTTGACTGTTTCGTCTGAGTGTGTGTGATTATGATATCTTGTTTCTATATAAAACATCACTCGAAAAGAAAATAAGCCTTATTTGATTTTTTTTTTTTTTTTTCATTCAAAACAAATTTTCAGGTTACTCTACTCAGTCTGCTTTCCAAAGATTTGCTCGAGGCGGAGATAATATAAGGTTGTCCAAAGGAATTGACATGCCTATTGAAGATGAGGCATCCTTCTTTATTAACAGGGAAAATGATTTAAGGAAAGATGCTAAGAAAATTGTAATAGTCTAAAGAAGTAACACAATTATTTGTAAAAATAATGTTTCATGTCCTATCTAAGAGAACAATTTATGATGTTAATAATTCTGCTTTTAGTGATCTTTATAAAAAAATAGATACTAAAAAGGGTGAAAGATATATGTGTAAACAAACCAAACAAAGAGATAATAAAAGTAAAGATATAGTTCAAGTAAAGTGCATTAAGGATGCAAATCAAAAAGTGATTTTTTTAGCTGATGATAATCAACATAAGTAAACAAGATATTTTGATATATTTTTTAGTGAAGATTCTAAAAATTTAATCAATTTTAATGATTATAATAGAGTTAATAATGATAAAAATTTTCATAATAGTAAAATAGAAATTGAGGAAGCTTTAAAGAAGCTGAAGGATGGAAAGTTCGGACGATATGATGCTATCCCAATAAAAGTGTGAAAATATTTAGGGGATTTAGGAATTTCTCGGCTTACCAAACTTTTTAATGTCATTTTAAAAATTAAATAAATGCCTGAGGAATGAAAGAAGAATATTTTGGTCTCTATTTTTAAAAAACAAATGGGATGTACAAGAATGTGCAAATTATAGAGGAATTATGTTAATGTATCATGCATTAAAATTATGGGAGAGAGTATTTGAACATACGTTAAGACGTGATACAAAGG
Source organism: Papilionanthe hookeriana x Papilionanthe teres (assembly GCA_022702705.1). NCBI lineage: Eukaryota > Viridiplantae > Streptophyta > Magnoliopsida > Asparagales > Orchidaceae > Papilionanthe > Papilionanthe hookeriana x Papilionanthe teres. The sequence goes on along the minus strand of CM040425.1, from coordinate 74,716,704 downwards.
TTTCTCAAAATCAATTTGGATTTATGTCAGACAGCATTATCATGCAAGCTATATATTTAGTGAGAGATTTGATAGAGAATTACAAAAGTGTAGGGAGGATCAACATATGATTATTGTTGATTTAGAAAAAACTTAGGGTAAGGTACCAAGAGAAATACTTTGAAGAGTTATAGGAAAAAAATGTGTTGTTATGGCTTGTATTCAAGTCATTAAAGTGATGTTAACCTTTTTGCTTTACATTGGGAGGCGCAAATTCTAATCTATGAACACAATTTTTTGTAAATTTAATCTCAATTTTAATAAAATAATTAATTGTAGTGCGATTTGAACCATCTGGTTACCTCTGTCGACAATCTTTAGGGGGTTTACATGCATAACACACAATTTAATGATTTTTATTTATCTAAATATATCTAATTTTTAAGATTAATATTGATATTTTTAAAATTTAATATTTATTTATATAATATTCAAACATCAAATCTTATTATTAGTCTTTTTATCCTTATTTATATATATATATATATATATATATATATATATATATATATATATATATATATATATATATATATATATTTATATATATAAACCAATCAAACACGAATGAACAGAGCTCGTGTTCGCGTTCGGTTCGTTTGAAATTAAGTATGTTTGAAACTGGGTCGTGTTTGAAATTGTTCGTGAAGCTACTGTATGTGTTTGGTTTGATTTGTTTGAAATATTTGAATTGTTTGAATTATTCAAATTATTCAAATTGTTTGAATTGTTCGAAATCTTTCAAATTTGTTTGTATTGTTTGAATTATTTGAAGTTTTAAAATGATAATAATTTTTTAGATAAATTTTATCGGATTTATATTTTTTTTTAATATGATAAATTTTTAATGTATATAATTATTTTTAAAATATGACACATTTTTATATATAATTATTTTATATTATTTTATATTTTAAATAATATTCAAACACGATCAAACACATGACTTTTTGTGTTTGGTTTGTTTAGATACCGAACGAAAAAAAATTATCTGTGTTCCTCTCATTTGCTTATTGAACGAATCGAATACAAACTCTCTGGTAAGCCGAACACCAACTGTTCACGAAAAACGAGCTTTTTTTAGAACCCTACACACACGCGCGCGCACACACACATATATATTAAATTCTTCCTATATGTAAGGAAAAAATTGAAAGATTTAATTTTCCGGCTATAAAAAATATTCCCCAAAAAATACAAATTAGCTTCGGGTTTGGTCCACCGCTTCGTCTCCGACCGCCTGAGACCCTCTTTGTGCAAAAACCCTAGTACGAACCTACGGGGTTTCTTCACTCGTAAAAGAAGAAAACTTTCGCATGCTGGCTATTCTGCTATCGCATCAACTCGTTTCAGAAAATTATTCCATTCCCTACAATCTGAACCTCCTTCGTTTTGGTTAGAACAAAAGCCTTCGTTGTCGATATCTCCCGTATTTATTGTGCCCTAGAATTGATGAAATGGTTGTAGAGATTCAAAATCTGCCAAGGCACACAATTGCCGGGTTTTTTACTTTCTATTTGAACATCGGAGGTTGATAGTGGTGAAGTTGGTAGAAGCCGGGATGCACCCGCCGGTTGTTTCCGGCGAACTGGACTACAGTGACAACGCTCACGGGCAGGAGCAGGATCCCGAGGTTCAGAACGACGGTGATGATGGACTGGAGGGGCCACTCAGGTTTGTCCTTTATGCCATGATAAAATGGTTTCTTTGTTCATCCTTTTGCGTTCAAATTTGAAATTATTGAACTTTCCAATTTGAGAGAGATGCCTGTTATGGGAAACACGAGCGCAGGTTATGAAAATGAGTCGTTTTGTGGTTGTAGGAAACTTTGCTTCGATTTCCAAATAGAGTTTAGGTGTCCCATTCTTATGCAGAAGCGATACCTATGTTCTTGTTAGCCTGTTTTCTGTGCGGTTTTTGGTTAGTTTTTGTGTTTGGAGCTTAATTGGTTAATCTTAATTCCTTGACATGAATTGAAACTTTATTTTTCTCATTTAGGATTGCATAGTTTCATGCATTGTAGTTACTTTCAGTACGAAAAACTTCTGAGCTATAAAATATCCGTTTCAGAGAGAGTGCAGTTTGCACATGAACACCATGAATGCGCTATTTGGATTTAGAAGCTGCAATATGATATTATTGCTGTGATTATGGTTTGTCTGGGCTGGTTTTTTTATGCCAAGAAAAGGAAAGAGAACTAAGTGGTTGTTTGGCAATTGATTTAAGGGGGATTTGCACATGATTTTACTTAACCACTGCCAAGCAATAATGACAAATGTCTTTATAAATCCAAAGATTTACTGAATCTGGATTGCACCTATTTTTGTTCGGCGGATTTAATGTATTAAGCAGAAAGAATTGCATGAAGGAGTCTGAATGGGGCTTGGGCTTAGTTGTAATGTTCGGATTATAGCAGGAGGAGAAGCAACTGGGGTTTGATCTTCTGCTATGGAGGAGAGGGTACTAAGCGATGAGATGGCCTCTACTAGAGGCTAAAGCGAGAGAAGATGGGAGTGTGAGTGAGCTGGGACAAGCTTCTTGCAGAAACAAGGAACAGGTCTGCCTCTCATTTCATTATTGAGGGCGAGGAGAGCAAGGTCTTTCATAAACAAAGAATAGAGAGGGACTGCAACTTTGGAGGCTTGCAAATGAGAGGGTTTTGAAATAATAGGCAACAATAGGAGCTCACTACTTATGTTGATTAAGTTATGTTTAATTAGTTATAATTATTATTAATATTTAATTAAAGCATCATGCTATATTAATTATAATTAAAGTATATTAATTAATGAGTAATTCGTCTAAATACATTCTATTTAATGATTAATTAATTTTCAAATTATTATTTATTAACTTATATAATTAAAAATAATAAATAATCAAATTAAATTAAATTAACAAGCTTGGATGTCGAAGGAAACTACCAAACAATATCATACGATTTAATTGGATTTAACATATATCCTGCCAAATACTTTTTTGGATTTAGCCACCCCAAGTTTTATTAAATTTTGATTTTTAAGGTTCACTAAATCCACTTAATTTAAATCCCAGAAGTTGCCATAAAACCCCAAGTATCAATTAAGAATGATAGAAATCAAGCAGCTAGAATTAGGAGTTTCCTTTTTTAAGTTTCTTATTTAAATTGCTTCCAATTTTTCTCTCCCGATTTACCTTTCTTGTTAATTTTACATATTAGGTTACCTAAAATAGATTGTGTATATTATTATTTATTGGAATGAAAGCAGAGGAAAAAGGCATTCAACCTATTTTCTCGAAAATTGTTATGGTATCAGAGCCATTGGTCGTACCCTAGATCCCTCGTCGGACTCCTCTTCTTGCTGCTGGAAACTCTTCAATGTTTACCGCGACTCTATCCCTCTATGTCGCACGTAGAGTTGCTAGCCACTCTTCTCTCTCTGCCTTAGCCTTTGCTGGTTTCGTCAAGTCTCCTTCCCTGTGCGCACGAATCGACCGATCTTCCCTCCCTCACTTGGGATTCGATTAGTCAAAGCCTTGCTTCCTTCTGTTATGCAACCCTTCCTCACTGTGTCGAGCCTACTTATCTCTGCTGCGATCTTCCTTACCCCATGAAGTAGTTGAAGTTGTTCGCCTCTCCTCTTGTGCCATCTTCTGCCCTGTTTCTTCTTTCGGTCGCTCCCAACGCCATGCAATCTGAGCTAGTTTCTTGCCTTATTGTTTATTTGTCTCGCAGAACTCGATTTTCTCTGGTTTTAGGTTGATTAATTCTGATCAACATCTTTCTTGATAATAAACTTGTGAGTGACAATTCTGTTTAGAATGTCTTCTAAAAAACACATGAAATCTTAGCTATCAGATTTACGAGAAAGAATTATGCAGCATGAGAATTTCAGTTCAATATGTTTTTGAAAGAGAATGAGCTTTGGGGTCATTGATGGGTCTTCTCGAGCACCTACAGAGCCGAATGGTCTTGGTCAATGGGAGGCAAAAGATGCTCGGATTGTTTCTTGGATTTTGAGTTATATTGAGGTTTATATTGTGAACAATTTACGATCCTTTAGCACGGTTAAAGAAATATGCAAATACTTGAAGCTTATCTACAATCAAGATAATATTGTAAGACGCTTTCAGTTGGAATTGATATGAATTTTTATAGTCAAGGTAATCTATCAATTGAACAATATTATTCTGGCTTTCTTAATTTATATACCGAATATTCTGGTATTATTTATGCTAAAATGCCAAAAGAGAATTTAGCTGGTCTTTAGGCTGTTCATGAAGTGAGTCGCCTGATCAGTTTTCTTTGAAACTCATACTTGAATTTGAAACTACTTGAGCTAGGTTGCTGAATAGAGATCTGGTTCCTCGTTTTGATGTATATGATGGTGAACTACTGCGCGAATAACAAAGACTAGCGACACAAGCCTTTATCGATGCAACTGGTGGATCATCTGAAATAGTTAATGTTGCATATGCTGCTTGGACCTGAGGGAAGGAAACAATGCAATGTTACAACTGCAAAGAATTTGGTCATATTGCCCGTCATTCTTGTAAGAATTTATATAATTATTGCAAGAAAAAATGATATTATTAAGGAGTGTCCTACAGAGCCTCAAAACCGCAAACTACTAGCTCTTCATGCTGCTGACTCTCACAATCTTGGTTCGACATCCACAGTTGCTGGCAATAATCAATCTGTTCTCACACTAGATATGATTCAACAGTTGATTCTCTGTCTTTTCTACTCTTGGCCTTCAAGGGAAATGTAAGATTAATGCTTCTGTTTTTTCTCATTGGTTTGTTGATTCTGGTGTCACAAATCATATGACCGACACATCTGATTTTTTGCATAATCTACGCCCGTATACTGGTACTCAACATATTCAGGTTGCTGATGGAAATATTATTCCAATTACGACAGTTGGTGATATTAGTCTCTCATTCTGGCATGTCTTAGTTTCTCCTAAATTATCTATTAGTTTATGTTCTATTGGTCAAATGGTGGACAATAACTGTGATGTATATTTTTCTCGTGATAATTATATTGTGCATAATTAAGTATCGGGGAAGGTGAGAGCGAATAAGTCTAAAGTGGGTAGATTATTTCTATTATAATTTATCGTTCCTTAGACTTTGTCATTAGATTCTTCAGTTGTTGAAAATAAGGCTGGCGTCTGATATAGACAATTAGGTCATTCAATCAATGTTGTTTTGAATCATTATTTGCAAAGTGGTGTTTTTTGTTCTATAGATAGAAATTTATTAGTTGATTGCTCTTCTTGTAAACTGGGCAAATGTAAGACATTGTCTTTTCCTATTTTGGGTAGTCGTGCCAATAAATGTTTTGACATTATTCATAGTGATGCTTGGGAAATTACACCAGTTATTTTACACTCGGTATAAATATTTTGTGACATTCATTGACGATTACAGTCGATTCACATGGATCTATTTTTTGCATTCCAAAGCAAAAGTGTTTACCGTGTTTCAAACCTTTGTGACATATATTGAAACTCAGTTCTTCACTTGTATTAAAACTTTACGGTCTAACAATGGTGGTGAATATATTTCTCATGAGTTTCAAGCATTTCTCCATAACAAATGTATTGTTTCACAACGTTTGTGTCCTTATACACCTCAGCAGAATGGAGTTACCGAACAAAAGACTCGACATCTATTAGATACGCTGCACACATTGTTGTTAGAATCTTATATTTCACCTAAGTTTTGGACTAAAGTTTTATCTACTACAGTTTATCCGATTAATCATTTACCATCTCAATAATTGAAGTTTGATTTTCCCTACTATCGAATTTTTGGTAAATATCCAAATTATCATATGCGACATTCTTTCGGATGTGTTTGTTTTATTCATTTACCTACTCAAACGTCATAAGTTGGTAGTCCGGTCTGTTTAATCTGTCTTTATGGGTTACAATCCTAATAATGAATGTCTTGCGTGTTATGATTCGATTAATAAATGATGACGTATCTCTTGGGATGTGATTTTTTTTGAACATGAATACTATTTTCAGCATCATCTTTCGACATCTGATACTATTGTACTTTCTCAATTTGATGATTCTTCTTTTGATAAACAGTTCAAGCCTGACCTTGTCTACACACAGCGCCTGCCCCCTTCATCTCCAGTTCTTTCTGACTCTGCTCCTGAAAATGCTCCAATGATTCTTCGACGATCAACTCGGCACATTCGTCTTCTGGATAGATATGGTTATTTTGTAATTTAATTAATATTATAGTTCCTAACTCTTATTCTCAGGCTGCTAAGCAGACTTGTTGGATAAAAGTCATGCAAGAGAAACTTCAGGCACTTCAAGACAATTACACTTGAGATATTGTTTCATGTTATGCAGGTGTTAAACCCATTAGTTGTAAATGACTTTATTCTCTTAAGCTCTGATATGATGGTTCTCTTGACAGATACAAGGCAATATTGGTAGTTATTAGCAATCGACAGGAATAGGACATTGATTATGAAGAGACCTTTGCACTTGTAGCTAGGATGACAACTGTCCGGCTTGTTCTATCTATTGCTGCATTTAAAGGTTGGTTCTTATGATAAATGGATGTTTGGAATGTATTTTTGCATGAGGACCTCAAGGAAGATATCTATATGGCTCCTTCCCCGGGCTTATTTTCTACACCCTCACAAAATGTTTGTAAGCTCAAACAGTCTCTATACGGTTTGAAACAGGCTCCACGGGAATACTCTTCTTTGTTTCTCTTTTATTCAAAACTAGTATGATCTTCATTATTTCTTTACAAGACCGACAAGGAAATTGTTTTGTTATTAGTTTATGTTGATGATATTGTCATCACAGGATCTGATGCTCAATCGGTATCTCAGTTATAAGAGCATCTTCAGGGTTCTTTTCATATGAAGGATTTTGGGTCTTCAACTTATTTCTTTTGTCTTGAGGTTTACTCTTTTTCCGCTGGTATTTTTTTTCATCAGCATAACTATATTAAGGAACTCATTATTTTGGCTGGTCTTCAAGAGGGTCGTCCTGTTGATACTCCTTTGGAAGTGAATGTTAAATCAACGGAGTGATGATGCCTTTCTATTTGATCTATCTCTGTGTCGATAACTTGTTGAGAGTCTCAATCAGCTGACCAGTACATGTCATGATATTTCATTTGCTATGAAACAAGTTTTTCAATTTATGCAGACACCTACACATCTTTATTTAGCTACAGTTCGAAGTATTGTTAGGTATTTGAAAGATACTTCTCCTCATGGTTTTCTCTTCTCTGCGAAGTCTTCTATTCACTTAATAACTTATAGTGATGCTTATTGGGCTGGTTGTTATGATACACGTTGGTCTATTACTGGTTGGTGTATGTTTCTCGGTATCTCCTTAATTTCTTGGAAGAGTGAGAAACAAGATAGTGTGTCTTGGTATTCTACTGAGTCTGAATATCATGTTATGTCCTCTGCTTGTTCTGAGATCATTTGGCTTTGGGGTTTGTTGGCTGAGCTGAGTTTTCCTCAACTTGAGTCTACCTCTCTTTATGCAGATAATGCTAGTGCTATCCAGGTTACTGTTAATCCTATCTTTTCTGAGCTCACGAAACACATTGAAATGGATTGTCATTCTATTCGAAAAGCTTATGCTAATGGTGTTATTTCTATTCCTAATATCTCTTCTGATCTTCAAACGGCTGATATATTTACTAAGGCCCTTTCTCAGCTGTGTCATTAATTTCTGGTTGGCAAATTGATGCTTCTTGATCAGTCAACATTAGTTTAAGGGGGATATCAATCAAGAATGACAAAAATCAGGCAGCTAGAATTAGGAGTTTCCTTATTTAAGTTCTTTATTTAAATTGCTTCCAATAGTTCTCTCCTGATTTACCTCTCTTGTTAATTGTACATATTAGGTTACCTAAAATAGATTGTACAGATTATTATTTATTGGAATGAAAGCAAAGGAAAAAAAGGCATTCAGTGCGGCCGAATCGATCGCGAGGATATCGTTCTCCATTTTATGGCGGATCGGCCGAAAGGGGTGTCATCGCGTTCAGATCGAAAAGAGATAAATATGGAAATCTTTTAAAACCTCGTAAATCGACGGAAAAAAGAAATGACTCGGGGGAGCCGCTGAACGTCTCTGACCGAGTCTTCAAATCCGGATTCTCGAATGCGGGTCAGTGTGTTTTGAAACACGGATCTCGTAGGATGCAACGGAGGCTCGCGCGGGAGCCATGATATGAGATGTCATCTTGAATTCTGAGAGCACCGATGCGTAAGAGAGTGGATGGACGAAGCCTGCAAAATTTAATTTCGCTCAGTTTCGTGAATGGCGTGGTGGGCTATTCGAATGTGGTGCTCGATTTATTCCCCGTGAGCGAACTAAGGAGGCTCCGGAATTATCCTGAGCAACCGGCGGGCAAGGAGTGGCGCGGGGGGTAGGGCGCGCGTCTGCCGAGCCACGCATTAAAGCTCGCGGCGAAGATCTTTACGAGGGTCGAGGAGGCTCGCGGCCCGAGAGGCGAAGGGGCCGTACTAGCACTTCGAGCAGAAGCTGACATTAAGATTTCCAAACTCCGATTTGGATTCGTAGCTTGTGTAATCGCGAGAGTGTAAAATCCTGCAACAAATCAAACGAGAGGCTCTGTTAAGCGGAAAAGGGGAAAACAATCCCGGCGTAAGATTTATAAAAGGATTGTCATGACGTAACTACGGCCGACACGAAGTCACAACGGAAAAACATTATAGGAGTGAAACCGGCCAAACCTGAGGTTTGAACCAGGCAGTATGAAGCCGAAACAAGGCGAGCACGAAAGCAGCGATCACTGCAAAGTGAAACCGAGCCAGCACGAGAGCTCGAACCCGAGCCAACATAAGACCCAATCAAAGCCGTTACAAAGGTGAAATCGACTCCGGCACGAATCCGAAATTTAGACGTATCGAAATTTAGACGAGACGACATTAGACGAAAAATCGACGTAGATACGTCTTTTAGAGAGCATTAAAATGAAACAGTATGCTATGGCAGGCTTTTGGATGGGGCTAAAAATGACCAACGAGCCGAATGAAGTTAAAATGAGCCGATAGAATTGAAACCGACGAAGCATGAGGCTAAAATAGCGTCTCGAAAGCGTATTCGATATATCGAAATATAGAGCGCATGCATATGTTTCGAATAGGAACAAGCATAGGGCTCCCAATCGAAGTAAAAACATATAACATTCTTATTTTGAGTAAGGAAAAGCTAGAAGGAGCGAGAGATAAGCCCTATACATATTAAGAAAAGGCTAAATGGTCTTATAACTCATGCCAAGCCAGTGATAGAAGGCTTTCTGATACGTATCTGACTTTGCTTTGAACGAAAAGAAAGAGAAGAACGGCCGTATCCCGGCCATGCCTCTGACTTCTTTAACCATATGGAAATAGAAATATCTGCATTTATTATCTTAAGCAGTAAAGAAAAGAGGAGGCAATCATATGCTATACTTCACCTTTTTTTAATAGTAGAGAAGAAAAAAAGGCTAATATAATACGATGTTTCCTGTAAGCAAATGATCAAGCCTGCTTCTAAAACGTGCTCATGTTGAGCATACTATCATCTTGAATATCGCACCCCCCTACCAAAATGAAATTATATAATAAAATCTTTAAAACATGGCACTAGAAAAAAAGAAAGAGGAGGGTATCGTTCGGGCTAGCATGCAGGTCATACCCACAAATTTTTCTTCTGAGTAATGAAAGAAATTCATCGGAAATCGTATGCGATAGCACACTAGCATCTTGGCTAGGGAGGAGCGAAACCGTCGTTTTAATGACCGAACAAGCGGGTCCATAGCATGTAAACACCCAGCGAAACATTAGCGGAAGGACCGATGACGAGGTTACGGACTCACGGGCCAACCCAGAAAGAAGAGAGGGGTGAGGAAAGTTACGCGACGATAGAGCCGCAAGAGAAGCCGGGATTCAGCCGTGTCCGGCGGCCTCCCGCCGCCACGAAATTTTCGTGGCAAAATGTCTGATGGGATTTATATAGGCGAAGGAGGGGAGGCAAATGTCGCAACTTCACACTCGCGGGATCGAGCGCGAGTGGGAGGCCTGAAGGCCCAGCGACAAATTCTTGCGGGAGGAGCGGAGGCCGCTTGGGCCGCTTGCTCGTACGGAGGACGCGGCGGGGGATAACGGCGGAGCGCGGGAATGTCGCGGGAGCAGCTTGCTCGCGCGGGGATAAGATATGGCGTGATCGAGTGTGGCTCAGTAAATGACGCAGTAAGAATGTGAGCGCGGAGGAGAAGTACTCGTCGAAGCTTCTCTCGTGCTCGTGCGGAAAAAATGGAGCCGGCGAGTCGGCGTGAGGGAGGGTTAGGGCTTAGGTTTGGTTATATAATTTTATTATTTTATTTTTAAACTAAGCCTAAAAATTCTGTTTCTTTGACAGTGTCGTCGCAAAATTAACGTTAGATTTTAGGTAAAATCGACGTTGGGACATATCGGCGCGATGGTTTCGTCATCCAGGAGTCGTTGAATGACGCCCGTCGACGGTCGCGTCGAAAGTGCATCAAGTCGGTCTTTACGGGGTCGGCTTTGATGTCGATCGTCGACGTTCGACTCATTTCCGTCAGCTGCGAAGAAATTGAAGGCGTCGAGGTCGCGAAATGAGAATTTGTGTGTCCGGACGTGTAAGGCGTGCGCGAGGAGCGTTACAATGTGGGGGGTCTATGGGGCTGACCGGTGAGCTCACATCCAATTCGGCCGATTCTGGCCCAGGGTACGGAATCTCATGCAGGTTTCAAAGAGTAACGAGCGACTCGAGACCGCAAAACGAGGTGGGTCCCATCGCTAAGAAACTATGATCGTCGGGGAAGGCTCACGATCTTCAGAATCTGAAAATCTAAGAGGAAAAGCTAATATGACAAAAGTGAGGTCAACAAGCCTATTCTCTCAAAAATTATTACCAAGACATTATTTGGTAGTGGATTTGAATAAGATTTTAGTAAGATTTAACCTTAAATTTTGCCAAACGGTCTTTTTGGTCAAGTTAAATCCACTCAACAATTCCAACTTTGTTTCAAAGTAAATCCGTATTTACTAATTCTGGGAGTGACATCGAGTCTAGACGGTGTGGGAGGATCAAGGAATGATTTAGATTTGTATAGGATGAGAAACATAGGGGAAAGAGGTAATGGCTAAACTTTGCCAGCACAACCGTTTGTGGAAGTGGCTCGACTGCAATACAGAAGCAAGAAAAAATAGGTAGGCAGCGGGTATGGAGATAAGAATGGATATTCAGACTTCCCGGAGAGTTCATCAACTAAATCGAATAGCAATAAGAAGAGTGTTTTGGTTGGAATGGAAGGCTAATGAAAGATTGGTCTGCACTACCCAATAAAAAAAAAAAAAAATTGGCCATAAAAATTGCTAACAAAGTAAACTTAACAATCTTTGGATTGCAGCTTCCACCTAACCTAAATTTTACCCTTCATTTTTTTTTACCTAAATTTATAATAAATATTGAGTGTCTAATAACAAAAAACTCAATTTTGAAGAAACTTGGAGATTTGAAACTTCCACTCTTTCACTTGGTGCCGCAGTTTTAGATGATTAATTAGTTGACTATTAAAATGTTTACTAAATATTAATTGTTTTAATTAAATTTTAAATAATTAGTAAAATTAATTAATGAATATCAAGATATTGATTAATGAGTATTTATTTTATTGAAATTCTAAATAATGATTAATTAGTTTAATAAATAACTAGTTAGTGATTAATAAAATTAGAAATCATTACAAATTAAAATTATATAGTTTTAAATAATTTAATCATCAATAATTAATATTAAAATTATTTATTTGAAATCAAGGTGTATTTCTATTATAAGATGGATATCCTTTATTTGATATTGTTACTTCCATACTTAAAAAAATATTTTAATAAATAAACTCCTTGATATACCAACCAAATCTTTCTTCAGATTGTTTACTTCATCCTTAACAACAACCACCATAATTGTCTGTCATCGATTGCACATCATCATCTTAGAGCTTGTTCAATAGCTCCTCTCTCTATGCCTCATCTTTTTGAGGAATGCATCAACCTTAAAGCACTCTTCAATTCTCGACCTTAATTTCCTACAATTCAGAATAAAAAACTAGCGATACGTTATAAGTTTGCTATTTCAACTAGTGTTCTCTCGTTTCCTGCTCTTAACTTCTTGCTTCTCATAATTTCTTAACTTAGTGCCTCAATGAAGAGGCAATCTCATCAGCCCTAACAATAAAATTTCCAAGTCTTGTATGATCTAGACATTGGGCATCTCATTCATCTTATCCCAATGTGGCTTTGACTTGGTCAATCCGACCATATTTATTACAGGCACACTCAAACAAGCATTCAATAGTAATAAACCATAAAAAGCCTGACATATTACTTTTTATCATCCTTTATTTAATGGGCTAAGTGAAAGAATGTCTTAGTTGTTTCCTCCTCTCTTAAGCATTTTCTCAGGGGCTCGATTCAGGAAGGATAATATCTTGATCATCTATGTTAGAATGACCAACTTCTCTCCTAATCTCCTTTTTCTTCTACATCTTCCTTGGCTTTATCCTCTCTAAATTTGTTTTGTGAATACCTATATTATTCACATTGACCCGATGGGAATTCCTTCCTAGACCGATTTGCTCTCTGCACTCTATTCTCAACAGGATTGGGCATGGCAGTGCCAGCAACCCATCAACTAGAGTTTTGGTGCTAGCCAATTCTTTAGCCAAGATATACAGTCTTCGCAATCCCATGAAGAAGCTACTATGTTGAATGTTTTAGTACTAATGATAAATCTAGTACCCTTTTTAGAGTTAGACTTTACTATGTCAAAAAATCCAGTTAATTTGCACTTTTGATGAGGAAATATTATTTCCTCCCATCAGCAATGAGCTCCGAAGCCCATTTATGTTCAACCTAGATAGGTGCATGTCTTCAAACGATGAAGCTGAAAGACTCATCTTCCTCGCTTAGAACAAATATATAAATTTCTTCATAAATCATGTGACATTATTATAAATGATAAGTATATCGCCCCGCTAACAATGACACGTGAGTTATGAGAAAATTATGTGAGCACCTTGTTGCTACGCATTTGAGCTCACCACTTACTGGTAAAAGTAAAAGTACTCCTGAAAATTTGATGAGACAAAGTTTGTACTTTAGAAAGTTGTGGATGACTCTCCAGCCCTTGATGCCACAACTCAAACTTGGAAAGAATGTTATAATCTTTCCGGATTTCCTTCAAATAACTCAACATAAGTTTAGTGGTTGGAAATTTCATTGTTTTGAAGCCACAATACATATACTTCATCTTTGAGGTAGAAGACACCAGGAAAGCGCTAGGGTTGTAGAAGAAGTTAGGAACCAAGAAAAAAACTCTTTAGAAGGGTGAGGATTATCAAATTGAGCACTTATTCTTATTTGCACCAACTTATAACCTTGCCATATTCACACAAAATTTAAAAAGACACTATTGGAATCACTTGCCATCTAATTTTGGTACATATCATCATATTGTCACATCATGAACAGAAAAATTTTTTTACATTCATTAATTTCATTATGAAAATCTAATCCTAAATTTTCCTGTAAGTATGGAAACCTTCCAGTAGATTGGGGGAGGGTTTTGTGAATCTGGTATGTGAGGGTGTATCATCTACTTACATTATAAGGTTGACGAATGTGTCCTTATAAACCTAACGATTCATAAACAAGACTCTTGCCACAATCTCAATCTGATATAACATTGATGGAGGTAGCTTTACTATGACAACTAGATTCCTTTCACATGCTAAGGTGGTAGATCATAGTTTTTAGATTGTGAGTTTCAATACATCAAAGAAAAGAACTTCAAACGAGTATATGCAATTTTCATCTTATAAAAATAATCATAAACCATAAAATATGTTTCTAGAAATTCGTATTAATTTTCTGTTATCTCAGTTTTGACTGTTCCATCAAAGTAAAACAATTTTAACTTTGCCTCTATCTTGAAGGGTAGATCATCTTCTCTCCATTTTGTGCTCTTCTCGACTTCTCTCAAGATCCTTGTTATTCTATCTTAGCGTCAAGAGTTCAAAGGCAGCCATCATGGCCATGTGTTATTTGCGACCATATAATTAGCCATATGCTGGCAATCTATTCATTCATATTTAAAAGAACTTCAATTGTATATAAACACTCGAAGACATATCTCAAGCTCCTTGGAACTACCAAAAGTAACCTTCTCACTCCATAATTTATCCATGAAAACTTTTCCGAGGGTGGAATTACTGTTCTAATGCCAAAACATGAATTTCAATTGGAGTGTAGAAAGTATTGAGACAAAAGGATTAGAATTTCCTTTGGGGAAATTACAGGATGACTTCCCCAGCTTATTTGCTTTAAATAATTGATTGTTTTGTTTTGGGTCACAAAGAGAAGAGAACTAAAGCTGAAATGACAATCCATGGCTGGACGCAGAGATTGGTGACTAGGTGAGATATTGGATTATCTACAGCTTTAGGAGGAGAAAAGTCTGACGGCTGGCATGGGAATTCAATGATTGAAAGCATAGGAGTCAATGAACAAGGCAAGAAAGAGAGAAAAAAAGAGTAGAGAAATTTTAAGAGATTAGAATTCAAATTACATTCAGTTAAAATTTAATTTTAGATTATAAACTTTATCTCTGTTAATAGAGCAAAAAAAAAAATTAGAGTTTTATTCAAGTTTAAAGATAACTAGAAATTAGAACTTAGAAAGTAGCAAACTGAATAAAAAATTATCTCCTCCAGAAGTAGTCACCACTTAATAAAGAGGAGAAATTAGTGGAGGGAATAGTAGACTAGCGGTTTCCTTATATTTACCTCTTAAATATCTTCCTCATCCTTCCTTAGCCGCCCCATTAATTTCCAGGAATTTTAATTACTATTTTGTCAATAAGTTCCTCCTTAATAGTTGTTTGCAATTTTATCCTTTCAAGGTTCATTTTTGCCAATATTTTTTAAAGCCTCGCGGATCATCAACACCTCATGAATCACTGATAAGACAACTCAAAAGAGCTACAATCAAGCTAATGATGATAAAAATTTCATCCACAACATGAATCTTCTTAGTAATCTAACTAAAACCTATAAGTTTTGAGTGACGAGCAATAATTATTATCTCGACCTCATATGTGCTACATGCGTCTATTAATTTCTTCCTAAATTCAAGTTAAGCAACACTAGCATTGACTTCGGTTATAATGTCTTCATTGACTATTAGCTTAATAGAAATCACCATATTACTAACCAAATTCACTGAAAAAAACCTCTTTTAACTCTCCATCCACTACAATTGTTACTCCATATTTAATATTGGCCTTAACAAAATAAATAATCTTCTTTAATTCTTTGATTTTTTTTCTCCCATCCATCTAATTTTTTCACCTTCTAGTTCACAAAAATCAATAACAATAATAATAAATAAATAATCTAATTTTAGACCTTAATAAACTGACGCTTAATTTCACAACAATTGCATTTAACTGTGGTGCAACTAATGAGTGAAAAAATGGCATTATCTTGTGCCTATATAATGGCATTTTTAACAAATCTGAGATCCCAAAAGACCCAAAAAAAACTGATAATTTACATAGAAATATTTAGATACATCCTCATACTTTGGCAAATATTAGAATATTTATGCTGAAGATTACAATTTTGAACACTACAACTATGAAACTGAACCAGATTTAGAGGAAGAAACGGGGCAACATAATTTTCTTTAGAAATACGGATACGACAAGCAGCCTGCAGTCAATTATAACACAAATTTAGACATCCTTTGAAGTTCGCACACTAACTTCTTTGGCATATTTAAACAATTAACTCCAAGGTTGTCTGACATGAGTATATAACAAATTACAGTACGTAGCACTCTAGCATGCATGTCAAAGCATAGACAAATATTTGACTTGATTACTGAACCATATTGATTATTGTTAACAATTATCACATAGTAAGCTAGGCCAACAGCAGCCTATCAACTTATAAAAAGGACTTTAGTCAGATTTTACTATTCTCCCACATTACTTGAAACAAAATACAATCAACTAAACAATTTTTGTAACGAGTAAATTTAGGATCAAATAATTGTGCATAAAAACTTTTATGTATTTTAAAAAGTTCAAATCTAGATATCCCTAAATACAAAGTCCATAAAAACTTGCTATGTTGATACTATCTAGGAAGTTATGGACATAAAGAATACATTTCATAAAAAGGAAATTACAAATTTAACACTAAGTTCTTAAGTGTTCAATACTCGTTTCTCCAACATCACTTCAATATACTTAGCTTTCATATATAGCAAACGAACATGCATCAATTCACCATTTATGTTATCACAAAATCATTCTTAATTTTGTTGAAAACGTTTGTTATGATAATGTTTAACATGAAATTATATAAAAGCGTGGAATAGAAGGGGTGCATTTGTCATGAAAATTTAGTGTTTGTTTGGCAAGTCAAGTGGCTGTGAAACTTTAGATATTAAGGGGAAAAGGTGAAATAATCAGTTATTTAAAACTTTTTAGAATTTAAATATTTTAGTTGATCAAAGTAAAATAATATTAGCTGTAATCCTACAAATACAGTTATGGATCCATCATATAAGGTTGTGATTGAGGGAGTCCGAACTTTGATTGACAAAAAAAGGTATCAATGGTTAGTAGCAAGACTAATTAATCCCACACTATACCTAATATTTATTTTTTTTGGTAGCTTTATTAGTCTATCTATGAATAATTTCACAAAAGAATGTCAATGTTATATATAGCATGTATGAATAATTCACACCAAACAACCATCTTCTCTCCCATCTTTGTCTTATCGTTTTCGACTATTGTTTAGCCAGAAACTATCTATTATACCATGTTGGAAACAAAATACAAGAGAAGATTGTTGTTAGTAATGGAATACTTCACTGCATAAGTGGGCTTACTTGACCTTATAATAATAGACTGCTAAGGTGAAAACAAAAGAGACATTTGAATATTAAAGCTGATTATTTATGGATTTATCAATGTCCTCTCTAGAATCACTTAAATCTTTTTAATGGAAGTCAAGTTTGAAACATGTACCATTTCCAAAAATATCCCTTTTCATAAATATCTAGTTCAAACCTAAATTTAAGTCCTCCAAACAGATAAAACTTACCTAAATCTCAAAATTCTAAATCTTATCGTTTCAAAGATCACATATAGAAAACAAGATACATTGAGATTGTTTTTTCCATACTTAAGGTAAATTTAATGACAAGATAGAAAAAAATATTCATGAACCGAACCAAATGTGTAACTCAAACATCGATTTATTAGTACAAAGTAATTTTGATTTTGATGATGATTTTAGCATGCTTATAATTGCTCCATAGAAAATCTCAAATGACCTAGCCGTTATATCTCTTATGATAAATTATCTTCTATATTATATGCTTTTATCACAATTTTCTCTAGCTTGAAAATTTCAAATAGTATTCAAACTGTTTTAACAATTCATAAATTGAGGAATGTTGTTCGTGAAGAAATTGAGACACTCTATAGAAATTGTATTTTGAATCTTTAAAATATTTTCAGTGGTTAAAAAAGAAAAGCCTGTTAGATGCAAGTGAATTTTCAATATGTAATATAACAAAGACGGAAGTATTAAACAATAGAAGGCATGACTTGCAACAAAAGATTTCAATCAAACTTATGGTATTCATTATCAATTTACCTTTTTTTGGTTGCTAAAATGCACATTATCAGGGTAATTTTCTCTCTTGGTGCACATTTAGATTGATCTCTCCATCAACTAGATATAAAAAAATGTCTTCATTAATGGGAATTTACAAGATGAGGTTTATTTGACAATCTCACTAGATTTAAAAGCAAGAGCAATGCAAACCAAGTTTGCAGTCTTAAGATATCATTATATTTCTTAAAATAAATATTAAGAGATTAAATTGTATAAGGCATTGTTACACTCAAGGATAACTTGACAATATATTATTTATCGATAAATCTTCTAAAGGTAAAATTTATTTCTTGATCGTATATGTTGATGATATCATCTTGACAGAAAGTTATGAAAAAAAAAAAGAGCAAGCTATAATGTGTCATTGTAAAATACTTTGTAATTAAGGAATTTATTTATTAAAATATTTTTTTTAGAAGTAACAATTTCAATTAAAGGATATCCACCTTGTGATAAAAATACACCTTGATTTCATCAAAGTAAAATAATATTAGTTGTAATCCTACAAATACAATTATGAATCCATCATACAAGTTTGTGATCGAGGGAGACCCTACATTGACAAAAAAAGGTTAGTAGCAAGACTCATTTATCCTACACTAGACCTAATATTTATTTTGTTGTTAGCATTATTAGTCGATTTATGAATAATTCCACAAAATAATGTTGTAATGTTATTTATAGGAAACTAATTTATCTTAAAATGATGCTGGGAAAGGGTCTATTCTTCAAAAGATGGACTCATACACTGGTTATTATGCTAGGGTGGGCCAATCCCCCCCTTCCCCTTTTGAAATTTTAAATTTCTCGATATAAATAGTAAATTTTAGTTTTTTAATGTTGTTTAGGTAATTTAGTCATTTTTCTCCTATTTGATTTATTTTTTTCCCCCAATACTTAAATTAGATATTTGGTGATTTTACCCACCCTAGAAAATAATGTTGGTTTCACCCTAGCTGATACATGTATAAAAAATTTTGATGATGCTAAATGGGTTTGATCTATAACAAATCTTAAATTTACACTAGGTTATTGCTCGTTCATATGGGAAAGCGTAGCTACGTGGAGATAAATTGTTGTGTGCTTGGTCTACTTAAAAGAGAAATCCCACTTTTTGAACAAACTTAAAGATGACATTACTAGCTAAGCAAAAAGCTTACATAAACAAAGTGTGACAACTTCTAAAACTTATAAGGTGGCCAAAAAAATTTTAGTTTGTTAGCACTCTAGAAATATGTAAAGTAAAACTTTAGTCCAATGTGTAATATGCATTGAGATTTGGAGTGAGAGATATGTAATAATGTAATGATTAAGAGCTTCTTGATGAATTTCTAAAGATTAAAAGATGCCAATTGATTTATAAAACAACATTTGATTTGAAGTTTAAGAATTTAAGGGCTATTTGAGAGGTTATGGTAATTATAAGATAAATCAAATTTGTAACTCATGTATTGCAAGGATTAGAGATAAAAATGGGACCAAAACATAATAAAGTTCAAATCATAACCAAACAATTAATTTATTTTTATATTAGTGAGATCTTCCATGGAGACAATGTTTTTGTCAAGGTAATTAATGAAAAATTTTAGAGTTTATTGAAAGCGTCTACATGGCAAATTTTTTTTGTGGGCATTGACTTGTATTTAAGGTATATTGAAGTTAGTAAAGTTATACATTATGGAGGATTGGGCTAATGGCCAATATTATAAATAATTATGGACTAACAAAAAGTCTTAGATTGTGGCAAGTTTGCATTAGGGGATCTACACTAATTCTTTTATATTAGATTATTGTAATGAAGAATTCTGCATTGTATACTTAAAATGCTGTACCATGGTGCATACTATATGCATATAACATTGTTTTTGTAGGAATGACATCTTCTGTAATAAGCAAATCCTTAGAAGAATAAACAAAATTTTTAATGGACATGATGATGATATACTTTTTATCAATTTTATTGAAAATTAAAGTAATGTTTGTGGGTGATTAGCACATCATACGAAAGAATGTATCGTTTATAAATGTTGAGATAGCTTTGTGAATCTAGTGTTGTGATTGGTGAAATAGTTTTGTAGTACTATGGAGCATTTTATGGAGAGTCGAGTAAATTTTGTAGATATGCAACTACTCGAACGATGTTATATAAATTCAAGTGCGATCCATCAGGGAAGTTATTGAAAGCCAAGTTGAATGTGACATAAATAATTATTTTTAGGACGTACAAACGATGTTATATAAATTCAAGTGCATTGCATCAGGGAAGTTATTGAAAGCCAAGTTGAACGTGACATAAATAATCATTTTTAAGACGTATGCATGATAAAATTTTAAAATTTTGACTAAGAAATGATTCTGTGATAGGTAATGTGATAGCTTCTATGAAAATTTAGTTGTAAATAGATTTGTGTTGCTCAGGCACGCACAATGTAGTGCAATAAATGCATGAATAAAGGGATAAATAAAATGTTCAAGACTTTGCTTGGAAAATGAGCTTTCCTATTATGATTTGATTAGAAGCTTCAGAAACGCTTAAGGCAAAGTTTATATCTGAATTTGGGCCAACAAAAACAAATGGTGAAGCTGGATTCATAAAATTGGATTCAAATATATACTATAAGGCTACTTGTGATCTTATTTCAATCCAGTTTCGTTACATAAATTGATTCATCTCTTAGGTTGCTCTCCTTGGTTTCATTTCACAAAAGTTTCAACGTTCCACTGATTTACACAGTCTATCTCTTTATTTCATCACATTTGCTTTAGTATCAAATGCATTTGATTTGTAAATCAGGAATGCAGCGTATCTTAAACAGAATAGTTTGACAATATGCAGCCAACATATCACAGTCTTCCAAAACATTCATGTAAAGAGAAGTTTTATTTTATAAGCAAATATTTTCATAGTGATATACTTTTGTCTTCCATGTAAGAATATACATGTTGCAGTCTAATTTATCAGGTATGATTGCATTAAAATGAATGCAGTTCCTCAACACCTTGTTAATTATTTGTGTTAAACATCAGATGTCTTCGTTGCGGCATTAGTTCGAAGGCCACACCACACATGCGCCGTGGCCCTGAAGGACCGAGGACCTTATGCAATGCTTGTGGAATTGCCTGGACAAAGGTAGATATTATTGGCTTGGTTTTTCTAGTGTTGTTTAAAGGAAAGAATTATTGCTTTTATTGTTCTGCTTGTTTCATAGACTTTGGGCCATGTAAATAGCCTTGGGTTCATTTTTTTCAAATTGGTCGAAGTTTGACTTTGTTTTTGCAAACTTAGAACCTTATTAATGCTAATAATCTCTATTTTCTCTACCAAGTCATAGCAGTATATATCTGAACTATTCTTAAGATTGTAGCTATAACATATTTAGTTTCGTAGGTTGACAAACTTTGTATTGAAAGCTAGATTCTATTTTGCACCTTTTTCTTAAATATCGATGGAAAAGAGTCAATCTTGCCTTCTAGTTGGAGCTCATGTGACTGAAATTTGTACAAAAAATTAAAATCATCTTGTGTGAAGTCAAATTTATTTATTCAACCCTTTGGTAAATTATAGTTGTACATGTCAATAGCTCAGAAAAGCATATACTATAGCCCATGGTGTAGGTTAGCGTACTTTCTATGTGATTTGCATAACAAGCCTACAACAAAGCAAGATAGTGTGCGTTGTGTGCACTTTAGTTAGGAGTGTCAAAAATTGACCTAACACGCTAATTTGACCGGAATTTGACTTGAAAAATCTGGGTTTGGGTTGACCCACAAACTTAAAATTTACCTAAAACTGGCACCCTAACTTGAAATTGATTCGAGATCAACCAGTCTACCCGAAATTTCCTTGAGATTGACTCAAAATTAATCTAAATTTAACCCCATTTTGATCCAAATAGTATTTATGTCTTTTGTTAAACGGGTTATGCGGTTGGGTTTAATTCAATTTGAAAGGAGTTGAATTTTTGTAGACTTTTTACTGTTTAATATTCGCGTCGAGGGTAGTCGACGACGGCGTAAAACATCCCATCATGACGCAGATACGCTTTTGATCGTTGTGTAAATGTTGGGCGTCATAAGGCAAGCGGTATATGGCACAAAATCTTTACGAAAAGTGTGCGAGGGTCGTACACGGCGCCCGTGTAGTTTAGTGCGGGGTTCACGTTATGGACGGATGCGGGTAAAGAAGTTAATCGTAAGAATTAATATTAGGATAGGATCTTCGGAATTTTGATATTAACAAAGTAAATTAATGGAATTAGTTGATATTATGATTAGAAAGATAAATATCTTATGTATTCAAGAAACTAAATGGTTTGGTGAAAAGTGCAAGGAGATTGATAGCTTGGGTTTAAAGCATTCTGTGGGCGTCGAAGTGTAGTTTGAAATAGCGAGGGTTCGCATTATGGACGGATGCGTGTAAAGAAGTTGTCAATGAAATTAATATTATGATAGGATGCAAATTTAGATATTCTCACCTGTAAATTAATGGAATTAGTTGATATTATGAAGATAAATATCTTATGTATTCAAGAAACTAAATGGTTTGGTGAAAAGGCTAAGGAGATTAATAACTTAGGTTTTAAAATTTGGTATTCAGGTAAGTGTCGCATTAGAAAAGTTGTAGGTGTAATTATAGATAATAGTTTAAGAGATAATGTTGTAAAAATTAATGGAATTGGAGATAGAATTATAGCTCTTAAGATTATTGTTGATATTAAGATTTTAATATTATAATTGACATCTTTCATAGTAGGTTTAGATATATGTTAAAATAAATTTTGGAATGGCTGAAGGGCAATACGGAAGTAATCTGCTCTTGAAGAAGAATTTTTATTGGAAGAGATTTAAATGGACATATTGATAGAGTGGTAGAACATTTCAGAAATATTCATGGTGGCTACGATTTAAACGAACTATTAAGTCGGGTCGGGGCTGGCTTGAACTTTGGCTTGTTGAGCAATAGCTCATGAGCCACTTATCGAGTTGGACCTGAGTCAGCTTGGCTCACTTACACCCCTGGCAAGATGTCCTTCAAGTTTCCCTGAGATAAAGCTGTTTGATCCATTCAGTCTTTCTAAAGCACTGCTCCTGTTAATTAGACTAGTAGACTTCGTGGCATTAAGTGGACTGGCTTAATTTTGTTTGATCACAGAGAAAATGATTAGGATAATTTTCATATAAATGGCATAGCATTTCTTGCATGGAGACACATTTTATTACTTGTAATCTTCTCTTCTAATAGATTCAGTTACTCCTCCTCTCTGTTTGTATGGTTAATTTGCAGCATCAATTACTTGGTTCTTAATTTTATTATTATTATTGTTTTTTTTTTTTTGGTCGTTCCCTTTTGAAACATTTTCTGTAGATTTCTCCTGCAGATTGCCATGTATAGGCCATGTAGATTGCCGAAGTAATTAGAGTGATAAAATATTTGAATCTTAGAAAATCAGCATGGTTTTAAAATTCAGACCACATTGGCCTGTTCCACTAATTAGTTCAACTACGAGCCAATTCTCCAACTGGTTTGATCTGTGTAAAGCCATTTGCACATAGAACTTGTCAGAAACAGTGGTTACTTTGGTAAAACTGGTTTGATTTTTTAAGTCTGGTTCAAATATTGATCAATTTCTTGTTTTTCTTTAATTTTGATTGAATAATTAGAAACAAAATATATACATTAAAAATAATTAAAATAGCATGCCCCCAAATGAGTGTCAAGGATTACATTTTTGTATAATTCTTGAGAATATTATTATTGCATCATATGAAAATAATTTCAATATCAAGTAGGCCGTCTTACTCAACCCCAGTTGAAACGTTAGACGATTTGGTTTCAAAACCTTAGGAAATCTTTCATACATCACTCTTCATATGTAGTTGGCTGCCGTTTCTTTTTCCATTTTTTGATCAAATGATGATACAGGATTGATGTCAAAACCCAAAATAGACCATATAACAAACACGATATAATCAACAACTTTTGCTCATTTGTTATTGACTGCAGGATTGCCCTGTTCGGCAACCTACATTATGAAAGAATCTGCCGACTTAGTGCTCAGTTATCAAGAAGGCATTGAGAACTTTGGATGCAGTTCAGTTGGCACAAATAGCTGCCGTTTCTTCCAAATACTCCTAAAAATGATTGTTTCCTCTACAAGTTTAGTAGAGGAGCGTTAGAAGTTAGTGAAAAAATGACTCAATAGTGGGTTACATGTGCTAGTGCTCCATTAGTTTATGATCTTCAATTCAGCCTCCAAAAAAAATAAAATTAATAATAAGTTGTTGGCTTTAAATATTTTTTAGTTTCTTCCATTGAAAATTCTCATCTATTATCTTATGATTTTTAGCAACTTTGTAATAAAATTGCTAAATTGTTTTCTGAATGATGGTTATTCTAGACTTTGAATAAACAGGGTAAAATGAGAAAAGTGATTGAATCCGATATTCGTAGAGAAGATGGAACTGTACTCATGGCCCCACAAATTGATACGGAATTCGAAAGTGAAGACAAAGCATATGAATATTATAACAAATATGCAGGATTTGTTGGTTTCAGTGTCAGAAAAAGTTCGTCGGATAAATCATCTGAAAACATCACAAGATCTCGAACTTTTGTTTGCTCAAGGGAAGGTTTTCGCAAAGATAAGAAAGGTGCCAAGGAAGTGAAGCGGCCTCGACCGGAGACGAGGATCGGCTGTCTCGCTCGAATGACTATAAAAATCACACCAACCGGCAACTACCGTGTTACCGAATTCATAGCAGAACATAACCATCAGCCTGCTCCGCCATCAAGCACGCATCTTTTAAGATCTCAAAGGATAACAATGGAAGTTCAAGCTGCTGAAGCAGAGTTGTCAGATGATTCAGGAGCTACGCCGAGATCCGCCAATGAGTCTACGGGAAGACAAGTCAGCGGTTTTCGTAATATTAATTTTCTTCCTGCAGATTACAAAAATTATCTGAGTTCTAAGCGTATGAAAACCATGCAGATGGGCGATGCAGGTTCTGTGTTGAAATACTTGCAAACCATGCAAATTGATACTC
This sequence comes from Papilionanthe hookeriana x Papilionanthe teres, assembly GCA_022702705.1. Classification (NCBI taxonomy): domain Eukaryota; kingdom Viridiplantae; phylum Streptophyta; class Magnoliopsida; order Asparagales; family Orchidaceae; genus Papilionanthe; species Papilionanthe hookeriana x Papilionanthe teres. Next base: position 74,691,849 of record CM040425.1, on the reverse strand, counting down.
AGTCTTTCTTTTATGCCATACAGGTTGATGAGGATGATAAAATAACAAATTTTTTCTGGGCCGACGGAAGATCTGTATTGGATTTTAATTGTTTTGGCGATGTAGTATGTTTCGACACAACTTACAAAATAAATGGTTATGGAAGACCATTCGCTCCATTCCTCGGAGTCAATCATCATAAACAAACTGTCATATTTGGTGCAGCTTTGCTCTATGATGAATCTGCTGAATCGTATAAATGGCTATTTGAAACTTTCAAAATTGCAATGCATGGAAAGCAGCCGAAGACAATAATTACCGACCAATCGATCACATTAAGCACCGCAATTGCTGCCGTATGGCCGGGAACAAGTCATCGGCTTTGCGAGTGGCATGTCTACCAGAACGCCGCCAAGCACTTGAATCATGTTTTACAAGGTTCAAAGACTTTCGCGAAGGATTTTAGCCGATGTATCTATGATTACGAAGAAGAAGAAGACTTTCTGTTATCATGGAGAACCATATTGGAGAAATACGATCTCCGAAACAATGAGTGGCTGTGCAAGTTATTCGAGGACAGAGAGAAATGGGCTTCAGCATACAATCGCCATATCTTTTGCGCCGACATCAAAAGCACTCTGAGGAATGAAAGTTTGAGCAGCGTGCTCAAAAAATACTTAAGCCCCCAGCTCGATCTTCTGTCATTTTTCAAGCACTATGAGAGAGTAGTCGACGAGCATCGCTATGCGGAGCTACAAGCCGACTTCCATGCAAGTCAAAGTTTTCCTCGAATTCCTCCTTCAAAGATGTTGCGGCAGGCTGCAAATCTCTATACTCCTGCAGTATTTGAAATATTCCGAAGAGAGTTTGAGATGTTCATGGATTGTATGTTGTTCAGCTGCGGTGATGTTGATACGATTTCCGATTATAAAGTTGTCGTTGCTGAGAAACCGAAAGAACATTACGTGAGGTTTGATTCGAGTGATTGTTCCGTTGCTTGCAATTGTAGAAAATTTGAGTTCATGGGAATTCAATGTTGCCATGCATTGAAAGTGCTCGATTTTAGAAATATTAAGCAGTTGCCGCTGAAATATTTTTTGAAAAGATGGACGAAGGATGCGAAGGTGGGGAAGACGAAGGATGGTGAGTTGGTGGCAAATGAATGTGAGCCCAAATCTCCTACTTTGAATTCAATGCAGGCTCCGATGTCATCATATGGTCAGCACCAGGGGTTTAATGGCATTACTCATTTCAATCATGTAAGGCTTTATAGTTATATGCATTTTATAGCATTTTTATGTTTGTTTTTTAGGAAGATTTAATACATGCCACTCATTTTCTATGTATTTACATGTCTAACACCTAAATTTTAACTTTTGCATATATGCCACCTTACCTGTGCATGAAATGGTGTATTTAATGTTTTGAATGTAAAACTTGTGGTATTTTTTTATCTGATATGAAAGATTTGGGTGGTATAAATGTAAAAAAAAATAAAGAAAAGGTGTTATATATGTAAATACATAGGAATTGGATTGTATGTATGTAAATTTCTCTTGTTTTTATGCTTACGTAGATGATGTTCTTAGGATTCTCCAGTCTCTGACCTGCATCATGCATTTCACGCAAGCGCCAATTAGTGTTACAGGTAAATATCACTCTATACAACCTATACAAGTGCAGTTTTTTGTTTTTTGGTTTTCAGTGTTATCTGATGTTTAGCACAGTTAAATATTCAGGCAGTGACTGCATTAGGTCCTAGTAAAGACTTGTGAATAATTGAATTGAAAATACAATTATAATAAAGAGGCAAGATTAGGGCTGTAAATGAGGCTAGTAAGGCTTGAGTCACCCTCACCTTGAGTTGAGCTTGAGTAATTAATCAAGTTCAAGCCTAAGCTCGAGCTTAATTATACAAGTTCAAGCCGGCTCATAAACCGGCTTCTTTTAATATAAAGAACAATATTGATCCAAGCTACTATTATAATAAAATGACAAATAGAACGAATAATTATGAGATAAATAATAAGAAATCAGTGAATATAAAAAATGAAAATATAGTTTTCTTTTTAACTAGTTTTAAAAAATTAAAGATAGCTTTCTGGATTCATATATTTTTAATGTACTTCATACTATTATATTGTTTTAAATGAGACCGCTGACACAACTAATAAGTCGAGTCGGGACCGGCTTGAACTTTGGCTTGTTGAACATAGCTGCGCTGAGCCACTTTTCGAGTTGGACCTGTGTCAACCTGGGCAAGATGTCCTCCAAGTTTCCCTGAGATAAAAAGCTGGTTGATCCTTTCAGTCGTATCTAAAGCGCTGCACTTATTAAGTAGACTGGTAGGCTTCGTGGCATTAAGTGGACTGGCTTAATTTTGTTTGATCACAGAAAGAATGATTAGGATAATTTTCATATAAATGGCATAGCATTTCTTGCATGGAGACACATTTTATTACTTGTAAACTTCTCTTGTAATAGATTCAGTTACTCCTTTGCAGCATCAATTACTTGGTTCTCAATTCTTTTTTTCCTTTTTTTATTTTTGGTCGTTCACTTTTGAAACATTTGCGGTAAAATTCTCCTGCATATTGTCCCCATCCATGTATAGGCTATGTAAATTGCAGAAGTAATTAGAGTAATAAGATATTTGAATCTTAGAAATCTGCATGACCAGATTGGCCTGTTCCACTATTTAGTTCAACTATGAACTGATTCTCCAACTGGTTAAAGCCGCTTGAAGTCTGGTTAAACTATTGATCAATTTCTTTTTTTTTTTTATTTCTTTTCTTTATTTTGATTGGATAATTAGAAACATAATATTTAGATTAAAAATAATTAAAAAATCATGCCCCTAAACAAGGATTAGAATATTGTATAATTCTTATGAATAAATATTATTGCAGTCTATCCAACTCAACCCCAATTGAAACGTTAAACCTTAAACCGCTCCTTCAAAATATTTGGTTTCAAAACCTTTGGAAATTTTTCATACATCCATATTCATATTTATTTGCCTGCCGTTTCTATTTCCATTTTGATCAAATGATGGTACAGGATTGATATCAAAACCCTGAATAGACCATATAGCAAACACGTTATAATCAACAGCTTTTGCACATTTGTTATTGACTGCAGGATTGCTCTGCTCGGCAACCTACATTATGAAGGAATCTGCGGCCTTAGTGCTCAGTTATCAAGAAGGCATTAATAACTGTGGATGCAGTTCAGTTGGCACAAATAGCTTCTGCTGCTTCCAAATACTCTTAAAAAAAATGATCGTTTCCTCTGCAATTGTAGTGTTAAAAGTTAGTGAAAGAATGGGTGCATTAAATAAGAAAAAACAACGCCCAGTAGGGTCATATATTTCATTATTCGAACAGTATATACATCTAGAATTGTACATATACTTGCAAAAATATGTAATTGAAGTTTTGTACTTATATTATTATTATTAGTGAGAGAGCGGTAATGGATTGTTCTATCAATTCAATATTTTCTTTTACGAGCGTTTATATAGAAGGTAGACTTTATTTTATGTATTTTCTGCTATCTAATGCTGTTTTATAAGTTTATTTTTCTTATATATGTACGTGCATTGTTTTAATGTTTATTTTGCATGTATTAAGCATTACAATTTACTTGCTATCTTGTACTAGAATGATATAAATCTTGACAACTCTCTACATTGCCCAAGTGATATGTTTTGTTAACAGATATTTATGAGTTGCAGTTATAGTTTGTGCTAATTGCATTTTAATGCGCACTTCAATCATCTAAGTACTGTTCTACAAATCAGACAACTGCAAGTAAATTAGAATCAGAAATGACAAGCGAATAAGATCTTCCCATCAGCTCTCAAAAGAAAGAATAATCAACCTAATCCGTTCAAACTATCATACATCAAATTACATGGTCAATATTACATTACCAAGCGCCACACAAACCATGCAAAGTTCAGCAGAAATGTCAAAAATAACAATTATACATTGCCCTAATTTCCTACGAGCACCTTCGTCTCTAAAAAAATTTTGGCACATATCTTACAGCTAAATTACTTGAATTCCAAGCTAACATTGAATGCAGGAAAAGCTCTAATTTGACCAGACATGTATCAATCCTTGTTTGTTTCCAGTGTAGATCTCATTCCTATCCTCATCATAGAACAATGCTGTGACATCTTCCAGGGCTTCCCGAACGCTACACCTAATGGAAGATCTACTCGCATCTCCTCCTCTGCGCGGACTCATCTGTATTAAAGGGTCATTTGCTGATATTTTGGCGATGCACTTTCCAGTAAGAATATTGCTCATGTTGATTGATCCAACTGCGGAAGCTGGAGATAACTTTTCTTTATATCTCAAGAGCTAAATCTTTAGTTATAAATTAGAAAGATTAACATATATAATTACTCAATTCTAATGCATTTACAAATCTAACACCAAGACTTTAATTTTACATATATGCCGACTTACCTATGCATGAAATGATATATTTCATTTCTACAAAGTTAAACTTCGTAATATTTTTAATGTGACTCGAAAGAATTGGATGGTATAAATGTAAAAAGCAAAGTTAGGTGTTAGATATGTGAATAAATAGTAATTGGGTGGTTGTATGTAAATGCCCTAAATTAGAGATAAATAAAAGATGTGAACATAACCTTACCTTCATCTTCACATCCTTCTGATTTGCAATACGAGATTATCAAATCCTGATCACTGGTAATATAGATGTTGTTGGTGTTACAGTCAGGATGCCACAACAAGTGGTCATCAAAAGAGGTGACTAATTCTCCCCTGAAATTCCAAACGGCAACCGTCCTGTTTCTAAATGTCAAGAAAAGATGATTCTCATACAGGAAGATGAAAGCTGAAGGAGTCACGAATTGCGTCTTTCCAACTTCAGTTAGTTCTGAATTCCTAACCTGATCGAAATTAGATTAGAGTGAAATAATGTGGCTAGAGAGAACAAATAAAAAATTATGAGGATCAAATTTCCTACATCTAGAATCTGAAGATTTTCATTCTCTTGCTTTACTAGAAGCTTTTCATTGAACTGCTCGATGAAGTCAACTTTTTTGTTCCGATGTAACAAGTGATTGAAAGACTTCAAAACTGTCCCATCTTCAATTGAAAGAATCTTTAATGGAACATAACCAGGACTTCTACGACATATCAATAACATGATCCCCGGACTGTGGGAAATAATCAAATGATTAGAAGTTTCAAGTTAAAAACTTGAAAAAGTATGCGAGTCTGCAAAATAATTTTTTGAAGCATCACACCTGATCTTAATCTCCTGTACATTTTTATCAGATATGGAGTACAAAAAGGAATAGTTCTTTAGGTCGAAAACCTTGTATATTCTGAAAATGAACGCATAAAACATTAAATGAAATAACTTGAATTATCATCTCTTTCATTGAATCATCATTATAGCTTACCCATCCTGAGCTGAATAGGTAAGAACTTTGCCATTGACGTCATCAAATTCAACAAATCCTGGCCATTTTAGAGATTCAGTCTCAAAAAGAGCGAATCCAGCGTCAAGTTGATTCCGCCTTATATATCTGTTAGAATTCAGCCATGAAATAAGAAATTTGGTCAAGGCTTAACCAAAATATTCATAAACTATAAACATCACATCTAATAAAGAAGCATTGGTGGGCACTGATCAACATTTGATAACACTACGTCCTGGTTCTGCAACTTTTTCCAACATATACAACATTAACTTTTGGAACAGTGAAGCCCAAACAGGGGTTAAAATAAAATAACTAGAGAAAAAAGAAGTCCGTATGCATGCATATTAAAAGAAACAATAATGCATCATACAAATAGTGAAAGAACCATCAAGCTATAGGTATAGCAGCTTTGCATACTGAGAAAAAAAAAAAAACCAAGCCACTTACTCTATTGGAGTGGTCCTACATTTCAAAGAACTGAAGTGATCGGAAGCATAGACAGATACCGTGATCAGTGATTCATTGTTCTTGTTATAGAAAAGACTTCTAATTACTTCATCAGGGCTTATGTTCAAGAAGCATATGCGTTTGTTAGTTGCTGCAAACCAACCAAAGAAAAAGGAAAAAAGAATTGGGCAATCAGAACTGAAGCAACTAAATCAAAAGACAGAAAGAGAACCTGAACACCTTAACTTACTGCGACTAAAAGCTGCACAGAGTCCAGACTGAGCAAGAGCAAATATAACATCCTTTGCAGCAACGATCTCTATGATCTTAGATCTCTTTTTGAGAAATTGTAATTTTAAAAACCAATGAACATTGTGATCGTAGGTATCAAATTCCTCCTGCATCACCAAGAAGATTCATAAATTTTAGCTTGAAGCCAACACAGAGTGTGACATTTGATTAGGTACCTAGGCCGGCAGGAACTAGTATTGCTGGAAAAAGACAGACGCACAAGGTCAGAATTACTTGAATATACTACATCTCACTAAACAATTAATGAGAGGCAAATGTTCTACATATTCAATAGATGAAAACATGTCATAGTAGAGAACATAATGAATGATAGCAAGAATTTCACCAACGTTCTTCCCTACCATTTTCAACATCATTCAGCTATATATATCTATATATATATATATATATATATATATAGGTTTCCATGCTATACAGTATAAAAGACGAGATAAATATGATGTGGTTTAAGGACTTTTTAATGCAGAATAACAAGTAAATCATCAGTAGGAACGTTGACAATAAATATTACTGGCAATAAAACTAAATGCAGAAGTGTAGCTCAAGCCTATTCACTACTTGATCAATTTTAGCCACACTCCAAAACAATCATCTCATTATAGGACAATGAAGAACATCTTCTCTTTGACAAATTTTAAGTCCACTCCAGAACTATCATCTCATAAGAGTAGTATGAGATAATGATGACGAACAACCTCTCCAGTGATTCTAATGTGCCTCTGCATCATTAAATTCTTGCAGAAGCAAACCCAGAATATAGCAACAAAGTATGGCATATCAAAAAGACCAAAATAATTGGTAAGAAAAAGCATTCAGGCAAAATGAAAAATAGTATAATTAGCTAAAATAGCTTACACTAGCCATTGGAGCACACTTCTTGGAGAAACTCAAGAAAAAAGATTTACTCCTTTCTAGCAAAGGGTTCAAGTAAACCCAAATTGATTTTTGTGTGATTGAAAGCAAAGAGTTTAACTTTGGGTAGTATAAAACAAGGTGTAGCATGATATTAGGAGCTTTCATAATTATTGCATTTGTATGTGGAATCAAGTACAAGGTTCCTATAACCTAACTATAGAGTATAAGATATCTACCTACAAAATAAATGTGTTTTTAACAATTTAGAAGATTTTAATTAAATTTTAAAAAATAAATCCCTCATTCAATGCTTTGATATAAAATATAACAAGCCTAATGATTGATTTTCTATGTAATAAATGTCAAATAGCACATAATAGGAACGAATAAAAAATGGGGTGAATTTGAAACTGAAAAAAAAAACGATTTGATAAAAAATAGAACAAACTTAAAGATTGATTTAGCTTTAACAATTGTCAAATGGCACTTAACAAAAATGAATGGAATAATAAGGTTTGTAAAGCTAGCTCAAAGTTGCTAGGATAAGGCCATTGCTTGGGATGAGTTGTGCCAAAGAAGTTGGGATAAGGCTAACAATGATGACAGTCTGTGCTTAGCCGAAAGATAAAGCGTCCCACACTTGTGCTTATATGTTATTTGTTGGGAAAAGGGGTGAGTACACATTTGTATATAAAAGGGGGGATGGTGGGGGTGGGTGGGGGATGCATTTATTTATTTATTATTTCTGAAAGGTCATTGTTGTTGATTGGCATTATGGTAAGTAATAGAGATCCTAACACTTTTTATTCCTATTTCTAATACATAAAAATTGGCAGCTTTCAGAATATGTTCCAAGAAGCAAACACAAACACTAGATCACATGTGGCACAAATAGTTGAGTGGGTTTTGAATGGTACACTTCTTCCGACAGAACATCACTATTACTTACCATAATGCCGATCAACAACAATGACCTTTCAGAAATAAACAAATAAGTTGAGGTAAATAACATTTGGAGATCAATAGCTTAAGCACTGTCCATATTTCTGGAACAAATAATAAAGAGAAAGAAAAAAGGTGAGTTTCGCAGTTAAACAGAAGAGTGAACAAATGATAATCAAAGTTAGTATATGAAAATTATGATTTCCTTGACAAACTTTTAATATCTCAGGTTATACTATTTTATCAACAATTATAAGCAATATCGGCATTTCTACAGGAAATAGTTGAGAGAGAGAGAGAGGAGCTTCAAGGGGTAACAAGCAAGAGTAAACAATTGATAATCAAGGTTAGTATATCAATGGTATGATTTCCAGAAATCCACTCTAAACTCTCAGGATATAATATTTTTTTCAATTAACATAATTATGCATGCCCAATAACAAGAAGCCTAGCGTGCTTATAAAGTATTAGCTTTCAACAATAAGGGAAGCTTGGGATTTAAACAAGAGAATCAGCAAATGATATTCAAAATTATTAAATGGAATCGTGCAATTTCCCCAGGAAATCCATTCTAACACCCCAATGAATGCATTTCTTTTTATCAATCCCCATGAAGCGAAAAAGTACCCTAGTATACTCCCAAGATAATTAAATAAAAAAAGAAAGGTGTAACTTGGGGGATAAACAAGAGAAAGTGCAAACCTCCTTCCTATAAAGTACATTTTTGCTTACTTCCCATTCAGATTCAGCATTCCAGCGTAAATGAATCAAATGAAAGATAAACTGAAGTGAAGCTGGAAATATAATTTTTTTCATTGAAAAAAAAAAGAAAGAACAAACTTATTATTTAACAAAGCTAGCTAGTCGTGAAATGCATAAATATCCTAGGAGTTCTGCAGCTATAAGAAACAATATATAATGGAGAAGAGTTTGTCTAGAAGCAGTTTTCTCATCAATTTTGTCTGGGAAACAGTTTCAATACAACAATGTACTGAATTTTAAATTTATTTGTCAAAAAAAACCAATAAACACACACAGACTAGCATGTACTCACATTAAAGAATCAATAATCTTAGCACATGCAAGGATCAAGATAAAGGTCACAGTTCTGTAGCAAAGTTTAAAATTTCATAATTGGGTATTGATGTATTTTTCAGTCATGAGATGAGGCATAAGCCTCAAATTTTAAAAATATCGTAACTCGTAAATTAATAAAGATTGTATGAACTATATTAGAATTATTACCCTAATTATTAGGCTAATTATTGTTGCAGTTATTATTAGCTTTTATTTACTTCCTTTATTTTATGTTTTCATATTTATGTATTTCCTAGTTGGTCTATTTTTGAAGTGATGTCTTTCCTTTTATTTGGGTCTTATAATATGTATTTATAACTCTTTTAGTATCAATAAAAATATCCTGTTTTATTTTCAAATTCGTATCAGAGACTGAGATCTAACCCCAGCCGCCACCATGGCATCTACCTTGCAATCTGCACTACCTAGGATCTGACCTACAGCTATTTGGCAAGCTTCCTTGTATATTTCCTGCAGTTTTTCGTTGCCTTTGTGTTGATTTCCTACATGTTTCCTAAAGGTTTGGTAGTAATCTTCCGTTGTCTCAGAATCTCAACCTCATATTCGGCTCAGTCAAAATCATGGCGGACTCCTTCACCACCGAGCCTCCTACCTACGAGGTCTTGAGTCCACATGAGGATCGACAGCGACCTCAATCCCTCCCCATACTAGAGGACCGAAAAACCATATGAACTTCTTAATCACCACCCATAAACTGAATGGTTTGAATTTTCTCCAATGGTCTCAAGTCGTGTCCTTGTTCGTTAAAGGATGCGGGCAATTTGGCTATCTCACAGGCATGATTCATGAACCTCAAAAAACTGACCCGACGTATGGAGCATGGGAAGTAGATAATTCTATGAAGATGTCGTGGCTAATTAACTCCATTTAGACTGCGATTAGTCATTTGTGTGTGTTTCTTCCTTCTACAAGTGTCATATGGACTGCAGTTCGAGATACCTACTAGGATGTAGAGAACTCCAACCAATTTTATGATGTTTCCAAGAAAATCCACGAGGCGAAATAAGAATCGAGGACCGTGACCTAGTACCACAATAATTTGATGGTTTTATGGATGAAATGTGATCTCTACTAAGACTATAGATGGGACTTTCTGAAAAATATTTCTCTTTCAAAAAATTGTAGATAAGAATCGCGTGCTCCAATTTATGGCGAGCCGTAACAAATACCATGATGAAGTTCGGGATCGTATTCATGGTCGACATCTCATGTCTTATGCTCACAATGCATTCACAAAGAGAGCCTGAGATTTGTCATGCTCGGCATTTCCACTTAAATCAAATCATCTTTCTTGGTCACTAATAGTACTTAACACTCATCCAAGCCATCTCGGGCCATTGACATTTGTGATTACAATCACAAAGCCAACCATACCCTTGACAATCGTTGAAAACTCCACCCTAAACCGGTAAACAAAACTTCATTCAATCCTCCTCTGTCAAGGGTCCCAATACGATATCTGAATCTGGTACAACACAATCAATTCCCACTCGGAACACTCTAAAATCACCATAGTCTATAAGAGTCGGATGAAGCAATCCATCAAGCTACTTGGATCCATACAACTCTCTTCGCTGCATCATATCCCACGCCGATCGAGATGCTTGTCCCAATGGCGTCATGGATCATTGATTCAGGTGTCACGGACCACATGATTGGATATTATTTATTCATGCTTGATGGATCCTATAATTTCATTGCTTATAAATAGTCGGTCGTATTAATAGTCGGTCTAACTCTGAAATGTGTTTTAGGTACCTTTGTTGAAATGTAACAACATACATGAACGAGTTGACATATGACGTTGATCGTATTCTTTCATTTTTCACGATATTTGTGTGTTTCATGATGCGTCGTTGGAGAGGATGATTGGAATAGGAGGTAAAGTCGAGTTTCTCTTGTTTCAAGAGAAAGACACGAAGAACGAGAATATGTCTTCAGTAGTTGCAAATTTTCTAGATCCACTTAATATCATATTATATTGTTACATTATCATTTGAGTGAATCTAATTTTCAATATTTAAAACAATTGAATCCTCGAAGTATTCCTTAATAAAAATCTTAACGAAAACGAATGTGAGTTTTTCGATTAATTTAAACGTCGTAAGTGTTATCCGAACTTTCAACACACCTTGGTTATTTTCTTATTCGCGGTGAACATGAGGACATCTCGTACTCTCGAGTTCTGATAAAAAACGGTGGTTTCTCAACAATTGATGATCGTATTCGAATGATTTGGGTTTATATCTTAAAAGATAATATGAAGCTGCTCATCTTCAAGAACTTTCACTCCTTCAACTTAAAACAATTCTAAGCGCCAAATCAAGTCATTTAAAGGCGACGATGGTTGGCCAATTTTAAAAGTACATATTGGGTGAATTTTTATAAGGGGGCGTAAATCCATTTGTATTAGCTCATGTACAAATATTCTTGTGAAATAGGATAGCAGAGGCAAAAAACGGACACGTGCAAAATGACTCGTTCTATTATGTTTTGGAATGATGTTGTACTTATTAATAAATTATCTCATAAATACAAGTCTCATAAAGGTGCAAAACATTTCAGGTACATCTTGATTTTATGTTTTCCTAATAATCAGTTCTTCACTAAGATCCCATAATTTTGTTCAAAACACCGCACCTACTTGTAAACATCCTAAGTCAATATTATGCGTCTTCCTTGGATACTACACTCAAAAAGATATCGGTATGCGGTAAAACATCACGAATAAACTTTATGTGTGTGTCGATGTCATAACTTCTTTGAAAACGTCCCTGCTTTAACATCGAACTACCGTGAGGGGGAGTTAGATTTCATGGACATTGTTCATTATCTAACTCTTATAGATATATAACCCTTTATATCCCGAGGGCCTCTATCCCTTCGGATCTAGCAGCTACGGACGACGAACCTCCTCCCCCTTGTTGTGTATATACTCGACACACTTGTGTGGATATTCTTGCTGACGGGCCTACCTTTTTACGAGCTGGAAATCCACTCAGAAGCGGCAATCGGCCTGCGCAATCTTCTGGATGAGTAGGCAAGTTCTATTGAGGTATGTGATTAGGTAATCTCTCTTAATTTTAAAACAAAATATATCGTTTTCCACGATGTATCACGACCTACAGAGCATTTATTACTGCCTTGACAAATTGTCACCTCCCATTCACTATTGAAACATCATTAGCAGACCACTCCTAGAGAGTTGCAGTTATGGATGAGATGAATGCTCTTCGGGTAATCATATGTGGAATGTTGTGGATTTTGCTCTGGATAAGAAAGCAGTGCGGTCTTGCTGCATTTTTAGCACCAAGTTTAACTCTGATAAATCATTTGAATGTTGTAATGCACGGTTGGTCGCAAAAGGCTACTCACAAACGTACAGAGTTGATTATAAAAAAAACATTTGCTTTGGTTGATAAATTAAACATCATTCGAGTTTTGTTGTCCCTAGTTGTGAATTCCTTACTCCAGCTCGATGTCAAGAATGCTTTTCTAAATTGAGATCTAGCTGAGGAGGTGTACACATGCCTCCCTCAGCTTTTGACTCCGCAACTTGGGGGGACAAGTGTGTCGGCCCGACGAAATCCTCTACGGACTAAACAATCCACTAAGGGTACGAGTTCGAACAAATTCACAAAGATGATAGTGGGACATGGATTTTCTTAGGCTCGATCGATATCTTATCTTAACCGAGCGTTTCTCTGAGGTAAGCTTCAGATTGTTATTCTTATCGTCTACATTTACGATTGTACTCATATGTGATGATCTACCGTATTCTACTGATCTACGAAAAGCATTCTTCTTTACTTCATTTGAAATGAATAACTTAGAATTAAATGCTTGGCGGCAAAGTTGATCGGTCGTCTCGAACTTAGTCTTAGCACGAAGTATGTGCTTGATGCAGTGAAAAATAATCTTCTCTGTGAGCAGGTGGCGGCCCCAATGGATCAAAATGAGAAGATGGTTGATGCTCCCCATGTGGTTCCAATGAACAAGACTCGATACCAATGCCTTGAGGGGAAACTCATTTACCTCGCCCAATATTCGCTCAAAGTGTAATGCAGTCACATGTGTGGTATTCGTAAAACGGTCACTGTAAGCCTTGTCTCGTATCCTGAAAATCGTGCCAAAGGCCTGTGGGAACTCGGGTACGTGTTTCTCGAAGTACACCACTCGTTCTATTGCTATTTATACGGACGCGGATTGGGTCGGATCCGTTCATAATTGGCGATCTACCTCAGGATATTGCACATTCGTGTGGGAAAAGCTGTCACTTAGAAAAGCAAAACGGTCTTTTAACTCGGAGAAGAGGTGGTAGGTTTCGTTTCATGTCCTTAAGTATCTGAGAAACTTTCTAGTTACGCATAATACTTCGTGAATTACGTATGCTGGTCTCTGCTCCTCTCCAGTAGTTCTATGACAAGAAAGTCATTATTAACATTGCCCATAATCCAGTCTAGAATGACTACACCAAGTATACGGAGATTGATAGACACTCAGGTGGGGTAAGCTCGATTCGGGAGAGATTTATATTTCGTTTGTCTCGTACGTGGGTGATTAGCGGATATCAGCTGTCAAGTCTTAACTTTGGCGTTGTTGTGACTTTATATCAGGGAAGTTGAACATGACGTAAATGCATGTTTGACAAGTTAAATTTTTAGCTTAATTCTTAAAATTTTAGTGCTGCAGTTATTAATGCAAACTTTTTATTTACTTCCTTTATTTGTCATTTCCATATTTATGTATTTCGCAGTTGATCTATTTCTGAATTTATGTTTTTTCCTAATATTTGGGTCTTATAATATGTACTTATAACCATTTTCCTATCAATGAAGTATCATACGCTATTCTCAAATTTCTAGAAACTATAAAGTAAGAAATAAAATATAAATATTCTAATTGATTAACACATTAAAAATAATATAACATTCTAACTAAATAGTACGCAATAAATTGCTTAAAAATGAAAAGTATCATATTAATTATCCTAACATTAAATTATGAAATAAAATGGGTTACACAAACATCAATTATCAAAGTAAACTAAGATACTAAAATAAAATATTAAAAGCATGTCAGATAAAGTCGGCAAATGTCTTTTCCTTGGCGTATCTCTGATTAAACGTGAATATAATAAGTCATCAACATTTGAATTTTTTATTTCTAAAGTCTTTATTGCTCTCAACCCTAAATTGATTTCCATTAGAATCATCAGCATAATGAATTATTTTCCCACCCATTATCCTTAGTCCTGTCTATATTCTCTCATTCCTCTCATTCCTGATTATCTTTAGTTTTAGTTACTCACTATTTTAAATGAATAATCATCAATAAATATATTAATAAAAATAATAAATATTTTGATAATCAAAATTTCTACTACATAAATTTTTGTAGATGTATTTTTCTTTTATTTCTTGGTATTTAGTATGTGAGGTATAAATGTTAATAGAAGAGGTATATTGGTACTACTTTTAGCTTTATTTTTATGAATAATCTAAAAAATTTGAGATAATTTTTGAGGTGATGCATACCTTATTAAGAGCCTAAAGGTGGGTAAGGCATATTCCTTACTCTGGGAAAATAAGGTGTCGATTATTTTTTTCTTTATAAAAAGCATTGACAGTCTGACACGCACCATAAGGTGAGCCACATATTGCACAATTTTAAAAAAAGTTTTGGGAACAAATTTTCTTTATTAGGCTTAATGACTATACATTTAAATACAAAATATATGGAATTTCAACCCATAGTCAGAATTTTACTGCAGAAAAACAAACCTAGATCTCAGGTTAAGCATGAGTACATCAAACAACATTATAGTGCATATTTACAATAGACATTAGGAAAATTTAAATAAAAATAGATCACCAATTTCAACAATTTCCTCACTAAAAAATAATCATTCAAAAAAACAATGCAGTGCATTTTTAACAATTTCATAGGCCTAGACAAAAATTTCATGATCACTATTAGCAAAACTATCATATGACCAATTAATGTTCAGAGCACTACGTGTGCATAACAAATTTTAATACATACCCCACTAAATAATATAAAAGAAAACATGTATTTAAGTAACCATTTGTCATCATTAGCCTTATCTGAACTATTTGAAGTCAACTTCACAATTTATATTATTTATTGTCACATGTTGGGTATCCATTGAGGCGTCAAACTATTTTATACAAAAACCTTTTTGTGCACTTTTATCTAGTTAATATTGAGGTAACCAATTTGTTTTCCTAATCCTTCAGAATATGCTTTGAGGCGTACACCTTGAGTTGTAGCTCACATGAAGCGTACGTCTCACACTGGTTGAGGTGCGCCTCAAGTCCCGCCTCGTCTTAATTCCGCTTAGGCGTGTGCCTATCACGTTTAGGATTTTTTCCCTTCAATATTAGACAGTTTGAATACGAATCACAGTTGCACTCTCATGTGCACGAAAACTCTCCTCTCTCTAACTCAAGCGTCCCAGCATCGTCACTTGTTGCTTTTCAACCTGCACTTGCCACCATTGTCCATGCTACTTCTGCCGCTAGCATCACCATCACTACAGTGACGCTAGCATCGCGATCGCTACTTGTTGATTCCACTATAGTGATCACTCACTTGTTTTGTTAAAGTTTCCTATTGCTCCTGTTGCATTCACTGTCATTTGTTGCTCTTACTAACATAAGCACGATCCAACACCTTCGCTGTCTGCAGATTTGTCTCTTTGCTTCGACTAATGATTATTTATTATGTCCTTATTTGGAACTATAAATGGTAATATGTTGATTGGACAATAATAATGAGAGATGTTTACTATATTAAACTCATCTTATATCTTACTTTGATATTTTATATTACTTTCATTAAATATTTTATATTAGTTTAACGAATTGATCAATTGAATTAACATTATATTTGTATTTGTGCAAGTTATTATATTATATTTGCAGCTTTTTTAAATTTGTCATTTCATATAATGAAATTTTTCAATGTTTACAATGCTAGAATGTCAATGACTTTTGTGTGTGTGTGTGTGTTATAATGTCAATGTATCATTTTACCCTTTTATTTTGACATGCATAATTTTCAAACTGTATACGAATGCCTCAGCCCGCCTCGCATCAAGAACGGAAACACCTCAATACACAATTGTACAATTTTAAATATGGTTCAACACTAGTTTCATCTAGTTGCCTTATTGCTGAATTTTCTACCCTCTATTATACATATACAAACCAATTAAGTCTATTTTCCAAAATTATATACTGAATAAAGGTCGCCCCAACAATCCTTGTCGTAGCTTTTACAATTTGTCATTTCATATAATGAAAATTTTCAATGTTTACAATGCTAGAATGTCAATGTCTTTTGTGTGTGTGAGCGTGAGTCTGTGTGTGTGTGTGAGTTATAATGTTAATGTATCATTTTACCCTTTTATTTTGACATGCATAATTTTCAAACGGTATACGAATGCCTCGGACCGCCTCGCATCAAGAACAAAAACACCTCAATACACAATTGTACAATTTTAAATATGGTTCGACACTAGTTTCATCTAGTTGCCTTATTGCTGAATTTTCTACCTCTATTATACATATACAAACCAATTAAGTCTATTTTCCAAAATCATATACTGAATAAAGGTCGCCCCAACAATCCTTGTTGTTTAAAAATATATTTATTGATTTGCACTGCACATTCACCACCTTAGCATTCTCATTTATGTCACACTCAACTTGGCATTCAATGTCTTATTTGTCATCAAATACTTCAATCTATAAAACATGGTTGGTCAAATCATAATTTCATAAAAAATAGTTTCTAGGTTTCATTATATTACCTTTTCACAAATGAATGCTAAAGAACTTCTCCATTTAAACATTCAACCATAATCCTAAAAGCCATAACTCAACTAAATCACATAACATAATCAAGATCTAATTAAGGCAATCCATTATTATCCATTGCATACAAAATAAATTGTACATAATATATCCAATTTTTTTTTCTACTAATCCTAAATTCCTTGTACTTTAAAAATTTAAAAACAAATCAATCTTTGTTTAGGGTCAAAGAAAGGACAATGATGAAGCATGGTACTATGATAAATTCACAAATTTCTTATTATCAAAATTAGTTGCCATCACAAATATCCTAATAACAATACCAAGTCTTTATTGGATTTATTTCAAAGTTAGTAAATACAAGGAAAAGTATCAAGTTCCTAGAACCACCATAGTGGTAATAAAATGGAATACAAATTAGCTCATACAAAAATTATAAAGTTATAGAATATATAACTAAATGAAGGATAGTCGTGAAAAAAAAAAATTATAATAAAAAGGAATGATATTCTCAAACTAGCATAAATGATGCTCTTCTCACTAATAGTCCAAAAAAAGTAATAAGATGAAGCGAGGATATTTCAATGGTAGATTCAAATACATCTTGGTGTCAGAAGAGTCATTAATATCGCATATACCTGATTTAGCACTAGACTTTTTAAAGGCACATCAGCACCAACCTCAAGAGTATATGGTACATAAATTATTTAAGGAACCAGCAGATGAACATAGAGGTAAAACTAGGGCTAGAAATAAAATCAGGGATGCAATTATCCACAAGGAAGAACAAAGGAAGAACAAATTTAAAGGGATAAAGATGGCAAAGAGAATAAAGTTAAAATGAAATGGAATGATTTTCTAAAACAGACATAAACCATGTTTTAAAAACCAGTTTTGAAAATAATTTTCATAATTCATACCACACAATATTCTAATTCCTAAATTTGAACAGTCATTTCTTTATTTTTAGCTATCTAGGCGCAGAACACTATTGCACATTCAACAAGCATTGCCAAAACTTGACTCGTATAAATAAAAATATTAAGATGAACACTTTTATTTTTTAAAAAAAGGTGTCAAAAATCTAATCTTCTTTCCTTAGGCTAGATTTTGAGTACCAAGCGGTGACTGCGACAGCTTTAGCAAGCCAAAGCACTCTCACAATTTAATTCAAGCAGAATATAAACGCTTCAAACAGTAACGCTTCGAGAAATTTACAGCAAGCATTCCAAGTCATGCCTTCTAAATCAAACAGAAGGCGTTCCAGGCATCCCAACTTCTCCGGTCTTATTCTGCCTCAAGCATCACCTTTATTAATAAAAATCGATAAGAAAGTCCATACCACCGAAGTTTATGAGAACTATCATACTAAATCCATACCGATCTATATTATTTACTATTACATATCTAGTACTGATTGAGGTGTTAAATTTATTTTATACAAAACCTTCTTGAGCAACTTCTATCTAGCTGCCTCTGAGTAGGGATGTAAATGAGATGAATTTGAGCAAATTTTGGCTTGACTTGTGTTCGGCTCATTCAAATTTAATTCTGTTCAAAATTCCTCATGAATAGTGTTGTTTGTGCTCAGCATGGTTTATATATTCATGTTCTTGTTCGGCTCATGTTTAGCACAAAAATTGGTCGATTTAAATTAAGTAGAAAAAGCAGATGTAAAGCGTTGAATTCGAACCTATCCCAATCATATGCAACAAAAGCGCACAATCACATGAACACGAGATATAAGCACATACATAAATATAATATTATTATATTAATAATATATATAATTTTCTTTTTTTGAGCTAAAACAAGCCGAACACAAACGAAACAGTGCTTAAACATTTGGCTCATTTAAAGTCGAGCTTAAAAAATTTGATTGTGTTTAACAAACTAGCGACGAACGATTCGAATAAGAGCTACTTAACGAGCCGAAAACGAGTTGTCGGCGAGCAACAAGCTTTTTTTGAGATCCCTGCCTTTGAGGTAACCAGTTTGCTTTTCTATTCTTCAGCAATAATTTAATCTAGTATCCTTATTGTTGAATTTTCTACCCTCTGTTATACATGAACAAACCAATTAAATCTATTTTACATTATCTTATATTGAATAAATGTCAACAATCCCTTTTGTTTAATAATATCTGTACTGAATTCACTACACAACCATCTTAGCATTCTCATTTATGCACTCAACTTGGCATTCAATGCCTTATTTGTCATCAAACAATTGAATCTATAGCATGGTTGGGCAACTCATAATTTTACAAAAAATACATTTTTGGTCTCCATTATATTACCTTTTCACAAATGAACGTTAAAGAACTTCTCCATTTAAACACTCAATCATAACCCTGAAAGCTATATCTCAACTAAATGATATAACATAATCAAGATCAAATTATATTGTCTCATTATTATCAGTTCCAAACAAATTAAATTATATATTATATATTTGATCTTTGTCCTCCTGATCCTAAATTCCTTGTCTTTCAAAAATTTAAAATGCATATCAATATTTGTTTAGCATCAAAGAAAGGACAGTGATGTAGTATATTACTATGATAAATTCACAAAAATTAGTTTCCATCACAAATAACCTAATAACAATAACTATCATGTCTTTATTCGTATTGATTTCAAGGTTAGTAAATACAAGGAAAATTATCGAGTGCCTAGAACCACCATAGTGGTAATAAAATGGAATACTAATAAGCCCAAAAATAAATTATAAAATTATAGAATATATACCGAGATGAAGGAAAAACGAGAACAAATAACAAACTTGTGATAAAAAAGAATGATATCCTCGCACCAGCATAAATGAAGCTCTTCTCACTAATAGTCCAAAAAAAGTAAAAAGATGAAGCAACATATTTCTATACCATATTCACACACATCTTGATGTTAAAAGTAATCATTAATATCACATGTACTCAATTAAACACTGAATTCTTTAAAGACAAATCAGCACCATCCTCAAGAGTATATGGTATATAAATTATTTAAGAAACGAACATAGAAGTAAAAATAGGGCTAGGCTAATGAAAGTCATGGATGCAATTATCCATATGGAATATAACTAATTTAAAAGGATAAAGATGGAAAATATAATAAAGTTGAAGTGAAATAGAATGATTGTCTAAAACAAACATAAACCATGTTTTAAAAACCAGTTTTAAAAATAATTTCATAATTCATACCACACGATATTCTAATTACTAAATTTGAACAGTCATTTTTTTCTTTTCAAAGTTGAATATTTAGGCGCAGAACACTATTTCACATTCGATAAGCATATAGCCAGAACATGACTTATAAAATAAAAATATTCAAATGAACACGTTTTATTAAAAAAAGAAAGTTTCAGAAATCTAATCTTCTTTCCTCGTGCTGGGTTTGAGTACCATGCGGTGATTGACAAAGCTTTCAGAAGTCAAAGCATTCTAAGAAGATAAGTCAGACAGAATATAAATGCTTTAAACAGTAACGCTTTAAGAAATTTTCTGCAAGCATTCCATGTCATGCCTTCTAATACAAACAGAAGGAATTCAAGATATCCCAACTTCCTTGGTCTTATTCTACCTTAAGCATCACCTTTATTAATAAAAAATAGGTAAGAAAATCCACAACAACCAAGTTTATGAAAATTATTATGCCAAATAGAATAACAATGCAACCCCTCACAAAATAAAAAGGGAAATTTACATAGCTACCACACAATTCTTATGTGTTTACATATCTAACATTTAAAGTTTAGCATTTACATTTATATCAATTTGATGTTATGAACCTATGAATGAAAAGATGTATTTCACTTTTATAAAGTTAGCAAGGGTGGTATTTTGGATGTGATATTAGAGATTTGAGTGTTATGCATGTAAATTGAAATGTTTTAGTGTTATATATGTAAATTTTGATGTGATATCAATATGCAGGCCCACGAGCCTAGAAATATTACGCATTCTTCCTGCAGTTATCTTGCTAGAGTATACTGGAAATAAAAAATATGCAAATAGAGAAAGCCGCCAAAATAAAAATAATTCATAACAGCATGGATTAATTTACTTAAAAGGGAATTTATCAATCTAGAAGCAACACATTTCAGCCCTCATTCATAGGCTTCAATAGACGTTATCAAGTGAGAAGTTTATTCTCCAGTGAACAAGCACGTGAGGGTAACTAGCCATTGTAGAGGGTAGAACCACCTAGTTTCGTATGCAATATATATACTGAAAGGAACTAGAAGCATCAAATGAAAACCATTTCTAACTGTGAGGATTATAAAATACCAGAGGGGCCAAATCAAATAAAAAGCCCCAAATACCATAACCACGCCCGCAAGCCATCCCACCTCTAACACAAGGGAGAAACCCTAATACTACATCCAACCGTGCTACTAAACTGCACGCAAGAACAAACAAGCTACCACAAGCAGGAGTTCTGACCAAAGCCACGGCAAAATGATGCCAATCCAGAATGAGTCGAGAGGATCCAAAATCAACAAAAAGGTTAGGGTAAACTCCGAAGACCCAGAAACTAAATCCTACCGCGGCTTGAAATGAAATATGATTTCGCAAGAGGCTTGCAAAGGAGGACGAACCTGGAGCTGTATGTTCCGGAATT
Organism: Papilionanthe hookeriana x Papilionanthe teres; assembly: GCA_022702705.1. Classification (NCBI taxonomy): domain Eukaryota; kingdom Viridiplantae; phylum Streptophyta; class Magnoliopsida; order Asparagales; family Orchidaceae; genus Papilionanthe; species Papilionanthe hookeriana x Papilionanthe teres. The sequence continues at coordinate 74,670,280 of CM040425.1, read as the reverse complement.
TCTCAGGTGCATTCGACGAGGTACCCCGAGCGATTCTAGGAAACCCTCCGATCTCGCGCCGCTGGAGCTTGGTGACTGAATTCACGCACTCTCGTTTCCGCGGCTTTTTCGAGGATCCAGCGGAGGATTCCGGCTCCTTCCCCCGCTTCTTAGCCGTTACTCGAACCCGAGGGCGAGGAACATTTCTCTTGTGATTTTCCATCCCGGCTCCGACTCCACCGCCGCCGCTCGTCCGAAGGATGGGCGGGTAGCGACAGAGAGTATATCAGTGAGCGGGAGCACTGCCGGGAGCTAGGGTTAGGGTTTAGAAGAGGTCTCCCATGGCTCTACCTGAAAGAAACAAGTAAGAAGGGAAGCGGTTCTCAGATGATCAGATCCCGTCTCCCATGGCTAATGAGTTCAAATTAAAATGACTTTTATGAACATTTGTTTTTATATAGAAAGTTCGGAGGGCGGATGAGATTGCTTCATGAAATTCAAACGGATTTGAAAATCAATATGTGAGCGTACTTACGATCAATTTAGAGAAAATAATCTCTAAAATTAATAATGTGAGTCAAATAATTTATGATTTATTTGTTTACCAATTTATATAGAAATGTGTGTGCAAAGAATTAGCGGCGGTAATGTCTTAGCGTTATACGATAATTAAATATTATTTCCAGGTGAAAGATAAAGGCAAATTAATGACATCGAAGAAAGCCGTGAAGTAGAAAAAGCGGCAGTGCGGCGATTGTAAAGTGCATTATAGTTTGATAATTATATAAGCATACGTCGCATGCGAGAAAAGTGTCTCGGTATTTTCGAGTTACGGTGTGCGCGAAAGCGTCACAGTTGGGGATGATCGACGGTGACGGTCGACATTGGTTGACGGCGATCGGCGGGCGTCGAGCATAGACGACGGTGGTCGGCGGGGCGAAGCCCGATGTCGGCCGAGCTATCAGCGGTGGTCGACGAAGGTCGGCGGATGTCGACAATGGTTGGTTATGGCCAACGGTGATCATCTAGTTAGTGAAGGTTGACATTGGTCGACGATGATCGATGGGTGTTGACGCGTAGAGGCGGTGGTCGACGGCGATGCGATAGTCGGCCATGATAAGAATGGTTATGAGCCGGTTAAGCACGGAAACCCGTCACCATGAAGGCTTCGAGACTCCGCAAGCAATAGGGGTTGAGACTACATTTATAGTGATACCGGGTGAAATTAATGCATGAATATGGTACATTTTAATTGGACGGTTCAGAGAGCTTCCTCTGATCAAACGGCGTTTAATGCACATTTTATTGCCTTAACGATGTTAGAATTGAGCGATCTTGGGCTCGTTGGATTCGTCTCGTTGAGGCAAGCAGTTTATTTATGAAGCTTGTCGGATTCGACATGCGTTTGAGCTTTGAGTAATGCAGGGAATCGCTAATTTATTAAATGACTTGATCGTTAACCGAAAACTTAGCTCTTGTTGTCCCCAACATTTGATAATTCTGAGTTTAACAAACGTAGAGTTGGTCGGTTGGTATAAGTTTCTTGAAATCGCCATTTCTGGATGTCTGTAGTGAAAATTTGAAAGTTTTTCTTTCAAAAATTGTCGAGATTCGTGTCATCCCAAACTGATTCGTTGATAAAAATTTGTTGGTGGCGTATCAAGAATAAAGTGTCAAAATAATCACCGATTATTTACATGGGTTATTTTAGTGTTAGAGATTATAAAAAAAATGCCAAAATAATCAACGATTATTTTAAAACCAAGGTTTAATAGCCTTTAATGTATGCTATTTCAGACCAAATTTAAAGAATATGTGGACTATCTTTTTCTTGACACATAAACTCGAAATTTAAAATGATCTCATGTGAATAGTCAATAATTATTTTAATATTTTCCTCATTTAATAAACAAATAAATTTAAAAATTCTAAATATGATATACATATTTATTTTATGATATGACAAATGAAAATTAACATCAATCCTTATCTATCAACATATCTCAAACGTAAACTTTCATATTTAGATACGTAGCACTTTGATTTTCTTAAACATATGCATGAAAAGATGTATTGTTTAAGCATGAAAATGATAATCTTGCTATCGTTTATATGATATTAAGGATTTGAGTGTTGTGTGTATCATTTTAACTTTTAAACAGTAAACTATACATTTTAGAGCATAGGTAAACTATTATGCATACAAAAAGTAAAGTCTAGGTATCGGATATGTAAAGTGATAAGTATATAAATCTTCCTAATAATTAGTATTATTGATATAATAATATAATGCAATGCCACCTATATCTCAAATATAGTATGTTTAATCTAATATCATTTTACTTGAAGTATGTAATATTCTTGATATAATAATATAATGCAATGTTGCAAATACCTCAAATATAGTATGTTTAATTTAATATCTTCTCAGATAATAAAATTGTATTCTAAACATTACAAGGAAGAAGGTTTACAATTTTCTACAAATTTCTCTTTAAATAAAAAACTATAAATTCTTACTCATTAAAACTCAAGCTCTTTATCTCATCTTTTTATTAAACTAATGAATAAAGTAGAATAGTAGAAATGGAGATAGTGATGCATCAGAATCATCTTTGCATAGACCACATAGAAGTGGATACAGGTTATAGATATGTAGAAGTGTTGAAAGGGACATTCCAGTCATAGGTCATAACAATCCTTTTAGTTCTGTCGTGATTCTGTAATTATTCCTAACCACTTTTGTCTTTTCTGCCATCTATTGTGATGGTGCTCGGTGGTTTGTGGCCAAACCATCAACTTGGATCTCCGTTGATTGAACATTTTGTTTCGATGAAGGCTTGGTAGAGTATCGATCGGTTGGTAATGAGTATCGGTATATTGAATTTGCAGCTCTTTCGATGGAATGTGGTCAAGTATGAAGTGATTGCTAATTTCAATATGTTTCGTGCGAGCATGAAGCACTGGGCTATTCGTGAAAGCCATGCTCGAGAGCTTATCACAATGTTGTTTTGTTGGCATTAATTGAGGAGTGTTGAAATCATGCATGACTTAATGTGTTGCCGTTGCAAGGGCATGATGTTCCGCCTCCGTCGATGACTGAGCGACCGTCCATGAGATTACTATGATTCCCAAGTACAAAAGCAAAATCAGTGGTGAACCTATGGCAGGTAGAATCAACAGCCCAATGCAAGTCCGGAAAGGTTAGCAATTTGAGGGCTGCTCATGAAGTAAGAAAGGTTAGGTGTACCCTGTAGACATTGAAATTAAGTTTGAAGTAATTGAAAGTGATAAGTTGAAGGTTTATGCATATGCTTGCAAAGCTGATTGGCATTGAACGTGATTTCAGGTTTTGTTATTGTGAGATATTGCAGTGATATGGCGAGTTGCATGTAGACAGTTGACTCTTCTCATTGTTTTATGACTGATGGTTGTTGGTTTAGCTTTGTGTATGCAGCGGTGTAGACAGAGTCTTACATCCCCAAATGTCTACAGTAAGCAAGAGTTGCTGAAAATACCTCTCATGCCTTTTTTAAGCATGTTTTAATTGTAAGTAAGAAATTAATAAATTCTTGGCTTATCTCTAAGCCCGCCAAAGTAAAGTAACTTTGCCCGCTTCTTCAATTAAAATTTGAAGATTTTCTATGTCTCACCCATGCCTGTTCAGTGTTCACACCTATAGCCTATAGGTTGCCAGATTTTTTGGGTTAATTTTTAGACTTTTAAATTTTATATATATATATATATATATATATATATATATATATATATATATATATATATATATATATATATATATAATTTTAGGTTAATAAAATAAAAAAAAAATTGTGAATCATTTGAAATTCTAAAAATTTGAAAGTTTGAGAAATGTTAAGATTTAAATATATATATATTTAAAAACTTAGGCATTTGAAATATAAACTATTTAGGCCCAAAATTGTTTTAAAATATTGGTGTTTAAATATTTAGGCTCTTAAGGTTTTAAAATGTTTAAAATTATGGGCTATTAAAGTTAAAATATTAAGATTTAGACCTTGAAACATGAGCTTATAAATTTGAAAATATTTTAAAAGATTAAACTGTTCAAAGTCTTTGAAATCAATTCAAAATTGAATTGTTCATATTTAGATTTAGGCTCTTACGGGTATAATTCAAATACAGAGCTTTATAAAAAAATATTGAAATTAACCACAACTTCGCCGATTCGCAATACTATTGCTAGCGAACAGAAGATTGTCCCACTCAAAGCCATGGATGTAACATTGCATGTGATAAATTTCAAATAAAAACTTAGTGGTTACAAAATGGCTAAAGGTCCTTTAAGTCTAGATAAACTTCTTGTCATTCCTATGTCAATTGCAATAATTTGAAATATATGAAAATATTTTGAGACTTAGTTTGTACTCTCTCAAATTTTATATGCTTCAAGAGATTGTTATAGATAAGAATATGATATGTGATTTCAAAATCTCTTATTCAAAGTTACAAATCATAGCTATGGTTTCAGTGTTACACGAGCCATTAAAGTTATCAAATTCCTTAAATTATTCAAATATATAAATTAAAAACCTGCACGTGCTCCAACCAAAGTATTAATTAGTTTTAATCAGGCCTTGTTGTCTATAGGATATAATCATGGTCCCACTTTGTTAATCCTATCCTCCTCATGTTTCTAGTAAGCTCTATTAAATGTTCAAATCTTAAAATATAAGTTCAGGTTCAAATCACCATATCAGTCTGATCCTCCTTCTCGTAAGCACAGGAGTCGACATGACATATAATTTGAAAAGCTTAAACTAACAAACTAAACGTCTCCTTTCAAATACAAAGTTTTAAAAATGTTCAAATCTCCAATGATGGCCGTGTTGATTGAATGATTCAGGGTGGGGGATCAATCTCTTGAATCAAGCTCTTTTAAAGTAATCAACTAATATTCAAGTTAAAACTCAATCACTTAAAAACTTAAAGCAAAATCTTATCTATCTTCCTAAACAGTTTGTCAATGCTAACAAACGTTTGATTGATTTTGGCTCACAAATTGAAAATCTCATTTCAAGTGCATGTCTATATTCACATCTATATTCACATCTATATGCACATCTATAGTTCAAGTGCACATCTATATTCACATATATATTCACAATCTACATGCCATTAAGAACGTTGACTGAGTCCTATATTCATGTGGTTCTGCCGCCGAATGACACCAAAAAATAGCGGTTACGACCAGAACTGCGATTGGGTGGCTATCGCCAAATGACACCGTTGTGTCACAGTCACGATTGCAGTCGTATGTTCCCCAATGTATTTCTACTCTTTGAGTTGCGAATCATAATGATACAATTGGTTAGCATAAAAACCTTATATTAGCTAAAGTAGACTTAAATTTGTCCCCTTGGACAAACATCTACCCTATAAATATAAGGATCTCTTGGACGACACAATACATTGCTGCTAACAATGATTCTTACCGTAAATATTGGTTTACTTCCTCTCTTATTTAAGTAGATTAAAGAACGCGACAGTCAGGGTGACATTCTGTGGGATCCAGTCGAAACCGTCAACTTTAAGCTTAGTGGTGAATTATATAATTAAAATCATGAGTCTGCTGCTATTATATGTTGAATATTTAATTATTAATAACTAATATTATTCGAAAGTGCTCTTTCGTTATTGAGAGAGATAATTAATCATAAGGTCTTGTACTAACGGGAAACCTCGAACCCCAGATCAAAAAATCATCGCTAAATGAGGGCGAAATCTATAGGTAGTGTCTTATATACAAACCAATCTATCTTCTAAAACTTGTCCCTCCAATGCTCTCTCCAAACAAAACAAAATTAATGTAAAATTCAGTGAGTTTTCAGGGAGTGGTCGTGAAGTTTTGAAGCCCACAATCTTCACACATGTCGTCAATACTTTATATGAAAGATTAAATATATGTACACATCAGAAAAAAATCTACACTAATCTCATGGAAATCTAATGGACAAAAGGTGCAAAGGAAAACAATCCAATGGGACCCACAATCAGAAGTACGGGGCTCCGCGATGGAAAACCGAGGGCACATGGGCATAAGATCAAAAGTCCCTCTGTGGAAAACTAAAGGTCTAACATCACAAGACTAAGAGTTCATTAGCGAAATACCAAAAAAATTGTCTAGTCAGGTGCAACAACCATTAAGTTGGAATTAAAAACCGACCAAGCAAAGGCAGTCTGAGCCAAAGACCTAAGCCAAGCTAATCGGGCAAATTTGACTCGATTGGTTGCATACCGCTTGTAAAATTATTATTAATTATTCTGCTTTTATCTCTCTCTCTCATCTTATACTCGTTTCCCCAGTGAGTGATTAAATGAATAGTCAGATTGTGATACTTATAGAGTTTACTTGTATACTGTTTTCTTGATTAAAATAGAGTAATTTTTAGGTAATTTGATTAGCTTAATTTTAAGCATATATATATATAGATAAATTAAAATATCACATTTAATATTTTAGGGAGTTGATGAATCTGAATGCCCCCTCCCTCCCCCATGCCGATAGTTTTAAATAGACAGTCATGATACCTCTCTGACCCCTATACAGTGATCATCTTTATTTTAGATATACTTCGCTTTTTATATCAGCTAAATAGTTCAAATAATGTAAGAAAATCACTATTTTGACTACACCTTTTCATATATTAATAAAATAAAATAAATATATAAAATTGATCTTTTTGTGAGACATATAAATAAATCAGAATTGAGGGATATGCACGTAAATAATTCAAATTTAAAATAGAGGAGAGAGAGGAGAGAGAGGAGAGAGAGTGAGATGGATGTGCATCGGAGGTGGAGGTGCAGAGAACTGATTGCCGCCTCCATTTTTCTACTCATCGCCAATACGGCCTTAATCATCTTATCATCTAAGGGCAGCATAATACGAATGAAGAATTAGTTGGTGATGGCCATTAAAACTTACTAAATGTAATTGTGTCACTCCCCTGAAATGAAGAGAGAGAGAGGGAGTCTTTCTTCGTTCCAGCAGGCTCGGCACCTCATAATTTGACGAGACTACGAAGAATTTACGTTCTCAGTAAAATACATAAATACAGAATATACACGAGGGTTATATATATATTATATTCAGTTACAATTTTTCTGTAAGCTATTTATAACTCTTTTATAATTCTCTTTATATCGTATGTCACACATAATCAGCGTAGCACTCTGTAGCACGCCGTACGTGAAAATGAGATACGGACTTAATAGTAGGTTACAGAAGAGTTATAAAAGAGTTATAAATAAATTACAGAGGGGTTATAATCTATATATCTCTACGTGCATACCCAATTTTTTCTCACTTCTCAGAGGGAAGGGAAGTAAGACGCAAGTACAGACACAGCCTCCTTTCTGCTTTTATCTTATCCTTCCGCCGAACTCTCCTCTCTCTCTCTCTCTCTCTCCCCGCGATTATTGAAATAAAATGAAGAAAATATTGACAGATTGCGTCACCTGTTAATTATTTCTTTGGCGCATGCTGTTGTTTAGATGAGGATAATGATAAAAATGTAGCTTCGAATGAGAAACCAGTTTTAGTTTATTCGGTGAGTTTGTTTGTTTTTTTGTGCTTAACTTTTTTGTGTATTGTCTTGCTTAGGAATAAAATGAAAATATTTAAAAGTATTGCTACGTTGACACGATGTTGGCTCACGGCGACAACGATTACTATACCCACAGAGTTGGCGGCGGTGGCCGGCAAGCTGTGTTTGACAACGTGGGTGGCTTTCTTTGCAGGAGGAAGGTGGTGAGCGATAGTCGATGGTGGCATTGCCGTGAGCTGCGGCTACCGGTAGATCGTGGTAAAACGCGTGTAGTGACTAGTCGGCGGCGGTGACGGATAAGTTGTGTCTTGCAGTCATTGCATTGCGAGCGGGTGGTGACGTATGAGCAGCGGCGAGTGGGCCGAGCAAGTGGCCAACGAGTAGCGAAGCAGTGGCGGCGGGCGGCGATGGCGATGATGGTTTGTTGGTGGTGGCAGACGGCTGTCGGCGTGCTTCACCCCAGCAGCCGGCAGTAGCCACTGAAGGTGACGATAGCCGACAGTAACCGACGACAGTCTACAGGAGGCAACAATCTGCTTTACATTAAATTGTGTGTTTAAAATTTAGCGAAAATTGTCAAATTCGATTCACTATAAAATGGACCGAGAGCTAAATTTTGAATACAATACAAATTTACATTGAATTATAATTGTTTCTAAATAAACATTGAATTTTTCAAATTCTTGCATTGAAATGCATATACTGATAGTGTTGCCAAACCGAGCAACCCCAATAGTTGTGCTTTTACTTAAGTTTTTTTTTTCTAATTTTATAACATCTTTTTTGGTTGAAACCAAGACATTAATTATGTAGTTAAAAATTCATTCAATATCTAAAGAATTTCATATCTATAACTGGTGTTGCGATGCTGTGAAACACACGACAATCATATAAATATCTGATCAATTAAGTTGTATACGAATTTTTGAGTCGGTGTATCAGTCACTTGAGAAGAACTTAATTTCCAAAGAAGGTGAATGTTCTAATTTGTTGATCTTATGTTTGACTTCAACAGTTCAATGTTTTAGATTTGTGTTCGAGGGCAGAGGAGAAAAATAGACACAGGAATGACTCAGATTTGTGTTCGATTAGAGATTAGTGCGGGATTAGCGAAATTTCTTCTTGCATGGAACTTGAAGATTGTGGCCAAGTTTGATAGACGGAAATCGTTTCAGAAGATCGAGCGGACGATCGCGGTAGTAAGGATCGGGCTTTGCGGCCGCATTCGGTACGCGGGGGCCGGGGCGTGACGGTACGTTCACGAACGGGGGTTGCGTGAGCGGGAAGAACGAAGGGGGAGGAGATCGGCACGCAACGAAGAGTTCGTGCAAGGGAACGTTCGGGGCCGACGTCATGCAGGTGAAGTCGGCGACGCGGGGAAATCTGCGTCGGTTCGGAGCGGTCATGATCCGGTCGGGAATCGGCGAGAGTCACGGCTACCGGAAATTCGCGGAAGAGAAGTCAGGAATCAGAATATAGAATTTACACATGAGAGAATATTCCCTCTCCCAATCAGGAGATTTCTCCGGTGGCAGAGAGACGAGAAATTTGGAAAGACTTTCGTGGCAGCAAATTTAGAAGAAATCTGGAATATTTGATTTGCAAAGGATAATCTGAAATAATTTGTTGGGAAAAGAAATTTGGAATCTTTTATTTATGTGCGGGAGAAATATTCTTTCACGATTGACAATTTTATGATACGATCCGTGGAGAAGTAATTAAAAGGAGAGCAATTAAAATGACAACAATTAAGAGAACTCATGAGGGATTATGTTTTGAAATTACGAAGGCCCAATTAAGACAATACTTAATTAAGGAAACTCGATTGAGGGATTGTTTGTTTTGAAATTACGAGTAACATAATTAAGGCAAATCTTTAATTAGGGATTTTATTTTGAAATTTTGAGGAATTTAATTAAAGGCAAATCTTGAGTAAGAAATTTAATTAAAGAGCTTAGTTAAAGTGCATTTTGACGTAATACGTCGAGGAAATAACGATTTACGATTTTGAGATTAGACGTAGGAGCAAGGGGTTTGGCGCGAACGGAGGCATTCGCGGTGTTCAACAAAGTGGGGTTCGCGCGATCGGGGAGCGAATGTTTCGCAAGGTTTTCGCGTGTGGGCGGCGCTATGACAGATTGTGGGTTTCTTTCAATAGAGGAAGAGGCTGCGCGGAGCGATTCGCCGGTATTTGTGTAAGCGGCTAGCGATCGGGATCGTGAGGTGGAGTTTGGTTTGTGAGCAGGATACTCTTTTTAGAATAGAGGTTCGGCCAGGCGAAGTTCGCAAATTTGTTGCGAGAAGAAGTTGCGAGTGGAGTTCGAGCTGAGGCTCGCGCCAAACGGGATAGGACTTCGGGCAAGGTATTCGCGATGGTCGGTTGAATTTTTTTGCGAACGGGAAATGTGCTTCGTGTGAAAAAAAAATTTGAGTTAACGAATCGGGAGAATTCTTGAGAAAATTATTGTAATTCTGAAAAAAATTTCGGTTCTTTGAATTTATTTGTGGTGTTAACGTACGCAAAAAATATATACGTTTTTCTTTATATTATTTTACTCATTTTTGATGATATTACGCTAAGGGAAGGTATTTTGTATGTTTTTTGGTTTTAGGTACGAAATAGGATTGGAGCGAAACAAAAATGGTGCAATTTGGAGCAAAAACGAGCAAGAAATGAAATTACGCACGACACCTTTCGATAAGTCTTTCGATGCTTAATCTCTTTTATCTTTTTGCGTATTTTTGAATGAGATTACAGCTTTAAGAAAGGTTATTTTTTATGTATTTTGTAGGGCTATACGTTACGAACGCGCGGCGAATGGGGCGCAACGGAGGTAAAACGAAACTGACGGAGCAAAACCGTGGGCAGCGCGGCCAGCATGTCGACGACGAGATTTTCCGGAACCACCGAAAAGTGGCGAAAAGCTCGCCGACAGTGACTCGAACTGTGCGACAGCGGCCCGGATGACCCGCCGACTTTTGACGGTTTTGGGCCAATATTCGACGTGTTGGACGGCTTTTTCGAATGGGTGCGTAAGGAAACTCTTGGGAATTCGTCCAGACTCTTTAAAAATGGCGAATATAGGTTGAAAAGAGGAGATTAAGAGAAGATTATAGAGAAAAAATTGGAGAAAAAGCTTAGAGGAATGTTTAGAGTTCTTGGAATTAAGAGTAGAAATGTAGATTTCTACCCTTTTGAAGATTGGAGAGGAGATTTTGAGAGAATTTGTAAGGATTGTACGAGCGTTGCATGGATCGACGGGATCTCTTTGTGGGAGAATGCTATATTTCTTTCAAGGGAAAAAATTTAAGTATTGTTAACGTTGCTCTTTATGATTTTGTAAACATTTATGTAGTGGATCTGCTTTGTTTAAATGAAGTTTCGCTGCGTTTTCTTACGTCTTTTGTGACGTATCTCTCTTACTCTTCTTAACTAACTGGAAATAGTGACGTGAGATGATTATCTTGGTGTTTTAAATTTACTTTTCTTTAATGAGTAGAATTCATGCTTAGGATTTTGTGATGCATGTTAGGATTAATTTAGATATAAATGTGATGGTTTTTCTTTTTGTAACCGTTTACGTTGCAATTGGGCGCATTTGTAATGTTAAAATTTTGTTGTGAAAACATACGATCCAGAGGGCTATGCTTTACCTTTAAGTACGAACCATTTAAATTCATTGAATGGGTGAAGTTCATAGAAGTTGAATACGAAATAAATAGGGAAATAATATTAATCGGGCACAAAATTGGAGATTTTAAGTGGCTTGAAATTTCAAAAATCACATGGTCGGTCACTATCGTTTGGGTCTTTGAGTGTAGATGTTAGCCCTCGGGCGGGGGAACGTGGAACTCGAGAAGTGGCAGTAGGTATCCTCTGACTGGCCATGGATTCGGTAGCCAGAAGCATGGGATTAGTCGATGTTCTTTATGCACAGTTTGCCGCTCCCAAATCCTTCATTGCAAAGTGTTTTGACATCTACTTCTTCAGATTATTGATCTCATCAATGCTAGCTCCTGCAATAAGCATATAATCCACATACAACAATAAGATGATATATGAATTGTCAAAATACCTGACATAGCAGCAATGATCTGCCTGACATCCGCCGTACCTCGCATTGAGCATGAATTTATCAAACTTCTTGTACCACTGTCTAGGAGCTTGCTTCAGGCCATACAAGCTCTTTTTCAATCTGCAAACTGAGTTTTCCTTTCCATGTACCACGAACCCTTCAGGTTGGTGCATGTAGATGTCTTCTTCAAGGTCTCCATGAAGAAAAGTTGTCTTCACATCTAACTGCTCAAGGAAGAGATTTTCAGTAGCCACCATAGACAGTACCATTCTGATGGTTGTAAGCTTCACCACAAGAGAGAAAATCTCGGAGTAATCAATACCATGCTTCGCCGAAAACCTTTAACAACAAGTCTTGCCTTGTACCTTTTACTGCCATCATGTTCAGTCTTTACCCGATATACGCACTTGTTGTGTAAAGCCTTCTTCCCTGGTGGAAGATCTGTTAGCTCCCAAGTCTGATTTTCTAGCAGAGAATCCATCTCCTTCATGGCTAGCTCCCACTTGTTCGAATTTTCATCTTGCAAGGTTTCTTCATAACTCTGAGGTTCTCCACCATCTGTCAGCAGAATGCAGTTTAAAGTAGGAGAATACCTCTGTGGAGAGCGTCTAGCCCTTTCTGACCTGCGAACAGTAGTTGGAGTAGTGAATGACTCTGAATCTAATTGCGGAATAATGGGAATGGGTGCCCCGGACCCATTCTCGTCGTCATTCATATTTTGATCATGTACTGTGACCTCTGGTAAATCATCAAACTTTACCAGCTCAGATTTCTGCAGTGCTGTTTCAGAAACTGTACTAGTCTTGTCTTTGTACATCATTTTCTCATTAAAGATCACGTTCCTGCTCCTTATGATCTTCCGATCTTGATCATCCCAGAAACGATACCCAAATGCATCATCTCCGTAGCCAATGAAGTAACACTTCTTTGACTTCGCCTCAAGCTTACTTCGAGCATCTGGATTAATAAGAACATATGAAAGACAACCAAAAGTCTTAAGATGAGAAAATTTGACCTTTTTACCGCTCCAGACTTCCTCAGGTAATTCACAGTTTAATGGGACGGATGGCCCCCTGTTGATCAAATAGACCGCAAGTCTTGACCGCATCTCGCCAGAAGGTCGGTGGTAGTCCGGCGTGCAATCTCATGCTTCTAGCCCTCTCATTGATGGTCGTGTTCATGCGCTCTCGCAACACCATTTCTTCGTGGTGTCCCCGGAATGGTCTTCTCCATTCTAATGCCCCGAGCCGCACGAGTACTCATTGAATCCACCATCAATGTACTCACCACCATTATCGGATCTCGGACATTTTAATTTTAAGCTCGTCTCTCGTCTCAACTATGGTCTTCCAAGTCCTGAACACATTAAATACATCAGATTTATGCTTCAAGAAATAGACCCATACCTTCTCGCTATGATCATCAATAAATGTGACGTAGTAGCGAGAGCCTCCAAGAGATGCCACTGGGGAAGGTCCCCACACATCGGTGTGTACAAGTTCTAATTTTCCTGCCTTTAGCGCTCTGCCACCTTTCAGGAAACTGACCTTCTTCTGCTTTCCCATGATGCAACTTTCACACATGCCAAGATCAGCCGACTTCGGTTCGGCGACTGCCTCCGGACCGAAGCTCTTTCATGCCTCTCGGACTCATGTGTCCCGACCTGCAATGTCACATGTCCGTTGTGCTTCTGCAATCGTAGTATCAACACACTGTTAATTAAACCGGTAGTCATATACAACGTACCGGTCTTCTCACCTCGAGCCGATACTCGGTGCTCCTTTAGTTACCTTCCAGGTGTTATTCGAGAATACTACTGTATGCCCTCCTTCATCTAGTCGCCCAACAGAAATTAGATTTTTCTTAAGCTCAGGAATATGTCTGACCTTTTGCAAGATCCATTTGCTTTTGTTAGGGAGTGCAATTTCAACATCTCCCATCCCCACTACGTTCAAAGCTGCTCCATCAGCGAGGTACACCTTCCCAAAGTCACCTGCAACATAGTTTTGTATTAACTCCCGGTGGGAAGATGTATGAAAAGACACCCCTGAACCCAGTATCCAGTCGTCAACGGAGCTGTGAACTGCGAGCAACAGCGCATCCTGAACTTCTTCAGTTACCGCATTAGCACCGGTGTTTTCCATCTTCTTAGGATTTTTGCAGTTCTTCTTTATGTGACCATTTTTGCCACAATTCCGAGCGGGTTGTTTTGCGACCGAGCTTTGACTTGCTTGCTCGTGTTTTGATTTTGACCTTTCTGCTTTGAGTTCCCGTCATGTGATCTCCTCCGGAATCAACATTTAGCGCCGAACTCGAACCCGAAGTTTCGCCGAATCTTTCCGCGCACCTCCTCGCCCAAAATTAAATCACGAATATCATCATATTTTAGCTTAGATTTACTGACGAAATTGCTAACGGCCATCCTCATAACTTCCCAGCTTATTCGGCAACGAAGCAAATAATATCAGCGCCTGTATCTCATCATCAAATTCAATTTCGACAAACGACAATTGATTTGTGATGGTATTGAAGTCATTCAGATGTTGTACAACGGACGTACCTTCGGCCATCTTTAAATTGAATAACTTTTTCATCAGATGCACCTTGTTATTTGCCGACGGCTTTTCGTACATGCCTGACAAAGCGGCCATGAGATCCGCAGTGGTCCTCTCTTTTGATAACGTTGTGTGCAACTGATCTTGACAGGGTCAATCGAATAACCCCCAGAACCTGTCGATCCAACTGATTCCAATCGGCCTCGTCCATCTTCTCCGGTCGCTGTCCCAGTAATGGAAGATGAAGTTTCTTCCCATAGAGGTAGTCCTCTATCTGCATTCGCCAGTAACCAAAATCCGTGCCATCGAATTTCTCGATCCCTGAAATCTTCACTTTGTCTCCAGTCATCGTTCTTCCTTAGATCCAAACCGGGGCTCTGATACCAGTTGTTATGAAAAACGACGACAATAAAGCAGAAATTGAAACGAGAAAAAAAAATGCACCAAAAAATACGACACAGAGATTTACGTGGTTCGGCAATTTGCCTACGTCCACGGAGCTGCAGAGGATTTTACTATACTTTGAGGAATTACACCGTCGACGACATCGACGTTTACAAGAAAGAATTATCTCTCTCTCTCTCTCTCTATCTTTCCTTCTCTCTCTCTTTTCTTCTTCCCACCTTCTTCCCTTCTCTCTCTCTCTCTCACGTGAAAAAAGGAGAAAACAAAAGGGGGGAAAAACTTTTGCTGCTGCGTGGACCAGAGAAAAACAAGGAGCTTTTTCTCTTGCTTGCCTTTTCACCGAAGAAGAAGAGTTTTAGTACACCACTATGCCGCAGCCCTTTTTTGCCCTTTTATAGGAAGCATAATGGCAATATCAGAAGGAAGAAGAGACGGGAAGCAGGTTCCGCATGAAGAGGAGGCGGGAAGTAGATACCGCGTGAAGAAGACGCGGGAAGCTTCACGCGCGGCGTCGCGTGAAGCACGACGCGGAGAAGAGGCGGGAGATTCACCCGCGAAACCGCGTGAGGCACGACGCGGAGAAGGGAGAAATGGCGGGAGGCAGGGCAGGCTCCATCTTAATAATATATATATAGATAAATTAAAATATCACATTTAATGTTTTAGGGAGTTGATGAATCTGAATGCCCCCTCCCTCCCCCCATGCCGATAGTTTTAAATAGACAGTCATGATAACCTCTCTGACCCCTATACAGTGATCATCTTTATTTTACGATATACTTTGCTTTTTATATTTATATCAGCTAAATAGTTCAAATAATGTAAGAAAATCACTATTTTGACTACACCTTTTCATATATTAATAAAATAAAATAAATATATAAAATTGATCTTTATGTGAGACATATAAATAAATCAGGATTGAGGGATATGTACGTAAATAATTCAAATTTAAAATAGAGGAGAAAGAGGAGGGAGAGGGGAGAGGGGAGAGGGGAGAGGGGAGAGTGAGAGGGGAGAGAGAGAGATGGATGTGCATCGGAGGAGGAGGTGCAGAGAACTGATTGCCGCCTGCATTTTTCTACTCATCGCCAATACGGCCTTAATCATCTTATCATCTAAGGGCAGCATAATACGAAGGAAAAATTAGTTGGTGATGGCCATTAAAACTTATTAAATGTAATTGTATCACTCCCCTCAAATGGAGAGAGAGAGAGAGAGAGAGAGAGAGAGAGATCTTTCTTCGTTTCAGCAGACTCGGCACCTCATAATTTGATGAGATTGAGGGTCTATTTAGGGCGAGTGCCGAGCCTATCCAACTTATTCGGATAGCGGCTTATCCCGATAATCCGGCGATAGCTGAACTGATCGGGATAAGCTGCCTGGTTGTTTGGTTTCTGCGTTTGGAAAACAACTGATTCTGGATATATGATCATTCTGCCCCTGTTTTGGATAAACTGTTTAGCTGTTTGGTTTGTGCGTTTGAAAAACAATTGATCTGTTAATTAATAGGTAAGTTGCTTAGTGCTATTGTGCTCAGAGTGAGCATAACCAATACTTCTCGAAAAAAGAGAGCATAGCATGAAATTAATGTAAGGCCATACATTCCTTCAAAGAAGAGAAAACAATATTGATTTTCATATGGAGTAAACATAAAAAAAATGGCAAATGTATACAGATCCCTCAAATCCACACCAAATTCCTATTGAACTAGACTTTAGCAAGGAAAAAAATTTAAACATTCATCTGCTCATACCAACGTCCTATTCAATTAAACATATACTCAATTGTGAAGGATGCTAGAGAGGCTTGTACTGCAAATTTATGTGAAAAGAGAGAACTCACCGATTTATTTTTGAATGGGGCAAAAATATTGATGAATGGAACTCAGATGTGAATGTGCTTAAAAATCTTAAACCATACAAAAATGCTTAAATGGAGCAAACCTATAGAACTGCATCCAACAAAGAACTGCATCCAACAAACTTAGATATAACTTAAATGGAGCAAACCTATAGAACTTAAATGAAGTTCTATGAGACTCCAAGAAAGATCAAAGACAGTATAAAGACACGAAAGACAATCTAAAGACATGAAAAAAGTACTTAAAGTTTAATTTGTACTACCAAAATATATTTTAAGAATGCATTATCTAATTTGGGTGTTAGTATGTAAAAACATAGGAATTGAGAGGAAATCAACAGCCCAAACAGATATATGCTGCTGCTGAAGGAAGAAAACGGCAGATGCTGATGTTCTGCGGCATCGGCCTTCGTCATTCCACGTTCGCCCTCGTCCGCGAGAGACCTCTTGCCGCGAGGTCTCCGATCGCGATTCCTCTTCCATTCTCCTCTCCATCGAACGTGCCGCTCTCGACGCCGCTTGATCCATCCTCTCCGGCTCTGGTTTCTCCTTCCTCGTACCCTCCCGATCCTCCTCTAAACAGCTCTACATCCCAGAGCTGGACCGCATCGTCCTTCGCGTCAATCTTGTCTATCCATTCCCTCCTCCACGGCGAGCGAGAGTGCGAGAGAGCAGGGTTTACTTGGCGAGCGAGAGGCGTTTGCTTGGGAGATCGCCGAATTCGGAGGTGTTAGGAAGGGAACAGGAGGGCAGCAAAGTAATCCGCAGTAAGAAATGTGGACCGCGGGGATCATCCCGCGGGCCGCTTCCTTCACAAAATAAAAATGACTTTTTTCCAGCCGCGCCTCAAACGTGAAAAACAAATACTGGGGGAGCGTTTTTTAAAACGCCACCGTGGCTATAAGCTGCCCCAAACGGGGCCTGAGATTGGTACGAAGAATTTACGTTCTCAGTATAATATGTAAACACAGGGTACATGAGGATTATACAGAGGTTATATCCAGTTACAATTCTCCTGTAACTTACTTATAATCCTCTTATAACTCCCTTATATCTCATGTAATCTACTTATAACCTCTTGTAACCTCCCTTAACCTATTAATATATGAAAACAAAAATGCGGACTTATTGGTAAGTTATAAAAGAGTTATAAATAAATTACAGAGGGTTTATAATCTATATATCTCTACGTGCATACCCAATTTTTTCTCACTTCTCAGGGGAAGGGAAGTAAGGCGCAAGTGCAATTTCCAACCTCCTTTCTGCTTTTATCTTATCCTTCCGCCGAACTCTCCTCTCTCTCTCTCTCTCTCTCCCCGCGATTATTATTGAAATAAAATGATGAAAATATTGACAGATTGCGTCACCTGTTAATTATTTCTTTGGCGCATGCTGTTGTTTAGATGAGGATAATGATAAAAATGTAGCTTCGAATGAGAAACCAGTTTTAGTTTATTCGGTGAGTTTGTTTGTTTTTTTGTGTATTGTCTTGCTTAGGAATAAAATGAAAATATTTAAAAGTATTGCTACGTTGACACGATGTTGGCTCACGGCGAGAACGATTACTATACCCACGGAGTTGGCGGCGGTGGCCGGGAAGCTGTGTTTGACAGCGTGGGTGGCTGCTAGTAGGAAGGTGGTGAGCAATAGTCGATGGTGGCAACTGGGCAAGCTGCAACTACTGGTAGATGGTGGCCAACGTGTGGTGACTAGTCGGCGGCGGTGACCGATATGTTGTGTCCTGCAGTCGACTAGCTGCAACGGGTGGTGGTCGACTATGAGCGGCGGCGAGTGGCCCACTCGCAGGTGGCCAGCGATGGCAACTATCAAAAGTGGCGGCGGTCGACGATAATTGATGATGGTTTGTTGGTGGTGACAGGCAACTGTCACCATTAGCTGCTTTTGGCAGCCGGCAGTGGCCACTAGCGAAGGTGACAATAGCCGACAGTAACCGGCGACAGTCTACAGGGAGGCAACAATCACTTTACATTAAGTTGTGTGTTTAAAATTTGGCAAGAATTGTCAAATTCCAAATTCACCTAAAATGGACCAAGAGCTAAATTTTGAATACAATACAAATTTACATTGAATTATAATTGTTTCAAAATAAACGACTGAATTTTCAAATTCTTGCATTAGAAATGCATATACTGATAGTGTTGCCGACCAAGCAACCCCAATAGTTGTGCTTTTATAAGCTTTTTTTTTTTTCAAATTTTATAACATTTTTTTTGGTTGAAACCAAGACATTAATTATGTAGTTAAAAATTCATTCAATATCTAAAGAATTTCATATCTATAACTGGTGTTGCGATGCTGTGAAATACACGACAATCATATAAATATACAAGTCAATTAAGTTGTATACAAATTTTTGAGTCGGTGTATTAGTCCCACAGAGAAGAACTTAATTTCCAAAGAAGGTGAATGTTCTAATTTATTGATCTTATGTTTAGCTTCAACAATTCAATGTTTTAGGTTTTTGAAATTGTCTTATTCTTTTTTCAAAATAAATAAAAACCTAAGCATGTTTTTGAAGTTTCTGATTATATGAAAGATTATACTCCTGTAATTTGAATCATATGAATCATCAACAATTTTTAATGCATTTCATAACTTGTTAGGTACGTCTCATATACCAGAAAGTTGGAGTCTATTGGAATAAAGATGTGTGTCTCTTGGTGAATATGTGTGTCTCTATGAATTAACTGAGTTGGGGGGAGCGAGACTGTTTTAGTAATTTATCCATAAGTTTTATCTATAAATAAATGTGTAATCCTATGGGTATGGAACCGAACTTGTAACTTCTCTAAAATAATTGAATTCGCCGCTCTGCTCCTGATGACGTAGGCATCTTTGTCGAACCTCGTTAAATCTCCGTGTTCTTCTGGTTTGTGTTGATTCCTGCTTTTATTTTGTCCTAAATTGCACAACAAGTGGTATCAGAGCGAGGTTCGAGGGCAGAGGAGAAAAATCGGCACAGGAAGGACTCAGATTTGTGTTCGATTAGAGATTAGCGCGGGATTAGTGGCTAGTGCTTCGTAGAACTTGAAGATTGCGACAGTTTCGATGAAGCAAATCGTTTACGAGAAGATCAGACAAATCGCGGTAGTAAGAAGCAGGCGTCACGTGACATTCGGTCTAGCAAGTCTTCCAAGCGCGACGGTACATTCACGAACAGGAGTTTGCGTGAGGCGGGAAGAATCAATAGGGGAGGAGATCGCTACCTGCAGAAGAGTTCGGTACAAGAGACATTCAGGACGACATTCTTCTGTAGGTGAGAAGGATCGGTGATGCAGGAAGATCTGCATCAGTTTGGAGCAGACAACAATTCGGTCGGGAATCGGCGAGAGTCACGGCTACCGGAAATTTGGAATATTTGATTTGCACGAGGATGAGAAATCTGGAAATAATTTGTTGGAAAGAAATTTGGAATCTTTTATTTATGTCTGGAGAAATATTCTTTCATGATTAACAATTTTCCTGATCTGATCCGTGGAGAAGTAATTCCGGGAGACTTAATTAAGGCAACACTTAATTAAGAGAACTCACTTGAGGGATTATGTTTTGAAATTTTGGGAGACTTAATTAAGACAATATTTAATTAAGGAAACTCAATTGAGTGATTCTGTTTTGAAATTCCGAGTAACTTAATTAAGACAAATACTTAATTAAGGGATTTTATTTTGAAATTATGAGGAATTTAATTAAGGCAAATACTTAACTAAGGGAAATTTAATTAAGAAAACTTGATTAAGAGATTCTGTTTTGAGCATATCCAATCAAGGGAAATAACGATTTTCGGTTTTAGGAATTAGGCAACCGAGCAGAGGAGTTTGGGGCGAACAGAGGCATTCGCGGCGTTCAACGAAATGGGGTTCGCGCGATCAGGCGCGAAGGTTTCGCAAAGGTATTTTTCGCGTGTAGACTGGCACGAACAGGCAAAAGATTGTGGGTTTTCTTTTCAAACGAGGTAGATGCTCGCGCCGAGCAGTTCGCCAGGTATTCGTGTAAGGGACTGCGATCAGGATCGTGAGTTGGAGTTCGGTTTCACGAACAAGATCCTCTTTTTTGAGAATAGAGGAGTTTGACGAGCGAAGTTCGCAAATTTGTTGCAGAAGAAGTTGCAACAGGTGGAGTTCGGTTGAGGCTTTCACGCGAACAGGAAAGGACTTCGGGTAAGGTATTCGCAGTAATTCGGTCGAATTTTTTCGTGAACAGGAAATGTGCTTCTTGTGGAAAAAAATTTTGATTCACGAATCACAGGAGAATTGCAGGAAAATTATTGTAATTTACAGACAAAATTTCAGTTTTTTTTGAATTTATTTGTGGTGTGTTTTTTTGTTTCGACAAAAGGCAAGAAAAGTTCGTTGCAAGATTAATTTTCAATTGGCAATGCCTGAAGCAAAATTTGATATAGTGAAGTTCAATGGAACCAAGAACTTCGGATTGTGGCAAACAAGAGTGAAAGATTTATTGGCACAACAAAGAATTTTAAAGTCATTGTGAGCTACGAAACCTGATAATATCTATAAATTATTGGGGAGTACAGTTGTAAGTGAAGTTCACTCTGTTGGATCATATGATGAAAATGTAGCAGATATGTTGACTAAGCCAGATACAGTTGTAGGTGAAGTTCACTTGAACTTGTTGAATGTTTGCAATTGCTAGATGTCATGGTTGCCCAACCCACTTTGGTGTTAGAAACTCCAAGATCTATTTCTTCTAAGAGGCTGGATATTCGCCAAGGTGGAGATTTGTTAGGATTCATATACCAGAAATTTGGAGTCTCTTAGAATAAAGAGGTGTGTTTCTTAGAATTAAGTGGGTTGGGGGGAGCGGGCGTTTCAGTAATTTATTTGTGGGTTTTATCTATAAATAAATGTGTAACCCTACGGGTATGGAACCGAACTTGTAACTCCAATGAAATAATTAAATTTGCTACGCTACTCCCGAGGATGTAGGCATCTTTGTCGAACCTCATTAAATCTTTGTGTTGTTCTTCTGGATTTGTGTCGATTCTTGCTTTTCTTTGCCCTAAATTTCTCAACACAACTTATAGTTGATAACTAGAGACAAATCCTCCTTAGCCTTTTCTAAGATCATAAAAAGCATTAGAAACTCCTTTTACAAAAAAGTTGATTTAATCATGTAACGTTTATCAGGAATCCTCTGGTCCTCTATGAGGTTGTAGTCTCCTACTGTCATATTCCTATTCTACTATTTGATTGAGTGTTAACCAACTTTTACTTCTAGTCAAAGGTTAAAGGCCGTAGATCATAAGGATTTTTAACATTCCAAACAACTAATTCAGAAGTAAATGTAGTTTATAAAGTTAACAAATCAACATGAATAAAATCACTGATTAGTCTACAAAGATCTCATGGATAGAATACGATTCATCTTATTGCCAGATCATAGAAGTATGAAAACAAGTATTTATTAGACATGTTTGAAGAAAACAAAATGAAATCCATTGAAATCATAAAATCAGTGCTTATAAGCAAAGAACAATCAAGCATTACCTTGTAGCGCCTACAACTATCTACCTTCTCTTTTAACATGTATTCTACTCCATTTTTATGTTGAATCCCCTTCACAACAAGCATTATCTAGTAGCACCTTCAACTATCTAACTTATCATTTAACATGTAGTCCCACTTATTGTAAAGTGCTCTTTTTTTCTAGCAATACTGTAAATTCTCAAATCCAATTTGACTCTGAGAATGCATTTTATCATCCATGACAATATTTTACTTCCTTGAATCTTCAACTTGAGTGACCTCTTCATAGTAGTCTTGTTCACCACTATCTATTAACAACAAATAATACAAAAAAGGGAAATACCTTTATGTCATTCGAATAGATCTTTTGGATCTCCTTACTTCAGTAATAGGTTCCTGAAGAATCATGTGCTTCATCTGACTAAACACTTATTCTTTCACCACTCTTTCAGTTATTGGTGTCTTCTATCTCAACATAATTAAAATCTTTAGAAGTAATTGATGGGCTATCTTGAGTTCTGATGTTGTTCTCATACAACTCTATTTCATTGAATGTAACATCTTGGTTTCTGATTAATTTCTTTTTGATAGTCCTAGAACATGTACCCAAACTTATCTGAGTCATATTTAATAAAGGTGCACATGATAGATTTTCAGTTAACATTACTCCTGAACTCTACATCATATGAACATATACAAAACATTTAGATGAGATAGATTCACCTCCTTGTATCTCTAGGCTCATTCATGCAAGCCTTTCCTCAAAGGTACTAATGGACCACAGTTGATTAGATGCTCTGCAATGTTCACTACTTCTTCTAATAACCACTTTGAAAGCCTGAATGCAATCTCATACTTCTGGCACACTACATAATGGTTTTGTTCATACTCTCAACTACTCTATATTGTTGTGGAGTTCTTGGAATAGCGAATTCATGTATGATCCATTCTGAAACAAAGTAATTCTTAAAGTTTTGATCACCATACTTGCCCTTATTATCTGATCTGAGACACTTCAACTTCAAGCACGTCTCATTTTCTATTGTTGCATTTCATTTCTTAATTACTTCAAATATGCTTTTTTTATCTAAGAAATAAGCTTATAATTTTCAGGTGCAATCATAAAAAAATGTGACAAACTAGTGAGAATCATTAATGGACTGAACTAAAGTAGGATCATATATATCAGCATGCAATAATTTTAGTTTCTTTAACTTCACCATTGTCCCAGATTTAGAGCAAGAAACTTTATTTTGTTTTTCATATATATAATATTCACAGAAATCAAAATCTACAGATTTCAAATCCTGTAGCTTATTTTTTGAAAGTGGGGACTTCATACATTTTTCGCTCATCTGGCTAAGCTCGCGTTATCATATATTTGCATCCACCATGGTTTCAATCACATGAATGAAATATGTCATTCCATTGATCATTTAAAGAGCATTTTTAATATTTCTCTGAACCATCACCATTTCCCCCTGGTCACCTTCCACGAATCACGTGTGAAAGTAGTCATGTATAATGACAGTTAGCTCACAAAGATCATACTTTTCTTCAAACTTGGAATATATATAACTTAAGTAAATTTCCAGACTTTTCACTTTTCAACTTGATATTCACATCACCATTTCCCACAATATTGCAGGCCTTGTTGTCTGCTAAATAAACCTTCCCTAGATCATTAATTCCGAGTCCAGTTTTCGAAAGCCCCTTTGCTGGAGCATGCATGAAAAGTGGCTCCTGAATATATTATCTAAAATTCAGTACTAACTAAGGATAACACTAGGGAGTCACCTTCGTTTTTACTACTGAAGACATTTGTTGAGAGATTTTTTTTCCTCCATCATCAGCCTTCCTAGGAGCTGTAATATCCTTTTGCAGTTCTAGCATTCTCCTATATTATTTCTTTTGCTTGACCTTGTCTTTCCTTTTCTAGAAATGAATCTATCTCTGTTTGTATTTCTATCCAGATTCCTTCCCATGTTTTCAATATTCAATTCAATACAACGATTAAATGTTCTTTGTCTTTATGTGAACTTCTTCATTCAACATTAACCTCATGATGACATTGAAGTTCAACTTCGTATTCCCATAAGAGTTACTCATCACAATGACCAACCATCATACATGTCCAGAAATGAAAAAAAAATTAACAGTGCTCTAATTTCATCATCAAATTTGATCACACATAACACGATGGGCTCGTTACAATTCTAAAATATGTCATAGCACATAATTGTCTTTTATCATATTAATATTGAATAATCTTATTATTAGAAACATCTAACTTGAAGTAGAAGATTTTTCGTATATCTTTGTTAGTGCTGTCATGCAATTCATAGTGATTTCTAATTCACTAGATGCAACATATGAGGAAAGTGACGAACGGATCGAACCGAGGTCCATTTGATCCGACACTTCCTATTCCTCCACAATCATCGATTCAGGCTTCTTGGAGTTTCCTTGTAGTGTCAAATATATTTTTTCTTTTTTCTTTTCTTTTGTGACACAACAAATCCATCACTTCCATCCTTGAAAATGTAAAGTTGATCTGTTGAACTTCTCCACTTTTGTATATTGCTTCGTCAGTCATTGCTAATACTCGAATCAAACACCCTGCTTAATACCACTTGTTGGGACTGAAATATACACTTAGAGCCCTGATCATTTTGAAATTGATCAAAATCAATCCAAGGAATAAGATCACACTGATTTGAGAAATTGAAATAAAAATTGAACAGAATCATAATAAAACAATTCTTGAAAAGACACACCAAATTTTAATGTGGAAAAAACCACTATCCAGGCCGCCAAAAATTTTCACCATGTACAGAAAAACAGAAAATCTTTTGAAAGTGTACAGAAATGTACAGAAATAAGAAATGTACAGAAAAACACCCTCATATCAACTCTATGCAAAAAAAGAAACTCAAAAAATTTCACTTCAACTTTTTCTTTCGATCTCATAGGAGATAACCCATGCTGCAATCCTACTCTTCGACCTTTTTCCACTTCAAGAAAATCTTGAGAAATAACACATGCAAGATAATCCCCTCATCGCTCGAAACATGAAATTAAGCACTGAACAATAGAGAACCGTCCTGCCGACGTGGTCATGCTCAGAAGCTGCGTAAATATTTCGTGTGCTCGGGATGAAGTGACCCAACGGGCAGCATGGGACGCTTGTTGTGGCGTAACTAAACTCATTTCGAGTGTGGCTATGCCAAGCACAAACACCGGAGCGCCTCACATGGAGGTGTTGGAATGCTCTCGAGTGCTTCAAGCTTCATTTCACAACATGAGAGTACTATTAGCCATAATTAAAGAGTCTGAGAACTAAACTAACATATTTATAAACTATGGGTTTAAAATTGCTCCAATTAAATAGTTATGAGGCTATTTGACACTTAGAGTCTGTTTGGTGCAACTGCGACTTCTCGATTCAGTCGCAATATGCATTACGCTAGAAGTCTATCACGGGGAAGGCTAGCTAGTCGTTTGGTTGCAGCTGTGCGAAACCAGCTGTGAAGATCACCTGTATGTGAAAATACTGACCTACATAAAATGAATTGCTTAATGATCGTAGGTTTACAATTATAGGCAAATGAATTGTAAATAATTATAAAATGAATTGAGATGTATAAAATGAATTATAAAATAATTATAAGCAATCCAATAAATAAATAGGTTTATAAATCATTGTGATCTTCACAATAGAGATGCATAAAATGAATTGTAAATAACTATAAGCAATCCAATAAGATCGGGCAGGAAGAAGGGCGGAGGAAGAAGAAGATCGGAGAAGGAAGCTGAGAGGAGGAAGAACAGGCTCGGAGGAGGAAGAAGCGTGGGATGGAGGAAGAAGCTCGGAGGAGGAAGAAGAAGCTCGGAGGAGGAAGAAACTGTTGGGTAATGTGGAGACCCGGTCCACCACATGTTAGCTTCCTAATTAAGGGCTACCTACCGCTCACCTACCATATACCACCTACCGCTCACCTACCTCCCACCTACCGCTCACCTACCTCCCACCTACCGCTCTCCTTTATTCTATAAATAGCCTCTTTTGGCTATTGGATGAGGCACAACCAAATTCTCCAAGAGAGAAAGAGAGGAAGATAGAAAGAGAGGAAGGGAGAGAAGAAAATAGAGTTTTTCTTGTAAACGTCGAGGCGCTCGATGGTGTAATTCCTCGAAGAAATAAAATCCTCTGCAACTCCTTGGACGTAGGCAAATTTGCCGAACCACGTAAATCTGTGTCGCTCTGGTGTTTATTTTCTGCGTGCATTTTTCATTCCAATTTTACTTTATTGTCATCATTTTTCACAACAATCGGTATCGTAGCTTCGGTTCGGATCCGAGGAAGAATGATGGCCGGAGACGAAGTGAAGGTTTCGGGGATCGAGAAATTCGACGGCACCGATTTTGGTTACTCGGAGAATGCAGATAGAGGACTACCTCTATGGGAAGAAACTTCATCTTCCGTTACCTGGCAAGCGACCGGAGAAGATGGACGAGGTCGATTGAATCCGTTGGATCGACGAGTTCTGTGGGTTATTCGATTAACCCCGTCAAGATCGAGCTGCACACAACGTTATCAAGGAGATGACCACTGCTGATCTCATGGCGGCTTTGTCAGGTATGTATGAAAAGCCGTCGACAAATAACAAGGTGCATCTGATGAAAAAGTTATTCAATTTGAAAATGGCGGAAGGTACGTCCGTTATTACAAAGATCCGAATGACTTTAATACTATCACAAATCAATCGTCGTCCGTCGAAATTGAATTTGATGATGAGATACGGCGCCGATATTATCGGCTTCATTGCCAAATAGCTGGGAGGCTATGAGGATGGCAATCAAGAATTCCGTAGTAAATCTAAGCTAAAATACGATGATATTCGTGATTTAATTTTGGCTGAGGAGGTGCGTAGGAAAGATTCTGGAGAGACTTCGTGTTCGAGTTCGACACTGAATGTTGATTTCAGAGGGAGATCACATGACATGAACTCAAACAAAGGAAGATTAAACTCAAAGTACAGAGGTAGGAGCAAGTCAAAGCCTGGTCAACAAGCAACTCATCTGGAACTCGCGGCAAAATCGCCACATAAAGAAGAACTCGCGAAGTCCTAAAAAGACGGAGAACATCGGTGCTAATGTCGTAACCGAAGAAGCTCGAGATGCGCCGTTGCTTGCAGCTCACAACTCCATCGACGACCGGATATCGGACTCGGGCTTCTTTCCATACATCTTCCCATAGAGATTTAATGCAAAACTATGTTGCAGTGACTTCGGAAAAGTATATCTCGCAGATGGAGAAGCTTTGAATGTGGTCGGAATGGGAGATATCGACATTGCACTTTCAAACAATAACAGGTTGACACTGCAAAAGGTCAGACACATTCCTGAACTAAAAAAGAACCTCATTTCGTTAGGCAACTTGATGAGTGTGGACATTCAGTAGTGTTCTCAGATAGCACTAGAAGGTTACTAAAGGAGCACTTAGTACGGCTCGGGTAAGAAAACAGTACGCTATATATGACTACCGGTTTAATTAATGAGTGTTTATACTATCGTTAGTAGAGAGCACAGACAAAGTCGTGGCATTATAGACTTGGTCACATGAGTCAAAGAGGTATGAAGGAACTTCACTCCAGAGGCAAGCTACGTAATCGAAGACAGCTGATCTTGGCATATGCGAGAGTTGCATGACATGGAAACAGAGAAGGTCGGCTCTTGAAAAGTGGCAGGACGCCGAAGCGCAGAAAGCCGGATCTTGTACACACGGATGTGTGGGGACCTTCCCCGATGACATCTCTCGGAGGCTCTCGCTACTACGTCACATTCATGACGATCACGCAGAAGGTATGGTCTACTTTCCGAAGCATAAATCCGATGTATTTAATGTGTTCGAGACTTGAAGTCCATGGTCGAGACAGAGACGAGCTTAAAGTTAAAATGTCCGAGGTCCGATAATGGTGGTGAGTACATCGATGGTGGATTCAAGGAGTATTGTGCGACTCAGGGCATCGTAACGGAGAAGACCATTCCAGTGGACACCACAAAGAAATGGTGTTGCAGAGCGCATGAACAGGACCATCAATGAGAGGGCTAGAAGCATGAGATCGCACACCGGACTACCACCGCTTGTAGGCGTAGGCCAAGATCGCAGCTTATTCGATCAACGGGGGTCATCCGTTCCATTAAACTCGTTAATTACCCGAGGAGGTCCGGAGTGGAAAGAGGTCGCATTTTCTCACCTTAAGACTTTTGGTCGTCTTTCATATGTTCTTATTAATCCAGTATGCTCGAAGTAAGCTTCGAAGCTAAGTCAAAGAAGTGTTACTTCATCAAGCGCGAGATGATGCATTCTGGGTATCGTTTCTGGATGATCGAGATCTAAGATCATACGGAGTGAGAACGCGATCTTCAATGAGAAGATGATGTACAAGGACAAGCCCAAGATGGCTTCGAAACAACACCGCGTAAATCCGAGTCGGTAAAACTCGATGATTTACCGTAGGTTACAGCCAACACAAAGATGAAGGTGATGACGAGAGTGGGTCCGGGCACCCATTCCCATTATTCCGCAATCGTGCTCGTAGTCATTCACTACTCCAACTACTATTCGCAGTCGAAAGGGCTAGACGCTCTCCACAGTGTATTCTCCTACTTTAAACTACATTCTGCCGATGCATGACGGAGAACCTCGTAGTTATGAAGAAACCTTGCAAGATGAAAATTCGAGCAAGTGGAGCTAGCCATGAAGGAGGAGATGGATTCTCCGCTGAAAATCGACTCGGAGCTAACGTGATCTTCCACCGTGAAGAAGGCATTACACAACAAGTGGGTGTATCGGGTGAAGACTGAGCATGATGGCAGTAAAAGGTATAAAGCAAAACTTATTGTAAAAGGTTTTCAGCAGAAGTAAGGTATTAATTATTCTGATATTTTTTCTCTTGTGGTGAAGCTTACAACCATCAAAATGGTATCGTCTACGTGGTATATCGAAAATCTCTTCTCGAGCGACTAGATGTAAAAATGACTTTTCTTCATGGAGACCTCAAGAAGACATCTACATGCACCAACCCGAAGAGTTCGTGGTACAGTGAAAGGAAGACTCGGCCATAGATTGAGAAAGAGCTCAGTATGGCCCGAAGCAAGCTCCTGGACAAGTGGTACAAGAAGTTTGATAAATTCATGCTCAATGCAGGTACGTAAGATGTCAGCAGATCATCATCGCTATGTCGTATTTTGACAATTCATATATCATCCTATCATCGTATGTGGATGATATGCTTATCGCAGTAGGCTAAGATTTACGAGATCAATAATCTAAAGAAGCGATGTCAAAATACTTCAGAATGAAGGATTCGGGAGCGGCAAAGCAATCCTTGGCATGAAGATTATCGAAGACAGAGTCAAAGGTACGTTAAGACTTTCACAGTCGAATATGTGAAAAAGGTGCTTAGCAGGTTCAATACGGACAAGGCGAAACCAGCTAGGCACACCCTGGCGACTATTTCAGACTCAGCAAGAGTCACTACCCACGTCGTAGGAGGAACAAGACTACATGGGTAATGTTCCTTACGCTTCGACTATTGGTTCACTTATGTATGCTATGGTCCGCACTAGACCGTATATCGCCTCATGCAAGTGAGTCGTGAGCAGTATACACGAGTAATCCAGGAAAGAACATCGGAAGCCGCGGAGTGGATCTTCGTATACCTAAAGCGGCTCTTCGTAAACCTCGCTTGTGTTTCTCGTGAAAGAGCCCTGAGGTACAAGGCTATGTCGATGCAGATTTAATCGGCGATATCGACAGTAGGAAGAGTACTACGAGTTATGTTTATACTCGGTGGTACCGCAACAGGTCATGGGGCTCAATCTGCGAAGACGCTTTGTCATTCACTGACGTAGCTCGAGTATGTCGCAAGATCGAGGCCGCAAGCGAGATGATATGACCGCAGAGTTTCTAAGAATCGAGCAAGGAGGCTCGTGCAGGCACTCTACAGCTGATAGTCGTAGCGCTATATTCCTCGCGTGAATCCCGCATTTCAATCCATGACTGAGCACATTCGGATCGTGATCACTTCATACGATCATTATTAAACGACGAACGCTTCTACTCGAGAAAATTCTGCGAAGAAAAATCCCGCCGATATGTCGACAAAGCGAGTTACTTCGAGAAATCGTGTCGTGCGCAATGCTTCACTGGTCTTCTACTCAAGACAGAGGCTTGGAGTCACAGAGGTGAGAATATCGTGTTTGAGAAAAGCTTCAGTACAACCAGCTAGATGTTGCGTACTCAGTAGGTGAGATAGCCGAGTGTCCTAGCCTCAGCCGAGAGAATTGTCGGCAACGTGAGACCCGGTCCACCACACGTTAGCCTTCCTAATTAGCGGCTACCTACCGCTCACCTACCATATACCACCTACCGCTCACCTACCTCCCACCTACCGCTCACCTACCTCCCACCTACCGCTCTCCTTTATTCTATAAATAGCCTCTTTCGCTATCGGATGAGAGCATAACCAAGTTCTCTAAGAGAGAAGAGAGGAAGATAGAAGAGAGATAGTGAGAGAAGAAAATGTAGTTTTTCGTAGAACGTCGAGGCGCTCGACCGCAGATTTCTCGAAGAATAAAATCCTGTGCAACTCCGCGGACGTAGATAAATTTGCCGAACCACGTAAATCTGTGTGTCGCTCTGGTGTTTATTTTCTGCGTGCATTTTTCGTTACAATTTTACTTTATTGTCATCATTTTTCACAACAGAAACGCTGGCAGGAAGAAGAAGATCGGAGGAGGAAGAAGCTCCTCGCAGCTCACGATGACGAACGCAGTGGAGAAACCACGGGCCGAAGCCAGGCCACAGGGTCGATCTCGCGGTCGGCTTCTTCGTAACTTCGTAGCTGTACCGCGAAGTCGTTAAACAAACGAAGAAAAAAAGAGCGCGGCGGCTTTCGCTTCCCGCGCCGCGCCCTAAAGGTTCAACCAAACGGACCCTTAAAATTTTAATAGAGAAAACAATAGTAGGACTTAAATAGAGAGTAACATGCATTAAATTTGTAATCCCCAAGATGATAGGAAAGAAATTTATAAAGAATAGGTGGAGAATCTGCTGTTGAGGAAAATCTGCTGCGAAGTAGCAGATCCATGCCTTTCCCACAGTAACAACAATCGAGAGAGAGACGATGAAAGAAGACGAGGAATTACTATTAATGGGATTATATAATGATAATATAGAGCATCTGACTCCATTTGATCAAGTGCAGACCTCCTTCACTAAAGGTTCAACTTCTCCATTTCACGAGTAAATGGGATATAGAAAATAATATATATATGCATATATATTATATAGACTTACGTCCTCCATGAAAAAAAAAAAATTTAGTGCTATAAAAATAGATGGTATTTGTAAATGCCCCGAAGAATTTGTAACGGTAACATTGTTCCCGAAGTCATAAAGAAGATACAAACCAAAATTTTGGCTCTTACGGCTTGCTGTTTAGCAACTTAATGAAACAATTTGGGAACTGTTTTGTTAAAGCAAAATTCTCGCTATTTACAAATCCTGCAGTGCTTTACAACTTACGGGTCTTAAAAAAAAGCTTCTAAATCTTTACATAACGCCCACCAAACAATAGAAATAATCAGAATAAAACAAAACAATAATTATTACCATAATTCCTCAAGTTGGAAGAAATAATTTAAAAAGGCAAAAAACTACAGAACATACAAGAATGTGACCTCACCCTTTATCCAAAGCCTGCAGCATTATGAATGTACTTCGCATCCAAAGCTAATAAATCCCTTTTCGACCCCACGCCATGATTATTCCTTCTCATCTTCCTCCCATCTCTTCATAATCCCAATAAATAACAGAGATGAAGCATCACAATTCGCTCTTCCTCTTAGCCAAGCAATAGCAGCAGCATGGAGATGCAGAGTTCTAAGCTCAGAGAAGAGCCTCACATCTCCAGCTCTCACATGAGGCAGCTAAGCTCGTCAAGACTCCGCAACAATACTCCGGCGATCATTGTCGGAGATCACGGCCTTTCGAAAACCCGCAAGCCCAAGAAGCAAGTTAGAAGAAGATTGAACATCAGCAGGGTGATGAACATGGCAGAAGCAAGAAGAGAGATTGTAACTGCTCTCAAGTTCCATAGAGCAGCCATGAAAAGAGCAAGCGAGCAACAACAGAAGGAGAAACTCATGTATCAGAAGTCATTAGTACCACTATCACAAAGACCTCAAGCTTCTTACTCCTCTTCCTTCTCTTCTTCTTCTTCTTCTTGGACGTATCCTTTGTTTACTCCACTGCCTATTTCCGATAAGCTTTTCAGTTTCCCTATCCCTAACCAGCCATTGGGTCTATACCTCAATCTCCATAGCCTCAACAATGTTGAAACTACCCTTTCCTGCAACATCAAACCTTCTATCGTTCAGCAACCAACATTGTCATTGTCATCATCACCATCAACATCAACCTCAACATCTTCTTCATCCTCTTCCACTACCGACCCGATGCTGCATCGAGTAATGGGAGATGAGGAGATGGAGGAGATCAGATTGATAAGCGACAAGCATGATATTGAGTGGAACGACATAATGAATTCCGTGAAGACAGCTTGGTGGAGCAAGTTTTCAAATGTGTTGGAGGCCAGTGATGGCGCTGATGACAGAGAAGGAGATGCATTACAGATGTTCTGTGGGGTGATGGAGATACCGGCTTGGCTTAGTGATGGATCAGAGATGAATTGCTGCCTCTTAGAGAATCAAGATTTTACTTTGCCATGGTAAGTGGGATATCTTCGTGTGGCTGTGTGGATCTTTGGAAAATTAATAAGATTAATTGTATGACAAAAAGCTATAATCTTTGTGAAGAAAATGGTCGCAGAACTTCGATTATTTGTTGATCTTGAAACTTGAAGAACTTTGATCGAACAGTACATTTTTTGCGTTGCAGTCTGGAAATTGGTGAGATTGAAGAGGAGGACGAAGACTGGTTTGTGCTATTAATGATCCATGAGCTTTGATGAGTTACAACGGGAGATCTCTGAGGGGATTGTTTGTTCATGTAAATCTTGTAATTTTTTATTTATAAAAAATATGGAATAAACGTTTAACTATGAAATATGTCTGCATCACACAAGGAATATCAAATCTGATTAGATTATAATAAATTGTTTGGTAGATATCTTAGATCCACTTGCATCATCATAACATTTAAAAATAGAAATACTTACATAGACACTACTCAATTCCTATACTTAGCTTACATTTACTCAATATAATCTCTGTCTAATTTTTTTCCCCTTTTTTAAGCTTTAATACTGATGTTTTGACTTTACACGATGTATTATTAGGCTGTAAGACGTTCCCTGGGCCTTATTTTGCTGCCAAACATGGCTTTGAGCTCCATTTTTTTAGAGAATTGTTCTTATTATTAGGAGGATGTTTTAATTAAAATTTAGTGAAAAAAAATTTTTAGTTCTTAAAATTTATTTTGATATGAGTAAGATAAAGGTTGATTGATTATCTAACTATCAAATTCATCTCAAATAAAAAGATAAAAAAATTGAGACAAACAATAATCAAAACTTCAAACTAGTTGACATGTGCTACTCATTCAGATCATACAAATAGCCATTGGGTCCCAATTAGCTAATAGCCTCATAGACAACTTCTGATCAACCAGTAGAAGAAGTCTCCATCAAGCCTTAAAATCAATGGCTTTTATAAATGTTCTAGTTAGAAAATGTTCTGCTTTACATTAACACTGAAGCAACATAGGTCCTCTATATACAATTTCCCATTATTAAAGGATGGAAGGGACAGTATCATTATCAATCAATTATATTGACTATATTTGACATCCACTTAAACTTTAACCTTTCTTCTTCTAAACTATCATCAACCATCATTATATATTTAATATGCCGCCAATAAATTTTTATCATCCGACATAAATCTCAATGCATGATACGAATCTCGAGGTAATCTTTTGAGTAAGAAATATTTAAACTTCAATTAAGAGTAATGCAAAACTCCGATTTGAGCAAACTTATGGTCAAACTGATCAGTTCGATGAGACCGACTCAATGATATAAAAACTAGTCAAATTCGACTCAAATCAAGCCCAGATCAAGTCACTAAACCACTTTTGGAAGATTTCCAAACATTTTTGAAAGGTCAATCTGATATCGAATCTAGTAAGTTCATACTCGAATCAAGCATCTCGAAAAGAAGAATCCAATGAGCCTAAGATTGCTCAATTCCGACATCGTTAAGTCATCCAAATGTCCATCAAATTCGGTTTGATTCAGGGAAGTTCTCGGGACCGTCCGATCAAAATGGTTTATATTTCTACATTAATTACACTCAAAACATTGTAAATAGAGCCCCACACCTCTTATGAGGGAGAGTGCTCGAGCCTTGAGAGGAAACTTGAAGCTTTGAACTGAAGTCCTGAACTATTCTTGTCATTGTCAATCGTCGTCGACCACTACGCCGACCTCCGTCTACCACCGTCAACCATCGCCTACACCCACCGACCGATGTCGACCACTGTCGATCTCCGTTGATCACCGCCGACCTTTTTCGACCACCATCGATTGTCCTCGATCGTCGCTAACCACTGTCAACCAAAGACGGCCGTCGCCGACCTCTGTCGACCGTCATCCACACCCACCAACCACCATCAAGCACTACTGTCGTCGTTAAGCACCATCGACCCTCGTCGACTACCACCGATTGTCGTCGATCGTCACTGTCCGCCGTCAACCACCACCTACCTACATCGACCACCACCGGCAGTCGCTGAATCCCACCAACCGCCTTCTATCGCCACCGACAGATGTCCGCAAACCGCTGTGAACCTCCATTGATTCCGCCGACTGTCTTCAACCTCCTCTGATCATCGCTGACGGTCTTCGACCACCATCGATTTCCGTCAACCGTCGCTGACCTCCATCAACAACCACCGATCGGAATCCATCTGTCGACGCTGTAGTTTGGAAAATATAGTTATCATTTGCGGAATAAGAGGTCTCTGTAATCATCAACCAATAGTGAATTTTTACAACTGTGTCAGACCCCGTGGTTTTTCCCTTTACGGTTTTTCCGCGTAAAAATTTATGACTGGTTATTTTTCTTTCACCTGATGTCTTGAATTCTCGTGCAACACTAAGATAATAATTCATTACTCTACTGCAACAAATTTTCTAGCCCACATCAATATTGAAACAAAATTTTCACCATGCAAAAATTTTGCTTAAACCATGTAAAGAGGATTCCTCTTATTTGAACTCCCACTCTTTTATCTCTTTCTTGTCCGGTGTGAGCTTTTATCATATAATGAAAGTGCATATGCTGAACAAATAATACATGATGAGTAGATTATCATTCCTATGAGAAATTTTATTTCTTTTCTTAAAATAATCAATTAAAAAGTTATATTTTCTATAGTTTCATCAAACGACTCTGTAGAAAATTATTATTGTGACATGTAAATCTATAAAATATTATTATTATTTTTATTTTTTATCTATGATAAAAAAACCTTGATTCATGAGAACTTTTTTTATTCTAATTAATTGTTTAATCTCTTTCTATAACAATATGTTTTGATCTTTTAAATTAATCCACTATACTTGTATGTGAACTATATTCAAAAGATCAAGTTAAATTCTATTACCACAAGATTGCAAACTCTAATTGAGCACATTTCTATCTCAACTATAACTTATTAATTGAATATTCAAGAAACATTAAATAGGTTATTCAATATTTTTAAATCCTTGAGATTTAAAAAAGAAATTTGTCATATAATCCAGTAAATTAAGAAAAAGATATGTTAAATAACTATCAGATTAACAAAAATTAAACTATTAAGGGCTTTGACTACACCATAAACTCATGAAAAGAGAGGTTAGTTTAAGATGAATTGCAACTTACAATTCACTTAACATGAATAAGAAAAAGAAAGATATGACCATCATCAATCTTTATTTTTCTTTTTTTTTGTCTTAAATAACTTTCTTCTTCTTTTTTTTTGTCTTCAATAAAAAAAAGGTAAGCTGGATTGCAAGAAATATCTAATGTGTTAGGTATGACTCGTATACCGGAAATTTGAAGGCTCTTAATAAAGAGGTGTGTCCATGAAGTATTTCTCCTAAGGGGCTGGATATTAGCCAAGGTGGAGATTTGTTAGGTATGACTCATATACTGGAAGTTTGAGTCTCATTGAATAAAGCGGGTTGGGGGGAGCGAGGGCTATGGGTTTTTTACATGTCTATATATATGTGTAACCCTATGGGTATGAAACTGAGCTGTAATAAAACTCCTATGAAATAGTGAATTCGCCGCTCTGCTCTCGAATATGTAAGCATCTTTGCCGAATCTTGTTAAATATCTGTATTTTCTTTTGGATTTGCGTTTTGTTCGCCCTAAATTGCATAACATAATGTCTCTACCAAATGCTAAGTTGATGTACATCATCCGTTTAAGTTAACATTACTGTCATGTATTTTCACAATGTCGGCTAAATATGCTAATGAAAATGATACCTATCATAATGATACTGACATTTTCGGTCAGTGCAGCTTTTTATAAGTTCTTGAAGTTTATGAAGATTGTACAGTGGATGCATGAAACTTCTCAAATTGGAAATAAGGAATGGACCTTGACGCCTTGATGACATTATCACTGATAAATTAAGATTGGAAGAATGGTGCTTGGCATATTGAGATTAGAAGATATACTATTATGTAACAATTGAGCAAGAATTCCAAATGGACTTTCTTCCTAGTTAGTGGAGATCTGCTTCTTTCTCTATGCCTTTCTCATTGGGATTAGACTAAAACTTCATAAGGAAAAAGCTACTGGCATGTTTTTTGGGGAGATTGAAATTGAGTTTATTTTGCATTCAACCCCATTTATAATTATTCAGCCCAAGCTTTTATTACATCTTGCCCAACGAAAGACTCCTAATAAACTTTAAAAAAAATGACATGGCTTTTTTCTTTTTCTTTTGTAATCCTCCAGTAAGCTTCAATTTTTTTTTTTTTTTTTTTTTTTTTGGTGATAGCTATGTCATCATCTGTCTCATTGTTAATTACTAACTTTTTTTTTGCTATACAACTAGTAAAAAGGTTTATTTTTAAATTAAGACAAAATAGTTAACCTTTATAATAAATAATTAAAATTAATTATTTTGAAAGCTAGTCAATTGATTATTGATATGTACTCAATAAATCCATTATCTAGCACGAAATTCACGATAATCTTTTGTGCAAAAAATATTCAAACTTCAATAAAAAATTATTCAGAACTCAAATTTCAGCAAGCTTATAGTCAAAATGACCAGCTCGACGAGACGGATCCAATGGTACCAGAATAAGTCCACTCTGAGCCAAATTAAGTTTAGATCACGCCATTATACCATTTTTGGAAGCCTCTGAGCATATTTAGAAAGTCAAATAAATGTCAAATCTGACAAACTTATAGTCAAATTGAGCGTCTTCAAAAAACCCAAGATCGCTCAATTTTGACATCGTTAAGGCATTCAAATATCTATCAAAAGTCGTATGATCAAAGAAATCTTTTTGAACCGTTCTATCAAAGTGGTTTATATTCCTGCATTAATTGCACCCTAAACACTTTAAATAGAGCAGCACCCCTCTCATGAGGCAGTAGGAGAGCTTGAGATTTGAGGAAAAGCTTGAAGCTTCGAGAATGTGCTGAAGTCTAGCACCACCACCGTCGACTGTCATTGATCATCAACCACTATCCAGCGTCGTCGACCAACATTGATGCTCATCGACCACAACCGACCATCATCGATCGACCATAGCCGACCATCCTCGATCACGCCAATCTCTGTCGACAACTACCAATCTTCGTCGACCACCGCTGAACGTCGTCAATCATCGCCAAATACTGTCG
Organism: Papilionanthe hookeriana x Papilionanthe teres; assembly: GCA_022702705.1. Lineage (NCBI taxonomy): Eukaryota > Viridiplantae > Streptophyta > Magnoliopsida > Asparagales > Orchidaceae > Papilionanthe > Papilionanthe hookeriana x Papilionanthe teres. Next base: position 74,632,361 of record CM040425.1, on the reverse strand, counting down.
ACCACTATCGACCAGACGTTGCCAATCACTATCGTTCGCCGCCCATTCCTAGCAACAAATTTATCAGCACGTCTACATTGTAACTTAGAAAACTTGGTAACTATTTTCTCGCCTATGGGACAAGTGGTTGCAACTATAATCTTCTTTCTTTAGTGAAACTCTTTAACTGGGTCAGACCCCGTGGTTTTCCCGTTTCTGGGCTTTCCATGTAAAAATTTATGGTGTCATTATCAATACGTTCTTTCGTTTGAGTGTGTGTTGAATTCTCGTGCAGCGCTAAGACGATAATCTATTATTTTACTATTGTGAATCTTCTAGCATGCATCAATCATGGATAATACGATCTAAAAATTTTTAATTGACAAATTATTTTAGTACTATAAGTTTTTGAAGTTATTTTTCATGACTTTTGGTCAAACAATTTTATTGCAAAGTTTAATTTTTCTATTAGTTAGCTTAAGCGAAAGATATAAACTCCAATTTTGCAAGGGATCTCCACACGTAAAGAAGGGTGAACAAGCACATATTTCAGCATTAGGATGAGGCCTAACTAAACAAAAATTTTCTTGCTGCTCTACAGAAAGCAAAATTAAAAATATAGTAAGCATAAAATTTCAAACAATTACTTTTTTTAATAAAAATAATTTATATTTTAAATAAGAAATTATTTTTAAACATTTCCATAAATAAATATAAATAAGCTTAATTTGATTAAAAGAGTTTCTCGAAATCATGTTAGTGTATATTATTATTATTATTCATGATATATCACTAAAAAAAAATTCCATAAATCAAACACAACAAACTTCTATACATTTCAAATGAGATAAATTCTAAATTCAAAGGAAGAATCATCTGAGCTATAATTTCTTCAAATTTATAATCAAACTGAATATCTCAATAATACCTACTCAAAAACATTACAAGTGAGTTGATTCAAGTCAAAATAAGTTCAGATTAAATTCTTGAAATATAATTAAATGTTTCAAAGCATTTATTGGAAGGTTAAATGAGCTTATAATTGAATTCAGAACTTCGTTGATGGGAATCCAACGAGCCTAAAAGTATTAAATTCTGAGATCTTTAGGGCAATTAAATGCTGAGATCGAATAAATATGAAATGTTTGTTGGAGTGTTTTTGGAATTTTGACCTTTGTTAAGAAAGTTAGAGGTAGACCAAAAAGGACTTGGGCATATTGTATTAAAAATGATCTTAATCTATTAAAATTATATGAAATATCACACTCAATAGGAAGCAATGGAGAAAAAGATTCACGTAACAGACCCCACTTAGTGACATAAAGGCATGTCATTGTTGTTATTATTGTATCTTTCACAAATATTATAAATGCACCCTAAATCTTCACATGAGAAGCCAAAAAGAGTGACCTGAGAGCTAATCTACACTCACAAAGAGAGTCTGAAATGAATGACCACCAATCTTTATTAACCACAAGTTGTTGTAGCACAAATTTTATTATATGACTATTGTTAATTGTTTATTATCTCCCTAATACATTCATAAGGTTAGTATTATCTTACCACTATCAACTAATATTGTCATCAATAACCCCTATTATAGCAAAAGAAGAACAAATAAGTGTTCAAATTTCTATAACTTGTCTTCTAAAAAGTATTCCAGCATGCAATAATAATAATTATTATTATAATTATTATTATTATTATTGACGATATTATTAAATTATATTATGAAAATGTGATATAACGATCATAATAGTTTCAACAAAAATCGGTTCTATAAATCTATGATTAGATATTGTTAATGGAGAAAAATAGATTATCATTACGTATAAAATTTAAAATTATTGTCATATTTATTAAAATAAGCGTGAGATTATGAAGAACTTTAAAACCAGCGAGCTACCGTGTCCACATCGAATTAAACCTCTTTCTTCCATCAGTAGAATACCTTTTGGAAAGTGAAGCATTCCATAAATATCTGCAATTGTCGCAGTCAGTTAATCTGTAATAAATTTGAATTTTTTGTTGTCATTATAATTTTGAGTTTTCCTTTCTCTGCTTTACTCGGCGGCTGTAAGGATTTGAAAATTATTATATTTTTAAATATCTACATAGCCGAGGATAATTGTGATGCTGATTTATTAGCATCAAAGTGGTTCGACGCAAATTTGATGCATGCTGGCTATTATCGACCACCACTTGCTCCTTACAGTGAAGTCTGTTATGAAGTCATATCGCACATTGCAAAAATCTATTTGTATGTTGTAGAATTGTGAATCATCCGATAGAGCGATATGTCATCAAGCACATCATATAATAATGCACCTTAAATATGGTGTAACGAGACACCCCGATGACATTACAACCACACACCCACAAAATAGTGCAATGACGCTTCCTGAAGACGGTGCAATAATGCACCCCAAATACAGTGCTACAAGACAACATGATAAAAATGTAAGAACACACCCACATACGGTGCAACGAAGCCTCTCAAAGACGTTGTAATAATGCATTCTGAATAAGACATAACGACACACCTCGACAATGATGTAAAAATCCATTTCATATAAGGTGCAATGATACTCCACCAAGATAATGTAATATTATACCCAGAATACAACATAATGACAAACATCTATGATATTGTAATAACGTACCCAACATACGGTGCAACAATGCCTCTCTAAGATGCTGTAACAAAAGAGCTCTAAGTAATTCAATTCCTATTTCTTTTTTCTTTTCTTTTCTATTTCCACTTTCTCTCTTTAATTCAGTCAAATCAGAAGATCCTGAAATTCATCTATCCTCAAACTTTGTAAAAAGAGAGAAAAAAAAAATGTGCCAAAATTCATTCAAATTGTCCACACATTCAATTAATCTTCTTCCTTCCGACAGGAGAATATTTTTGGAATGGGAACATTCGATAATTATCTGTAATTGTCATAGTCAGTTGCGTATTATGCTATAAAAATCGTACACATTTTTTTCATCAATATGTAATAAATTTGAATTATCTGTCGTTACTCGGCGGCTGGCGGGCGGGCGGGCGGGCGGGCGCACGAGAAGATTTGGAGATTTACATGCATATCACTCAATTCTTATCTATTTACATATCTATCCTCTCGACTTTAATTTCTAATTTTATCTGCCATGAAAATTACAGCTTCTTCACTTTTGTTTTTTAAAGTTAAAATAATAATATTATTTTATAAATATAGAAAACAAAAATTTGGATGTTTGATATGTACATGTATATAAGACTAGTGGCCTGTGTGTAAATGCTCCAGAAATTATGGATGGGAATGTTATGGTCTATGATTATGATTTTTTCCCAGCTTATTTATTGTATGCGAGCGCATCAAAATAAAAGACGAATGCTAATTAAGAATGCATACAGAAAAACGCAGGATGCCACGTCGCCCTCCGCTGACATGCATGGTGACATGGCGCTTAACGGTTGGTCGTCCGGACATGGGGTGGGTGGACGGAATATTTTCTCTTCTTTTGACTATCTTAATATAAAAGTCGTTTTTGTTGTTGTTGTTGTTGTTATTGACTCACAACTAGTTATATTAAGGCATGAGGCACTTTTGTAATTCTTCTTACTTCTTAGACTTAAGTCTTTATTGTTTAGGCCTCTTCTATGATAAATAAATGAGGGGGTGAGGCTTAGGGGGTGTAGGTGAATGAGATGCTAGCAATGATCAAGAAGGTGAAAATCTGTCCAAGATTGTAGAGAGAGTGAGATTAGCTTGAGAGGGTGAGGAGTGCATCTTAAAGGCCTTAAGCTTGCTATAGGAGGCCATGGAAGATGAGGGCTCATCCTAAGCAAATCAATGTATTCTCTCTTTGCCTTTGTTTAGTGATTTTCTGATCGATTCCCTCCTGTGTATGTAGGTCTAAAAGGACTGAACCACGTAAATCTCTTTGTGCTCTTTGTGTTTGTGTTCTGTCTTGCACTTCTTTCTTGTCAAGTAGATTAGCTAATGAAATTTCCCACAACAGTTTTGAATTCGGACAAGATATCATAAATATCTATATAGAGTTAAGGATTGAAAAGATTAAAGTTAATTTTGAATTATGTACCAATAATAATCAATGATTAATTTCTTGTTCAATCATATTGGGGAGAAGTGGAGGGTGAAAGTCATTCATAATTGTCGAGTCATGATTTAAATGAATGTTAATTAGAAATAATTAGCACTTTGATAAAATCTTTACTCTCAAATGTGTTTGCTTGATAGTCTCGTGATGAAAAGTGTTCTGATTAAGAGCATTAGATTTGTGCATTTATATTTATAAATGTAAGGCTTATAGGAAATGGGAGAAGTATTTTTCCGTCAAATAAAATTGAGTAATATAGAAGGCTTGATGCAATAAGAAGGCTTTATTTATTTTTTCTCACTCCGCAACGTGGAGGGGGCAGCTGGCGGTAGTCAACAGTGGCGGACGAGTAATGACTTGTGGTGGTTGACGGCGATTGAAGAGAGATATGTTCATCGGATATTCGGTGCGGGACACTGGACTTCGACTTCTTCTCTCCTCAATCCTCCTCCAAGCTCTGTTTTGAATCACCTTTCATGAAGGGGATAAGATTCCATTTATAGAGTATAGGAGAGATCTTTATATAAATAATGAAGGAATCGATGCCATTCCATTGAATTACTCAAAGAGATCCTCTTGATTGAACGGTGTTCTATGCACATTTGCTTCTTTTTAATTGTGTCAAAATTGAATGATCTTGAGCTTGTTGGATTTTTCTCATCGAGACGCTCGATTCGACTGTAAGCTTATGAGATTTGGAATCCTCTTTCAATTAATGACTTGATTGAGGCTTGATTTTGTTATGGAATTTAGGGCGAACACAATGCAAATCCAGAAGAAGAACACAGAGATTTAGCGAGGTTCGACAAAGACATGCTTACGTCCTCGGGAGCAAAGCCGCGAATTTCACTATTTCAGAGGAGTTACAATAGTTCGGTTCACATATCCATAGGATTACACATCTATTTATAGATAAAACCCACGGATAAATTACTAACTCGCACTCGCTCCCCCTCAACCCACTAACTTCCAAGATACACTCATTTTCACCCGGAGTTACACCTCTTAAAGAAGAAACTCCAATTCCCTAGATATGAGTCATACCTAACAATTCTCCACCTTGGCGAATATCCAGCACCTTAGGAGAAACGCTTCACCCCTTATATGTGCCTACCAAACAAATCTCCACCTTAGCAAATATTCAACCCCTTAGGAGAAATACATCTGTCAAATCTCCACCTTTGCAAATATTCAGCCCTTAGAAGAAAATCTCCACCTTGCGAATATCCAGCCCCTTAGAAGAAATACTACATGGAGTTTCTTAAATCAAGTGAGTTGAGCAACCAAACCATCTAATCTGGCTTGGTCAACCGTGTCATCTAGCACCCAAAGAACCTTCATGTTCGCACCAGTACCTCGGCCAATTGCTGTTTCGGCGAGCCACGAATCCCTTCGCATCTGCTCGAGGAATACCACCACGAAACTCCTGTTCGTGAAATAATAGTGTCTGCTCGCCACCTGCACCCTACCGAACCCCACCTGTCGCAACTCCTCCTGCGACGAACCTGAGAACTGTGCTTTGCCTCGCGATTCACCTATTGCGATTCATCTGTTGCAACATCATCTGCAACAAACTTGCGAACTACGCTGGTCGCAGATACTCGCCGAACCGCTGCCCTGTATTCCAACTGCTTCGTCTGTTAGTTCCCGCGAGCCTTGAATCCTTCGATAATCGCAAATCGCTGCGCCGAAAAACCCTTCTCGAAATCGACGCCTAGTCCGCCTGATCGCGAACTCCACCTATCGAAACACCTTCGCGAAATTCTGTCATGCATCCGCCACTAAGGCTATCGCGTCAATCGCCTGTCAACAAGCCTGCCGCCCAAACTAGCAGCAACTGCAGGAACCTCCAATCGTGAACCCGACATTCACCGCTAAATCTGCGAAGTCCTTCATGTCGCTTGCACCTCAGCTCTGCCCGCAAGTCCTCCACCGAACCAATTGTTTGGGATCCTTCCACTCGCGCGCAGTTACCTTCATGTAGCTGACGGTAACTTCTGCGTCCCAGCCGCTTGCACAATACGATCAATCCGTCGACCTGCTCCGGCCACAAATCCTTGTTGTCGAATTGTTCTCGCAAACTGCCATTGCGAACTCTTCTGCCGTTCACACAGACTCGCTGCACCGCTAGAAATTCCCGAGCTCCACCGGTGCCAAAACAACAATTAAATCTGCCAAAAAGGAAACAAGAATTCCTCTTAGGAATTCTTCCAGCTCCTCTGCTAAATAAAAAATTCCTTCCTGCTTTATGGACGTCGCAGGAAATAATTCCTTCCTGCTTTATGGATGACGCAGGCAATTTCTTCATCCTCCGTTGAGGAATATTCCTCTAGTAGAAATCCTCCAAACCTGCTGCTTCGCGAATCGTCTCTGGAACCTTTTGCAGCCATGTCTTCGTGTTCGAGGAAATGTTCTTTTCCTCGAACTGCCTCACCAGGAACTGCAGCGAGCACCCTCGCAGAACAGTTGATCAACGTGCGCCAACTGCACAAACCGTCGCCAATTCTGCGTCGGACCCGTGCGAAGTCCTCCGCTGATTCCTCCAACTGCTCTGCAACTGTCGCGTGAATAGCTGCGCACCATGCGTCTCCTCTCTTCGCGAGACACCACGAGTCCTTGCCGCGTTGCTTGTCTCCTTCTGTTCGTGAATACCGCACGCGAACCACCGCGATCCGTCGCCAGGAACCGCCGCGAAACCGCTCTGAACTGCCACGAACTGAGAACCTGCAGGCTCTGGGACGGAACAGCCGAGATTCCCCTTCGCCTGCCAGGAACCTCCCTGCGCGAACTTGCCACAGCCCTCCTCTCCGCGCGAAGAACTCCTAATTTGCCTTGTCCTGCCGCACGAATCTGCTCGTGCAGCCGAACTCACCGCCAAATCGGAAACCTTTCCCAACCGAACTTTCTCTTAGAGAATCCTCCGCTGGCTGTGGAACTCTTCTGCACGACCCACCGGTGAACTACCGAATCTGCTTCTATCCGGATCCGGAACCGAATTTCCTCCTCTGCCGCGAACCAAATCTCAAAATCCTTCCTTCTTCTTTCTTCCTGCATCGATCCCTTCACCCCTCGAACCTCGCTCTAATATCAGTTGTTATGAAATTGAGGGCTAACACAACGCAAATCCAGAAGAAGAACATAGAGATTTAACGAGGTTCGACAAATACATGCCTACGTCCTCGGAAGCAGAGCGGTGAATTCACTGTTTCAGAGGAGTTACAATAGTTCGGTTCACATATCCATAGGATTACACATCTATTTATAGATAAAACCCACGGATAAATTACTAACTCGCCCTCGCTCCCCCTCAACCCACTAACTTCCAAGAGATACTCCTTTTCACCAGGAGTCACACATCTTCAAGAAGAAACTCCAACTCTCTAGATATGAGCCATACGTAATAGATTTGACTCAAATTTGATCAACTTTGGTGTTATTGTGTTCATCTTGTCGAGCCGGTTAGTTTGGCTGTAGGTTTATTGTAATTAGAGTTCTAAATAATTTTTACTTGAAATTTGAATATATTTTTTATCGGAAGATTGTTGCGAGATTCATACCACACCTCACGATTCAAATTAGATAAAAATTTCTTGATGGTGTACCAACATTAAACCTAATTATTGATATCTTTTAATTTTGGAACACAAGCCAACAAGTAAGCATACTATTCGTGCTTCCATGCAAAATATTAGGCGCTGAAAACAAGCGTAATGGTAACTTGTTTTCATCCTTTTAATTTCATTGCGTAAAATTAATAAAAAAATTAATGACATAATGAATTAATTGCTGCAAAATACAACATCAAACTCTATAATTTATTAAATAAGAAACAAATAAATCAACCAACATACATAGAAAATGTCAGCATTGTTCTATAGCTTCCTTTGAATGTGAAGCTTCCAACGCTTAAAATTATTAACCTCTTAATTTTTCTTCAAATAAAATCGTATATTTAAATAATTATCATCAATTATTTTATAGCATGCATCTCCATACATTATTTTATAGCATGCATCTCCATACATAAAATATTTATCAATCCCCAATGATTGAATTTGATCACTCATCATGATCACCTTCGTCTTCCTTATAGTCTTCATTGCTATAAGGGCTGAAGCCCTCAGCTAACCAGCTGTTCTTCCTCCATGAGTTCCACCCCATCTCCTCACATATTTCATCGCTGTGATTGATACTGAAGGTGGAGATACAATGGCGACGATAGAACCTCGTCGTCTTCCTCATTATCTCCGTCTCCCCATGTATCTGAGTGAACATTTGTTCAACGCTTGGAAGCTTGAATCTCCCTTCAACCAATCTTGCCAGCCATTTGCACCTCAGCTCTGCTGTGTGTAGGTTCGATACGCTCTCAATGTAACCCACGAAGGCCATGTGAGGAATCAATGGATTTATGCTCCCCCTGTTCAATTAATCATACATACAACCAATATTACACTATAAAGACATAAATAATGTATCTTGAAATTAATGAACTCGCCTGTAGAGAGGCATGACGCCGGAGGAGTCCTCTATTAGGCCGGAGAAGGGCTCCGGGAGAACCATTCGAAGCTTCTTCTTGCCGTCGAAACCGGTGGCGAGGAAGACAATATCAGCTTCAAGCTTTCTCTTGTCTTCCAAAACAACTCCTCCTTCCCAAAACCACCATTTTTCAGATTTCTCGAACTTAATCCTTCCCTCGTCAGCCTCGGAGAAGAAATCCTCCGGCAATATGGCCATTTGGCAAGAAGCGTAGTCCTCTTCGAAGGGATGATTAGGCTTCAGCCCGTATTTGTTTAGTGGAAGCTTCCAAGTTAGATATGATTCTATGAATTTGGAGACACCTTTTCTCTGCATGAATCACAAATATATAAGTTAATAAATTCATCACTAACTAATATATACAATAATACAAATTAGGAACTGGACTTTTATATATCTATCTTCGTAAGTAATAATGAAGCTATAGGAGAAGCTTAAATATATTGATAATTAAGGATGATGAGTACCAGTGGAGTAGAGATACGGCAGAGGAGAGATCTGAGTAAGCCTTGATTTGGCCTTGGATGAAGGAACTGAGACAGCCTAGTTGAGTAAAATAAGAAAAATGGCAGGCCCCATATGGAGTACGAAGGAACCGTCCAGTGCAATGTCCTTATCACCATCGTGCATGGTTGACCATCTGGCCCTGCATTTCAATTTTCCTTTTTTTTTAACCACAGTAATTAAGCTTGACTTTCACTATACTGATTTAGCCTTCAAACCCGCAAGAAAAAAAGTTAACAACATAATTAGTACAAGTCAAACCCTAAATTCTTATTAATTACAACAAATGCAGACTTCATTACTAGATAATTTTGTGATTTTAAGACGCATCTGTTTATATTAATTTCATGAAGATAAAACATGAAGAATATGGGTGTAAACGAACCGAACACGAAAGATCAGAGCTAGTGTTCTTGTTCGAAATATTAGAACACATTGCTGTTCGTGTTTGGTTCGTTTAACAAACCGAACGAAAAAAACTTGTTTGTGTTCATCTCGTTTGTTTATCGAATGAATCAAACACGAACTTCTTGGCGAACCGAACACGAACTGTTCACGAACAACGAGCTTTTTTGACAGCCCTAATGAAGAACATGGTTTCATCTAACTGCAATAAAGCTTTGGAATTGATGATTATTTTCATAGAATTTTCTGAGAACATTCTCTGAACCTTGTTAATTATACACAATTATTATTGACTTTCAATCAGTTATATATAAGCAAAATTCTTGAACTTCAATCTTGCATTAATATCGAAAGGAGAAATAGCTAGCAGTAATTAGTACCTTTATTTACTTGGGCACATTCAGCAGCCAAATCAATGGCGGACTTCTTGTAACCCACCACCACAGCCTTCTTTCCCTTCATCAACTTGGTGGCTTCTTCTTCATCAAGTTTGCAGTAATCCAATGAATGCATCACCCTCCCTTTAAATACATCCTCTCCCTTCCCCTTTGGAAACACAGGCAACTTCGGCGTGTCACCATATTTTCCAATGCACATCACCACAAATTCAAATTTGCACCACTGCCACAGGTGACACTTACATTTCAATTTTTAAATAATTTTTTAAATGATCTAAAGTTGTTAAAAATTTTTTAATAAAAAAGCTATAGTAATATTTGAATTTATGTTCATTAAATTTGCTATAAGCAAGGAATTAATCGAACAACCTCAATGACATTAGAGTCGTCTGTCAAGACCCCAAGTTCCCAAACTGGTTGACCGGCTAGTGGCCGCCCATCCTCTCCCCACAGAGCCGTGAAACCAGCCTTCTCTCGGTCACCAAGATACCTTATCTCCACAACCTTAGACTTCAAGTGAATGAGAGGCCACAGGCCGAAGGTGGTGGCGTAGCCATGAAGATAATCCAGAATCTCTATATGGGTTGGGAAGCTCGGATCAGCCCGGTTACTCCACGGGTAGTCTGAAAACTCATAGTCGGGCCGCGGCGTCTGTAACCTTGTCGACCGATAGGAGCAGTGCTTCCACACGCCGCCGATCGAGTCGGTGGCTTCGAATAGCACCGGTTCGAACGGTAGCAATTGCTTCGCCGCCGCCAGGCCGCTGATACCACCTCCGATGATAGCTATTCTCGAATTCATATTCTTCGCCATGATCGCTATGTAACAATCACACTTAACTGTGTGCTCTATAGAACACACACAAGATTTTAATGATGGTTGTTGCTATGAGATTATGAGAGTGGGGAGGGAAGGAGAAGATGTTAGGATTTATATAGGGGAGTGGTCACCTGAACATCATGTTTAGGGTTAGGGATTGAAAATTCAGTGAGTGGCAAAAGAATTTTTAGGGGTGAAAAAAAAAAAAAAAGAGTTTGGTAGAAAGAGTTGAATTGACTGAGAAGAATTCAAAGTTCAAAATTTGGTTCATGGTTGGGAGTTTATTTTCCATTTTTTGAAGCATGATGATCGATCCACTATGTTGACAAGTGGAGCTTTTAAGGTTAGCCATCTAATAAAGTTTGAGGTTGAATTGCTAAAGCATTCAAAGTATGCATGCATGAGGCATCCATTATGTTATGAACTACAGTTAGTCCCATCATGATCACATATATTATGTATAATTAAGATGTTATAGATATCGATCGATAGAGATCGATCATTCATAAAAAGAAATGAGAAACTCTCTATATTATACTCTTCAAATTAACATATAAATATTTACATACATGCTCCCCAATGTTTATAATCATTTACTTTGTACTGTTACACAAACCAAAATTTTCATATCACATAAAAAATACTACTATGTAAGTGTAACGTATGTTGACATTCCAATAAATATTTGTTTAATTATATTTTTGTGAGGAGATGAGAAATTTATTTTAGAGATGAACATTTTATTTTTAATTATTTTTGTAAGAAATTGTGGAATTTAAAAATAATGATAATACCTAATTACAATCAATGAAATGCTGAACTCAGCAAGATTATTAATTTTTCAAAATTCAATTTAAGATCACTTAAAATGACCATCAGCCTATTTTATTTTTCCTTTTCTGTATATATATCTTCTTCTCAATTTAATATTTTATACAAATAATGTTAAAGTTATGATGAAATCGTTTAAAAGATGTATACAGCATTAAGCTTCATATAAAAATTCTTTTAATAGATGACTAATAATAACATTAGGAAATATGAAAATTATTATTATTATTTTAATTATTTTAACTTGGAGTAATTTTTTATTATTCATTATTGTGCATGTACAGCTCAACAATTTATGTAAGATTAATTCATTCATTTAAGTTTCAGAGTTCACTAATCAGTTAAATTAACAAAAAAAAAAAAGCAATTTCCCTCAACAATGTAATTAATTAAAGCTAGCTCATTTCATGTGAGTGCAACTTTATGAAACTCCATTGTGCATGCCCACCTCCTTATGCAAGATATACTAGATAAGGGGCTGATGTTGGAGCCGATAGGAGCAGAAGTATCTGTTCAATTGGAAGAGTTATGTTAAATGGGTTGGGGATGCGGTACAGGACAATTTTGTAATTTCAACTAGGGTTATATGTATATTTATGCGTGCGTGCGTGCGTGCGTGGGTGTGTGTGTGTGTGTGTGTGTGTGTTTGTAACCCTAAAGGAAGAATTGTTTCATGAAATCAAAAATTGCCGCTCATTGCTCTCGAGGATGTAGTCATATTGCCGAACCTTGTTAAATCTCTGGTTCAATATTCTTGATTCTTCTGGTGATTCTTTGACTTTCATTCTAAACAAAAACCCAGATCTATGTGCTTCTTTATTCAATAACTGGACCAGCCACATGGTGTCTTGGTTTGAAATGTTTGAACATTCCTCTTTGACATGACTGTCAATTCCTGCAATTACTTTGAACGAATTAATATTATGAACGGCACGAGCCTTAGTTAGGCTGATTACCAGTATAATTATATGCCAAAGTCGCATTATATTTTCATTTATTGGGCTATTAATCGCTATAATATATATAGATATATATATATATATAAATATATACCAGCGATTAATAATGGGGAAAGTTATGGGGGATTTCCTCCTACTTTGAACAACGCAACAATACCTAATATACATGTGCTGATGGAGTTGAGTCAGTTGACCACGAGTTCTCGTTAAAGCCATTTATTCATATTTATTCTTCTTATTATTATATTGTGATCTGCATCTTTAACCCCTGCAAAAAGAAAAAAAGAATTTCAAATGTTTATTTGGCCGTCAATGTTTGAAGTCATTTCAGGTTTTCAAGGGTGTCGGGGAAGACTAAAGTGTACTTTTTAGGAAAAAAATATTATATTCAGTGTCTCAGTTTTGCATCAGGACTCCAATAATGACCCACCACACATGTATTAAATTATTATCTTTTTACTGAGGGGAGTTCTCCTGTAGACATGACAGACCGTAATTTGAATTCTGAATCAAAACTTCATTAGGTCTCCTGATGCAATATTATTTCAATTTTTAGGTTGTGCCACATATTGGTTTCTTTGAATAAAAAGGAAGATTTAAAGGCATACCACTTAATCGGCCTTTGAAATCAATGAACCAGAAAATGCAAAGAAATGACAACAAATGTTTTTTAATATATAATTCTCTTTAAAGAAAAGTAAATTTGTAATTAAAAAAATGTGTAGCAATGCTTCTAGAGTTTCAAATTCAAGTTGGTTTCCTTACCTGTAATAGCAAGAAAAAAGAGGGATTTACATATATACCACTCAATTCCTCTGTTTTTACATATCTAACACCTAAACTTCAATTTTTTACATAACACGTGACCTTTACTATGCATAAAATAGTTTATTTTACTTTGTAAAACGTAAAATGATGGTATTTTTGACGTGATATGAAATATTTAGGTGGTATGGATGTAAGAAGATAAGATTTAGGTGTTAGATATATATGTAAATTAACAAGAAATGAGTGGTATGTATGTAAATGCCCACAAATATGTAGCAATAATGCATATAATTGCTACTACTTTGAAGATGCAATAATGCATGCCAGCCTTTCTTCCACAATTTTATTATTATTATTATTATTATTATTATTATTATTATTATTATTTTGCTTACAATTCAGAGGCTTTAATCTCTTGGGTTTAGGGTTTAACCCTAATGATCCACACACGCCGTGTCTTTTAAGCTGTTGAATCTTGATTTATCTGTAAATCATACCCCAAAGAATAAAGTGTAAGTAGAGAGAGGGGGGAGTGAAGTGTAACGAATTGTAATAAGTCGTGTCTTATTTGTGAAATGATCTTCATATTTATAGGGGAAACGTGTAAAATATGGAGATGCTATATTTTCTCCACCCATTTAATGAGGGATGTAAATAATATTCTTGATATTTAGAGATATGAGCTGATCGCTCGGCTGCCCTCTCTAGCTCGATCAGTTGATCTCATTTGGCTTGGGCTCAATGGGACTAGTTCAATTGGTTAGGTATAGTCAGTTTCATCGGTTAGTTGAGGTTGGAGGGCTACGCGTCGGTTGGATTGGTTTGATTAATTGAATTAGTTTGGCTGACGACCTTTGATAATGTATGAGTGGAGCTTTTGGTCCTCCCAGTCTGATTGGAGATGATGTTGGAGGGTTGGCTTGAGTACTTTCTTTATCTCCTTTGTAACTGAATGGCTCGGATTTAGATAATTCAGTCTTCTTCATGACTCAATCGACTTTGGCCTTGACACCTTGTTTAGTCTGGCTCAGACGGTTGTATCCATTTGGATAAGTGGCTCTCCTTATTTTCTATCAGCGGGTCTTGAATTTTGATTAAATTAAATACTCCATCGACCGTTATATTGTAATTGGCTAAATTAGTAAAACTAATCCATCACTTGGTAGATTGTTTTCTCCAATAAAAAACTATATTTTAGGGCTTGTTTGTGATTTTTTTTTAATTTTTATATTTTATTCATATTTTTACGTGAAATAAAATTTGTTTCCAATGTTATAGTATATTTAGTTGTTTTTAAAAATATTCTAATTAATTTGAATAGTTTAGAATATAAATTAATTTTTTTTGAAAATAAAAAATAAAAAACATGCTAAAAATACACTAAATTAATATAATTTTAAAATAAAAGTAATAAAAATAAAAATTAAAAAATTTACTCGAGTGAATAACTATATTCAAATTTCATAAATCAAAGCTTTTGACGAATAGCTTCATTTCTTCGATGATAACAAAAATATTGAGTGCCTATATGAGATCCTTTTAATTTTTTATCTTTATTTTCTTACTTTTGTTTCTAAATACATATTTATTTACTGTATTTTTTATTTTTATTAAATTTTTAATCACGATTTTAAAAATTGGATCAAATTGATTGGTTCAATTGTGAAGTGGTCATAAACATATTTGGCCCTAGCTCAAAATCACTTTACATTTTTTTAATTGTGAATGTATATTTAACACCTAAAGTGTATATTTTATATTTAAATACACAAGATTGACCCAACTACAACCTACAAACCTCACAGCTCATACAGGTCACAACTTTGACTTCGTTGCGGCCTACTGGCATTGTCACAACTAAGGCTGACTTGTGCTTAGCACTGAGCAAACGAGTCAAACACAAACACTTTTTTTTGCACTCAATATATAAACTAGCAAAACACAAGCAAAGATTACAATTATATATATATATAGACTCAAATGGTTGTTTGGGTAAAGAAAATAAGGGAGTGAAAAAAAATATGATGAAAAATAAATAATGAGGTGCAAAAGAAGGGTGTCTGCTTAACAGAAATAACTAGTATAGGGTTAATCTTAGAACCAAAGAAATATAGCCCTTTTTTGTTTGGATAACGGTCCAAGGAAAAAAATTTAAGGTGAAATTGCGTCCAATACTCTCCTCGAGGTGATTCATAAGGTGAAAAGAAGAGGAGTTGGAGCTGACGATCTTCAAGTTGGGGTTGCTCTATCGTTGGAGACATTTTCTTTTGTATGAGAAAATTGAAGAGGAAACAAATGTATGAATATATGAGAAAAGCGATAAAAATGCATAAATTTTTGTACATTTAAATCTTCTTGGCATATGCCTACTATGAGGACAGGGGGAGGGAGGGAGGGAGAAGAAGAAGATCAAGTGATTAGTAACTCTCTTAATAATTGTTATTTTCTCTACTATAACATGAATTCAACTCTCAATAAACAAAAGCATTCCTTTTGATAGAAGAAGAAGAGAATTTATGATCGATGACTAATTCAGGATGCATGGACATAGATCTAGCATGCGGCATCACGACTAGCATTTCTTGGCACCTTGGAGCATTTGGTGTTCATCTTCTTTATTACATAAGCATGGTGGAGATCACTAGACATGGGACAAGTTGGGATGATGTCACTTGTATGTGGCAATAAGTTGAAGGTGACATAGAGACAAGTATTTCAAAATTTGATGGTGATAGGATCATTGTGGTTTGGTAAGGCATTTTTGAGGTGATGGTTCCTCCTTATGGGAAGTGGCTACATTGAGCCTCTTCAATGGTTGAATCAAGTAGCAACAATCACTAGTAACTTGTTAGAGGCACAAGGGTGAAATCTTTATGAATATGATGAGCATACAGTTAGAGATTTTGAGGAAGATGATTTTGGTTGTGAAAAGTAGGGATAATTTAGATCTAATTTTGGGAAGAGTTGACCAATATGAGGAGAATAGAGTGGGGAAATGATTTTTTTGATAGAATCAAAGCGGAAAAAATCTTGTAAGAGCTGGTCTTGAAAGCAATGTTGATCTTCTTGTCGGCATATTTTTTAGGTCGGTGTGTTGTGTTTTGAAGAGGGGTCGCCTACAGAAATTGTCGGCGAATTCTTAATTTAGTTTAAATAAATAATTTTGGAAAGTAGTATTTGGTTTTGAAAATAATTTTAAATTTGAAGATTTTAAGATATGAGATTAAACCGATCTCACATCCCAAATAAGTCATATAAACGAGCACCGCACCACAAACCGTGTATCTATCCCTAAAGATAGCACACATCGCTCGATGGTGGGGCTCGATTAAATAAACTAAAAGATTTGTGACATCCGTTTGGTCTCGCGAACCAATTTTATAAGCCGACAAAATTCCTCGCTTAATATGAAAACATTAAACAAGGTTTATATTACTCGGTTCTTTAAAATTCCCTATAAGGGCAAGCCCCTATAGTTAATTACATCTTAAGTGACGGGAATCACCTAAGAAAACTCTCGATAATAATCAATAATTCCGCTCTCAAGGATTTCAAAGTTTAAGTTTTCGAGGATTGAATTTTGGAATTTCAATAGGGAATGGATCAAATTTGGAACATTTTGTTTTGGGAATCCAAAGGAAGAAAAGTAGGAGAAATCACGGTTTCGAAGCGAACTTCGGTAATTTCCCGATTATCCTATTGTTTGGCTTGGATTTAGGAAAGTCCTAATATTTATTTAAATGTTTTGATTTTGCCAATTTTAGTTAATTAGGACTTATATTTATATGATAGAATCATACAAATAGCCTTGAAGATGTGAGGGTTTATGTCGTACCCAAACGACTACCTCGGAATCCTAAGACCTAGGCTAGGGCTTAATTTGCAATGCAAGTGCCTAACGAAGAGGTTGAGGATTTATGTTGCACTGTGCAAGACTACCTCGAAATCCTATGGCTTAGTTATTTAATTCTAGGAAAGTTTCTTTGAAGTAGACTCGAGTTTTGTCGATGACGATGGCCGTGCTGCCCACCATGCTCCGAGCTCCTTGTTGTTGCAGAGGTTTAGTTTTAGAAGTCATAAATCAAGGGATGAGAAAAGTGTTTTGGTTTAAAGAAGATCTTAATTTCCAAGTGTTTTTTTTTGTGTTTTAATTAAAACAAATCTTAAAGTTGATTATAACGACACCGGTTAAGATCCCACGGTTCCATCCTTCCGGCATCATTATTTTTATCGGATTCACTTAGTCCAGATGAATTTGCTAAACTCAACCGAATGAGTTCTACACTTTCATTTAGACCGCGTGAAATCCCGTTAAGCAACACGTAGGTTACATCATCCGAGGTATTCCCGATCATCCAACAGGACGTTTTAATTTAATTGTAATTGTAGTTTTGTGTTCTGTTTGTGATTAAATTTTGAGTTGTTTTATATTTTGAAATGTTGTGGCGGTGAATTTTATCTCGCAATGACTTTTAACTTAGTTTTGGTTTCGGTTTAGTGGCTATCCTAAAGGTGTGAGTTTTCATGCAACGATTGTTTATCATGCAAGAAAAGTAAGTGGAATGCGATTAAATAAATTGCAATAATGTAAATTGCAAGAAAGTAAATTGCAATAAAATAAAAGCGTACACTGGAGGGTCTTCCCGTCATCCCAAGTCGCACTTAAAACACAATTAGAATATTTAAGCAAGTTCCTAGTAAAGCTAAGGGAAGGGTTATGGTTTTCTACCAAGTTCCTAATCCTATAGCTAGTCATTTCCTATGACGTCTAGGTTCTTTGTGTTTTTGTTTGAAGACGATTTTCTTCATCAAAGAATAATTAAATTCAATTGTTCTTATAAATGTCCTATCATATTGAGGAAGTGCTTAAGAAGAATCTTAAACATCTTTTCAATATTTCTAGGATTGTTTTAAGTCCAAATGGGTTTAATTATACAAATGAATTAATCGTCCGAGAATTCAAGTTTTGTTGTTATCTTGCTTCGATGAACTGGGACATTTGAATATCCTATAAGTGAAGTAACATTTCATTTAATGTTCTGTTTAGGAGTTATGATAACTAAAACTTTCAAGGGTAAATTGATATTCAAATGATTTGATTTAAGTTAAAGGGTTTAAATTTGGAATAGTGTTCAAGTTGCTTTATATTTAATTTATTTCTGTTTTAGGTGTTGTTATTTAATTCAATTTAATTTAATTTAATTTAATTTAATTGAGTTTTAATTTTAATTTAATTTAATTTAGTTTGATTTGATGTTAAATTAAATTAATTTGATTGATTTAATTTTAATTTAATTTGATTTGATTTAATTTAATTTATTTTAATTTAATTTAATTTAATTTAATTTAATTTAATTTTAATTCATTTGATTTGATTTAATTTAGTTTAATTTAATTTGATTTAATTTATTTCATTTAATTTAATTTAATTTGATTTAATTTAATTTAATTTAATTTGATTTAATTTAATTTAATTTAATTTACTTAATTTAATTTAATTTTTAATTTAATTTTATTTTTTAATTTTAATTGAAATTTTTAAAAGAGTTTAATAATTTAATTTTAGTTTAATGATTAAGTCTTTTAATGTTTTGAATTTGAAGTTATCATTTTAATTAAGAATTAAATATTAATGAGATGATTAATTTAGGGATTTTTTTAAATTAAAGAATAAATCTCTTCCTAATAATATCCCTATTTTAATAATTCCAATTTTATTATTCTTCCAAATTTAATCAATTATTTAATTAAAGTTTAATCATTTTAAATTTGCTTAATGGGTTTCTATCCTTTAATCATTTAAATTTCAATCATCCAAGTCAAAAGAGGATCAAATATTTTACTTGTTGATTTTTTATTAAACCTAAAAGTTTTAATTAAGGATTAAAGATTTTAATTACCATTTTACCCTTTAAGCTTAATAATTTCATAACTCACTAAATTGAACTCAAATGAACTTGAAATTTTTATGTGACTTCACTCATATGTCAATAAAGACATGAGAGGAGAAAATGTGATTTTTATGTATTTAATTTACTTATATAATTATTTTTGGTGGAAAATAGAGATTTCCATGGAAAATTTAATAACATGACCAAGGGAAAGTTTCTGTCCTTAAGAAAATTAGGGGACATTTCTAATGACCAGAGGACCACTTGGACCAATTTTGGTGATTTTTTGAATTATATTCTTTTTATTATAATTATTTTAAGTTTTGGAGTGTTAATCAATTTAAAAATAAAATAAATGTTGAAAAATGAATTTTATATTTTTCAAAAATCTCTCTGATATCAAGAAAATCAGAGAATCAAATTTTATAATTTTCTGATTTTTCTATGATTTATTATAATTATTTTAGTGAAAATGCTAGAAAATACATTTTTTTTTAATTTTAAAATTACCCTAGGGCTTTAAAATTTAATATTTCACTAAATAGACCTAAGAAAAATGTGGGGTTTGTTCCTAAGTGATTAAAATTCAAAATGTGACATTTTGGTGAATTTTATTATTTTTGTGATTTTTATTATTTTTTAATTATTAAAAATATTAAAATATTATTAAAAATCAACTTTTTAGAAAATTGAAATTTTAATTTTCTTAAATTCCCCTGATATCAGAGAGGCTCCAAAACCAATTTGGTGAATTTTTGAAAAGTATTTTGAAAGTTATGAATTTTTAAAGTTTAAAATGACTAAGTGGCTTAATCAACCCAATTAGTGGGACTAACCAAGTCCAATTGACCTCAAATTTTTATGGTGGGTTCCTCTAATCCTAAAGGTCAGTGGAGAATTGATTTGAAGTCAATTTGATGCATGGTTAACTCTAATTAATTAGAGACCTATTTTGGGTGTTTAAGCCAATTAGGGTTGTTTTAAATGAACTAACTCAAAACCTATTTTTCCTAGGGTTCTCCGGTCATAAGGAACATCATCAAATTTTCCTAGAATTTATTTCACAACATGCTATTTATTGGAATTAAAATACTCAAAACAAGAATATGAACTTGAAAAATCAATAACTTTTTATAGGGATGGCCTTTGACTTTGGAAAATTCAGGGAATGTTCCCAAATTCAGAGGTTTCAAAAGCCCTATGGTCTCATGCCATGGTGAATTGTATACATGCATGGAGAATTAAAAGTATGCAGAGAGTAAATAAATTATAAAAAATAAAATACTTGATGAAATTAAATGATTTCTTTTCCACATTATTCTTCTCTGTTCTCTGAGCAAGAGGGTATTTTTATTTTATTTTTCTGATTTTTCTACACAAAGATATGATTTTTTGAAGTTTAGGGAATTAAATAAAAAAAAATACCCTAATTTTCTATTTATCCACGCGGCGCCAACTCATCCTCGGCGTCTCCGAAACGCCGCGTGTCGCGCTCCCATTCGACGCCGCCATCTGAGTCAGCAGCCCGGGCCCCGCGGTTCTTGTACCATCTCCTGGTCCGACGCCATCTGAGCCGTCCGTCCGCGCGTGTATTGAATGGACGGCATCCGTTCATCGTCCTCGAGCGTCCTCACCCGAGAGTCGTCCACACTAAATCCCTAAGATCTCACTCGATACTCAATGGATTTTCATGTTCTTATGCTCTATGGATTCGTCTTGAAGAGACGAACACATCTATACGGTTATCATGCATCGAAATTAAAGCATTCGAAATGGAGAATCTCCGAAGCTCGGGATGAAGAATTAGTTCATACCTTTGCTCGAGAAGTGTGGCTTCAATCCGAGAGTTGTTGCACCTTCGATCGGATCCCGCAAGCTCCGGATGAAGTCTCCCGGTCTCAGTGAATTGTCTAGATGTGATTTCGACCAAGCCCGATCACAAAGCTTGGAGGCCGGAGCAACCGGGTGGCCCGGAGATGGGGCTTTGCTCGGTGGACACCTTCCCTTGGTCCGGTGAAGGTGTAGAACCAATCAATTTGGGGATTAGCTCACCGTGGAGAAGTGTCCCGGTTTTGGGTGGAATTTCAGCTCGAAATCGAGCTCGCAGAGAAGAAATGGCAGGGGGATCTCACTTGGGATCAAGTGCTCGTGTATGGGGAGGAGTCCGGAACAATTTTGGCGTAGTTTCCTTAAGGTTTGTTTTCGGCACCTCTCATGGCCGAGAGGGGTGGTGTTTAAATAGGAGAGGGTGGAGGGCCTCCTGAGGAGAGTTAGGGCTTGGGATCGACTGCTCTTGGCAGAGAAGAACGACTCCAATGGCCACGCGGGGATGGGGCGGCTCGACAGGTGAGAATTTCAAGTTGGGCTCACATGTGAGCTCTCGGCCATGGTGTTTTCCGGCGGCCCGGTGGCCGGCCGGCCAGCATTGGTCACCATCCCGTTCGAGTGGGTCGTGGCCGGGTTTGGTGCATTCAATCGAGGTTTGACATGTGTAAAGTGGTTGAATCAAAGTAGAAAGGGGAAGGGGTCATTTTGGCTCATTTTGGTCAACCCATGCAAATGGGTTGGGTGCACCTTCCCATGGCTAGCTTGAGTCGAAGATAAAGTGGTTTAGGTCGGCTTAATTAGTGGGGAAGGGTCACCATCCAAGTACAATTAAGCTTAAGCATGGTTTAGTGGAGTCATGGAAGTGGCTAAATCACCCTTAAGGGAATCATTAAAGGACTCCCTCCTTTTGCCAAAAATGACATGGTGATGTGTAAAGTGGTCGCCATGGCTTGCATATGGCTTGTGCATGGCTTCATGGCTCCATTCGGCTTGGAAAAAGGTTCGGTCAATTTCATAAAAATGGGTTTTAAGAATTTTGGATATTTTGGTGAAAATTTGCATGAAGCTTGATTTGGAATGGTTTAATTGATGATTTTGAAACTTAGGGGTGATTTTGATTAAATGGATGATGAGGGAAAGTGCCATGTGGGCTTTGGATAGATTTGGGCTTTTGAATGTGGTGAAGTGGGCTTTTAGGAAAGTTTAAGGGGAATGGGCTTTTTGATTTTAGGATGGGCATTTGGGTGAAGATTTTGTGAAGGACTTTGTCAAATAAATGTCATAATTGATTTAGGGATGTTCTATGAAGGGCTTGGAGTCAATTTGGTGTGATTTGGAGTTGAATTGGTTTGAATTTGGGTTTATTTGGTAAGTGGGCCTATGTAGGTCCAAGTGGGCCAAGTTGGGCTAGGGTTGAAATTGATGTAAAATCAATATTGAGAAATGTTTATGGGAGTGTTTCAAAGAGGTTTTACCTTTGGTTGGGCTTTGATTTTGGGGTTTGGGCTCATTTGGGTTAGGTTTGGGTTTAGGTCAAAAATGGGCCTTTTAGCTTTGGGTTGAATTTGAGTGGGATTTGGGTCTAAATTTTGGGCAAATCATGTTAGTTTTTTGTTTGTGGGAATGTTAAGGAAGATTTAGAAAAGATTTGGGGTTAATTGGAGTTGAATTGGGTGAGTTTGGGTTAGGTTTGGGTCATGGGTCCAATTCGGGCTTTAAGGCCAAAAGTGAGATTGGATCCAAATGTCAATCAAATTGAACTTGGATTTGGCCTAGATTGGTGTTGGGAATGTTTAATTGAAGTTTAGAATTGAATTGGACCAGAATTTGGGTCAATTGGGTGGGTTTGGTTTGACATCGGGTTCACTTTAGGTTAAAATGGGTCAAATTGGGGTTTTGACAAAAGTAGGGTAAATTGACAAAATTGGCCCATGGTTTAGTTGGACAAAATGAAATTGGAAATATTTGAGATTTTTGGAATTTTCTGGGAATTTTCTGAATTTTTGGATTTTTGGGTCGAGAGGGGTATTTTGGGTATTTGGAGGGTATTGGGAGGTTTTCTTGGAATTTTTGGTATTTTTGGATATGGATGATCAATTTAAGTGATGTGGAAATTTTTGGGATTGATTTTAGAGAATTTTGGATAATTTGGAAATTTTGAGAAATTTGGGTAATTTCTGGGGTTGCGGTAGGCTAAGCGGTGTAGCGTCCTGGGGTCAAAAATTGAAAATTTGGGAAATTGAAGATTGGGTGGATGTAAGTGGAAGGAAGTCATTTTGGTTGAGCCATGAAGCCATATCAAGCCCATATGATCCATGAAGGGACTCATTTGAGGCATTCACTATGTTGTTCCTAACCCTCTTGCCTGAGGGCTTACGGGTTAAGGACCATCCATGTGAATCACCTACATGAGTCAGGAGGTCAAGTTGGGTATGGGTGTGGTTTTAGGAAGTGTGTGAAAGTGTAGTGTATAAGTGTAGTGTATAAGTGTAGTGTGTGTGTAAGTCGCCCTCACTGCACCGGGCCACCCAGTATGGCCCTAAGGCCAAAGAGTCCCATGTGAACTCATCCTTTAAACTTCCACATTTGATTTCAACCCTCTAGGTGATTAGGGGTCTACAATCAAGTTTGTAGAGTTTGCAGGGAGTTAAGAAGTGGTTTGAATTTCTAGAAGGTGGGTCCCAATTCTAGTCCTCTAAGACAATCAAAGGAAAAGCCTAAGGCTAGATCCTAAGTACTAAAGAGAAGAAGAGAAGACCTCATCAAAAATGAGGTCAACACTTCTATAAGAATAAGTTTAGATCTAGCCAGTCTTGATTTAATAGACTTGAAAAAACTACAACTATACATTTATTATGTCATATTGATAATCTTAACTCCCTTATCACTATTTATTTTTCTCTTTTTTTGATAAGGCATCATAATAATATAAATTTTCTTCTATTTGATATTTTATCAAACATGGTAGAGTAGTATGACCATTTTTTATTATTTTTTCTTTCTATCATGATATCACATGTATGATTAATGAAGTCTTGACAAACTCTTATATAAAAGATGCAACCTCACTTCATTGAATTATTATTATTATTATTCAAATTTATGATATAATTATCCCAAAATTTAATTTGCAATAACATTATGAGATCATTAGCCATACTATGTAGATCATCTTACTCACATTTTTCGTTATTAATTCAAAGTGGAGCCTAGACATTAAAATAAAAAACGCCCTTTAATAGCCTCTCCTATGATAATTATTTTCATTCTTTGAATTTCTATGATTTTACATTGTGATAATTTTATCAAAGAAAATCATATTTATTATCTTTAGTAAATTTATCATTATTATTCACCTATCTCCTCCTTTCATATACTTATATTCTTTAAAAATCTTGTTTAAACCCTACTGATAGAGAAGTTTAAGCCAAAAATATATTTAGGTTTTGATTAATTTATGAGCAAAAAAAAATTGGCTATTGATTGCATATGTCATTCTCACGGTGTGTGGCAATAGTGATCCATTTTTATTTTCTGAAATTTCAAAATTTTCAATGGGCACAATTCTCTATATTTAATTACATTTTAAATGTATTAATTATAACATGACAAATTGTGAGGTGTTTCCATAAATTTCATCCAAAAATTGACCCAAGCTAAAAAAATCAATTTTGATATTCAATACTAGAGCCAAAATAGCAGTCATATGTCATTTTCATGGGCATTTATAGAAAAACATGCATGCATTTAAGATTGAAAAACAAGCATGCATTCATAATTCATTGTGTAAGAAGAATTGAAAATATTGTTCCAAGTTCTTGCCAGTGATGACCATTTTGCCCTATTTAATGTCAGTAAAACAATAACTCAATTTGCTCTATTTAATGTGTAATGTTGATCTCTCATAGTGTCATGAATTTAATTCATAAAGGTTCATTTGGGGCAGCTTATTTGATGCGGTGGCGTTTTGAAAACGCACCTTGCCTGTTTTAGTAAACTACATTTTGACAATTTATGCATTTTTAAAACGCAGAAAACAACTTTTTCACACCGCACCTATCTAGGTACGATGACAACTTTCTGGCAGCGGTCTGACTTTTTCAAAAATATAAAATTTTATAATAGCCACCGCACCTACCTTATTAGCAGATTATTTTTAATCAGCTTATCAGCAGATTATTTTCAATTAGAACTATTAAAAATTAACTCATCGTTTTTTTAAATCATAATTGCATGCATTTCACTTATAATTTGGAAGAAATGGGCCTTGCTATCTTTGCCCACCTAGCGGGCTAAAGAATGGGCTTGTACACACTTAATTGGCCCGAGCAAGTTAAATAAGATATATAAATATTAATCAATGACCGATTATAATAATATAGAAAAAAAAGGCCATCGGTTATGTGATGCATAAAAGTGCAAATGTGGTGTTCATGTACATCAAAAAGGGCTAAATTAGAGCTTAAATGCGTGCTATAATATATATTTTTCCCAACTCAGCCCCACAGCCCATCCTATAAAATGCTGAACAGTCTCCAACATGCCAATTGTCCTCTCCAAAAAAATCTTCATTTCTGAATCCAGCATAGCCATTTGGGTCTTTAATGGCATACATGCAAGCATTAATATCATTATAAATATTTATTAGCACTACTCATGTTTTATTGGTGTTGAGCGATGTAAACTAACTAAATAGATTGCAATTAAAGAGATTGTTTGGTTTGTTGTAAAAAAATTATATTGTTATAACATCACAAATCTTCATCTACTGAGAGATTATCTGTTATATTAGCTTAATAGTTTCGCATTTTTATCTCATTAGTGTAACCTCCCAAGAGGTTACCTATATCAGGAGTGCTCTCATATGAGTACATTTTAATTATGTTGATATTTCATCCATTACAATTAAGACCTTTCGGTATTTAAGAGTTCAGCTTCATTTTACATTGAGAGGTTTTCAAAACTGCATTCCTTTTGTAGAAGTTTCTAAAATTTAGGTGTTTGGTCGAATGAAATTTAAATGTGGCATTTGGATGCATTCCCTAGTTCATTTCAATATATTTTGAATTTAAATAACATAGGCGAATTTCAAATACACCGGTTTACATAAATTGTTGATCACTATTGTCTGCACAAGTAACTTGCCAGTCAACCGCCACATGCCGATATTGTTGCCATCACCTGTTGTCATATTTTAAATTTATTTTGTTAACCAATATGAAGTAGTGTTTATTTTACATTGAACAAATGATATTAAAGCATTTCAATATAATATTTTAATTTTATTGTGCTTTTTTTTAGTGCTGACAAAAAAAGTTCGTTGTTCGTGAATAGCTTGTGTTCTACTCATTAAGTATTTCGGGGTTGGCACGTTTTAGGTCGAAATAAAGAAATTATATATATATATATATATATATATATATATATATATATATGGAAAATTGGGGGTATCTTAATTTTCAAAAATATTATAATAATTTTAAGAATTTTTTGTATGATGTAGACAAAA
Source organism: Papilionanthe hookeriana x Papilionanthe teres (assembly GCA_022702705.1). NCBI lineage: Eukaryota > Viridiplantae > Streptophyta > Magnoliopsida > Asparagales > Orchidaceae > Papilionanthe > Papilionanthe hookeriana x Papilionanthe teres. The sequence continues at coordinate 74,605,825 of CM040425.1, read as the reverse complement.
ATAAAAAACTTTCATACTGAATACTGTTAGAACGTAATTCTTGAATTGCTGCTATATGATAAAATCTTATTTTAAGAGAAAGGTATGGAAGAAGATTATAGAAGTGCTGTTAGAGCTCAAATTCTTAAATTATTTCTTGAGTCTCAAGGGGAGGAAAAAAAAATTTGGAGGAAGAATCTTTTGTGCCTGTTTGAAAAAAACTCCTCTTTCCCATTTCTCCTCTATACTTTCTTTTTTAGTTGAAGGAGACATAGGCTCTCTACGCGTTTCAAAAGCAAATAAAAAATACAAAATCGGGAAAGAGGTCCTATCTAACACACCCAAACAACTCACGCAAAAAATAAGAATCTAAGGTCCTCTTTCCTAAAAAAAGACAAAATACAATTCACACGACACACATTAACATCCCAAAAAATCACAAATCAGATAAAACGACATTCAAAAGCTCCCAAGGAATAAGATTAGAGATCCCTACACCATTAGTAAGTAATCCAAATTTAGTCGCCATGTGAGCCGCTTTATTCCCATTCCTTCTAGTATGAGACAACTTAATAGAAAAGCTCTTCGAAAGTTTTAAAATCTTCTTCAAATGAATAGAAATAGTCCAATGAGGATTAATTTGCAAAGATACAACTTTTCTAAATAATCAGAGAATCCGTCTCAAGCTCTACAAATTTCCAGCCCATTCGTTTAGCAAGTTGTAAACCAAAAAGCACAGCATCAGCTTCAGCAATAAGAGGAGACAGAGACACAGCTCTAGTTGTAAACCAATATAAAACAACACCTGAAAAATCTCTAACAATACCTCAAACACTAGCAGCATTAATATTCCAAGAACCATCAACATTAATCTTAATAAAAGGAATATTGGGTTTCAGCCATTTAGTAATTGAAAGACAGGCTTGAGGACAATGAATATTAAAACCAAGATTAATAAGAAATTTATTAAGTTTAGTAGAATTCTTCTTATTAAGACTAAGAAGATTAAGTCCCTTAAAAATATAACCGCCAATATTAATTTAACTGTAACCCCCACAGAAGGAATCATACCAGCATATTTAAAGTTATTTCTTGAAACCCAAATGAACCAGGAAATAACAGCAGGCAGAGAAGCAAAAAAATCCACCCCTAAAGCTTCCAAACAGAAAACATATCAGAAATATTAGCATAATTGAACTTCATATAATTTAACTTCAACATACTAAGACACTGACTTCAAACAACAATAGTAATAGAGCAAGTAACAAAAAGATGATTAAGAGATTCCTCATGAGAATGACAAAAGGAGCAGCACGAAGCCAATCTTAAACCTTTCATTTTAAGAATGTCATCAGTATGAATAAGAGAATTTAAAACTCTCCAAGTAAAGAAAGACATAGAAGGTTTAAGCCACGGATTCCAAATCCACCGCAGATTTAACCCATGAGAGTAAGAAAGAGATTTAGCAAAAATTTTGGTACATAAACCCCCATATTACCTTTAATCCTAAGCACATCCTGCTGATCATCATTAATAGGCATAGAGTAAATGAAATGAGCATCCAAATGATTCACATGATGTTTCAGTTTATGTAAATTCCAATGATTGTCCTGCCAGAAATCCTGAACTTTAATATTAATATCAGCAGGACCACCATAAGAATTATTCAGAGGACCAAAACCCAACCAATCATCAAACCAGAAAGAACAATCGCCTTTACCAATGTCCCAGTAAAGAAAAGCTTCAGCACTGTTAGCTAAATTCAACATTTCTTTCCAAACAAAAGAATCAGAATTCTTAGCAGTAATAGTAAGAGGATGATTAAAACCACAATACTTAACCTTCAAAAAATCAGCCCATAAGGAGTTATTCTGCTTAAATCTGAACCATAATTTCATATAATTAAGCTTAATGGAATCAGATAATTTTCTGAAACCTAACCCAATAGCATCTGTAGGCTTACATAATTTATCCCAACTTCTCCAAGGGATACTTGCCCTCCCAGAAACTTACTAAAAAGAGCTTCAATCTTTTTGATAATGATACCCGACATATGCATAATTTGAGAAGTATAGAGAGGTAAAGAAGTAAGAATGCTTTTAATAATGGTGATTCTGTCACCAAAAGAGAGGAAACAATTTTCCTAAGAAAAAAAATCCTCGTCTTAATCTTATCAATAAGATTGTGAAACATGTTACTTCTAGTTCTACCTTTGGTAAGGTTGAAACCCAAGTAATAAAGAGGAAGCAAATCTCCATTGCAATTAGTAAATTCAGAAATCCAATGCTTCTTAGAAACATAAATACTTTTGCCACAATAAAAGAAAGACTTGGAAGTATTGAAACATAAACCAGAAACCTTCTGAAATAACAAAATCAAATCCCAAATCATTTTAATAGATCTCTTATTAACATTAGTGAAGATGATTATATCATCAGCAAAGCAAAGGTGACTAATGTTAATATTACCTTTATGATAATAGTTTAAGGAAGGATAAGAAATATAAAGGTTATTTAAACTTCTTGAAAAGTAATATAAAGCAATGATAAATAGATAAGGAGATAAAGGGTCCCCTTGCTTAAGACCCTTAAAAGCTTGGAAGAAACTATGCTTATTACCATTGATAATAAGAGAATAATAATTACCCTTGAGAATATTAAGAATGAGCTGACAAAACTTCTTATTTAACCCAATAGCAGCAAGAACGTCCAAAATGAATTCCCAACTAATATTATCTAAAGCTCTTTGAATATCCATTTTAAAAAAAATACTACCATCCCTCTTTTTCAAATCAATATCCTAGAGAAGCTCTTGAACAATAAGGGCATTATCACAAATATTTCTCCCTATCAGAAAAGCAGACTGATTATTACTATTAATCTTGTTAATAATAGAATGTAACCTATTCACAATAATCTTAGAAATAACTTTAGAAAGTACAAAATTCAGACTTATAGGTATGAAATTATCCCAACTATTAGCATTAGCCTTCTTAGGAATTAAAATAATTTTGGAAGTTTTAAAGTAAGTAGGAAGGTCTTTACCTCTAAAGAAGTCCTGAATGGTATCAGTAACATCTTTATGAATGATTTCCCAACCATTCTGATAAAATTTAGCACTAAAACCATCCAATCCAGCAGCCTTACCAATTTCCATCTGATCAAAAGTCTCTTTGATTTTAATAGAACTAGGAATAGCGGTAAGCAAATTATTATCAATAACAAGAACATTATTATAAAAGTTATAATCAATATGGCTCAAAGCCAACTCTTTCTTAGTAAAAGCATTAGAAAAGTAAGCAACACCATCATTAATAATATCATTCTGCTTAGTAAGGACATTACCATCAATAGTAGTAATTTTAGAAATCCAATTCACCTGCTTCCTACTGTTAATACAAGCATGAAAATATCTAGAATTTTTATCACCATTCAAAAAATTAATCTTAGAAGCTTTTTTAGCATAAAAAAGCTCCTCTAAGGATATGGCGTCATTCAAATTATGCTGCCCTTTAATCAGCAGCTCCAGATCAATCTTATTATTAATATAATCATTCTCAAGTAGAGAAACCTCAGCCTCAGCATTCTCAACCTTCCTATGAATGTTACCAAAAATGTTTCAGTTCCAAAATTTAAGAGCCTTGGCAAAATTTTTATGTAACTTCCAAAGCTTAATACCCGAAGGACAATTCATCTCAGCTTTCCAATTGTCTTTAAGAAATTGGAAATAAGAAGAATGTTGTAACCACATACTATAGAATCTGAAAGAGTAATTACTCACAGTGTTACTAACATTAACTTTAAGAATAAGTGGAGCATTGACCCACTTTTTTATGTTTGCAAATTATGTTAATAGCAACGGCACCAAAAACTTGATCCTGCTTTAATATATATATTTGATTTTATGATGGAATATATAATGTGGATTCTATGCAAGTATACATATCGTATCAAGTAATACAGAGCTCTAATGGAGTCCTGGTTATCGATCCCACAGGGAAGTTTTTAAAAGATTTGTAACAGCTAAATTTAAAAAGTATTTATTTACTAATATAGTATACGGAAATTTAGAATACGTAACTAAAGTAAACTAATGCTTTAAATAAAGTTGATTTAAAGATTTCAGAAAAAGTATCCTTCTCCTTGTTTTTAGAAAATTAAGTGAATGATGAATTTAAATAGATTTTTGTATTGTGACAATAGAAAGCATTCCTATTCTTTACCCTTTGGTCCAGGTGCAAAGAATATCGACTAGTCCTATGTTTGATTACCGAATCTGCGGCTAGGTCGGGAGGATATTGGTCGCCACTTCGTAGCTCCCACGTTCCCCTCACCTGAGGGCTAACATCTACACTTCAACTTCAAACAATAGGACCAAATTGAATATTTTAGTCCGTCACACTAAAATGTCCAATTCTACGTCCGATAAATAATATTTTCCTATTTATTTGCACCCTCCTTCCAAGGCTTTTGACTTCCCCGAATATTGGATGTAATCTTTACTATAGTTGATAATTCAACATATTTTAACAAATCAATCAGCCGTATCGAAAAGTAAATTAAGTTTTAAGTAAAAATTATCACAATTTATTTTAATATATTAGACACTTCTATTTAATTTCATCAATTCACATAACTTCATAAACAAGGAGAAATACTAAGAAAACTACTCAGAATGCATGAAAATTAAACAAAGCATGGATTTCATTTAAAGTTAATAACAACAAACAAAGATATTTATCTCGATTTCCTCCCATGCAGTACTCCTCAAGTTCATTCGACTTTTCCTTCTAGTACAACACACTTCTAAACTCACTAATTACACTCTTAAACTCTTAAAATGATACACCAAGTAGACGCTAAGACTCTCTAAAATAGACACAAATCGACACTCAAGAGACACACAAATGACACACAACATACTAAAATTCGTCCTCTATTTATGGAGGTAGCAAAGGTCCAAGGGGTGCTTAAACACCTCTTCAAAAAGTGTCCAGGTTCAACGTATCCAGCATTTTGAACAGTCTCGCCGTCGGCGAGAAACGACCTCGCCATCGGCGAGAAAAGACATTGCCTTTGGCGGGCTTCTAGAAGGTTTCCAAACCCCGCGATCTCGCCGTCGGCGGGCTCGGGCTCGCTGTCGGCGAGGTAGTTGCAAATCCTTCAAAAATTCTCCTCATGATCTTGCGTCGGCGGGCTCGATCTCGCCGCCGGCGACTTAGTTCATTTTGCATGAATTTCTTCCTTTTTTGATCAAATTCGCTCCATCTCATACTTTTTGCTTTCATCACTTATAAATCTTCATTCCTGCAATAAAATAAAGAAAATACCTTTCTTTAAAGTGCAATTTCATAAAAAATGGGTATGAATTTCTTAATATATTTTTCTGTGATCAAGCATGATCAGAGGCATAAATGGACATATGATAAATCTTATATAAAGCAAAAGTATTAATATAATTAGTGTTAGCAACAAATCTATCAAGACACTCAAAAACATTACCTCTATGCCAAGTAAACCTACTGCCATGGTACCCAAGGTCATTAAGATCAGCTGTAACAAGAGTATTATTAAAATCCTCTATAAGATTCAAATTAGGAAAACAACCTCCCTTCTTTTCCATAACCGAAGAGATCATATTAAAGTCCCCACTCATAAGCCAATTCTCATGATTAGGATTAATATCAATAATCTTACTCCAAAGCTCAAGACGAACAGTTTTAGTACAACCGGCATAAATAATCGTAAAGAGAAAAGAAACATTATTAAAATGAATCATTAAATGAAGAAATTGTTGATGATTAATAAGAATATCAATCTTCAAGCAATCCTTCCATAAAAAACCAAATTTTATTATTGACATTAACAAAATAATTAAAATTCCCCAACTTTTTAATATATTTATCATCATTCTTCATAGCAACCAACGGTTCTAACAAACCAAAAAAATTTAATTTAAAAGTACGAATAAGGTTTTTAAGTGTATCAGAAGCACTCTGCTTAGCAATACCACGAACATTCCAAAACATAGTATTAAAATTCATCATTAATAACATTATCAAACTTAGAATTCGAATTAAAACCCTTATTCGTAGCAGCAGAATTTTTACTCCTAGCAACATAGATATTATTTTCAGGGTAAAGATAATTAGAATCGCGATTACATCTGACCTTTCTCTTTTTAGAAGAATGATGAATGGTCCATCCTTCTTCCAGCTCAATACGTGTAAGAGCAGTGTTATCATCTCCCCCAAGTTCAGAGTGCACAACCAACTACTTCGCAAAATTTGAGAAATTATCAACATAAGAAGTATTTTGCAACCCATCCTTATGAGGAATAATGGCCAAAATATTATGTTCCTTTCCAACAACCTGCTTACTAAGAAAATCAGTACTATCATCCAAATTATCATGAAAAACTTGATTATTAGCTTCGACGATCATGTCATTATTAGTAGTAGAATTAAAAAAAATCTTGAATAACATGATTCTTTTCAGGAATATGTTATTAGTAATAACAGAATCACGATTATTATGCAGCAAAACAGAAATATCATCATTGTTCTCAATCCTAAACTTCTCCTTATTACCAGTATCCAAATTTTGAAGAGAATTAAAAACTTTAGTAACAAACAAAGAATGTTGCAAAATAGCACTACTATAAATCTTAGGATTAAGATCAGAATTATCCATATTGGGAATAACTTGCCTTTCCTGAAGACTTTTAGAAACATGTTTAGAGGGCACATAAACATTCTTAGTTTTTTTCAATTCCGGATGAGCATGAAAGCAATGAGTAAGAAGTTGACAAAAAATTTTACAATGAGAACAATAATGTGGCACAAATTCAGCTTCAATTTTTTGCCAATAGCCTATATTAGCATCTTCCAACCAAATGCAATCAGGTAAACTCAAAGTAGCGTCCCTTTCAACCAAAATCCTCGCTAAATCGGGCTTAGAATTATCAGTAGTAGCAACATTAATTTTTAAAGGTTTGCCAAAAATCTCACCCATAGAGTAAAGAACATGTCAATTAAAGAATTGAAGTTTTAAATCAGGAACACGAATCCAAATAGGCACAATAGGAGATTTTTCAGAGGGGTTGAAATTAGGACTCCATTTAAGAAGTTTCACATAAAGCTTCTCAATGATTAAAACTTTTTTAGCAAATAAAGAAGTATAGTCTTCTTCCATTTGCAATTTAATCATAAAATTCCTGTTATCAATCAACCCCAACTTCCAACCACCAACCAAATGCAAATCAGAAAAGAATTTACGTATAATATCGACTTTAGGGTGCTCGAACGAAAATTTACCAATCAAGGTAAATCGTAAATGCTCCATTAGAATTTCAATGTCTTCTTTAGTAAAGATAAGGGCAGGTTTACCATTCTTCCAAGAGGCTTTCTTAAGAAGGTCATTAGCATCACAATCCATCAATTTCTCATGAAAATCGGATGGAAATATGAAATCCCCCATCATAAGGAAATATAATATGATTACATCTGGTACAAAATTACGCATGCTGATTGTGTTTTAATGAAAATAGTGTGATATGGGTGGCAGGCAGGCCATAAATATATATGAATGTATGTACTCTAGTGTCTTGTTCAGTAGCTAGTTTACCTCGAGTTAGTTCGATTACTTCGGCAGGTGGACTCAGACAATTTTATCAGGTGGACTCAGACAACTTTGTCAGGTAGGCTTAGTTCGGCCACCACTAGACTATTATTACCGTCATAGAACCACCATAGTCTCTGACCAACGTTGCCGCTTGACCTTTGCTGCCTAAACATCACCGTCGACATCGCCAGACAACTACAACTACCTAACTCTACTAGTAGAAGTCAAGTCGATAACCCCCACTAGCGTAATATTGCTTTTAGCTAATCAAGTGCCAGTAATATCTTGTAACCTAAATGGACATAATGAATGTATTTCAATTAGGCTTCGCCCTTTGATTTTTATCTTTTTAGATTTTCCACATAAATATTTCTTAGTATGTTGAATTATCACATAATGCGAAGACGTTACTATATTACTTTACTACTATGAATTCTCCTCATGCTCACAACACTCCTTATAAAAATAGAGCTACATGGGAAGTGCTATTTGATAGCCTAATCGACCAACAACCTTAGTTTGGTCAACAATTAAAGAATATTGGGATATTCATGATGATATCATAATTGTAGTTTGAGCTATGGATTTGTCTTTGAATTAAGTCAAAGGATTTAAGCCAGTTAAAGAGGGGTGAGTATGGGATGTAGAGAGGAAGAGATGTTCGCGAGCCCTGGCTCATTGGTAGCAGTCTTTGGTGTAAGTCTCTCAGGTCGGGGGTTAGAATCCCACCCCTTTCGGGAGGATTCAAATAACACAGGACTGGAATGTGGGTCTGCCCCTCAATCAGTTCAACTTATAGGGGTTGATCGGCGGTCTCCGACTGTCGATCAAACCAACAAAAAAAAAAAGAGAGAAGAAGAGTCGGATTCAACTCTTTTTATAGTTGTCCGATGAGGGACCAAGAAGAAACTTCCTCTTATATAAGGGTAATTTCTGAAATAATATATGCAAACTATAATTGCATATAAATTTCTTGGGATTTCTTATTATATTAAACTGTCATTTACTGTCTCCAATGTATAAATTATATCATCTCTAGTAATTTTTTTCTGTGGATGTCGATTTCCGCTACTAACAGCCGAGCCTGTCACAAAAAGCTCGTCGTTTACAAATAACTCATATTCAGATCATTAAGTAGTTCATGTTCGATTCATTCGTTAAACAACTTGCTAAACATGAATAAATTATTAAGCTCGATTTATAAACAAGTCGAACACAAATAAAGATTCGTTCATAAATATTATATTTGTTTTTGCTTGAAATAATTAAATATATAAATAAAAATATTATTTATAATATATTTATTTATTATAGTTTTTAACATTGTATTTTAAACTGCTAAATTTTATTTTTTTAATTATTTTGATGATATAATTTTAAAACTTTTAATTTTAAGTGTCAAATATATATATAAATAGGCAGGATTTCCTATCTGCTATTTTTAGATATGTAAATGTATAAGATTTGGCTGACATGCATATAAATTCTCCTAAACGATTGTGGGAACGATGTGGACCCCGCATGTCTCTAGCAGTGCTTTGTCCCATCACGAACTGGGACGTATTGATGTAACAAAAGTTTTGAGACAACCAACAAGCAAGCCTCCTCGATGATCCCAATTCAAATAAGTATATCAAATTAAAATAATAATTTTTTAATTTAATATTAATAATATAATGAATCAATTTCTTACGGCTAGTTTTATTTGGTGCGTGGTCGTTTTGAAAATATATCAGATTTATTTTGGTAAATTGTGTTTTTGACAGTTTATACATTTTCAAAATGCTGTAAACATTATTCTCTCACCGCATCTATCTAGAGCAGTGGTATCTTTCTGGCTACGGTCTAACTTTTTCAAAAAAATATGAATTTGTAATAGCCACCGCTCATAGCTTATCAGTAGATTATTCAATAAGCTGTAGATGCCCCATACAGACCCTTAAAAATTTTTAAATGCGAACAGACTATACATAAAGTATTTCAATCACATATCGAAAACAAACAATAAAAATCAAACGAGTTGAATACAAATAAGACTTGAGCTCACTCAAGTTTGATTGGCTTACACCCCTACTCCTAGCATTTTGTTATGTGCTCCCGATTATCACAGTTGGGTGATTTTTCTAGAAAAGTTTTCTTTAAAGATTGTTTTGGAAATTACCATTGAGAGAGTTTTTTTTTTTTTTGGACTACTTCATGTAGTCGAGGCTGAGTACAAGTTGTCTAGGACAGATTCCTAATTCAGAGAATTTTGGTCACACAATAGCAGCATGTAAGATTCAAAGTTTCGTGCAACATTATTAGTGAGAATTAACTATAACTATTTCGCAACGAAAAAATTATTACAACATTATTTTTATGATCATTGATTCAACATCAACAAATTTATCATTTCACATTAATCTTGAGACGATCATTACTGATCTCAGAACATTTATTGGGTTAGTCAGACACAATGACACGAAAATTGATCCAATCCGAGTCATATTAAACTCAGATCAAGTCGTTAAACACTTTTGGAAATTTTTCGGTAGTTATTTGGAATGTTAAACAAATTCTAAATAAGACAAGATTATAGTCAAATTGAGCATCTCGACAAGACTAATCAAACAAGCTCAAGGTCACTCAATTCCGACATCATTAAGGCACTTAAATGTTCATAAAGTATTGTCTGATTGAAAGAATCTCTCTAGGCTATCCAGTGGAATGGTATTGATTCTATCCTTATTTTCATAGAGGTATCTCCTAAACTCTATAAATATAGCACTGCCCCCTTCATTAAAGGAGGCTCGACTAAAAACTAGAGGAAAATCAGAGCTTGGAGAAGAAGGGGTTGAGATCTAATGTTCTACTCTGAATGTTCAGTGAATATCGCTTACTCATGCAGTCGTCAACCACTGTTGACCACCACTTATCTGAAATCATTGACCACCACCTTGCTTGTTACTATGAAGCTCTATTGTGTGAGCTTACCAGAACACGCTATTATAGTAGCTGTAGTATTGCGGTGTAGCCTGAGGGAGTTACTGCCCCTTCTACCCTCCATTCTTATTTGATTTTTTACTTTATTTAGCCTTTCCTTTTCTAACACTTTTCTTGTCTACCTACTCCTTTTCCATCACCTTTCTATTTATATTTCCTACCCATCCTATCTACTATGCCTAATTATATATAAGTGTTGTTTGCATTGGTTATGGTCAGATTTTAGTCTTCCAAATTTTCAGAGTACTGTCAAAGCCCGTCGCCGTTGTTTTCCCTTATAGGGTTGTATTCAAAGGCGAAGATGGACTCCGATTGTAACTCGCCCGATAGGATGATCTTCTTCAAATGTTTGAGTCATGCTCCACCTATAACTCAATCCCGCAGTGATATTTATCCTTCCCTAATTTCTTTCGCCGCTCTTCCCTCTACTGCACTGGCCTTCCATCCCCTCTTCCTGCAGTCGTCTAGCAATCCAACCGCCTCTCAACCATCGCACAAGCATTCTGGTCCCTCTTCCTGCCAATGTCCTTGCTTCCAACCACATTTCAACAACTGCACAAGCCCTAAAGGCCCCTTCCCATTAATGGCCAGACCCCGAGGTACCGGTTCCTGTTGTTCTTCATCCCTTAGCACCGACTCCTATTGTTGTCCAGTCTATTTCCACCTCCCATATTTCCTTCCACGCCGCTGCCACTTGTTCTCAGCCTCCTCCCAATAAGACATCCTCACTTCTCTATCATCTGACACTATAGCCCCGAGTTGTCAACCATCTTCTAGTACGATTGCAGCTTTCGTCCCTCCCTTCTGGGCTGCTGCTCTCCTTTTGAGAGCTACTTTTGTGTTTTGTGTTGTTTCATTTTAGTTTTGCAATGTGTATTCGTTATGTGTTGTTTACAAGTTTGTGTTTTATGTTAAGGATTTATTGTTATAGTTTTGAAAATTCAACAACAAAATCTATCTTTTGGTCGTGGTTTGGGTTAACTCCGGTATTAAGCTCCATGTAGATTCTTAACGTACGTTGCAGTGAAACGAATAACAAAGTAATGAAGTATCCTACTGAACAACGCACCCTAAAGGTAGTGTAACAACGCACCTCAAAAGTAATTTAAAAACACCCATAAGATAGTGAAATGCTCAACCCACATTATAATGTAGCAACACACTCTAAGAAGGTGTATCAACACCGTTAGATGGTGAAACACGCTCCCCTCATACTGTGTAGCAATGTACACCGAAGACATTGTAACGATGCACAACATAATACTGTTGACCTCATTTTCGATGAGGTCTTCTCTCTCTCTTTAGATCTTGGGATCTCAGCTTGCAGCTTTTCCTTTCGACTATCTTAGAGGACTAGAAGTGGAACCCACCCTTTAGAAGTCCAAACACCTCTTGACTCCTTGCAAACCCCACAAGCTTGATTGTAGACCCCTAATCACCTGGAGGGTTGAAATCAAATGTGGAAGTTTAAAGGATGAGTTCCTATGGACTCTTTAGCCTCAGGATCGCTCTGGTGATCCGGTCCAGTGAAGGGCCGACTTACACACACACTACACTTATACACTACACTTTCACACACCTCCTAAAACCACACCCATACCCAACTTGACCTCTTGACTCATGCAGGTGATTCACATGGATGGTTCTTAACCCCTAAGCCCTTGGCTAAGAGGGTTAGGAACAGCATAACGAATGCCTCAAATGAGTCCCTTCATGGCTCATGTGGGCTTGATATGGTTTCATGGCTCAACCAAAATGATTTTATTCCACTTACATTTACCCAATCTTCAATTTTCTAAATTTTTAATTTTTGACCCCCGGGACCCCAGACCCGCCTAGCCTACCCAAAACCCTTGAAATTACCCAAAATTTTCAAAATTCTCCAAAATCACCCAAATTCCTCAAAATCAATCTCAAACATTCTTCCACCACTCAAATTGACCATTTTTACCCAAAATACTCAAAATTCCAAAAAATACCCCCCAATACCCTCTAAATTACAAAAATGCCCATCTTGACCCAAAAATCCAAAAATTCAGAAAATTCCCAGAAAATTCCAAAAAATCCCAAATATTCCCAATTTCATTTTGTCCAACTACACCATGGTCCAAGTTTGTCAATTTACCCCACTTTTGTCAAAATCCCCAATTTGACCCATTTTAACCCAAAGTGAACCCAATGTCAAACCAAACCTACCCAATTGACCCAAATTCTGGTCCAATTCAATTCTAAACTTCAATTCAACATCCCCAACACCAATCTAGACCAAATCCAAGCCCAATTTGATTAGTATTTGAATCCAATTTCACTTTTGACCTTAAAGCCCAATTTGGACCCATGACCCAAACTTAGCCCAAACCAAACCAATTCAACTCCAATTGACCCCAAACCTTTTATAAACCTTCCCTAACATCCACACAAACAAAATAATAACATAATTTTCCCAAAATTTGGACCCAAACCCCACTCAAATTCAACCCAAAACCTAAAAGCCCAATTTTGATCTAAACCCAAACTTAACCCAAATAGACCCAAACCCCAAAATCCAACCCTAACAAAAGTTGAAACCTCTTTGGCACACTCTCATAAACATTTCCCAACATTAATTTTACATCAATTTCAACCCTAGCCCAACATTGGCCCAAATTAGCCCAATTTGACCTACATTGGCCCTTTACCAAAGAAGCCCAAATCCAACCCAATTCAAACCCAAATCACTCCAAACTTGTTTCAAATCAATCATGACACGTCCTTAGACAAAACTCAACATTTATTTGGCATGGCCCATTGCAAATTTTTCTATTCAAAAGCCCATTTTCAAACCTAAAGGCCCACTTCCTTAAACCTCTTTAAAAGCCCACCCAAGACCATTTCAAAAGCCCAAGTTTTCAATCCAAAGCCCACATGACATTTCTCCATATCATCCATTTAATCAAAATCACCCCTAAGTTTCAAAATCATCATTAAACCGTTCCAAATCAAGCTTCATGAAAATTCTCCACCAAAATACCAAAATTCCTAAATTCTACTTCCATGAAATCGACCAAGCTTTATCCTAAGCCATAGCAAGCCATGAAGCCATTCTTAAGCCACATGCAAGCCATGTGAGTTGTTTACATGTGACCTTACTACATTGGGCAAAAGGAGGAGGTCCTTTAAGCACTTCCTAAAAGCCATTAACCTTACTTATGATTCCCCTTAACCCAAATATAATCCAAATATTCTTGGATGGAGACTTCTCCGCTTAAGACCAGCTGACCCAACTGATTCACCCAGCCCAAAACCAGGTCTTGGGGAGGTGAACCAAACTCAAAATCATGGGTTGACCAATTTGAACCTAAAATGAGCCTCTCCCCATTCCATTTCAATCCAGCCCCTTTACACATGTCAAACTGCAATTGACTGCACCATTGCCAACCCCTGACCTCACTGATCAAGATGGTGACCGAGCTCTGGCCGGCCAGCCACCGAGCCGCCGGAAAACACCATGGCCGAAAGCTCACATGTGAGCCAACATTGAAATTCCCCTCGTCGAAGTGTCCCGCCCACCGAACAAGCATGGTTGTTCTTCTCGCATGGAGCAACTGATCCCAAGCCTTAAACCCCCCGGGAGGCCCTCCACCCTCTCCTATTTAAACCTCACCCCTCTCGGCCATGAGGAGGTGTTGAACCAACCTTAAGGAAACTCGCCAAAATCACTCCGCACTCTCCCCCACACTTAGAGCATTTGATCCCCACTCGCTCTATAGCCCTAATCCCCACTAATCGAGCTCAATTCTCAGTGTCGAACAGGACATTCCCAAATCCTCCACCAAAGTCAAATTAAACTCACCCACACCTCGCACAAGACCAAGAGAAGGAGTTCCCAAGTGAAAGCCCCTCTCCAGTGCCACCCACCTGTTCCGGACTCCAAAGGTTGAAATCGACCGTGGTCGAAATCATACCTGAGACAATTCACTGTGCCAAGGGACTTCATCCTGAGCTTGCTTGGACCCAATCAAAGGTGACACAACTCTCAGATCGAAGTTTCACTTCTCTGAGCAAAGGTATGGACTCACTCTTCTTCCCGAGCTTACAGAGATTCTCCATTTAATTTGAATCAATTTCAATGCATGTTTACCGTATGGATGTGTTCGTCTCTTTAAGACGAATCCATAGAGTATAAGAACACAAAAATCCGTTGAGAATCGAGCGAGAAATTAGGGTTAGAAGGTTGACGGTCACGGTGCACACCCGCCGTAGACGATGACTGGGAGCCGTCGGATCGAGCGTGTATCGAGCAGACGGTCTGGATCGAGCCGGACAGCGCGATGGTACATGAACAGCGGGCCACTAGAAAGCTGAGTCAGATGGCGGCGCCGAATCAGAGCGCGCCGCGTGGCCCTTCGGAGCTGCCGAGGATGGCGTGGCACCGCGTGGATAAGTAGAAAAATAGGGATTTTTTCTTATTTATTTAATTACCAGAAATTAGAAAATTCATAACTTTGTGTAGGAAAATCTTAAAAATAAAATAAAAATAACCTCTTGCTCAGTGAACAGAGGAGAATAATGTGGAAAAGAAATCATTTAATTTCATTGAATATTTGATTTTTAATGATTTATTTACTCTCTGCACATTTTCAATTCTCCATGCATGTATACAATTCACCATGGCATGAGACCATAGGGCTTTTAAGCCTTCGAATTTGGGACATTCCCTGAACTTTCCAAAGTCGAGGCTATCCCTATGAAGAGTTATTGATTTTTCAATTCTAGTGTCACTATTCCGAGTATTTTAATTCCAATAATTAGCATGTTGTGAAATAAATTCTAGGAAAATTTGGTGATCTTTCTTATGACTAGAGGACCCTAGGGAAAATAGGTTTCGAGTTGACTCACTCGTAATAACCCTAATCGGCTTAAACACCCAAAATGGAGTTTTAATTAATTAGAGCTAATAACACATCAAATTGACTTGTAATCAATTCTCCACTAACCTTTAGGATCAGAGGAACCCACCATAAAAGTTTAAAGTCAATTGGACTTAGTTAGCCTTATCAAATGGGTTGATTAAGCCATTTAGCCAAACCTAAACTTCAAAAATTCATAACTTTCAAAATACTTCTAAAAAATTCACCAAATTGGTTTTGGAGCCTCTCTGATATCAGGGGAATTTAAGAAAATTAAAATTACAATTTTCCAAAAAAAATTGATTTGTTGTATTATTTTAATAGTTTTAATAATTAAAAATAATAAAAATCACAACAATAATAAAATTCACCAAAATGTCACATTTTGAATTTTAATCACTTAGGAACAAACCCCATATTTTTCTTAAGTCTTTATGATGAGATATCAAATTTTAAAGCCCTATGGTAATTTTAAAATTAAAAAAATGTATTTTCTAGCATTTCCACTAAAATAATTCTAATAAATCAAAGAAAAATCAAAAAATTATAAAAATTGGTTCTCTGGTTTCCTTGATATCAGAGAGATTTTTGAAAAATATAAAATTCATTTTTCAACCTTTATTTTATTTTTAAATTAATTAATACTCCAAAAATCAAAATAATTATAATAAAAAGAATATAATTCAAAAAATCATCAAACTTGGTCCAAGTGGTCCTCTAGTCATTAGGAATGTCTCATAACTTTCTTCAGGACAGAAACTTTCCCTTGGTCATGTTGTTGAATTTTCTTGAAAATCATTATTTTCCACCAAAAATAATTACATAAATAAATTAAATACAGAAAAATCACATTTTCTCCTCTAATGTCTTGATTGATATATGAGTGAAGTCACATAAAAATTTTAAATTCATTTAAGCTCAATTTAGTGAGTTATGGAATTAGTAAGTTTAAAGGGCAAAATGGTAATTAAAATTTTAACCTATAATTAAAAATTTTAGGTTTAATTAAAAGGGTGGGTAAAATATTTGATACTAAGTTGATTTTGGATGTTTTAAACTTAGGTAGTTAAAGGGTAGAAACCTACCAATAAATTTAAAAATAATTAAAATAAACCTTAATTAAATAATTAATTAAACTTGGAAGAATAATAAAAAATTGGAATCATTAAAATAGGGATATTATTAGGAGGAGATTTGTTCTTTAATTTAAGAATCCCTAAATTAATTACCTCAATAATATTTAATTCCTAATTCAAATGATAATCCAAATTCAAGATTTAAAATGCTAAAAGACTTAATCATTAAATTAAATTAAAGTTAAAACATTTAAATTAAATCCTTCTAAGATTTCAATTAAATTAATATTTTAACAATTAAAATTAAATCATCTTTAAAGCATAAAAAATAAAATATTAAATTAAAATTAAAATTAAATTAAATTAAATTAAATTAAACTAAATTCAATTCAATTAAATTAAAACATATTAAATTAAATTAAATTAAATAAAAAATAAAATCAAGTTAAAATAAAATTAAAATAAAATTAAAAAATAATATTAAATTAAAATTAAAACTAAACCAAATTAAATTAAATTAAAATTAAATATAACATCACCTAAGACATAAAGAATTCAAAATAAATCTAAAACAACTTGAACATTATTCCAAACTTAAACCCATTAATTGAAATTAAATTAAATCAGAAATCACTTGAACATCAATTTGCCCTCAAAAGCTCTTATCGTCATAACTCCTAAACGGAGTATTAAGTGAAGTGTTACTTCACTTATAGGATATTCAAATGTCCTAGTTCACTAAGCAAGAGAACAAAACTTGAACTCCTGGACGATTAATTCACTCGTATAATTAAATTCTCTTGGACTTAAAACAATCCTAGAGGTATTGAAAAGATGTTTTAAGACTCGTCTTAAGCACTTCCTCAATATGATAGGATATTTATAAGAACAATTGAACTTAATTGTTCTTTGATGAAGAAAATCGACTTAAACCAAAACACAAGAACCTAGATGTCATAGGTGGTGACTAGCTATAGGATTAGTAACTTGGTAAAAACCAAAACCTTTCCCTTAGCTTTACCTAGGTACTTGTTGGAATACTTAAATGCTCTGATATGTGTTTTAAGTGCAGCTTGGGATGACGGGAAGACCCTCCAGGTATGCTTTTATTTTATTGCAATTTACTTAATCGCATCACACTTACTTTTCTTGCATGATAAACAACTGTTGCATGAAAACCCACATCTTTAAGATAGTCCCTAAAACTGAAACTAAAACTAAATTAAAAATCATTACAAGATAAAATTCACCACCACAACATTTCAAAATATAAAATAACTCAAAATTTAATCACAAACAAAACAACAAAACTACAACTACAACTAAATTAAAACGTCTTGTTGGATGATCGAGAATACCTCGGATGATGTAACCTACGTATTGCTAACGGATTTCCCACGGTCTAAATGAAAGTGTGGAACTCATTTAGTTGAGTTTAGCAAATTCATCCGGACTAAGTGAATCCGATAAAAATAACGATGCCGTAAGGATGGAACTGTGGGATCTTAACCGGTGTTGTTATAATCAACTTTAAGATTCGTTTTAATTAAAACATAGAAAACACTATGGAAATTAAGACCTTCTCTAAACCAAAACACTTCTCTCATCTCTTGATTTATGATTTCTAAACCTCCGCAACAACAAGGAGCTCGGAGCATGGTGGGCAAGCACGGCCATCTTCGTCAAGAAAACAACTCTACATCGCCTAAACATTGCTTAGAATTAAATAACTAAACCATAGGACTTCGAGGTAGTTTGCTCAGTGCAACATAAATCCTTAACCTTTTGTTAGGCATTTGCATTGCAAATTAAGCCCTAACCGGTCTTAGGATTCCGAGGTAGTCTTCCGATACGACATAAACCCGCACATCTTCGAGGCTATTTATGTGATGACATCATACGAATATAAGTCCTAATTAATTAAAATTGGCAAGATCAAAACATTAAATAAACATTAGGACTTTCCTAAATTCAAGCCAAACAATAGGATAGTCGGGAAATTACCGAAGTTCGCTTCGAATTTGTAATTTTTCCTACCTTTCTTCCTTTGAATTCCCAAAATAAAATGTTCCAAATTTGATCCATTCCCTATTGAAATTCCAAAATTCAATCCCTTGAAAACTTAAACTTTGAAATTCTTGAGAGCAGAATTACTCGATTATTATCGAGAGTTTTCTTAAGTGATTCCCGTCATTTAAGATGTAATTAACTATGAGGGCTTACCCTTATAGGGAACTTTAAGAACCAGTGTAATATAAACCCTGCTTAATTCCTTTATATTAAGCAGAGGAACTTGTCGGCTTATAAAATTGGTTCGCAAACCAAATGGATGTCACAAATCTTCTAGTTTATTTAATCGAGCCCCATCATCAAGCAGTGTGTTTATTCTCCGGGATAGATATACAGTTTGTGGTATGGTGCTCGTTTATATAAACTATTCGGGATGTGGGATCGACTTGATTTCATATCTTAAAATTTTCAAACTTAAAATTATTTTCAAAATCAAATGCTACTTTCTAAATTATATATATATATATATATATATATATATATATATTTAAATCAAATTTCAAATCTAAAAAATATGCCGACAAATACCCCGTAATAATTGCTTACGATGTTCACGCTCATGATATAGTGACTTCCATATGACTCGTGAAACTCTCTCTCTCTCTCTTACAACCACCACTATGACTTTTGTAAATAACTATTACTTAAGTGGTCCACAACTCATATAGCTCCCCAACTAAGGCCTCTACGGTATACATATGTTGTCACAACTCATGTAGCTCTCAACTTCGATCTTTATGACCAACAAGTGTTATCACAGTTCAAGCAGCTCCGAACTTTGTCCTGCAGTCTACAGATGTCACCATAACAGCTCCCAACACCGGGCTATGGGGCCTATAGATGTCATCACAATTCACACAACTCGTAACTATGGCCTCTTTGGCTCATGGACTTTATTACAGCCCACACAACGTTCTATGTGACCAACTACGACCTACACGACTAATAACTCACGTAGGTCTGAACTCTAGCCTCTATGATCTATGGATGTTATTCCAACTCCCTACCGTGGCCTTTATGATCAACCAACACTCCTAAAGATACAATCAACATCTCACATTAGCAACTACTACCATGACTTTCAACAACGTCCTTTACGACAAATTGACAATGCAACCACCGTCAACACTATTCATGACAAACTACTACATCCATAACAAATGACCATGACTTTTGCAGCTCGTCACATCTTTTTGTTGAAATACCATTATGCATAAACCTTGTAATTTCATTTTTCTTAACTCAGAAGAAGATTAGGTATGTTTACTCACCATTATATAATTGATTTTTTCAACTAGTTAGTTCACTTGATTTTATGTCATTTAGAGAAGTTTTCACATAAAAAGTCTAAAAAGTCGGCCTGTCTCATCCAAATTACTTCTCATTTATTATCCGAGAGTGTGTTGGATTTTCGTACAATATTAAGACATTAAATAATCACTCTACTATCATGAATCTTTCGACGCACATTAATCCTTTTATCTTCTTTCTTCTAATGAATTTTCTTAAATAAATTTTGTTATATCTCACATATTAAATATAAGTGTGAAATGATGAGAACTATTCCACAATGAATTTTTTTAGGACATTTATTTCACAATTATTTATGATTCTTTTTATTTTTTTAATGAAAAATAAAAAAAAATATTTTATCTAGCAAATTAAATTTATCAATTTCCATATACCAAAGACTATAAAATTAACATGCCCATGACATGTAGGGCTGGCAATTTGGCTCGTTGTTCGCGAACAGCTCGTGTTCGGCTCGTTAAGTAGTTCGTGTTCGGCTCGTTCCTTAAGCCTAACGAGCCGAACACGAACAAATTTTTAAGCTCGAAATGTTAACGAGCCGAACACAAACAACTATTTGTTCGCTCGTGTTCGGCTCGAATTGGCTCGAAATAAAAAAATAATTATATAATTATTTATATAATAATTTATTATATATATTATTATATATTAATATATTATATATATTTATATTTAAGTTTAAATCATAACTGCTTGTGTAGTAGCGTGGTTATGCTTCGTTTCAATTCATTTAGTCTGGGTTCGAATCCGCATTGAACGTATATTTTTCCAATTAATTTTAACGAGTCCAATTTCGAGCAGAACACGAACGAGAATATTTAATTCGAGCCGAACACGAACACACCTTTCACGAGCCATTTCGAACACGAGCCGAGCTAATTTCGAACATATAGTTTCGAGCTAATTTCGAGCTAATTTCGAGCCCATGTAAAAAACTCCTACAATATGATTCTTTTTAAAAAGATTCAAAACACATAAAAATTATTTTTAATATTTTTAAAATGATTTTAATTTTTTAAAAAAGATAAAATAAAATTCGTAAAAAATAAATAGAATAAATAAAACGTAAAAGTAAATAAAATAAAATTAATCCTAAATAAACCTCTACTATCCAACACGACACACGTGCGAAGTTCTCAGCAAACGGAAAACGTTAAGCGCCTCGAGCGCCAACAGCCCCCGGGCACCTCGGGCATCTGCATCGGCTATTCGGCATCTTCCTCTCCCAAATTCCGATTCTCAGCATCTTCCTCCTCAATCAAACGGCCCTGATCTCCCCTCCATCCACCATAAATGCCTTCCTCCCGCACACCTCACCTCCGCCACCAAAAACCAGTTCCTCTCTGCTCCTCTTCCTCCTCCCCAAATGGAGCTCATCCTTGAATCGGCGCTCGAAGCAATCGTATTCCGCTATTCTGCAACCCTCGCCGGCCACATCTGGACCTGCATCGCCTTCTTCGCTGCAGCCCTAGGCCTCTGGCGCCTAAGCTTCTTCGGATCTCGATCCGAATCCAAATCCATCGCCCCCACTGTTCACGTTCCCCCATCGAAGCCGGCAATAATCCCCTCGGCGGTTGTTTCACCGGTGTTACTGGATTGCACCGATCGGATTGGAACCAAATCGTCGACCAAGGGGAGGTTCACCGCTTACTTCCTCGCCGATGAAGAGACTCATGGCAGCGATGAGGGCGAGGAGTGCGTACCTGAAGGATTTAGTAACGGTGCAGACTGCTGGGATTGTTTGGATTGGAGATGGAGGGGGGATCTGGGTTGGTACGCTTGTCAGGATCGATCGGCCATTAACGGCAGTGTTGTGAAGCTATGGAACAGTGGCCGGAGAGGATTTCCGGTAGTGCCGCTGGTTAGTGAGCAGTGGAATTAGGCGTGGAATGGGATTTGTAGATAATTATTATAAAGTCCTGCGTTCGCCAGCACTAAAACGCTGTATTGGCCAGCGCCAGGCTTGGCGGCGATGCTTCGCCGGAGAATTTTTTCATTCTGTACCTGTTTCTTTCTCCTTTGCAACGAAATCAAAGGGTTTTTTTTTTTTTTTAAACCCCTTCCATTATGCCTTCCTCTTCTTTCTTTTCCGCTCAGTCCGAATTACGAAGTAATATTATGATTTAGTAATATCGTCGCTATATTATTAATCTGCACTTACTTTTTTTTTCAAATGGTTGGCAATTTACTTCATGAGATTTATAATTTATTTATATAAATAATAATAAAAAATATTTTTTTTTATTTAATTTAAATAATTTAATAATTTTATTTTAATCTATTTGATAAGTCACTAATAAATTTTTATCATTCAACATGAATCTCGACGTAATCTTTTAACAAAAAATATTCAGATTACAATTAAGAATTATCTTGAGCTACAATTTCAGCAAACTTATAATCAAACTTAATCAGCTCCAGGAGACAGACACAATAATATAAAAATTTGTCGAATATTGCTTGTAGTCGAATCGAGTGTCTCGATAAGACAAATCTAATGAGCCCAAGATTGCTTAATTTCAACATCGTTAATGTACTCAAATGTCCATCAAACGTCGTATGATCGAAGGAAGTCTTCCGGACCGTCCGATCAAAATGGTTCATATTATTACATTAATTGCACTCAGAACAATATAAGTAGTGTTCCACCTGGTTTGATAAAAGGCTGAAGTTTTGAGAAGAAACAGAAATTCAGTAACACTCCTGCGTTCGTCAAACTACCGTCAATTGTCATCGACCGTCGTCGAGCACTAATGTTGTTTTTAACTGTTGACTGCCGCAAACCACTGTCAATCGTTTCCAAAAACATTTGATATATCGGCCGCCGTCAATCACCACTAACCACCATCAATCATAGTTAATTGTCGTCAACTAACACTTGCCCACCTTCGACGATTACCATCGACCGCCACCCACTTCTTACAATAATTTTTTTTTTTTTTTTTTTTTTTTTGTGCATTGACATTGTAACTCCGAAGATTGCTCATCTTTTTCCTGTCTGTGGGACGGAGACTGTACATGTAATATCCATTTTATAGTGGATTCTTCAGCTGGGCTAGACCTCGTCATTTTTTCTTTTTATGGGTTTTACACGTAAAAAATTTTAGTGTCATCACTAGTTATTTTCTCTCATTGTGTGTTGAATCTTCGTATCATGCTAAGCCGATAACCCATCACTCTACGGCCACAAATTTTTGAGGACGCATAAATATTTTTTGTATATTTGATAATTTGACCGCCCTTAAAAAAAATAATGCTGCACTGCCCTGATCCGAATATGCTACTGGACATTCCCAAATTCTTTTTTGTTTTTGAACACGGACAAAATGAAGATATTGATGTGGATAAATACGGCATTTAAGTCTTTTTTCAGATTTTAATGTCAGGTATTTTTTTAGCAGAAACCCAATGATTTAAGATTTGTAAATTAATTTAATCTAAAATCAATAAGTGTTATGGATATTAATCATTACAAGATATTACATTGGAAGAAAATAACACATCAATTTGACGTTTCGTAAAAAGTGACGATGAAATTTGTAAAAGTTATTTTAAGTGAAATTTATTCTTATCATTTTAAGGAATATAAAAGTAATTATGAACTTGAAATTAAGAATAAATTTATTTTTATATCTTTTGATAAGATATTGATAAACAAAAGTTTATTTATGCAATAATTTGGGTGATACAGATTTTGCCGTATAAGAAGCAGTGAGCGTGACTTGAGTGCCCTCTAGCGAGCCGGTCGGTGCCCAATTCAATGATTGAGGCCGGTGAGGGTAAGTTCTACTGTCACTCAATTTAAAATCGAGGCATTTATATACATACCAACTAAAGCTTACGTATTTGCATGTCCAACACTTAAATTTTATTTTTTATATTTCCACCCGTCAAATCTTTGTATCACATCAAAATATCAAAATTTTTGTATATATAAAAATATGTCAGTACGAATCTCGAGGCAAATAAACGACTCTTGAGCATGACACTGATGGTCAGACATGGTTGTTGACAACTGTCCTAAACTAAATGTTGGCAAAGGAGGCATCGTATCCTAACAATCAGCGGAGTATGTGAGGAGATTATACAGAACGGGGATCAGTCTTTAAGACGATTAATAAGAGGCACTCATTTGGATTAGATATCAATCTAATCAAGGCTTACAGACGTCGATAACATTCATCGATCGAATCAGTCTCTGACCTTGTTATTGGCGAATATGAGAGTAAATGAGTCCAACGCAAGCGAGCTAGAGCTTAGCTCGTGTTTGACTCATTAAAAAATACCACTGTTCGTGTTCAGCTCATTTATATTCTGAACACAAAAAAATTGTTCGTGTTTGACTCATTTGCTTAGCGGGTCGAGCACGGATTGTTCAAGAAAAAAAAAATTGATTACCCCAGTTAGCTATTCCAGACTCAGCTTGTTAAAAATATCTTTGTTTATGTTCATCTCGTTTATATATCAAACTCAAAAAATTTATTTGTGTTTGACTTGCTTGTTTATCGAGCCGAAAATGAGCTATTCACGAACAATGAGCTATTTTAATAACCTTAATCACATAACCGTAAAATGTTAAGGGTAGTACACGATTTAAATCTCGTTATTTATATTAAAATATTAATTTAAATAAAATTTAATATATTTTTATTCTATTGTTAGTTTGTAATTTTAATTCATTATAAATCTTTATAGTGTTGTAGTAAATTAAAATATTTAAAAAAATATTCATTATATATATATATATAAAATCAAAATGAGCTGGATACGAACGATCAAAATTTTGATTGCTTTCGGCTTGTTTATATATCAAGCACAAAAAATTTGTTCGTGTTCGGCTCGTTCGCTTAGCGAACGAATCCAACACGAACTATTTAACGAGCTGAACATGAGTTATTCGTGAATAACGAGCCGTTTTGACAGCCCTATGTGTTAATAACTCTATAATTAATAAAAAGTCCCACTGAAAGTTATTAATGGGGTATATATCATAATTAATTTGATGGTGAAACTTTTCCTCTCATCGTGAAGCACATCTCAATACTATTGGTGGGACAGAGATTGGTGACCCGTAATGGAAATCCTGTTCGCTTGCTCCTTAATACATTGCTCTCAAGTCACTTTTTCAAAAGTGATTTTGTTTCTTGTTGGAAAAAAGTTGCATCGACAGATCATTAGGAGTTTGGACAGTTTGCGACCGCAGAATTTTAAATTTTTAATAAGCCGGAAAATTTTGCCATCCGCTTATATTTTATCACTTTGAATTGAATTCATATAATACAACGCTAATATAGGTCTAAGCATTGAGATTGCTCTCAAGATATTTTGATATAGTAATAACAAACTATCAACATCACTATTTCTTTGTACTAAATTTAATATTTTTTAAAAAAGTGATTTTCATTGATATGATCATTGGAATTGCAACTTGTAAAGTTCATTAGGTTTAGAGAGTTTTAAACTCATATTATGTTAAATAACTATATAATTTGGAGGCGAAGGAGTGCAGCATAATAATTCTTAATTTAGACTTGATTTAACCTAAATCCTGCCAAACAACAAAATTGATATAGTTCGATCTTACATGATCTTAAATCTCATTTTTCCTCGATATAATAAATCTTGTTGGAAGAGGATTTACAAGATTTAGAGAAGCTAGAATGCATGAAAGAGGGTGAGAGGAAGGGGGAGAAAGACGGAGTACCTTACCCGATGATTTCAGGTAGGAGCGGAGTGTAAGAAGGAGAAAGATGGGAGTTTAGGAGGCCTTTGTGTGCTAATAACATCGTGGTTTATAAGAGTTCTTTGGTTGAAGACAAATATAAATTGTAGACTCTCTATGCTGCAAATGCAATATTGAGCGATGAAGTGTTGGATTCAACAACTTTGTTGAATCATCATAATTTAAAGTGGTAAGGAAGAGTTAGGCCTCACATTCCTGGAAAGGTCCTAAAATAAAAGGATGTATAAGTTTGCAAGGAAAGTTCTAGTGATGATAAGATCATTTTTATCTTACACAATGTAGTGTGGCACTAAGTTGTACCAATATATCATTTAATATAAGGAGAACCACTTTAATGTTGTAGAGCCTAATAACAAGAGATTGTTCTTTACAACAAAATATTTATAAATTATGATTTATTTTTAAAACCATAAAAGCTACTATTGGATGGAAGTATAATATTTTAATTTTTTAAAAATGATAAAAGTAACTCTAAGGTATATATTTTGTCATCAAGGTTGATATTCATAGAACTTAACCAACTTTTGAACTAATTAAGTTCTTTGATAAGTTCAAAAATAAAAGCTTCTTCATATATCTTGAGATTAAAAACCTTGTGCATCAGATGCATCTCAATAACAATAAAGGTCTCCTTGTCTATATCTTTAATATATCCCATAGAAGTTTATATGATCATAGTTGAATTTTGATGTATTTTGGGTAAGAGATCTTCCAATTTTGAATTCGTGATCATATAAGTTCTGATTTCAAAAAATTACAGCTAAATTGAGCACGTTGATAATACATGCATAATAACATTGAAAGTGATCCAATTCAAATCCAAATAAACTCATAACAAACATTTGATGCATTAATTGGAGGGCCAAAAATATATATAAATTTGACATGATTGTACCCAAATTAAGTGGCTCAACAAGAGAAATCCAATAAGTCCAAGGTCATTTATGTTTGAGGTCTTTAAGCCACTTGAATTATTTTAATAAATAGCTTGTGATTAAAGGAACCAACACGGACCATCCAATTAAGTGTTTTGGGAAGTTGGCCAAATTTAGAAAAATGTCCCTCCTAAAAGCTTCTAATCAGTCCCTAACTCTTAATATGACGTGGGAGGATACGAGCTAAATACCAAAGCATAACTCGTAAAAAAATTGCATGTAAAAGAACAATCATTGTCAGCTATCACCTTTAATTATTACCACAATTGTTGTAGCCACTAAACTTTAATTATTTTAGCCCAAATGCTACTGTTGTTGCCACTAACTATATTTTTTTAGCCAACTACAGCTATTGCTGCCATCAACTATTGTTATTATAATATAACTATAGTCAGTTTAGCTAATCAATTACTATACAATATTAATTATCAATTTTTGTATTTCAGATCAACAGAAGAATGAACTTATATACTTGCAATTTCCTAACACAATATTCTGACTGGGCCAGAGCCGATAGTTTTTTCATTTTCGGTGTCTATTCATATTAAAACACCGATTGTCCCTTGCATTTATATCTACGTTTGTGTTATATACAAAGCCATTGCTTAATATTTCTCCACCATTACAAGTTTTTAGCACAGAACAATCTTATAATACCTTCATCATGTTTACAATAGTTAATAAAGATAACATTTTATTTGCTTCTTCTAATAAATTAAACTCTCTACCAACAAATTTAACAATTAGTAAGATAAAAGTGACATACAATCTCTAAGTTAAATTATTAACTACTGATGAGCTTTAATAACAGGCCTAATTCTTCTGCGTCAAAGACTGACAACTGGTGCCTGCTTGGCTTATGAGTACCTTTCCTAGTATAAATGCAATATATATTTTGTCCTTGAATAGCTTTAGTCGTCCCTATTAAATCAAACCAAACTCATTCACCTAATTTATAATTATGGCTGATTAGGGGTTCTTAATTAAATGCAATTAAGAAATTAAATACTTTAATTTGGTTGCTTTGCTTTTTAGCTTTAATAAATCTTCTAGAGCCTGCATGATTTAAATATTTATTGTATCAGAATTTAATATTGCCTATCCTAATCATCATCATGTGACCATTTATTTTGTATTTGGAAATATAGGATGGAACCCTAATAAATAAAGGAAGATTTACAAACATGCCACTCGAATCCTATGTAATTACATATCTAAATATCTAAATTTTAAGTTTTACACACATACCGCTTTACATGTTCAATAAGAAGTGTACGAGGGTGAAAAGTTAAAATGAATTTGGTTTTGATTTGATATAAAGGTTTTGGGTGGTATAAATGTGAAAAAGTGAAGTTTAGGTGTTAGATATGTAAATACATGTTTAAGAATACGAAATTGCTGGACAAATAAAATCAAACGGTGGTTAGAAGCATTAATTATCGTTGAAGATAGAAATCATCGTATAATTCATCACAATTAAGACTCGACGAAAATTTTTTGCATCAGGACTCCGCATATAGAGCTACGTGCGGAGTCCGATCTCAATCACACTTGCGTGCGTGATGGGTGGTGGAGATGAGGAGTCCGGTTATGATGCAAAAGTTTTTCATATTGTATACTAAAAAATAGTTTGCATGAATCTAGAGCTATGCAGCGGCCTAAATAATGACTAAAATTTCTTTTGATTTTCTCTTTTATGTAGGGATGAATATATAATTTTTATATCTTTTTGTCCGTCTTATTATACATTTCTGGTTATGTAATAAAATTTTCCGTCCCATTTTCTCTCTCTGGGGGAGCTCTTTCTCTTCTCTTTTCTTCTCTCCCTCTTTTATGCTCCTTCTCTCGGTCCAATACTCTATTCTTTTGGCGCAGTCAGTAAGGCAGATCTGAATTCAACACATAAAAAAAAAAAAAAAAAAAAATTTATGTAAATACATGCAATCATATGGATAAATTAATCAAATTGTTAAGAGAATTTGGACTGAGTTAAGATACCTCTTGTTTGGAAGCCATTTTGAAATACTTCCACCTTGAGTCAAACCCGGTTGTATCAACTTTTGTCGAAGTTGCCCAAATGATGCCTGATCTCAAAATAGACCTTGCGAGCTCGATTAAAACATCAAAGTTATTAAAAAAGACATACATATTATAAGTTTTTGTACATGAACTAGCTAATTGCATAATAATTAGAAAAAAAAAAAAATAAAACTATGAGACCGTTATTGTTATGGTTATACATACATGTAATACTTAAATCGTCGGAGTAATCTATGATTGGTCATTCCATATGACCAACCTGGAGACCTTTGAAGAATATTTTGAAGCCTTCGAGTATAGTGCAAAAAAAGAAAGCCTAGAAAATTATGAGAAGCGAGAGCAAAACTAAATAAAACTTAATCTGAGAAAAGATATAAAATTTTTTAAAAGGCAATGGAAAATTAGCCCTAGATGAAATACATTATACCGAGATCGGTTGCCATTTTAGCATAGATATATTGCCACACAGGCAATCTCTTATGCAAAAAATTTTTCTCTATATTTAAAATTGTGCCGTTGGTTCGTCTCCACTGTAGCACAAAGTATCTAGGTCTCTCTTTGACGTCTAACAGTTCCTGGCAAAACACGAGTTAACAGCTCACACATCTCATTACCCTGCTGGATCTAAGCCGATTGTGTGAAAGAGTTCTTAATGTGATTTCATGTGTATAGTCAATGATGTATATTTCATTTTTTTTAAATTAAAATAGTGAAAAAATAAAAATAATATGAAATATTTGGGAGGCATAAATGTAAAAAAAATAATATTTAGGTCTAGTATACAAATAAATAAATTTGGCTGGTTTATATATACAAGCGGTGGGTTTTTTTTATTTATTTTTATATTTTTTTTCGGGGCTCCAGCATCAAAGCTGCAGGCGACATTTGAATTTGCATTGATAAAAACGAAAAATAAAAAGCTCAGAACCTAACGGTCATCAAATTCCAGTCCTTTGCGCCCCTTTCATCCCAAACCCTACGACTGAGAACTTCGATTAACACTATATCTCCGATCAATTCAATGGTTACAGGCCAAGCTTCTCAAAAACACAGCGGCGAGATGGAAGAGCAGTCGGAATACGATGAGTTTGAGTGTACGGATGACTCCGACGACGATCCCTCTTTCGACATCATGGAGGAAACCAGGTCGGCCATTTCCAAGCTCTCAATCGGAAAACATAGAGCCAGGTCAGTTATTGCTTTTGTCTTCTTGTAATCTTGAGATTCAGGAGGGGATCATGCCATTGTAAAATAGGTGTTTTGTTTGAGCAGGAGATCTAAAGTGGTTCATGACAACTTGGAGAGCGAATCCCAGAGAGAAGCTGCGGGGGATGACATCCCCAAGCTGGATAAGAAGGATGAAAAATCCTTTGAAAAGGTTGAAGAACTTATCAAAGGTCTGTTTGGGTTTCTTTTAACAGTTCATTGATGTGTTGTAATTTGTTATCATATCTTGTGGATCACAAGAAACCATTGCAAGATAGCGTAGTAGCTTTTTTTATTATTATTATTGGAGAAATGTGGGAATTTGCGATATTTATAGGTTGATGGCATTAAAATAGTTCTTTCGATTATAACTATTGTGCAATGGATTATCAAGATGTCAGTATGAAACCAGCACACTCCTCACTTCGGATTCAAACAAGTCTTAACAAGGCATGCAATAGTTTTTTTTTCCTCTCTTTGGTTTCTATGTTGATCAGCTTTATGCTTTGAAAGGCTTCATTTTATATGACATAGATTTTCAAAACCTTACCCAACGATTATTTTGTCAAATCAATCCTACAGTATTTCAGAACTATTGCACTTAGGATTAAATTTTCTTGTTAATTTTTGTCAGGCGAAAGGCCTGGCATAAATTAGTATGCTGATTTACAAGTGTTGCATGTCTAGCTCATCCTTTAACACATGTCGTAGTCATTTTTTTTTTCCTCCTTTACGTTTCTCTGATCATGCAAATTGCTGGATCATTATAATATATGTCCCCCTAAACTTCTCTATACAAAATATGCAGCATATCTCTATTTTTACTTTAATGCTATTGAAACTATTTGTTATCTGTTCACTTATGGCTTAAATCTAGGTTGAATAAATGCATCATCCTTTCAAAAAATTTAATCAGTCCATATTTTTTTATGCTACTCTATAGTCATATGTATGTAATACATTATCTTCATGCCTTGTAATAACATATTTTTTGTATAAATACAGAAGGGGGCCATTTAGAGAAACTTACACTTGATCAGTGCAAGGTCTACTTAAGAAAGCATGGTTTGAGATTAACAGGCAACAAAGCTGTCCAAATTTCCAGAATTAGAGAACACCGAGAGTATAAACTATTACCACTTCATTATATTTTGTTTTAGTTTTTAAGCATAGATATTATGTGCAACACGGTGACCATTGCATACAATATTTCACTTTTATGCATTTGTTATGTATAACACTAGCTCCATTATTCCACTCTCATTCTAATTCTATAGTTACTTTTATGAATAATTTCAGGATCATTAATGGCTGTGGGGAGACAAAATACCCAGTCGAAAGCTTTGTGCTTAATTGCAAAGGTATGTGATTAGTCTCATCTAGTAGGACTTAAGCACAAAATTATGCTAAATTATAATAATGTTAGAATGCCATTTATACGTGGGTTTTAAAGATTGCATCAGTGTATTTCACACAATGTATCAATTTTTCCTTAAGCATAAATTTTGTTTCATCTTATGCCTGCTTTCCACTTAGGTGATGCTTGCCTGGGGGATGTGGTCATATTTGAACAGAATGTATATGACATGTAGTGCTGCTTCTCTGAACCTTTTATATTATTAACCCGTTTTGAAGGCTTTTAACCAAGGTTTAGAATGCAATATACTAATGTATTTCTATTTTTCCAATCAGGTTCAGCATTGCATCCAGGAGTGCTACAGGTCCACCATGTGGCACCAGGACAGTTGCTGGTCGTATTGTAAAGGAGAGTTATGGTTCTGCGAAGCAGCAACACACGTTCACGGTAAGGTTCTTAAATGTATCCATCATAATTCCTTCTTACTTTCTTGGTAATAAACTTGAGATTGTTTCGCGCTGGGTAGATTGAAGTTCTATGGAGCAAAGGAGTGAAACCATTGCCACCTCTTCATCAGCTTCTCATAAAAGGAAGAAATCTTTATAGGATTAAGACAATGAGACAGGTTGGATTTTGAAATTTGAAATTAGTTTGCCTTTTTTTTTTTTTCTAAATGAATAGTTTCATTTCTTCAATTTGATGAAGGGGAAAGAATAAAAGTTTTGCAAGAGAAGCATGGGAGAGGCTCGCATGCACGATATTCGAGAGAGATAAGGATCAAAGAGAAGGAAAAAAGAATGAAGGGAATGGTGATAAAAAAGGATAGATTTCATCAAGGGTAAATGTTCAACTTCTAGATGCAATAACTATTGGAAGCATTTAACATTGACCTTAAAATATTTTTTATATACTGCAATAGAAGATATAAAGTTATGAAATTGTAATGTTTCCAAATGCTATTTTGGAAACTGAATTCTCAAAGCATAGAATAAATCTTAATTAACAAGCAAGGATCACATTTGATCTTCTAGTGAACCACTAAAAATCTAACGTCTTGATAATATATATTCAACAATACTCATCAAGTTCATGTGTTAAGTAGAGTTCTCTTAACCGGATTTAATCACTCAATAGGATTTGATTAAGAAGAAATTAGTCTTCAATTCTATGGTATGTGAAATTTTTGGATTTAATCGTGCATTAAATGGCTAAAAAAAAGTTAGTGTAGAAATATCAAGTGGCTGAGACTCGTCAATACTCATCTATAAGCACGTAAATCGTTTGAAATTTTAGTCAACTTCGGTGACATCGAAGAAGTAACAAGGACATAGAATTATTGACTTGGTTTAGCCA
The DNA here is from genome assembly GCA_022702705.1 of Papilionanthe hookeriana x Papilionanthe teres. NCBI lineage: Eukaryota > Viridiplantae > Streptophyta > Magnoliopsida > Asparagales > Orchidaceae > Papilionanthe > Papilionanthe hookeriana x Papilionanthe teres. Next base: position 74,573,262 of record CM040425.1, on the reverse strand, counting down.
TAAATTGATTCAATGAAGTTAATGAGTGCCGAGGTTCACAAATATTGAGGATTAACCATACTATTATCCCTTGATTGGTAAGGTTTTATTAAACAAGGTTTGTCATTTCATAATGAAAGAGGACCTACTCTTTATTTTTATCTTTGAACTTGTTAACACTTCAAAACATAAATTGATATAATTCAAACGGTGTAGGTGGCCAATGTGAATTTGTGGGATATAGGCCTTTGTGAGATGGTGCCAATTTTAATGGAATTAGTGTTGGCTAGGTGGATATATTTAGTTGTTTGTTTGTCTTAGATTATCAAAAGTTCTCAGTTATAAAATTTTAAACAATGATCCCAAGAAAGAAATATTGAATTAGCCGATAAATTTCCACCCCAGGCTTATGGAACTATTGAAGAAGGATTTACAGTTAGCTCAAGCACTTACTAAACATGAAAATGTGTAAACAAAGTGTTCTAATAAAAATGATAACTAATCCTTAAAACTTTACGATAGATTAAGCAACTTAACTCAAAATAAGGCTTGGTTGCCTTGATGCTTTGCAATAGTTTTATTGAGATACTATTATGTTTACAAAAAATCGTGTTTAAGTATAATAAACCACTCTTGTATAAAGTGTCATATCAATAAACTTAAGTCTAATATATAGCGCCCAAGAAAGAAATATAGAATTAGCCGATAAATTTTCACCCCAGGCTTAAGGAACTATTGAAGAAGAATTTACAGTTAACTTAAGCACTTACTAAACATGAAAATGTGTAAACAAAGTGTTCTAGATAAACATGATAACTAATCCTTAAAAATTTACAATAGATTAAGAAACTTAACTCAAAATAAGGCTTGTTTGCTTTAATGCTTTGCGCAATAGTTTTATTGAGATACTATTATGTTCACATAAAATCGTGTATAAATATAATAAACCTCTCTTGTACAAAGTGTAATGTCAATAAACTTAACTCTAATATAGCACTCAAATATGCATTTAGTTTCTATTTTGCACCAACTAATTTTTTGAATCCTATGCAGGAAAAATTTAATTGGCAACCCCATTCCAGCAAATAAAGAAAATCAGCACCCACAGAACGAACATAAAGATGAACAGCTGGTGAAATCTGATGCCGCAAGTTCTGCCAGCACTCAGCAGAAAGGTAGCGTCCTGATTCCCCAAAAACTTCCCCAGAGAATTTTGGGGAAGCCCGAAACGGCCATCGTCTCTGCTCAAGCAAGCACCCAGAGTTGGAGGAAGCCCGAAAAAGCCAAATTCTCTGCTCAAGCAAGCACCCAGACACCTCCAAATCAACAAAATTTTCAGTATATGAAAAACTGTCGTGAGCACCCCCATCCGGTGAATCACTACGGTTTTCAAGCCTCTCAATCAACAAATTCAGCACTTGTGAGACCTCACCATGTTTATCAACACCATTACAAGGCAAAACAGCACGAGTACATGCATGGTGGTCAGAGACCACATAAGAATTATTCTGATCAGGTGAATAAGACTGCATGGGCGAATCATTTTGTTTATGTTCCATTGCAGCAACCGTATCCTGAATATGAGAGACGACTGCCACAATGCCACTATTTCAGACAAGGCCAGTGATGATTGGCAGGTTGCTCAATTCCGCGGTGAATGTTTTCTTTTATGATGCTTTTGGGCGGGGAAGCTCTACTTCCTATTTCAGACAGCATTTTTAGGGTTGGTGTGGTAGAGATTAATTTTGACTTGAGCATATTCTGTATTGAATGGTTGACTAATTTGAATCATTTTATTTCTCAGAATGGAAAGAAATATTCATGAATTTGCAAAAATCCAATGTTTTGCTTACCATCTCTTTTTTATATCTCTGATATTGGTTCCATCACATCACCAACATTGCTTACTATCCAATGCTAAGCTTATATTTCTTGTTGCATAATGTTTTTAGGCAACCATATAAATATGATGAGAAATGTTAATTTCTATTTATGTCCTCGAATATTACTCTAACTTTTCAAGCAATCCTAATATTGTTATTAATAAATGTAGCATATGTGAATACATAATAAATTCAATTTAAATTTAGCTAAAATCAAGTTGGATTTCAGTCTTGCCCAACTTTGATTTAATTTGCATGCAAAAGCTTCTGCCACTTTTTAAGCAATTTCTGAATTTTCAAGTCAATTTTTATGTCTGAATCATAGCATACTCTCTTACTAGTTGATGCAAAACTCATGAATTTGGAAAAATCTAAACGTTTTGCTTGCTTAAAAAGTATAGCAGCATGGTTGCATGCTAGCTGCATGAAGAATGGAGTGAATCAGAAACACTGTAGTCACTAACCTTTACCACCATGTTATTTTTTGCTGGAGAGGTAAGTTGGGGGTGGAACCAAAGTGGGGTCGGAAGTTCGCTAAAATTATAACAAGTCAAATTTGTTTTTAATCCAAAAAAATTGAGTTTATGAGGGTCAATCATTTGCTTATTTCTACACATCAACATTTCATCCAATCATGTAGATTAGCTGCAGATTTAAACTTGAGCTTAAGCTCGAATTTGATTAATCAATCCAGCTCAAAATTCAACTCGAAGTGGCCCAAGCTCAGCTCACCTCAACTTATTCGCACCCTGCCAAGATTAGATTTTGAGTTGGAGCATCCCATCCTCTACCTTTCATTAACATATCATAGCATAGCAACTTATCTTATGATGATGTGAATAGTGGCTGAAAAAAACATTATAACACTAGTGAGATTCCATGACTTGTAGATGCTTCAATCCTTTCCTTTCCCTATAAACTATGCTTATACTATCGCATCCTTTATGCTGCAACTTTACTCCTCACTTAAGGTTCCCACTTTTGCATTTTCTATCAAAGTTTTATCACGCCGCGCTCGAACTTGTTGCACATTGATCGGAAACAAAATGAATAATCTCAAAAGATCAGATTCAAAGCTCACCGTTGTCTAAAAGAAAAGTGACATTTACAAACATACCTCTCCATTCCTTTGTATTTACATATCTAATACATAAACTTTAACTTTTATATTTATACCACTCAAAGCTTTCATATTACATCTAAAATATCACTATTTAACTTTTAAAAAGTGAAATACACCTTTTCATGCATAGGTAAGATGGTATGTATGTAAAAAATTAAAGTTTAGACGTTACACAGGTATATACATAAGAATTGAGTGGTATGTATTATGTAAATGTTCACAAAAAAAGAACATTTTATTTTCCCTTGCCATATGAGCAACTGTACTTCTTAATAAGGACCTATGTGGTAGATCCCAGAGCTCTCTGCCGGTTAGAACAAGGCCCCAAGGCTCTCGAAGCTTTGCTCCGACTGCTAGAAAACCATCTAAAACTACTTTTAAAGTGATTATTATTGAGGAAACATATGACCCATAAGTTCTAAAAGCATGTGGTATCAGATTCTTGATCTCTTTGTTCAAGCATAATTAATTTTTGTCAGCATATTATAAGAAAGAAGGCATCTTTTTAATCTTAAAGACCAAGGAATTCAAAGAATTTGAGAACTTCAGTTGCCCTCAACAAAAGGCCTATAATTATCCATGGGAACAAAGCAATTAGCATCTGGTTAAGATGTTCAGAGCTGCAGCAATTGCTATTATTACTACATTTCTGTTGGTGGCTGGCAATGGAAGATCAGAGGAAGATATGGCCGCAACCTCCCCTGAGGCAAGCTTGTGGTGTGTGAGCAACTGTGGTACATGTCCTGTGGTTTGTTCGCCGCAGCTGTCGCCGCCGCCGCCGCCGCCGCATTCGCCGCCGCCGCCGCCGCCTCCTCTAAATGAACCTGTGAATTTGGTTCCATCTCCACCAGAAAAGAAGCCTCTACCACCCCCACCGCCATCTACTTCATGGTCATTTTCATCATCACCATATTCTTCGTCTTCTTCTTCTCCGGCTGGCGGGCAAGAGAGAGGAGGTTTCTCTTACCCTTACTACTATTTCTACAGCTCTGATGCGCTGAGAGCACATGGCTTGCATCGTGGCTCCTTGTGTTTGGTTTCTCTGCTTTTGGTGTTACTCTCAGTTGTATGAAGGAAGAGATGCTTCTCTTGATGGCTTTAGAGCTTCTTCTTCTTCTTTTTCGGTGTTTGGGGGACTTGAACCTGTATGAATATGGTAATTCTAGTTTGTTCTGTGATATTAGTTCTTTTACATGTGAAAATTAGTTGATTATGATGCAATAAAAGATATTCTTTTAGTAGAATTCTCTGTCCAAAATCTGATGATTTAGTTTTCGTTTTGCTTTCATGAAAAAATGAAATCATTCTTCTTTAAAAGAAAAGGCTGAGAAGGAAATTAGAGGCATTGTTTTTTTTCTCTTTTTTGGTTGGGGGGTATTTAGATTTGTCCTATGAGACATACCCAAGGATCAGAGGGATAAAAACTTAGAGGGAGAAGTGGAGAGAATGCAATAGAGGGAGAAAAAGAAGGAAAGAACGCACACAAACTTGGCCCATAGGGGCGAAACGGTGTATTCTCAAGCTCTGTGACACATTTCATATATAAAAATAGAGTTTACAAGAGAGAAACAGAGAGAATTCTCCCTACAGAATATGGGTTTAGAAAAGACTTATATGTAATGGACCCCTATTTATAAAAGATAGGGGGGTAATAAAGTAGAAAATTTCATATCTACCCCGGCTTTAATGGAGGGTTATAGGTCATTGTTGTCATTTGTTGTGGCATTTCGTATTTATAACTCATTCTGACATCTTTCTGCATGAACTAGATCTTCTTGTCGAGAGATCCTCGAGTCGATCAACCAAGCTGGTGTTGTTCGGCTAGTTTATCTGATTATCGGTCGGCTTTGAGAGTGGTAGTCGTTCGACCTTTGGGTGGTCAATCGGCTTGCTTGACTTGATGTTTTCTAATGTTTTTTAAGGAGTTCTTAAGAGAGTCTTACGTTGATACCTGTAAGATTGTTGTGGTTACTAGAATATTGTTCAGTCTTCGCTGTTACACAATGAATTTTCCTTTTTTTTTCAATAGAAGCAATTAAAAAAAAAAAACAGCTTAAGACAGCATCACCTACTACACAAAAGCACCTGAAATCATATAAAAAGAACCAACAAACTAACATTGTTGCGTATGTTTAAATCTTCCCTTCTTCTTTTTCAATGGTGAACTTTAAAATATGTAACTTTTTTCTTTCTAAGAAATGAGGCTCACATTCAAGTTTATTAAAAAAAAAAAAAGAAAATAATGATAAAGAATTACAACTCAATACAAAGCAAAAAAACAACTCAAAATAACAACACCTACTACACAAAAGCACCTGTAATCAAATAAAAAGACCAACAAACTAACATTGTTGAGAACAAGAGAAAGAAAAATCACCAAACCTAAGTCAGTAGCCATAGTCCGATCAAACAAGGGTATAATCACTAGCTAGTGGGGGAATAATCTTCAATAGACAACAATATCAACCAACCCGAACTCCAAAAATAGCTACAACATCAACAAATTCACCATAAAAGGAACATTGACAAAGAAGAAAGAAAGTATATCCAAAAAAAGAGAGAACAAATAACAATCAAATAATAATAATAAAAAACAAAAACCTCAATAAAAATGGAAGTTAAAAGAAAAATCACATACATAAATAGTTGACTAGAAATAGATAGAATAAAGGATGGAAAAAAATGGCTAAGACGTCTTGCTTCCAAAGTAAAACATTAAAGTTTCATCTAAGAAGAATATATATAATACGAATATATACAATATAACAATAAAAGTTTTTTGCAAGGCTGGAAATCATCACAGCACAAAAAAGAAATCTCGACCAAAAACTCAATGCAACATCTAATCTGACGTAATATCAAGTAATTGTAAATAAGTCAGAGCCCATGAAAAGATATGAAAAAACCTAAGAAAGGATATGAAAAAACTCAAAAATCAAGTAGAATATCACATAAAGGAAATCTCTACCCAATAATAATAAATATATATTTAGAATACTAAATATATAATATTGATGGTTGAGATTTCAAAAAGAAAAAAAAAATACCAAAATCACTTACATAGAATTAAGTAATTGTAAATCAGTCAACTAGACCCAAGAAAGGATCTCAAAAAGACTAAAAACTAGGTATAATATCACCTAATGGAAATCTCCACCCAATATTTAGAAAACTAAATATATAATATTGAACAACTAAGACAAAAAAATAAAACAAAGGTCCACAACCAAATCTGGCAAGCAAAATAAAAGTAAACAAAGCTAATAAAAGGTTAAAATTTGTAGAAGTTCTTGATAGAATCAAGAATACAATTTTTAAAAGTTTTTTTCTTATTCTTAAATATGATCATCAATAAATACAGTGAATATTAGATCAACAGATGTATATTTATTTCTTAAAATCATAGAATTCTTTTTATACGATATAACATAGGTGGTAACTTATAAAACTAAAAGATAAAAATGCTTATGAATTTTGCAAGATAAACTATCAGAATAATAAAAAACGTAGTAAATATTACTAGGAGAAAAGAAAAAAATACCGTAAGACAAATATCTTTTAAGAAACGTATAAGAAAAAGAACATTGAAAAAAACAAAGTGAAATTAATATTTATCCCTCTTAAAGAGAGATTATCACGAGTTTTTGTGGCATTTAATAGTAATTTTTCAAATATGAAAAGCATACTCTAAAGAAATTTTTTAAACCAAACTAGGCTAAACCAGTTAACAGAAGGATGAGAGACAAAAAAAAAGGATAATCAATTTTATGAAAATAGATAGGATTGTTATTCCAAAGACAAGTAATGTCATTAGTAATAGGAATCTTACTAATAGCTTCAATACAAAAATTAAGAGTGTTATGCTCTTGAGAAAAAAATTTAACAAACATTGGGCAATAATATTCTTAAGTTTTATATTAAGAGGAAAATTACAACAGATACAACAACAACAACAACAACAACAACAAAGCCTTTGTCCCACTACCTGGGGTCGGCTACATGAATCTTTTTACTCCATTGCATTCTATTTAGTATCATATTTTCATTTATTTCTAATAAATTAAGCTCATTTTTTATACAATAAGTCCAAGTCTTCCTAGGTCTATCTCTATCTTTCTTAACATAAGTTGAATCTAAAACATCTACTCTCCAAATTGGATCATCAAATGGACTTCGTTTAATGTGACCAAACCATCTAAGACGACTCTCTCTAATTTTGTCCGTCATAGGAGCTACACCAACCCTATCACGGATATATTCATTTCGCATCTTGTCTCTAAGTGTAAAGCCAATCATCCACCTAATCAGCACCAGTGCACCAGATCCCATCAGAACTCTGCAGTTAAGTGTGTTTGAGCGAGAGTAGTAGTAGGATGAATGATCTCCTGGGAAGTCCTCGTGTTGCACCCCTTTAATTAACACTGCCATTGCCGGTCCCAAGCCCGGATGTGAAATGTGGAGGCTGCGTTAGGTAGTCGACAGCCAGCGTAAAGCTTGTTAAAAAAATCATGACATTAAGAGGAAAATTAAATCATAAAAAAATAGAATCACATAAATGCTATTTAAGAGAAACCCCATAAAACCAATGGTCAAAATAATCTTATTAGCAATTATGACAAGATCTTTTCAATAAAAAGTTGAAGTAAAAGTTGAAATAGAACGAACATTCCACAAAAAAAGAACCATAATGATTAAAACGCCAATCTCTTAAAAAAGGTTAAGAGTTATAAATCTTACAGATAATTTTGATTTTGGACATATATTTATAAAATCAAGAGAAGGAATATCTAGAACACCAGCTTGCCTAGGAAAAGTAATTTTATTTAATGCAATGGTGCGAAGCTTCTTATTATCAACAATATAAAGAAAAAAACTTTACATAAGGAATTTTTCCTTAAACCGTTAGGAAATAAGGTCGAACGAAACCGTAAATAATAGTAGCTTCAAATATTGAATTTAATTAATTGATGTCTATTGGCAGCATATAAGAATATTTTCTTCTAACTAGCAAGCCAAAGATAAATCGTCTATAAGTTTATGACAGTCAACAATACCAACTTAGAATGTTTTATGCTTACGCCAGGTAATCCCAAGATAAAGGTTTAATAGGAAAGCCACATAAATTACATTATGTTGTTGAAGTTTACTATCAATAGTCATAAAAAGTAATGATAGATTTAGAATTTGAATGTGAAGATTAGAAGATTTGCTAAAATTTATAAGAGTATTAGAAATAAGTTTAACATGATAACAATCAACCTTATTGAAAATAAGAATATCATCATCATAAATTTGATTTATAATATCAACGTAATTATCTCTAACCAAATGATTATCAAACTAAATTATGTAAAGTCAATCATAAGTCCTTAGAAAGTTATTCTTCTTCAAACATTTCACTACTAAAGCACTTGAGAAGTAAAAAAGATTATTTTTTTTACTTCCCCCTTTTTATTGATTTTGAATGGCAACGAAAGAAAATAAATTAGTAACTCGGGTTACAATGGAAAAACTTAAAAGTATTAGAATTAAAAGTAGAAAAAATTAGGAGATGGAAGGCATCAAACTACGTACGTCTTGCCTGCATAACGAGAAATATACCATTTGAGCTACATCCCCAAAGACGACATGTAATAATAAATTATCGAACAACTAAGAATCCTACAAATGAAAATAAATAAACAGAAAAGAAACTTCCTACTACCTTGATTCAAACTTGTTGACTCTATAATTTTAATGATAATAAACTAATGATTGAAGAACAAAACATTTTCTTATGGATAAATTTGAGGATCATATGATTATCTATATCAAGGAAGTATAGATTTCAGAATGATTTAGAAAAAAAAAAACTCATTCCCTGCATGGCAAGGAATGTCATTAATGCAATATAAAAATATATATGCAGATAACACGTCTATTTTAAACTTTTAATGGCTATATCAATCCAAGGATGGATTTGTATGCATTAATAAGTATTAAAGTGATATATTTATTATCTTGCCCTTTTTAGTCAAATTCCAATATCATTCACTATTTTAAAAGGCAAATTATTTATAAGCACCTTTCCATATCCTAGAGCACATTCAATTTTTGTCTTTGGTTAAATCCTATTTCAAGGAAATGCAAATATTTATTTCTTTTTTTATTCTTCTTTTTAATGTAATGTGTAAAATAGCATTAAATAAATTAAATTAACTTATATTAAAAAAAATAATAATAATGTGATAAATAATATTAAGATTACATTATTCAAATCGAGGGATCCGAGAATTTACTTCAAATAATGCTTGCAGACATGAATCACTTGTGCAAATAATCAAAAGTCAAATTATTTTGATCAAAATTTCTACAAAACAAGCCTTAAAATTATCAATTTTATCTAAAAATTGACTTAAGTAATAAATAACAAATAAGATTTTATTATAAACTGAACCATACTAATTTTTTTGCCCTCGGTTCCATTTAACTGTTGATCACATTCAAACTTTGTACAATCAAATCAAAAAACATTTCAGATTCAAGTTTTCATTTGGTAGTGACGACAGCATAAAAAAGGAGACTTGCATAAAAACCACTCAATTCCAACTTACCATGCATGAAAATAAAGTTCAGTTGTTTTATATGTAAATATATAAGAATTGGATAATAGTATGTAAAGAACCAAAATGTAAAAAATAAATAAAAGAAAAGAGTAATCAACAATTTACTTCAATTTAATGATAATTTAATAAAAGTTAATCAGATAAAATTAAAAACTTGACAAAAAATTGTCATAATCACAACACCAAGGATTCATTCAGATAGATTACAGACTTATGTGTCTGGGAAACAAACATCTCAAATCAAAATATATTCAGCCATAAATAAGATCATATATTGTAGCTGCTGACTCTAAAAAAGAAATACTTTGAATGTGAAGAAATTTCCATTGTAGCTACTTCCTCTAAACACCAAAAATCGTCATAATCACAATAACACAGATTCATTCAGACAGATAGATTGAAATGCTGAGGAAACAACTCTCTGAAGTTAAATATATTCAGCCATAACATCTTCCATTATAGTTGCCGTCTCTAAAACAAAAAATTTCAAATGTGGAGAAACATGAAACAAAAAAAGTCACTCATGAAACAAATCATCCTGTCTATGATGATTCATACATCAAGCAAATTGGATAAACTTGACTAAAACATCAAAATTTATTATTCCCAGCCAGTGGAAGGGACTGAAACTGGATCCCAAACGGCGGGAGGCACAACACCAGCAGGAGGCAAATCACTGTCTGCATTTGGAGCCGCCGCACCATCCCATTCAGCAGTTGCTACAGAAGTTGAAAATTAAAATGGTAAAACAAGCAATTTAATCATTTGGAAAACATGGAGTGCAGAACAAAAATTTAGCAATAATTTTGCATTTGGAAAACATGTAGTACAGAAAATAAATTTAGCAAGTTGCACTTTATATCCACAATTAATGAGAAGTTTCATAACCAAAAGGAACACCCAATTTATTTTCAATTCTATTATCACAGATTCGCAGTAAAGCATGTGCAAAAAGTAAGCCCCTTCAATCCAAAATGAGGAAATCAACCGAAAATGGCATTGGCTTTCCAGTTGGCAAAGAAGAGGCAGAGAAATAGTGTTTCACAGTGGAAAATTTAGACAATCTATTAAGAAAGTTGACATCAAAAATTAGGGGCATTCACTTAAATTCCACACAGTTCTTATATATGTACATGTTTAACATCTAAACTTTAATATTTACAAAAATGCCACTCAATTCTTTAAAATTACATAAAAAATAATACTATTATTAACTTTTTAAAAGTGAAATACAGTCTCATGCAAGTTTTAACCTTAATATTTAACACCAAAATGTTAAATATCAAACTTTAGAGGTTAAAATACATAAGAATTGTCTAGTATGTATGTAAATTTCCCTAGAAATTTGAATGATCCAACATTCAATTGCTCATTATACTATTGACCATATTTGCGATGAATCTGATCTTCCTGTGGGCTTATTTTCCAAAGTTGCTAATAATATGAAATGAAACATTGCTACAAAATAAGAGAACTTACAAGAGTTTTCCTCGAAAAACTAGTATGGCAATATAGTTAAGTCGGCAGAGGCAACTATTCCTTTAAAATATAAAAGCTAAAATTGTTATATTCATCGTTTAATTATTTATTAATGGTTTCTTTCTTCCAGAGCTTATTTGTATGAATTTCAGTCTATAAAATTAATTACCACAAGATATCTATATAAATATAATGTTATCCTTTTTTGAGACGATAATCCAATACATTTTTTTATAGTAAATTTTGGTTATACAGAAATTAAGTCCAACGACAAAAGAAGTAGACCCGTATTCTTGTTGACTAACTCGGTAGTTTATCAAGTAATAAAATTTGCTTTTCTATGCAAGTGGTAAGGAGGTAGATAAAAGAATAAAGAAAATAAAAATGCCAAAATTAAGATTTAAAGTTCACACTCTCTACAACAGTCCCAACTATTTATTGGCGTGGGTAGCAAGGAGAGAGAGGGCTTCTTCAATCTTGAAGAGGGATACTCCTATTTAAAATCCTCTTTTCATGCTTCTTTTACCTGCATTGACAGCTATTAAACTGAGTTAGCTACTTGCTTACACTAAGTGGGGTCAGCAAAATGATTCCTTTTTCCATTGTGTCATATGTCCATTTAATTCTAATAAATTAAGATCACTTTTGCACATGTCCAAGTCTTTTTAGGTCCACCCCTTCCTTTCCTAACATGAGTCAAATTTATAACATCTACTCACATAAAATGATCATCAGACGGTCGATGTTTAATGTGACCAAACCATCTAAGGTGACTCTAATATTGTCTATCACTGGAGCTACTCCAACCCCCACGAATATATTCATTTCGCATTTTGTCTCTAAGTGTAAAGCCACTAATCCACCTGAGCATTCTCATCTCAGCAACACAACTTAATTTTATGTTTCGCTTTTGCAAGACAACATTTCTGCACCATAAAACATTGTCCAGTCTCACCACCATCTTATAAAATTTTCCTTTAAATCTAACAATAGGCTGATGCATTCTTCCACGCAAACCATCCAACTTGAATTTTACTGGTAAAATCCCTCTCTATATAACCATCACTTTAAAGTCACAACATCTCATAATTTTTTAAATATTTCATGGCTATAACACCAACACTGTCAGGTCAGTATATGAGAGAGATTGAAAAAAGCTAAAGAATAAATTAAAATAAATAAACAGAATCAAACTTATGAAAATCAAAATTAAATAATATAATAGATTGTTGTCACTACACATTATCTGCATATTATGCTCTAATTATAAATGGAAATTACAAAATATTTTCTTAGGTATTCAGATTTGTTGCCTACACATATAGCATGTAAAATTATTGATATAATACATAAAACCTTTGTTATTAGCGCATTGAGAACAAGCCTTTCATTATACAATAAGAAAATGTTTTTAGTGATGAAAAAGAAATCAAATTTTAAAGTCAGCTTCGGAATGTATAATCAAATTTTAAGGCAAGCATTTTCATATGCATTGTAGTGTGTTTCTCCTAAACTTGCTGAGATATGGGATTAGGTAATGAGCTTATAGTTGATGAGATTCATATCATTAGTTTTGTAAACCCATCCAAGACAAAGTTGATGCAATTTATAGCTGTGGTTCACCGACGACGATCATTCAAGAGAAAACATGTTGTCCATATTCCTCTACCAGTTTGAACTTTACTTTTCGTAGATCATTTATTTCCAGGCAAATAAAAAAAATTAATGGTAAAAGAGGTAGGATATCACAACTTTCCTAGAAAGAAAGAATGAGATAACAAGAAAATGTGGTATTTTGGATTTAATTAATAAAGTAGCTAATATTATTTCAAAAAAAGCACCCAACATCTACCTTATAGTTCGCAAAATAAAAAGGATGGTAGTTGTAAGAACAATTTTTACCAACTACTTAACCATAAAGATAAATGATGAAAAAAAATTGATGAGAACATGGTGTGAATGTCATCTCTTATGGCCTTCAGTTTTGTTAGGAATTTAAGAAGGAAACCTTTATGCTTAACTTTGCATGTCCAATGATTAAAATTGAAATTTTGGTACAAGCGAATTTTATACATAAAATTTTGTTAAAAAAGCTATATGAATAGCTTGTATTTGGAACCACAGATTAAAGTTCGTGGCACACTTACGGTTTGAATATAGTGTGCAAGCAATAGTACAGTGGCTAGACAAGATGGTGAATAGAGAAATACAATGATTGGCATAACTTCACATGTAATAAATAAAACAAGCAAAAGGAATACAAAACACAAAGTGGATAAATATTTTCTCGAGTTTCCTTTACTGCTTTGTGGAGGGAATTACAAAATATTTGCTCTCACGTTTTTGTTTTAATGTAAATTTTCAATATTCATACCAGATGAAGGATTATAAGAAATGAAAAGAGTATATCATACGAGAGTAGAGAATTTAACACAATTGAAATCTACCACAGCACATTAAACAAAAAAGTTAACGCTAAACATTAACATCAACAAGCAAGCATATTGTGCTTGACCTGTGAAGGACACTCAAGAAAGAATGTGGAGTTTTATGGCTCAATTAAGTTGCTTTTTGGGTTTGATTTCAATTTCTCCTTGATCTGCATGATATTTATTGGCCTACTTAAAAGTCTTTCCCAACTGAAGATATTGTCCAACCTATGAAGGAGGATGAGGAAGAGAGTGAAAGTGGGGAGGAAGTGTGATGTTAGTGATTCACATGAAATCCTATTGTGTTGACATGCTCTCCACCATCACTCTCTTCCTCATCCTCCTTCATAGGTTGGCAATATCTTCAATTGGGAAAGAGTGTTAAGAAGCAAGCAAAGAAATATCACGAAGATTAAGCAAAAGATTGAAATCAAACCCAAAAAGCAACATAACTGAACCATAAAACTCCAAAATTTTTTCTTGAGTTTCCTATATTGCTTTGTTGAGGGAACTACAAAATATCTGCTCTCACGCTTTTTGTTTTAATGTAAACTTCTAATATTCATCCCAATTGAAGGATTGCATGAAATGAACATATTATAGATCATACGAGAGCCAGGAATTTAATAAAACTGGAATCTACAATATCACATGAAACAAAAAAGGAAATAAGTCTAAACATTAACATCAACAAGCTAGAAAATGAATAAACCAAAATATAGCCTACCAAAACATAACAATCTCCAAACATGACAAATCACAAGATGCTCCACATAATGCATAACATGCAAATCCACAAGTCAACACAGTATGATCACAGTCCAGAAACAAAAATCTAGAAATCATTAGCATAACACATTCTCTCTATCGTCACTCTCTTCCTCATCCTCCTCCATAGGCTGGACAATATCGTTAAAAAGCACAAATGGTAAAGCGACTATAAATTGCACAGGATCAAGACCGATATTTCTTTGCTCCCTTAGATGATCTTTGTAGTAATGTTCAAAGAATTATAACCTTTTAGATAGCTACGAAGGAGGATTGGGAAGAGAGTGGCAGTAGATAGGATGTCTTATGTTAATGATTTCTAAATTTTTGTTTCTCTGAACTATAATCCTACTGTGCTGATAGTGGATTTGCATGTTATGTTTGGGATGATGTGTAGAGATAACTCTAATTTTTTAGTTATATTATGCACTCTGTGGAGCATCTTGTGATTTGTCATGTTTGGAGATTGTTTTTGTTTTGACAGGCAACAATAGGTGATAAAGATAATGCATGCAGATGCTATAATATATTAAATGGCTATAGAATGCACTCTGTTGATCAATTTATATAATAGGTGACTATTCTACTGGAATTCCAGATTGGTGTCTCGTGCTTCACAAACTATTTACGAAAGCTAATTAGTCTAAACTTTTCTTTGGGCATTCATATTATGTGAATTGTTACTCTTTGGGTAATTTTTTTAAAAACCGATTCAGGTGAACAACCTATAGACTCTCAATTATTTAAAGCCAGTATTATCGATAAGAAAGACATGTTTGCCACTTACAGCTTAGAAAGTATGATTGAAACTTCGTCATATGGCCTTGTAGCAAAATTTTTCAACAAGACTGTTAATAGTTTCAAGGCTCGTCCAGAATTAAAGATACAGTTCTTTAAAGTTTCTTTTGCAGAGGTTGGATAATATCGTCAATTGGGAAAGCGTTTTAAGAAGCAAGCAAAGAAATATCATGTAAATCAATCAAAAATTGAAATCAAACCCAAGAAGCAACATAACTGAGCCATAAAACTCCATAATTCTCTCTAGACTTTCCTATACTGCTTTGTGGAGAGAATTACAAAATATTTGCACTCGCACTTTTTTTTTATTGAATGTGAAGTTTCAATATTCATATCAAATAAAGGATTGCTGGAAATGAACAGAGTATATATCATATGAGGGCAGGGAATTTAACACAACTGGAATCTATCATATCACATGAAACAAAAAGGTACTAAGTCTAAATATTAACATCAACAAGCTAGCACATGAATACACAAAAATAAAGCTTAGCAATACACAACAATCTCTTAACATAAAAAATCACAAGATGCTCAATACAGTTCATGAAACAACATAAGAAATAGAGTCATCAGTCCGCATCATCCCAAACATAACATGAAATGCAAGTCAACACAGTAGGATTACAGTCCAGAGAAACAAAAATCTAAAAATCATTAACATAACACATTCTCTCTGTCATCACTCTTTTCCTCCTCTTCCATAGGCTGTAAAATATCGTTTTAAAGCTCAAATGGTAGATCCACTGGAAACACAAAAACAATTTAATATATTAAGCTCTCTTCCTCCTCTTCCAAAGGCGTATATTTCTTTGCTTCCTTCGATGATATTTGCACTATCAATTTAATATATAACATTTGCGTTCTTTTATCTTTATCACCTATTACATAGCCTAGCAAAACACAATAATCTCCAAATATGACCAATCACAAGATACCCCACAGAGTGCACAATATAGCATAACATCATCTCAAACATAACATGCAAAAAATCACAAGTCAGCACAGCAAGATCGCAGTCCAGATAAACAAAAAAATCTAGAAATCATTAACATAACACATCCTCTCTAAAATCACTCTCTTCCTCAACTTCCTCCATATGTTGGATAATATTGTTATAAAGCTCAAATGGTAGAGCAACTGAAAATTGCACAGGTTCAAGTCTGAAATTTCTTTGCTCCCTTTGATGATCTTTACACTAATGTTCAAAGAGTTCTAAATATTTAGATAGCTATGAGGAGTGGCATATTGTCGTTTTGAAAAAAAAAAATTACATAAATAATAGCTTAACCAATATAAATTATATAATTTTATAAATCAAAATAAAACTTCAAAAATTTAGTGAATCTAAAAAAAAATGCAACTCAAATTACTAAATATAATGTATTTTTTTTCTTTATAATTAATCAATTACTTAAACTTTACAAAATTTGAAGTTTTTAAACAATAATGTGAAATATGTGAAATCATATAGATTATCAAACATAAAAATCTCAAAAAAGAATATTTCAAGATATTAAGTTAACTAAAAAGAAGTTGATTCAACCAAATGAGTGGCAACCCATAAAGAAAAATAGGCAGGATCTACCGTCACCTAAAAGAAAAAAAGTAACAAGTCGAAGCATTAACATCAGCAAGCTAGCACATGAATACACACAAATATAGCCTAGCAAAACACAAACAATATTCAAACATGATAAATCACAAAATGCTCCATAGGGTGCATAATATAAAATAAAAAAACAGTTATCAGTCCATATCATCCAAACATAATATGCAAATCCACAAGTCAACACAGTAGGATCACAGTCCAGACAAAAATCTAGAAATCGCTGACAAAATGCATCCTCCACTGTCACTCTCTTCCTCATCCTCCTCCATATGCTTGATAATATTGTTATAAAGCTCAAATGGTAGAGCCACTAAAAATTGAACAGAACCGAGGCCGATATTTCTTTGCTCTTTTCCATGATCTTCTCACTAAGGTTCAAAGAGTTCTAACCTTTTAGGTAGCTATGAGGAGTGGCAATATTGGCATTTTGAAAAATCTTTTACATAAATAATAGCTTAATCAATATGAATTATATAATTTTAAATTTTATAAATACAACTTTAAAAATTCAGTGAATCTAACTAAAACAAAATGCTACTCAAATTCACTAAATATAATGTAAGTATTCACTTTATAATTAATCAATTACTTAACACAATTGAAATTTTTAAATAATAACGTGAAATATATGAAATCAAATAAATTAGCCCACATAAAGAACACTCAAAAAAGAATATTCAAGATATTATAAATTAGCCAAAAGAAGTTGATTCAGCCAAATGAGACAACCTATAAAGAAAGAATAGGTCGGAATGAAATTCAGTAAAAAATGGAGCAAATGGGCACTAGAGGAAACGCGCGGATAGACTATCTTGAAAGAACATAGTTGTTACATGATGCATATTTAGATATGAACTAACTGTAATTACACTTATCAGTAATGGCGATTTCAAATACATAAGACAATGTTCATACCTTGTTTTCTTTTAAATGTGCCAAGCAATCAAAGCAGATTTATTTAAAAAAACAAAACAAAATTGGGTTATAGTTCAAACCTTGAGGAGAAGCCCATTCAGCACCACCAACTGGTGCAACCAAGCCAGGCGTGACTCCCGCATCAGGAGTAACATTTACAAAATCGGTAGGCCATTGTTCAGAAGGTAAAATGCCACCATATTCAGCTATAGCAGCATACTCAGGGGCAACAGGAGCCTCCCCTTCTTCCTGCTGATCCTTGGCTTCCTCGGGATCTCTGTGAAAGAAGAGATCAACCTATGAACACCATTGATCAAATTTAATTAGTAACTAATATCCACATTATAGACCATGTCACCAAATATATCAAAACATCCTTGAAAGGCAAGTTATTTACTGATAACAAGTAAAATTTTAACATTAACAAATAATAACTCAATTCCATGATTATTTCTGCAAAGCTGAACAATAGAAACACAAAAAAAAACATAATTTAGTCAAACTAACATATATGAAATCATTAATGCATAAATAAATATGAAGAATTAAAATTTTCAAAAAAAAAAAACAATAAACAAAACATGAGAACTTACCATAACATCCCACTTGTGACCCGGAGCAATAGTATTCCTCATCTGAAGGACCATCCTTGCCAGCAACCAGAAGAGACAACCTATACTGTGCTTTCCCTTGTTATTGGCAGGAATTCCAATGTCAACAAAGCGCATTGGTGAATCAGTATCACAGAAGGCAATCGTTGGAATGTTTCCAAGAGCAGATTCTTTAATTGGCTGTGCAATATAAACATACAGAACAACTAAGCTAACATTTTAACAAAGCAACCCTATATAACAAACAGAGAGAAAACATGCCTGGTGATCAGTTCTTGGATCAGTTAGAATAAGCAGACGAGGCTCACTAAAAGATGTTTGGAGCTGGTTAGTAAAGGTTCCAGGGGTGTGCCTCCCAGCAATAGGGTGAGCGCCAGTGTACTGCGCAAACTTCAAGACAGCTCTTTGACCATAAGGTCTAGCAGATTGAACGATTATGTCTTGGGGATTCTCAATAGCAACAATTACTCTAGCCGCAAGCTGTATTTTCTCCCAAGTTTTTCCAAGATTAATTATGTATATCCCTAAATTTTAAGGTAAAAATGAGATCTCAGAACAGTATAATAAGTTAAACTAACAAATAATTTAACTATGAAGGTGTGATCAAGATAATGAAAGCCAAAAACACCGATTCATAGATCGATAACCCCATATCTTGCAAATTAAAAACAGTATCCACAAAATTTATTCAGAATAAATATGGCACCAAATGGCCAATATGAAAGAACAAATACATTGATTAAACTGCCACTAAAACTATATAAACAAATCATCCCATTTGAAAATGAACAAATCGACCCTGGGGTATCGAAAATTATGCGCAAAGTAAGAAAAAAATCAATTATATGGAACTGCAACATAGATACGGGATCGTTCCAGAATTCAGAGTTCCAATCAATTATATGGAACTGCAACATAGTTACGGGATCGTTCCAGAATTCAGAGTTCCAACTTCTAAGAAATGCTTACCTTTCATAAGTTGCGTCTCTAAAAGCTAAGGACACGGGGGCAGAGAGAGTAGGGATTGCGAGCTTACCGTCACTCCTTCGCTTGTATACGTAACGCTCCATCTGGTAGTCGCAATTTTTGGTTCCGAGGTGCACGTGAGCAGCCAACATCATTTGAATGTCTTGCTCCCTCTGAGAGAGCACCCTCGTCGCCATGTCTGAAGAAGTTGAATCTAGGGTTAGGAGATTGTGAACGGCGCGATGATGAAACGCATGGCTTTTATAGTAGAATTCTAGAACCCTAATTAGATGAAATGACGGCTTAACCCTTGGGGAATGAGTAATTTGCGTACATACCACACAATTTTATATATTTACATCTCTACCAGTTCACTTTCATATTTATAAATATAACACAACTTTTGATATTACATTAAAAATATCATTTTTGCATGTCGAAATATTTGCAGCAGTAGCAGAGTAATAAATTACAATATTATCATTGCACAAAAATTTGACACACAAATAAATGATAAAAAAGTAACATGTCGACTTATCAATCAAGATTAACTGAAATTTGACAGAATTAAAAGTTTTCTTATTTAAATTGTTGAATTAAATTTTGTATATAAATTGTACATATTCTTTCCTTATAATTGAATGATTAAATTTGGAACATGTATTATTACAAATTATTATGTATTATTATGATACCTAAATTAGATTGGAAAGACTATTATTTATTGGAATGAAATCAAATGAAAAAGGCTTTCAGCCTATTCACTCAAATTCTAACATGACTCCCTCCAATTTTACATGAGAAATCCTAGAGAGAGAAAAAATTACAAGGTCTAATATTGTCGTAATGATGTAGTGAAATTGTGAGTACAAATAAGGGTATAAATAAGTAGAGCTTGAGTGAGTTAAAGGTTTTGTCGTGTTTGGCTCCTTCGAAAGTTTTATTGTCCAAACTCGTTCAAATTTTTATTGTTCGTGTCGGACATATGTTCAAAATAACTCGTGCAATTTCATGTATATCCAATCCAAATTTCCAAAAATCCCATATGGGATTAAAATAAATATTGTCTCGACTGTGGAATTAAAATATTAGTAATAATTTCATGTATATCCAATCCAAATTTGAAGTTGCTTTTGGGACATTTACGTAGCTACCACCCATATTCTATGTATTTATATAACTACTACCTTATATATTTCATAATTATACCATTAAAATAATTTTTAAAATTCATATAAAATTAATATAGAAAATATATAATTATGTAATTATTTCGAATAAATACAAATGAATAATTTTTAATTCTAATATAGCTCAAAAAAAATTATAGATTTGTACATCATTTATTAATTTAGCTCAAAAAATTTATACATAATGGGCCGTTCTCTAAGTAAGAATTTTTTAAATAGCCTCGTTACGATATCTTTTCTTCCCCGCAAAAGCATAGCCGTGCCCTAAGTTTAGAAGCCGCCTCAGCTCGTCCTCTTCGTGTTCCTCTCGCTGTTTTCCGGTCGTCTCCGTTCGCTCTTCCCTGCCGCAAGGTGCGTTCTTCTATTTGTTTTTGTTTTTCAACTTATTGGGGAAGATCGAAACGTATTTCTGGAATTTATTGTACTGTAATCTTCGTTGTAATTGTATGCGAAGAACAGCTAGTATCGATTTTGGGAAGACGAGGAGACGGGATGTCGCTTTTACTAAAAAAAAAACGCAAGAATTATCTGTAAGAAGCTCATAAAATTTCAGTTTTTGCGCGTCATTTTGCGTCTTCGTGGTAGTTTTATTTTCTTGTCAGCCAAGCGCGAGGAAAACCAATTT
The DNA here is from genome assembly GCA_022702705.1 of Papilionanthe hookeriana x Papilionanthe teres. Classification (NCBI taxonomy): domain Eukaryota; kingdom Viridiplantae; phylum Streptophyta; class Magnoliopsida; order Asparagales; family Orchidaceae; genus Papilionanthe; species Papilionanthe hookeriana x Papilionanthe teres. The sequence goes on along the minus strand of CM040425.1, from coordinate 74,552,279 downwards.
TCAGGTCTCTAGCTTTTTCATTTGGAACAAAATAGCATTTATGTATCATGCTTTCCAATTGGTGATGTTAGATTCATTTGATTTTGCTTCATCGTCTTCATCATCAAATTCATCGTTTTGTTCTTATTCTTTTGACTTCTTAAAGGTTTTCTGCGCTGCAGCCGCTTTACCATCCTTTCTTTCCTGTTTCTATCCCTTTCTAAGGTATTGATACACATAAGGAAGGATCTTTGTGGAAAGTGTGTTTTGTAATCTTGTATTTTGTTTATCAATTCTCCTAATAGATTTTAAAACTCACCCGTCAGATTATTATCATAGTTTTCTTGTTTGTTCATTCAGTTGAGGACTGATGTAGTTGATTTTGGTTAAGATGATAGTTTATACTTTAGAATTTTACTTTAGACGATATTTTTACAGTTTCGTTCTGTTTCTCTCTGAAATTTCTGTTTGCGGTTTAATTAAATCTTAAACTTTGATGAAGCATGGAGCCTTCCATGGGAATATTCAAACTCTGTGGAGATTATCCTATAAAATTATGTGAATTGTTTTTCAGTTACATGATATGAAACTGGCCTGTAGAAACATTTTTAATGGCGCCATAATGAATCTTGCTCCCAATAATTGGCTACTGTGAATTAAGAGACACCCACTGCATATAATGGTTTGTCTTATATATAAAAATCTCATTTGGCTGTTAAGTCTCTATTTTTGTACTCTATCTTCTTTCTGTAGCTTTTAAAATGCACTTGTTATTGAAGAAGACCTTGAAGATTTATTTTCTTCTGTATAAATTCTGTTTAATGTTATGATATTCTTGTCAGCAAATAAAAGGCACTATTTTTTTTCTTTTGCTTGAAATAGATTAAATTAAAGATTTCATTGTCTGGGTAGTGTTGAAAGCTCCATCTTAGAGATGCTATATATGAAAGATATAGTCTCTTATTTAAACCTCCCTTTCCTGTGCTTTGTTTTTGCTCGATCTCATCTTTTGGCCATGTGTGAATTGGTTTCTCATTAAGTGTTTGTATTTATCGGAACTAGCATGGAGAATGATTCATGTAATGGACTATTTCTTGCTTATGCTTATATTAATACACGAACAAATTAGTTTAGGATGTCAGGTTTTGTGCTTGTTTATGGAAGCTCAAATTTTTTGGAATTTGAACCAAAATATTATTTCTTTACTTTAGGGGCATCATGACAAGGCTATTTTGGGAGATAAGGGAATCATTAATTGTAAAATCTGACTGGTAAATTTTACTTGTGGTTACTCAGAATATACATGTGATAATCTGCAGGGAAGGTACTTTTTTGTGCGTGAGCTTGATTAGTCAACTCAATATGGCTGCTTCTGAAAGAACAGTTTCATTCTCTTCACTTTCTGATGTCAAAGAAAATCTTTGCCAGAAAAACTTTACTCCTAATTCTCAGGGCGTCATGGGAGGTCATGCTCTCCAATCTGGGCGAAGAACATTTAGTCAAGATTACGAGCATTCATATTCAGTCGAATCAGACTTTTTTGACGGAGACAGTTCAGACGAAGATCACTATGTCTCAGCACAACGATCTACGGCTGAACCTGAAGTGAATTTGAAAAATGTAATAAGTGGAATAGCTGCAATTCTAATGGGACGAAGTAAAGGTCTTGCTAGCATTCCACCTCAACAAAATTTTGGTTCAAGCGTGTCATTTATGGGCTACGAAAAGGATGGAGGGAGTTATTTGCATTCGTCTGTCTGCGTACCAAGTGCTCCACCGTTGCTCGAGCCAGAAGCTATCAATTATAGCGCATATAGAGATGTTCTTGAAGCAGAGCCTCCAGAATGGTTGCCAGATAGTTCTACGACAGTCTGCATGCAATGTTCATCTCCTTTTACGGCCCTTACGCGGGGAAGGCATCATTGTAGGTTTTGTGGGGGTATTTTTTGCAGAGGATGCTCAAAAGGGAGGTGCTTGCTGCCCATTAAGTTTCACATGCGAGATCCTAAAAGAGTTTGTGATGTTTGCTTTGAAAGGCTCGATCCTTTGCAGAGTATATTGATAAATTCGATTAGCAATGCGGTGCAGCCTGCAAAACATGATGTTACGGACTGGACTTGCACCAGGGCATGGTTGAATTTACCTTTGGGTTTGTCAATGGAACATGAAATATACAAGGCAGCTAATATTTTGAGGAGTTACTCACAGGTGAGCCATTTGCGATTTCATTCATAACTTATGAGAAAATTGCCAAAATAGCCCTTCAACTGTTTACATGGAGTCATTTTAGTCTCCAGTGTATATAAAAATGTCAATTTAGTCCTGTAGTTATTTTAATCTAGGCTGAAATAATCGCCACGGAGGACTATTTCAACTCCGGTTTAACGAGTGAGGGACTAATTTACAACTTTTATAGACTATGGGATTGAAATGACTCCATGTAAACAGACAGGACTATTTTGACACTTTACTCTTTCATTTCTCTTTCTTCAAGTTTTAAATTTTGATTTCAACATTTTTAGTATGCATCCTATGTTTTTCTCTGAGTTTTGCATGATCAATTTTAGTGAGGTTGAATTATGCATTATTACAATGCTGTTGAGTAATCTGTAGGTTGCGCGACTAAATCCAGAGAAGTCCATTCCGCAAGCAGTCTTGAAGGATGCTAAAGGGCTTGCGATTCTAACAATGGTTAAAGCTGGCACAGTAATTTCGTATAAGTTTGGCACTGGTCTTGTGGTTTCTCGAAGGATGGATGGGACTTGGTCGGCTCCATCTGCCATATTATCTGTTGGTCTAGGATGGGGAGCACAGGTAATTGTGCAGTAATATGACATTAATATCTGCTAAAACATCTTGGATGAATAGTTAGCATAATGATCTATTATCCTGTTTAACCTTGACAAGACTGGATGCTTTCTTTGTAATTGTTTTTACCTCCCAAAAGTTACTAGGGAATTCTGTTGTTTTCCATAGTTGCTGGAATTACCTGGGTGATATTTTGTGGAGAAAGCAAGTATTTGTTATGCTTGGTAACAGGGTTGGTTTCATTCAGTAAAGTTTGACCCAGTTTTTCTTTTTATTATTTTTTATGCATGGTTCATTTTTTCTTCATTTGATTCCCCAGTCTTGTAAAATCTGATAAGATTGGATTGAGTTGTATAATAGATCTTACGGACGAACTTGTGTGGCTTCGAGCATACATTTTTGTTCATGACAAGTTTATTCGGAACACACTGGTTTGTTATCAAGAAGGTATCTCAACAGTTTCTTCTTGTTCTGCTTCATTCACTGCTATGCTTCACATAATTTCCGGAACCTAGATAGAAAGATTAGCATTTTTCACTAGTTTCTAAGATTTGTAAAAGATGCAGTATTTGCCCTTAAATATTTTCCATCTCGTTTTCATCTCCGTGTCGTTTCTCTTCTATTTTTGTTCTTTTGTTTTATTTCAGACATCTCAAACTTTAAATAACAATCAAATCAATTAGAAGAAATCCATAACATCCCATCAAAGGAATAAAAGCATTATATATTAAAGTTTTGTATCCAACTCGAAACTTCTAGATTGTTCCTTTTTATCACAAAGCTTTGATTGAGAAATTTTATATTTGTATCATCACAAACTTTTGAGGCATGAGTTTGGGTGAGAAATCACATAGCATTGTTTGAATAAATCTGTCTCATATATTGAGGGTTTTCATGTGACATATGAACATTATCCCCTTTAGAGATTAGACTTCAAATATTTTGTAGAGAGAGAGAGAGAGAGAGAGAGAGAGAGAGAGAGAGAGAGAGATTCTCCTGCTGCACCCTCCCTCAATTAAACACAAAGGTTGACCAAGGAATTGCAGTAAAGTGGGTACATCAATGGTGTATTTGTCAAATGTAATTATCATTTTATGTGTCTTGCTACTATACTTTACTGCGATTTTATTATTATTTTCACCCTGTAACATCTTCCTGTCATTTGGTACCTCTTACATGAAAAGGTTATTTATCCCACATTTCTCTTTCAAGTTTAGTTGCATCTTTACTAGCTTATTTTTTTGCACTATCAAACCTATTATTGTACATTGAAGTCTCGACAAAATCAACAAAGCCTTAATCCCACTAAGTGGGTTCGGCCACATGAATCATTTTTCTCCATTGCGTCCTATTTAGGGTGCGTTTGGGACAGCTTGTGCGTTTCAGGATAAGCAGCTTATCCTGAAATGCGGCCCGCGGGTCGACCGTGTGGTTCAACTCGCGGCCTGCATTTAGTGTAAAAACCAAACCGTGTTTTCAAATAAACTGCTGAAACGTACGATCCAAACGGTACTGCGGCATTTTCAAAAACGCCCCCGCACTTATAAGATGCCCCAAACGGGTCTTAGTGTCATATTTTCACATTGAATGTAATTTTAATGCTCCTGATGATCTTTGATTTTATCATCCTAAAATTGATAGCCATTTTCAACCACTTCATATCCAGTAAAGCGGTGTTTTGTAGATTCTATTTACACCTCAAAAATTTATCCAAACTAATTAGGTGAAAATTTTAGGCCTCATGCTCTGTGACAACTGTAAATTTGGCTCAAACATTAATGACTTTATCACTAATTTTTGATGAATTTAAGCTCTACCTATTTACAAAATGAAGGGTCTGTTTTAGGCAACTGCAGATTATTTATAATCTGCCTGCAGATTAAAAGCACAGGATAAGCTGATTTGTTGTTTGGGGGAGCTTATTCAGAACAGCTTATTTGTAGCTGTTGCTGGATTAATGACCAAACTGCCCCTGAAAGCTGTAACTGAAGCAACAGATCAAACAGAACAACGAAATCACTCTCAACCAATCCAAAATCAGCCAGCTTCAATTCCCACGACACTGTTAGAAGAATATTTTCAAGCTTGGTGTCCCTATGCACAACTCCCATGTCATGACAGTATTTGATGACGAAGGCAAGATCCCTAAGCAAATTTGCAGCCCTCTGTTCCGATTACCTCCCTTCTTTAATCATCTAGTCCAGCAATCGTTCTCCAGAGCAAAGCTCCATCACCAAATGCAAGCATTCCGAATCATCAAAAATAACTTTTAAGGTTACCACATTAGGATGACCCGAAATATGTTGCATAATCTCCACCTCTCTATGAATAGTTTCCTCCCCATTTTTGGGCAGCGTCTTGCAGGCAAATTGCTCTTCACTGGCCTTGCTTCTACACAACCTCACTGATCCACTGAATAATGGCGTTTCTGGTTGGCGAGCAGGAGCAAGAGAAGAGTCGGATCTCCTCCTTTCCGTGAGCTCGCTCTCCTTTCCGCGACGGATCTAATTGGGGGCGAGGGCGAGGGAGAGGGCGAGAGCGGGATTTCCTTACCTAACGCAAGAAGCGGACGTCGGACGCAGGGGCGCGAGCGCTTCAGGGCTTCTTAACCAAATTCACAATCATGTTTAGGCGCGGTAAAAAAACGTTGCGCGAACGCTTTTATCAAATAAAATGGCGGAGTTTTAAAAATGCCGCCGCACTTCAATAAACTGCCCCAAACGGGCCCTAATTCATACAGACAGCATTTTGCTTCCCGCACACTTTTATACTTACAAGTTATTTTTTATAAGCTCATAGGAACTGTTCTTTTCTATAAGCTCATAGGAACTAGAGTATCAAACTGTTACTTGAAGAGAACAACACATTCTAACATTCAATCTGCGTATTAGTTTCAGTTATCACACCAAATATGTCCACCTGGATTATTTTTTGGTATTTTGAAATATCTACTGCCAATATATATTGTTTCCCAAATATATTAAAGAGCTAAAGCATGAAATGCTTTTTTATATATTATCTCCACTAAAATGAATTGGCATGTTTTTTCAATTCATTCTATAGAAGGCGCAAGTTTTAAGACGACCTGTCCCTTATAACTTATTCTCTGTATTGTAACATAAGCCTACTTCAGTTGGCTTATTTTGTGTTGAGAAACATGAATTTTATAGCTCTTTGCTCAATAGATTCACAAATGGAGACCCTTTTTAGAAAGATTTACATACATGCCAATTAATATCTATGTATTTATGTATCTAACTGAGCTTCAATTTTTTCATACACACCACCTCTTTTCGTATGCATGAAAACGTGTATTTTTCTTTTTAATAGTTAACATGTTGGTATTTTTTATGTGATGTGAAATATTTGGTGGTATAAATGTAAACAAGTTTAGGTGTTAGATATGTAAATACATTGGAATTGTATGGAATATATGTAAATGTCCTTTGTTTTCAATGCAGCGGCTTATTATGTGACTCTGTTATGTAGATAGGAGGCGAACTGATGGACTTCATTGCTGTGCTTCACGACTCTGAAACTGTGAAGACATTTTGCAGTAAAATGCATTTTTCACTTGGAGCAGGTTTAAGTGCTGCAGCAGGCCCAGTTGGTAGGGTTTTAGAAGCAGATCTCAGGGCCGGAGATAGAGGACGCGGGGTCTGCTATACTTACAGCTGCAGCAAAGGTACCTTTTTATTTATCTTTTTGCCATGCTAGATAGGCTTGAATTGTTCTTTTAAGTTGAGTTTAGTTTTCTCGTGATTTTACTTTTCATCTTCTTGTTAAACAATCACTCGCTTCTGATCGGTTTATGAATCCTTTTTATCCAATCATTATCACTGGGTGCTGCTTAGGAGATGTTAACTTGCTGGAAAGTTTACATACATAGCACACAATTCTTTTGAATAACATATTTCACTCCTAAACTTTCATATTTACATATACAAAACTTTGTTCCTTGAAACTTCCATGTGTTTTTACTTTAAAAACGTGATAATAATACTATTATTAATGTGATATTAATGTTTCGAGTTTTCGTGGGCCATGCATCTAAATATGAATGTTTAGGTGTGAGTAATGGAAATACATAAGAATTGTGTGCTATTTATATTAATGCCACAAACTTGTACTTTGGAGTTCATGGTGTGTTTGCTGCGCCTATATCTATAGCAATCTCTTAAAATAGTTGTATTGTTATGAAAAAGTAAATTTTTTAAAAGCTTTTGCAAGTATTATAATTTTCTTTTTTATTATTATTAAGAAATTGAACAGCAACAGCGTTTTATAACAGCTATGTTGAAGAACTGTTTCAGACCATAAAATTTTCTGAAAAAACTGTAAAAATGTTATAATCAGAAGAAAATACTATCACAAACAGACCCTTAATCTGTTTTCTTGCTTCAGCATCATACAACTCTGTATTTTGTTATGGAGTTAGGAGTTTTATGAGTGAGCATGATATGTAATCTCAGCTGAAAACTGGAACAGGTGCTTTTATAGGGGTTTCAATGGAAGGAAACGTTGTGTTTACGAGGATGGATGCGAACCTGCGTTTCTATGGTGATCCTTACCTGACTACGACGGACATTTTACAGGGGACTGTGGAGAGACCAAAGGCTGCAGGTCCCCTCTATGCTGCTCTCCATGACCTTTTTACTTGTATATGAAATACTTTTTATTTTTAGAGGGAAAGATTGAAGATTTCATTAAATAAACCAGTACAAAATTTGTCTTCCTGAAATTGTTCCCATCTGTTTTGGGAACTGGCGTTGTAAATATATTTCAGAATTCTGCAAAACAAAAAGAAAAATGTTTGGTTTTGCAGAACGTTATTTGTACATGTAATTTGTTCAAAATAAAATGTTGTGTTCATAAAACATGTTGCTTCTGATACGATCCGAAACATAAAACAGCAGACAAACAGCGTATAAGTTTTAATAGAGAGGTAGAGAAACTCAAATGAATGTTGGATTTTACTGATAGCAATGAAAACAAATAAGAAGTATTGTTGATCTACTTTTCGAGATTATCTCTCCAGAAATCCTAGACACTGCTAAGAACACCACCAGAAAAGAAAAACTACAGCCCAAACAGAACCTAAAAATAAATGCCAGCCACTTAGCCTTCTTAAATACTCTCCAAGATCCTCTTCAAAATTTTCCGCCAAAATCCCCCTTGATTTATGTTCTCTTGTACGTGATTAGCGGCTTAGTGGGCCACGTGTGGGCGCTGGGATCACTTTCAAAATTTCCTAGTAAACCTGCCTATCTAGGCTGCAGGCCTAGGTGGTCGTCGAGTGAAATTGCCACCACCAACCCTCATTATCCCTCTTGAAATATCAGTTTTGACTCTCCTGAAATATCAGTTTTGCCTCTCCTCAAGGGAAGCGAATGCGTGCAAATCCTTTGGCTAAGGGGAGGCACGTGCGCAGCTTGGACCAATTCAACTGTATTAAAGGGGGGCGCGAGTGTATCAGATTTTTGGGTCTTTAGTAGCTGTCTTTGGTGGTTAAATTTCATGCATTGTTTTGAGTTGATTGGCTTAATTTTACAAATTCAATGACTACTGTGGTTGGGATTTTATTTGGGTTTTGATTGCATTTCTTATGACCATTTAACCAATTGATTGCAGTTGAAGAAATTTTTTTATGTATGGCAAGGTACTATTCGTCTTTTGAGTTATTATGTTTGTATTTGGGTCATCATGAAGTGGTGTTATTTATAATCTTATCCATAAATTTTCTGCTGTCTTCTCCTTAACACAATGTCTGGCCAACACTGAAAACATTTTGGCTTTGAATTAATTTGGTGCTATTTATTTCTGACTTCAGAAAAAAAATTGAAATGTGAATGACATTTCTTTAATTTATTTGCTATCCCTCCAAGGTAAGGTTGTAATAGTTATATATGTTCATGTTCACATTTGACAAGTTTTAAAATTTTTAATAATTATATTTGATTTTTCACTTGTTTTTTTTATATTGGAAGAATAATTTAATGAGTGAATAAATAAATTAAAAATTTTAAGAAATATTTAACATTTATATAAAATTATTAGCAAAAAAATATATAAATTTAAATACACAAGTAATTTTAAATAAATTCAAATTAGTATTGAAATTGTAAGTTTTTTTTTAATCAAATGAAATGAATACGTAATAGATAGTTAATTTATTAAAGTAAAGAAATAGAAAGAAATTATTTTAAATTAATATATGCATGTTAAATAATAGATTGTAATATATTATTAATAAATAATTAATTAAATAAAATTTAGTAAATTATATTTTATTTAATTGTTATAAAATGTAATTATAGATTAATTAATCAGTTAATTATTAAATAACAAATCAATTTGTTCATGAACATAAATAAATGTTTTAAATTATATTTATATTTGACTTACTTGATTATAAATTTTTAGAAAAATATTCAAATTCTTTTACTTATTAATTTAATCAAATTTGATGTAGTGTTAATAAGCCTAATTGAAGTAGCTCCTCAAATGCATTGGTGTGATATAAAAAAGTTTGGGTGGTAGCATGTATGCAAATGCCCCATTAAATTATTCTTGCCCAGTCCTAAAAGAAATAATAATAATAATAAACATACGATGAGATACGAATGAATGTAAATATAATATATTTCAGAATTTCATCATCAGTTTTTGGCTATAATTTCTTCTTAATATTTGCTTTCAGCATAATAAAAAGAAGTACATGAATTTATAAAAGAAATATGAATACATATATTTTAACACAACCAATTCATTGCCAAACCAACTTACAAAACCAAATCATAAAGTATATATATATCTCTAACAGCAACAAATATACAAAACCAGAAATAAGCAGCAAACCACTCGGTGCACAAAAACATCAGAAGAACTACACTTATTAGCATATAATAACCAACTTCAGCTTCAATGAACTTGGCAGCATCTGGCTAACAGTTCAGCCTCTCCGTAATCTCCATATACAAGTCTCTGAAACATCAAAAACGAAAAGAATGAAAAAATATTTCAGATTTCAAACGAAATCGATCAATAAATACTTAGCGTGGAGAAAGCTTACATTTTTCTTCTGATTTAGAGAGATCCGGATGGATAACAGATATAATTTAGAAGATCATATCAGATATAGGAATGTCCTCAAAGCTCCAGAGATCCATGAAATTGATTCCATCTTGAATCATCTCAGTGCCAAACATGGAATCAAGGTATCCATCTAAGGTTCCTTCAGAGGATGGCATGAACTTCATAACTGGATCAAAAGCCGACAGATCTTCTGAAAATTTCATTGCTGAATTCTGAGTGGGTACAACTGCTTCACCAGAATCAGTTTTGAGTTTCTTATCAGCCACACTCTCTTCCAGGTATGCAGATTTAAGTTCATCAACAGCAATAGATGGAATTGAGTTAATCTCAGGGTTATTGAACTCATGTTCCCAGCCATAATACGAGCAATTTAAAGAGTTGCTTTCCTCCTCGGAATATATGTTTTGAATCTTTACAGGCTCAACAATCACCTCTCCCATACATAAACTCGGGTAAAAATTGTAGTTTGCATTGCTCGAACAATCAAAGGAATCATTGAAGCTTGATTCCCCATTAGAGTTTGCTTGCAAAGTTTGGGGAGGACGATTCAGAGCAGTTTTGGGAGCTTCATCAGGGAAGTTCACCTTCGCTTTCTTACCTCGAACCTTACGAGCTGCAGCATCGTAAGCTCGAGCGGCCTCCTCCGGCGTGTCGAATGTTCCCAACCAGACCCGTTCTCCTTTGCGAGGATCTCGAATCTCAGCTGCCCATTTTCCCCATGGGCGTTGGCGGATTCCTCTGTACTGGTTCTTCCTCTTCCTTTTGCCTGATTTATGGTCAGCATCTCCATCAAATTGACAGCGTTTCAGAATTGTTGAATCCTCAGCTACACATGTAAAGAGACGAAGAAATAATGAATAAATTGGAACTACAAAACTTAACAAAGACTAGGGAGGGGTCTGGCTACTGCTAGGATTTAACTTAAATAGGAGAATTTAAATTCTGTAAATTCAAATTTATCAAATTCAAAAGGATTAAATCAAAAAAAATGTTTGGTTAGATTAAGATTCAATTCAACTAAATACATTTAAAAACACTAAATAAATATAATTTAAACCGCCCTAATAAAAAATAAATAAAAATGATCCAGAAATAGCCCCTTAATATTTAATATCTATCATGCTAAAGAATTTTTTAAAATTTTAAAATCCAGAACTAAATTTACCAGATTTACAAAATCTAAATCTATAAGATTTATCAAAGCAATTTGTAACCAAGAAACCTCTTTCTAAAACATAGTTCTACAGATCATTTATATGCAATTCTTCCATTTAAATCCACAAACAAAAATCACATTAAAAAAAAACTCATCCAAAACATAATCAAAAGATGCAGACTCCCATTCTTCAAAATCTCTTCATTTGCGTGCTTACCTCTGCTTAAAGGCGCCAACTTTGGACTGAAAGCGAAAGACTTCACGTCAAAAAGCTCCTCCATTTCGTCCACCTCCGCCACCTCGTCCTTAAACTCCTGGAAATCGGCTTCGAAGTCGTCATCGAACTCCTCCACACAAATCTTCCGGCCATCATTTCTCCTCCTCTTCTTCTTCTTCTTTCCCTGATCGACCCATGGACAATCTTTCATAACTCCCCGCTGCCTTGCCGACGGGATGAAGTCGGAAATGATCGCTCCGCCGCACATAACGTTAAGGGCCAGCAAAAAAATCTCACCTTTCCGATCAATACAGAGATACAACAACTTGAAAAGCTTCTTTCAAGAGTCGGAGATGGTGCGTTTATTATAGTAGTTTCTCGGGGAAGCAAACAGTAAAATCGTCGCGGGTTCTTTGTATGCTCAACAGTACACAGACAGACGTCAGAGAAATGGGGAATGGTCCAGAAGCAAAGCTCCAATTTTTTTTTATTTTTTTTTGTTGGGAGTGACGTTGAAAACTCTTCGTTCAATGAATTCGGATTCTGAATGCGTGAATATTTAAATCTTGAGTCGTTTGGTGGCATACGGCATTAGACAACTGGGATATTTGTGGATGGGTAGAAGGCTAATCTCTTGTGTTTTTTTATTTGTGTCGATTCTAATTTTACTCCACGGTTAAATTTCATAATAACTGTTTTTTTTGGAATATTTCCTTTCCATTTTGCTTCAGCCAAAGAAGAATTAATTCCTCCGCTCAGTTACCGGGGAAAGAAAGGATCACAGAGAAGAAATTTATTTTCTTTTTTTATTTTTAATTTCTAGAAGAGGTGCTGACGGAGAAATTTTAATTGCTGTGCGGAGGGAATTTTTTTAATTCCTGCAGAGGAGTTCGGCCGGTTCAAAAATCCGCGGGAAACAGAGGTTGTCCACCGCGAACAGGAGCCTCGTTTTGCGGGAAATTGAGTTGTTCAACCAGTTAAATTCATCGGTTCATCGCAAGAGATTTTGCGACAGGTGGAGTTCGGCAAGATGCAGGTGGCGAGCAGGCACGATTATTTCGTGAACAGGAGTTTCGTGGAGATTTTCCTCGAACAGGTTCGAAGGGATTCGTGGCTCGCGGAAACAAAGAATTGGCCGATGTACTGGTACGAACATGAATTGTGCTTCGTGTGAAAAATATGATTCACGAATCACAGGAGAATCGCGGGAAAGTTCTTTGCATTTGACGGGAAAAATTTCGAGTTTCTTTGAATTTATTTGCGGAGTATTTTCTTTGTTTTTTTCGAAGCAAGGTAGGAAAATACGGTGCGAGATTAAATTCGAATGACAACGTCCGGAGCAAAATTCGAGATAGTGAAGTTCGATGGAACCGAGAACTTCGGATTATGCAAACAAGGGTAAAAGATTTGTTAGCACAACGGGGAATTTTGAAGGCTTTGCGAGCTACTGAAACCTCGATAATATCGAAGATGAAGATTGGGAAGAGTTACAACTTCGAGCGCAGATACACACATACGTTTATGTATGACGGATGAAATTATGTATCATATTATGAATCGAAATCTCCGTAAGAAGTATGGAAGAAATTGGAATCTCGGCTTATGTCCAAATCTCTGACGAATAAATTTTATCTGAAGCAAATGCTGTATGGGCTGAAGATGCAGGCAGGTACAGATTTGTCTCAGCACTTGAATATCTTCAATCAAATAATCACGGATCTGGCACGGCTTGATATGAATATTGAGGATGAAGACCGAGCAATGATTCTTTTGTGTTCGTTGTCTACTTCTTATAAACATCTGGTGACTACTCTTACATATGGGAAAGAAACAATTAAAATTGATGAGATTATCGCGACGATTGTTGGCTCACAACCAGCGGAAGCAGAATGCGAGGAAAGCTCTAATGGTAATTGTTTATATGTTAAGGGTAATCGGGATCGTGAAAGTAAGGAGGAGAAGGAGAATTCGGAAGGTCAAAGCTTAAAGGCAAGAAGATTTGTTGCTTTAAGTGCAAGAAACTGGGACATATGAGGAGAGATTGTCCAATGCTCAAGAAGGAGACTCGTAATGTATCTTCCAGGGCTGCGAATATGGTGTAGAGTGATACAGATTACAGTGATAGTGATGCGCTTTCAGTTACGACAACTCAGTTAAAGGATGGATGGATTCTTGATTCAGGATGTTCTCATCACATAACACCAAATAGGAAGTGGTTTTCTTCATACAGGTTATCTGATTCTGTTCGATCTATCCAGGTGATAATATACGTTATAATATTGTTGGTATAGGTAATGTCGGAATTAAGATGTATGATGAGCACTCGTTAGAACATTATGTGATGTTAGGCATGTTCCGGAGTTGAAGAAGAATTTGATTTCCTGGGCACTCTACACGTAATTGGTTTCATTCCTAAGGCGAGATGAGGATAGGGAAACCATCGAATTGTTAAGGGTGCACCGATCGTGATGAAAGGAAGATCACCTGCGAGTAACATCTATAAACCGTTGGAGAGTACGATTGCGAGTGGAGATCGCTCTGTTGGAACATATGATGGAAATGCAGCAGGAACTTTGACTGCCAGGTTAGATGGTTTGGTTGCCCAACCCACTGGTGTAAGAAACTCCATGATCTATTTCTCCTAAAGTGCTAGATATTCACAAGGTGGAGATTTTCTCCTAAGGGACTAGATATTCACAAAGGCAGAGATTGTTAGATGTATTTCTCCTAAGGGGTTGGATATTTGCTAAGGTGGAGATTTGTTTGGAAGGCACATATACCAGGTGAAACATTTCTCCTAAGGTGCTTGATATTCGCCAAGGTGGAGAATTGTTAGGTATGACTCATATCTACAGAGGGAGTTTCTTGGTAAAAAGGTGTGACTCCTAGTGAAAAGAGTGTCTCTTGGAAGTTAGTGGGTTGGGGGGAGCGAGGTCGTATTTGTAATTTATCCATGGGTTTTTTCTATAAATAAATGTGTAATCCTCTGGATATGTAACTCCTCTGAAATAGTGAAATTCGCCGGCTCGCTCCCGAGGACGTAGGCAATTCTTTGCCGAACCTCGTTAAATCTCTTGTGTTAGAAATTTTTATCGATTCTTGTTTTACTCCGCCGTTAAATTTCATAACACAGTGAATGTGCGGCTGAGATCAGGCTCCACACGTACTTCTATGTGCAAAGTCCTGATGTAATATTTTTTCCTTCTTCGGAGTGCAATTGACAAGTTGAAAGTTTATTCGTAATTGCTCAGCTGCCAATTCAACCCCACCACATGATCTTGTTGTAATAAAGAATATGACTCCAAATCAAAATTTGATTTAATTTGTTTGTTATCTTTTAGGAACATGTCGATAAACATTCAATGTTTTTACTGATAATAATGATATTCATTAATTTTAAACAACAGCTCATTACACACATGACCACCAATAATTTAACCTATCATTACACACGTTTTTAAGCAAATAGTGCAAAATTCTAAAGAGCTTGTAGATGGAAGAAATATTTTATCGAGAGTCTTGATGCAGTTTTCTATTAGAACCTACAACGTGTACAGACAAATCTCCTTAATGAAAAAATAATAATTTAATATATGAAGCCTGCCATAATAGATCTGATTGAAGTATTAATGCAAAATTATATCCAGACTCTTGACGCACATGACTTGGGAGAGATTTTTGTTGAAATTAAAATCAACAATGGCTCATCATAAAGTAAATAACAATCATGAAAAAAAATGAAATAGCATTATTGCCAATTTTTCTATACTTTAGAATCCAAGCAATGAGTCTTGACAAATTTATTTTGACTAGGCATTCAATCATCGCAATTAATTAATTTGTCATCTTTCACAGATTCAGTGTTAATATTTTGGGAAATTTACATACATAGCACACAATTCTTATGTATTTGCAAATCTAACACCTAAAGTTAGCTTTAAAAACACCTTGTTGTCATAAATCTATGCTTGAAAATGTGTACTTCACCTTAAAATGACTGTAATTGTGGTATTTTTGATGTGATGTTAAAAACTGGAGTTGTGTGTTTGTAAATATTAATTTGTAAGTGTTAGATGCGTAAATATAAAAGAAATGTCCCTAATTTTTATAAGATGTTACGTAATAATTGCATTAAGTGTTTTAACATATTATCGATTTAGGGTCTATTTGGGGCAGCTTATTTGGTGTGGTGGCGTCTTGAATACGCACTTGGCCTGTTTGTGTAACTGCGTTTTGGCAGCTTAGGCATTTTCAAAACGCAGAAAACATGTTTTTTCACACCGCACCTATTTAGCTGCGGTGGCAGCTTTCTGGCTACGGTTTTTCTTTTCCAAGAAAATAAAATTTTGTAATAGTCACATCACCTAACTTATCAACAAATTATTTTTAATCAACTTATCAGCTGATTATTCAATAAGCTACAGCTGTCCCAAACATATCCTTAGAACGCCATTACTCGATTTGAAGTAACCGAGCAACTGCCAGTAAATTAAGGCATGTGCTAAATCCCTTAATTATACCATAAGTGCCATTTTCTTATAGGCCTTAAAAGTCAAATTGTGGAGTTCATTAATAACGTAATAGCTCGAATTTTGATTAATTTAATGAGCAAAGTGTTTAAATAACCACTAAATATTTATATGATTTTATTTTAGTCTCATAATTTACTAAAATTTTAAAATAATCCCGACTCTTTAAATTGGGGCTTAAATAATCCTCGTGGAGAATTATTAGAGTTCAGTTTTAAAATAGTTCACACTTATATAAACTTTGGGACTAAAACGGCCTCATGTAACCTCTTGCGTGCTAGAAAATTTGCGGCGGTAAAGTAATGGCTTATCGCCTTAGCGTTGCACGAGAATTCAACACACACTTAGGTGAAAGAAAATAACCAGCGATGAAACTAGAAGTTTTTACTTGGAGAAATCCGTAAATGGAAAAGAAACACGGGGTTTGGCCCAGTTATAAAAATTCACTATAGGTCGATGATTAAAGAAACTTCTTTGTCTCACAGATAAGAAATGGTTAGTTACAACTCTGACTGACAGCGTCTGGTTAGTAGTGGTCGACGACGATTGATGGTGATCGACGGCCT
This sequence comes from Papilionanthe hookeriana x Papilionanthe teres, assembly GCA_022702705.1. Taxonomy (NCBI): domain Eukaryota; kingdom Viridiplantae; phylum Streptophyta; class Magnoliopsida; order Asparagales; family Orchidaceae; genus Papilionanthe; species Papilionanthe hookeriana x Papilionanthe teres. Next base: position 74,535,929 of record CM040425.1, on the reverse strand, counting down.
TAACGATGTCAGAATTGAGTAATAGTGGGCTCGTTGGATTCGCTTGTCGAGATGCTTGATTCGATAATGAACTTGCCACATTCGGCATCCGTTTGACATTCTAAATGTGTTGGAAAATCTTTCAAGGGTAGTTTAATGAATTGATCTGGGTTTGATTTGACTCGGATTGGACTAGCTTTGATATTATTAGGTCCGTCTCATCGAGCCGGCCAGTCTGACTATAAGTTTGTTGAAATCAGAGCTCTAGATGACTTTTTATCAATATTTGAATATTTTTTGTTTAAAAGATTGTCTTGAGAGTCGTGTCATACTGTGAGATTCATCCCAGTTGATCGGTGGGGACTATTTTGGCACATTTCCCTAAATTTAATTAGTTAGGAACTTTTGTACAGCTTTTAAATAATTTATTTTTAGATGGAGGTTTGGTGGTGAGCTTTTCTATTCTTTTGACTGATATAGGAGACTAGGGCACATTTCTCCATTAAGCGGAAGTCGTTTTTCAAAATTGGGTTAATTAGTTGGTAAATTTTGACAAAAACAGCTAATCAGATTTATAACACGTGCAGCAACTGGAGGTAAAAATAATTTTTTTTAAATAAATTATTTCAGTTTGGTCAATCAACATGTTTGACCTACACTCTATATACTTAGCTAATTGCTGATTTGTCCAAGTAGTGTCCTTTATATATAAGGGCATTTACATACAAACCAACTAATTCCTATGTATTTACATAGTATCTAAACTTCAATTCCTGATTATTGGGATAGTATAACTTATAATTTGGTGGTATTATAAAAAATTATTTGAGATTATTTCATCGACAAATATTAAAGTCACTTGACACAAGAACTAGATATCATCAATAAACAAATGGGGACACCCTCTATTTCACAATACTGGCAACAACGAATATTTAAATTTACTTACCATTGTCTGATAATGTTCATCTACCAATATCAACAACTAGCATCACCACCACCTAACACCATTCATCAATCAATAAATGATGTTGCTATCATCATTTGATATTTAACGTTTCTGATCAATTCTTGATTAATGTTGCCTACAATTGTTATGAACACTGAAAGTCCCCATCAACTAATATCACCCACATGCAATTGAAATATCTATTATCATCTGATATTTTAAAATTTCTACCAATGAAGGACGTCTTAAACCTACTAACCATTAATGTTTGATGTTTATCTCGCCTAACCTCTCTTCCTGTCAAAAGTGTGATCTGTTCGATCATCAATATTTACACACCGCTAACTTGCATTATCACTCATCACCTTATTTCTATCAACAATTAACGGTAGGCACCTATTAACTAACAACGTTACATTTCCATCTTTCTAGTCATAAAGTTCCTATTTTTTTGTTGATATAATGATTTAGTCAATTATTAATTATCGTTCCATGCTCCTTAATTATTTCCCAACACTACCAATAAGCAACGTTCGATATTCATTTGCCACATATGATGCTCATCCCCTTAACTTGTTTGATATGTTTTATATTATTAACAAAATGATCAATCTTAATCAGAATAAAAATAAATAAATAAATATGTGAACATGTTCAAAATTCTCTTAATGTATCAAATGTTGGCATCTTTTCTTATTCAACTATCTTAACTTATATTTCTATCTGTAGATGTTCTTCTAGTATCAAAGAAACCAAGTTATGTAGGTATCAATACACTTTGTATGGATAAAGACATCAGTATTTTTTTTATACCTGGTGGTGTGCCCCCAAATTTTTTATTTTTATACCTAAGGCCTAAACAATGTACTAGCACGCTTCATCGTCGGTCTAGTAACACTCTAGAGTCCAAAAGAAGACACCACCAAAGCCAGACCAACTTCAAAGCCTGAAAGCATGAAAATACTTGGAAACCAGTGTTTTGATGTCTATTAGAGTGTTGAGTGCTGCCATTGTAGTGCCCCGACACTTGTAACCAACTTTGTGAAGTTTTTCACTTAGAACTTTGGTTTTGCCTGTTTTAAGATGTAGATTTTGGTTTTCTTTTGTGTAAAGGAAAGGAACATCCTCAAGTTTTCAAGTGTTGAAAGGCTTGAGTGTAATGTAATTTGTACGATTCTCATCATTTTTCTTCATAGTGGATTTCATTGCGTTGCGTGGTTTCGTGATTCTTTGTCGTTCTAGGTTTTTTTTTTCACGTTAAATCTTTTGTTTTCCATGATTTCTTGTTTTGTGTGCTTCTATTCAAAGTATTTCTTCAGATTTCTAGAATATGTTTCCACAATTCACATCTCCCATAACATTTATAGCCCTTCAATTTAACTTTGAGGGATTGAATTAATCTATTTGTAAAAAAAGAGTAATTTCTAAAATAAATTCCTTAAAAAAAAGTGAGGTTGTGAAAGCTGGAGCGGATATTAATCACAAGAAGAGGTTAAAGGTCAAATTGTCCAACCAAAGCTGATCCAGAGGCTGAAACAGGGACCTAATAATTATCAAAATTACATAAACATAATTTAACTGATATAATACTAATAGAATAATACTATTTTTATAATAATATTTTAATTCAAACATTTCATCTTTTAATATTTTGCATGATGTTCAAACTTAAAATTCTAGGAAAATGATATTTTTTCATTTATAGTTCTTATTTCAGACATATGATAAAAAAGAAAACACTAAAATTTGACAATTTATATTAGAATCAATGGGTTCCTTAAAAATTAGACTAGTTCACCAATTTGTTGATTCGTCGCATTCAACCCCAATGTAATCAGTTTGGAATGAACCTATCAACCCAAAGGAGGAGAAAATAAGGGAGTTTTGGAGGTCTTTAATCGCAGGCCATGATCCCGTGGCTTAAGGTAGAGAAAGATAAGAGTTTCAGAGGTCTCTGTATGCTGCAATCACATCGTCTCCTTCCCATTTAGCTCGGACTGCGGATGATGGGATTGAAGAATCAACAAGAATTGGGCAGTAGTATGTAATATGGAAGTTTTGGATGTTAAATATACTAAAAATTGGGTGTTAGAGTGTAAAAATCATCCAAAAATTATTCACAATTCTTACTATAATTATATCTATTATGAAGGTTTTTGTCTTTTTATTCACTCTTTCTAATCTTAAAAGACTGATTTTGCTGCTGACCCCATCGTCGTATCTGGAAAAGACCGGAGTCTGTAGCTGGACAATGGCTCTTCATTTTTTGTTCTTATCCTAATTTTATCATCCCAATCTTTTAGAACTTATTGTATATTAGGTGTAAATCTCAAGAGGCCACTTCTTAAATCTGTACCAATCTTAAATTTTTTTTATTAGATGATTAACCTTTAAAACCCAATATTGAAAATTTATGAAAACATCAGAGTTGTTATTTTAATTGAGAATTTTTAAGGAATAATAAACTCCTTATGATGTTATTAATTATAAATACTGGGTTTAGTAGAGAGCCATTTTATATTTGTTATTTTTGTTTATTTAATTTTATTTATTTGAAATTTTTGATTAAATATATTTAATATGTTGAAATAAAATATGATTAATTAAATTTAAAATTTATTTTGTGATTATTTTTAAAAATAATTTAATTTATTTTTAAAATTAGTAATAAAAAAAATTAAAAGTTTATACAGGTTAATCGGTATATATTTACATGTATATCTAATACCAAACCTTTGATATGGGGCATTTTTACTTGCCAAGCAATTTAATTACATATCTAACAGCTAAACTTTGTTATATACGTGCATGCCACTCAAATTTTTAATATCATGTTTAATCGGAAATTGTGCAGGAGACACACCCAAGAAATAGAGCACAAAAGAGAAGGAAAGAACGGAGAGAGCACGTCAATGAACAGTATAATATTGTAACTTTTATTTATGAAATAAACCCCTTATTTATAGACAAATGGTTGATCAATTTACAATATGTGCTCCTAATAAAAGAGGGGGTTATTAGGGGGTATTCATGATAATACACGCTAATAAGGCCGAGAGCTTGAGAAGGCACCCGGACAGGCGCTTGACCCGAGCGGTCATTGTATGCGGGCCAGTAAACTAGACCAAGCGAGCCATCTCATCGTTTTGGTCTGACTTGGTGAGTCTTGCACTAGAACTCATGTGAAAAATTCGATCGGAGTACCATTTGAGTGGATTGTTGATTGCCATTAACTAGTCATAGAGGTTCTATTTCACCCGACTGGTATGATCCCAGCGAACAAATTGGGCTCTAGCCTGTCACGTCATCTTAACTGTCAACTGCTGGATTTCTTTAAAAGGCATACTTTTGATAAGCATCACATCAATAATATCATAATTACTATCTTTTTAAAAATGAAATACACTTATTCATGTATAAATTTTTGGCACCAAAATATTTCCCTTTTAACATTTATATTTACAGAGACTTACATACATATCACCCAATTTCTATGTATAGACATATGCCATCTAAATTTCAATTTGCAAATACATACTATATTGCTTATGCCTTAAAAAAATATATATTTTTTGGTTTACAAACATTAAACTAATGTTATTTTTATGTGATGCAAAAGATTTGATCGATATAAATGTAAAGGATAAAATTTATGTCTTATATATATAGCTAAATAAGCTATATATAAGCAAATTACTCTATATATATTAAATATAAATGCATAAAAACGTAATCCAACTTGTCTCAATCTCTGAAACCGAAAGCAAAACTAATTTAGATGTACAAGCAATCAGATAGAGATAGGAGAGAATTGGAAGTATCTCCAGCAGTGCACATATTTTTAACGAGGTTCGGCAAAGAATTGCCTACGTCCTCGGGAACGAGCGGCCGAATTTCACTATTTCGGAGGAGTTACATATCCAGGAGGATTACACATCTATTTATAGAAAAAACCCATGGATAAATTACAAACACGCCATCGCTCCCCCCAACCCACTAACTTCCAAGAGACACTCCTTTTCACCAGGAGTCACATCTCTTTACCAAGAAACTCCCTCCGTAGATATGAGTCATACCTAACACACTGAAGGATGTATATGAGTTGGTCCCGCTGTAAATTTTTTTATTTTTTATTTTTAATGATTGATGTGCTGCTGAGAGGGATAGATGTCAGGCTGAGATCAGGCTCCGCACGTAGCTCTACATGTGAAGTTCTGATTTAATATTTTTTCCCAAAGAAGACTCATCATGGTGACCAATAGCAACCCATTAATAGGTCAAGTCATTGGTATTGCTCTTACAATCTTCTCCATCTTAATGTTTTTTCTAATCAATGCATGGACCATTACATGGTACAACTTCTCTTTGGCTTAAATCCTTAAGAGGCTGTTTGGCAACTTTGAGTTTTGAGGTAAAAGATCATTTTGTTTGTTGAAGAAGTAATACAATATAAATGAAAAGTAATGTCTTTAAAATATATTAACTTTTTTTTTTTAGTTTGATGTAAAATAAATGTATGAGTTTATATTTTTTTATATTTGGTTTTAAGAAATAAAATTAACATAAAGCACGACTGATAGGGTGGCGTTCCACAAGGATAACGATTTGCTGGCGATTGACTGTAGTTGACAACAGACAATAGACATATGACTATGATCGACAGCAGTCAGCGGGGGAGTTAGAGTAAAACATAGTTTGCAGTGTATTTGAATGTTCTAAATATAACTAATTTGGAATACATTAGTTTTGAACTAATAAGTTAATTTTAAATTCATAAAAAATTTACACCGCATTTCTTTTTCCTCCAATCAAACATTTGTTTTGAAAAGCCATTAATTTCATTTACACTACACTATAAATTTAGCCAACCAAATAACAATTTAGTGAATCCATTAATAGTTCCAAGTCTTAAAAATTATTTGGCATGACTTGTGTCAATTGCGGTTGTTATGTTTGTTCAATTTAATTTAATTTATTATTAATATTAGTTATGCTAACAATTAATAATTAAACAATAAAAATTTAAGACTAAAATTTTCATTAGTTTTTAATTTATTTTTTATTTATTAACATAATTCAATTATAAATAGTATAATCTTATATTTTAATTAAATATTAACTATGAATTAACCATAAAAGTTTGATTAATTCATCAACAATATTAATTTTATTGAATTAGTATTTTCTTGATTAGTTAATACTAGTTAATAAATTAACTTGTAAACTAAAATAAAAAGTAGGAAGGTTTACATAGACACCACTTTGTTCCTACTTATTTATTTATAATCTATATACAGACACACACACACACACATACATATATTAGTTATTTATTTATTATTATTATTTTATTATTTTTGAAGGAATGGTCGATAGGCTGAACCGCCGACCACTCCTAAGCGCTGACCCGTCAGGTATGGGGCTCGATGCGTTGTGCAAGGAATTCGAGTACTGCCTATCTTAAGGCGACATTGCACCACTAGAGGATTCAAACTCGTGACTTGAAGGGACTTACGCCTGGCTGCCGGCTGCTCTACTACACACACACACATCTTATTCACGCAAAGGCGGATGTCACTTCTTAAATACTAAAAGGGGCATTTACATACATATCAACCAATTCCTGCGTCTTTAGATATTTAAACCAAAATTTTATTTTTTTACAATTATACCATCTAAATCTTTCTAGTCATAAAAAAATAATTATTTTAATTTTAAAAAATAAAATATATATTCTCATGCGTATCTAAAGCGGCATGTATGTAAAAATTGAGATTGTAAATATATAAGAATTAAGTGATAGGTATGGGAATTTTCCAAGTTAAATTAGTAATATTTTCTATGTAACATAAGTTTTGGATGGTTTAAAAGTAAAAAGTGAATTTAGGTGTAAAATATGTAAATACATAAGAAATGAGTGGTCTGTATGTACATAATGCATGCCTGAAAAACGAAACCCCTCTTCTTGTTCGACAGGATCGAGGGAAACGTCTGAAACCCTCCTTTCTCTCCCCATTGCGCATCCCTCGACGGCGAAGAAGCAAGAGGAGTCACGAGGGAGCTCAGCGGAGAAACCTCAACTGAGGCAGAGAAGTATTCTTTTTGTGAGTCTTGAGGATTTTTATCTTTTATTTTTCAGAGAAGTAAGACTTGAAGATTTAAACAAACTCCAGGATTTACGGCTTGGCGGAGAAATAGGATTTAAGATTCTGTAGGATTTAAAAGTGTCATTTTGACAGTTTGGCAGGGTTTTCAATCCGGTTTCAATTCCTCCGTAAATGTTCTACAAAACAGCCCATAATAATTGCTGTTTAATGACAAAGTTGGAGCTCTATAAATCGAGCTCGGAGCCTAACACTACATCACATTCTTCGTGCTTATATGCACAATTTGTACAATGCATTACTGCTTTCACTTTTATCTTAACAAATGACCAAATGCGGACTTTTTAATCTGCTGCTCGAGGGAATTTGTCTTTACTTGATATTACTTGTAATCAACCCCAGTGGACCTGACACATTGAGCTGCTTATTATTTTCTATTTGGTTCAGTATTAATACATTCCATATCAATCTAGGTTTACAATAGTATCACAATTGCTGCTTGAGAAATTTTCTCTTGCCCTCACTAACTAATACATCAATCTAGATTGTTTTCCAAGCATTCGTGACAAACCATGACGAAGAAGTAGGCTTTTGTCATGATATTTAAGGATATAATTTTCTCCTTGGCTACAAGGATGAAGTGGAAATTGAAAGGCAAGACAATTCTCGGTATTGTGGTACCATCAAAACCATATGCCTGATATAGAAGCTTACACTGTACCATGTGCTCAAGAACAAAATAGAATGATTAGTTCAACTAGGATGGCTAAAACTGTTCCTTATATCCAACTTGGCTAAAACAACAACAACAAAGCCTTAATCCCACTAATTGGGGTTGGCTACATGAATCATTTTTCTCTATTGTGTCCTATTTAGCGTCAAATTTTCATTTAATCCTAATAAATTAAGATCATTTTTTTATGCAATAAACCCAAGTCTTCCTAGGTCGACCTCTGCCTTTCTTAACATAAGTTGAATAATCAGATCATCAACTGGACGACGTTTAATGTGACCAAACCATCTAAGGCGACTCTCTCTAATTTTATCCGTCACTGGTGCAACACCAACCCTAGTACGGATATATTCATTTCGCATTTTGTCTCTAAGTGTAAAACCACTCATCCACCTAATCATTCTCATCTGGGCAACACTTAACTTAGCATTATGCTCTCTCTTAAAGGCCAACATTCAGCACCATAGAGCATTTCAGGTCTCACCACCATCTAATAAAATTTTCCTTTCAGTCTAAGCGGTACTTTTCTATCACACAATAGGCCAGATGCATTCCTCCACTTGGCTAAAAATCCCAAAAAAAATTATAGCTAATGGATCACCACCACAATTTCTACCATCATTATAAAAGAAGGGAAAGAGCTACAAGTCATGTATAGTATGAAGTAATTAGAGGTTACAGAGGTGTTCCTAATGCGAGGCTCTTGCTTCAACTTGCCAATTCTCTTCATTGATAAATATTCAACGTCTCCTAATACTTCAATGAAAATACATGATTATCTCAACTAGATTGAACAAATACTAATCAACATTGAAGAATTATAATGATCCAAAGAATGAGATTTATCTAGCCTCTTTTTAATGATTCTAACCTTCTTGGAAATACCTATTTAGGATAATCTCTTCATTAATTATAATGTGGATGCAATGAGATTTATCTAGCCTTTTTTGAATGATTCTAACCTTCTTGGTTGTCTCTTCTATGTGTTGAATTCTCAGTAGACTTGAAGATAAAAAATTTCACCTATAATATTTATTTTCATTATTGAGATAGTAATCAGAACTAATATATATATATAAATAATTGAAATAAATTATGATAATCTCTCCATTAATTATAATCTGGATGCAATGAGATTTATCTATACTTTTTGAATGATTCTAACTTTTTTGGTTGTCTCTTCTATCTGTTGAAGTCTGAGTAGACCTAAAGTTCTAAATTTTCTCCCATAATATTTATTTCCATTATTTTTATTCATTCCTTCTTATTCTTATTCTCATTGCATCCAACCAAATGTAGGGGGAGAGAGAAAGAGAGAGAGAGATTCTAGCCAGAAAGTTTTGATTTGGAATTCTTAGAGTTTGATTCTGTGGTCTAGACAATTGGGGAAGATGATCTACTTGAGGTAGGCTATCATTGCTCTACATAAAATGTTGGTGATTTCAGTCTTCATGTATGTATATTGATTTTACAGTAGAGTGAAGATTTGACAATGTAATTCCAAGTTTCACAGTTTATTTGGATATTGTAATGTTTTTCTATTTCTGCACTTTCTAATCTTATTATATCATATTTTCACCCGATATTTTACATCAATAATTTTTTTTGCTCTATATTGTTAGGTATTTCACTCTGTGTTGGACTGTAGACTGTGAAGCTGTAATGTTCAGTGATCATTTTAGTCACTACTGCACTTATTGCATACTACACACATTGTACACGTGATTCTCATGTTGCTTAATTTTATTCCCACTATTCATGCACACTATAAAAGGTTTGTATAAGATTATATTCATTTTGAAAGAGTTTATATGTGATAGTATTACTATTCATGAATATTAGTTCTGTATACTATTTGTTGTTGTGAAATAATATTTGCCACCTATTGCACAGATTATTCATAGTATTTACAATGCCATGTGCCATATAATGCTTATGTGCTGTTAGAGTTTTGGTTATATTGTATGAAGGTCTAATGTTTTCTTGTGTATGATAAAGACTAGTTGGGTATTGAAAAGTTGGTTAGGTCAATTCCACAAACCCTGAACAGGAGAGGGACCTGATGACTCTCCCTTGAAAAATACCGAGGTTGGATGAGCTAACTTGCCTGCAAATATGTAAACCTTACTATACATTAGAGGCATAGGACATTTGCATGCATTCCTCCCAATTCCTATGTATTTACATAGCTAACATCTAAACTTCATTTTTACATTTATACCAGTCAAATCTTCCATATCACATCAAAAATACCACCATTTTAGCTTTTAAAAAGTGAAATTCACCTTTTCATGCATAGGTAGGGTGGCTTTTATGTAAAAATTGAAGTTTAGGTAGGACTGCAATTAACCAAGTGTTTGACAAGTTACTCATAACTCTTGCTTGATAAGAGCTCGTTCATGTTCGCGTAATTGACTAATAACAAATTTGAACACTTATATAAATGCTCTATTGTTAAATGAAGAAACTTGAACACCTCCTTGCTTGAATATTTTATGTTCACAAACAATGTCATTTAAAGCTTCCAAATAAGCTAGTTAAAAAGCTCGATAAACAATTTTATTTAAAGTTAATAAGCAGGATCAATTTAATGCTTGTGAATAACATCAGTTAAAGTTTAATTTAAATTCATTTATTTTAAATTAAATTACATTTCAATTTGTAGTACATAAAACAATATAATAACTTGTTTGTTTAGTAGTTCATTTATTTTACGCATTTGTATGTTTAGTTTAATTATTCATTTAATAGCTCATTCATTTAAAACTCATTTATTTTTATAAGTTCAATAAGTAATTCATTTATAAGCTCAATAAATCTTATTTGATTAGAAAATAAATAGGTCGATCACACTACTCATTCTTTTGTTTGATTAAGTTTTATTTAGTTAGAATATAAATAACACAATAACTCTAATTACTAAATAAAGATTGGTTGGATAGAAATTAAGTAGCTTGTTAGTTTACTTATTAATCTGCTTGATAATGACTCAATTATCATCATATGAAACAAATAAGAACCGAACTGAAACAGGAACAAAGCTGGAGCATAAACACAAAACTCAATTTGAGCTCGAAGTCAAATTTTATAAGCAAGCTCAAGCTTAAACATAGCCCCAAAAGTTCGATTTGAGCTTGAGCTCAGATTTTATAAACAAGCTCAAGTTTGAAAACAACCCTACTCGAGTCGGCTCGGTTTGTTTGCAACCTTAAGTATAGGTGTTAAATATTTCCATACATAAGAATTGAGTGGTATGTATATTAATCTTCCTATATAATGTATGTGACTTGAAAGAAAACTAAGATTTTATTGGATGGAACTTTCTAACAAATAGCTTAAATGCATGACTAATGAGTAGTTAAATTGTTATTCTATTAATCTACTAATTATTGTTTATCGACACTTAAATGTTGGTTGCACTGATTGTTGAAACCATGTATTGTTCATTACTTATTTGATTATATATTTATATACATGACATGACCTATAGATTGATACTAGTATGCTGTATTTTCAGGTACGCCAGCAGTTAATTGATGTCTATTTTTATTTTTGCTTTTTGTATTTTTTTTTCAGCATTTTGTTGTTGTCTTGTCATGCATACAGCACTGTATATTGATCAAACTGATTTAACTACAAGCAGACATTCATTTAATTTGGTAATAGGTTTTTTGTAAGCCGCGTGTTTGTTTGGTTTCAGAGAAAGGTAAGAAACTTATGGAGTAGAGGCTGGGATTTAGGTTATAGGTAGAACTGTAGAGGGTACTGTGTTTTAGAAGGTTGTAAATGAAGTTTTTTATAATCACGATTTCTGCATCTGCTAATTTTAAAATTGTTAACTGATCATGATTATTATAAATAAATCTTTTTGGACAAAATAATGCAATCGTATTAGTGATATTTGTGTCTTAAGTCTGTATTTATTGTGCTGATTTATTAGTGGCATTATGTAAAATATAAATGGATTGTAAATTCCTTTTTAATTGATCTTTGATTATTGAGGGAACTTGTATATTGAATCTTGTACATCTGAATTGTTATATGAATTAAATTGAATTCGCATCATATGATGCACCCATCTCGATGTAATTTGCAATAACATGGTGGTTGTTTAGTCTGGGCATTACAAAGATGGTATCAGAACAATGAATTTGGATGAAGTAATCAAATTATAGAACTATATGTTGATTTTAGTAGAGACTGGATGGTAGGTTCAGTCTTGGCATCATATTAATTTGATTTACATGATGTAATTTGTGTATGTGTATGCGTATTTTAAACATGTTTTTTATCATATTGCTGGATCTTATGGAACATTAAAAGCTAGGTATGAAGAATAATAAAATATTTACATAAGGAACTATATGTTAAACATCAAGTTAAAATATGCCAAGGGATGATGATGTATCAATGTGGGATGATATGTATGCTTGGACAAATAGCAGATGGGCAAGCCCAACATGTCAGGACGGTTCCATTAGCAGGTGAGAAGAGACAGTTAGCTGAGCCTGAGGAGATTCTGGAAAGCAGTCCAAGATTGATATACTTTGAGACACAGCTTGTATACTAAGTTATCAAGGGGCCAAAAATGTTTCAAGTGAGGTAATATGTATTTCTTTTCTCTGTATTATTTAATGATATTGGAGTAGACTTTTAATTGATCTTAACCCTTGTATTAATTGTTCATCATGAAGAAACTCTTGTCTTCATTGTGGTTGCCACCTTTATTGCTTATTAATATATCTGTTATGTTGTGTATTGTGAATGCTACAATAGTTAGCTAGGCATGTGTATGTGATAGAGAATTGTTAATAAAAAGTTAGATTTTGAGCTGATATTTTTTTCAACTTTCGACTAAGATTGAAATAATATTTGAGGACGAGCTTGTTGAATAAGTACAGTGGTAAAGTTGATATAAAAAAAGAAGATGCCTGGTTAGCATGTGGATGATGAAAAATACTATTTCAGGCAAATGTGGAAGTGCAAGAATCATCGGATCAACTCCATGATGAGATATACTATGGTTGGAACGAACTTAATATGTTCACATAAGAAGGATGACAGGAAGTCCGAGGTGAGATTTGTACTGATTGAGAGGTTAAATTATTATTGAAGTTGGACATTATGCTCCTAATTACTGAAAAATTTTCATACGATGAATTTATAACAAAATTATATGGATTCTAGTAATAAAATAGAGTTGAAAGGTGCAATTGGGAGATGCTTGATGAAAATTTTGTTCAATCTAATATACTAGTTTTGGAAAGTTGCAACATCGGTGTTGGGAAAAAAGGATGAGAAGTACCGTAGACTATTTTATCACTGAATTTGATTTTTATGAAGTACTTGCGTTGTAGAGAGACTAATATGTTTATTGTGATTATAGATTTAATGAACATGGTGACTAAGTCTTATCTAGATGACTGGATCAAATTGTTACTACTTTTTTTGATAATATAATGATCTATTATAAAAATGAGGGGAAACATGATGTATGTTTGAGGCTAGTGTGAGATGGGATTGTTATGATGATTCAATTTATCCTTCGATGGGGGATAATAGTGTTTGGAATAGATTTTAGATTGCAGAAGGGTTTTCGGAGGATGAAGGATTGTTTATTATTCAATTTCTATTATGTAAAGGATTTAGGTTGTGTTCAATACAATATGGAAGGTTGTAGCTTATACTTAATTAGAAGAATTTTCTTACTCACGATATGTTGTTATTGTGTTGGAATGAAAGATATCACTGTGTTATTTACATGGGAGAAGGTGTGAACTTCACATTAGTCATCATAATTTTTAGTATATTGTCAAATACTAGTTACTAGTTGCACTAGAGTTTCATGAGATGTTTTGAATTGAAACACATTTTAACTTAAATATTTAGTGATGCTTGTTCAAAATAATATTGGCAGTGGCTGCTTTGATTAAACGGGATTTAGTGATATGAAAATTATTTTTAAAACTTCATGACATATTATTATTAAATAATATCCTTAAGGCACTTCTCCAATTTGACTGATCAAGTTTAATTCTATAAGCTATATTCTTGTGTTTCTTTTTCTTCTAAAATATTCAAAATATTTAAATTTATTGCACATAGCTATCATTTATTTTTCAAATATATCGACCAATAATTATTGATATAATATTCTTTAAAATTATAAATTATATGTTCGATCTTTGTTCAATTAATTTGAGTTCCTTATCCTGTAAGTATTTTCTCCATTTTTTGGCTCTTCACTTATTTTGGCAGACATATCACTAATTAAAATTATTTAATTTGTGAAGTAAACAACCATCCACCAATGCATCCCCTTTTGGTTATTCTTTGTAAATATCGCTAAATAATATAACATATAATAACACGTTTTTTGTTCAATTTTAAAAACTCAGAGTCGCCAACTTGTCTATATATATGTCGTCGTATGATACCCCTTTTCAAATAAATCTCTCTCTCAAATCATATTAATTACTTGAAGAGGAGAGGAAATGGATAAGATGGGATATACGACAAAAATAGACAAACAAAATAAAAGAAAACATAGAGGATTTATGTATAATGTAATTTTCGTGTGATAGGTCAAGAGTATTCGTCCGAACAAGATCATATTGAAATATCTTGAAACACAATTTCCGCAAAGAAAATCACTACATCAACCACTTATAAACAAAGAACCGAAAAGAAAATTTTTGTTATGGGGTTAAGAGCACTTCTAGTGGAACGTATCCATTTAGTTAATTACATCTTGACGGATACCCAAAAATACTCTTGATAAAAGAAGCCTTGCTTACATTATCTGGACCGGTAAATAGGTCACCAAAAGGAAGATTACTTTGCAGGAGCATCCCAATACTTTTAGAGCTTTCGCTAAGCCCCATGACAGAGAGTGAATCTCTCACATCTCAAATGGATAGCGGCTCATCTGCGTATGGGGCCTATGAATTAACTAAGTCGACTCATAGGATTCACACTATGCTTCCAGGCCTAACCTGACCATAAGGACAGAGGGTGAATCGCCTTATTCCAAAAGGGCAGCAGCTCACCCGTAATCGAGGCCTATAAGAAGACATCAACGAGGTGTCAAATGGATGATAAGGCTCAAAGGGACTCAACAATAGAAGGGTAGAGTACTCCTAATCGGGTAGAGGTAGCCGGATCATGATACCGCGAATCTCCATCCTAAGCCACTGAGACCCTGAGTCTACCTGGTCGTGAACGTAGTTGACTCAACAAAACCAGAGGCCCCTTATCAGCAATTTGTGAATTGTGTCATCCAAGGGAGCCTTGATAGGCCTAAATTCAAAATGAAGGAAACTCTAATAGTAAGACTTTATACAGTTAGAGCTCAAGAGGTGGGACTTGTCGAAATGGCGAGGAAGCCATTGAAAAGAAGGGAAAAGAAAGGTCCAGCTACAAAGCTGAAAGTACCCTCAACGAAGGATTTACTCCCCGTCTGGGTCGGGGAAGCCTCTAAACTCTTAATCGTGCTAGATAACTACATAAGTATGTCGGGTTGGATTACTTGGACTTCTCATCGGGACATACAATATAATACAATTATCTAATCCTGATTGTGGAGACTATTATGTATGATGGGGTGTATAGACATGCATGCGAACTATTTTAAAACTAGCCCGAGAGCCATGCAGAAAAAGTAAAAAGTACATGTTTTCAAAGTCTTGAATAATTTAACCATAAATCTTAGTTAATCTTAATCTTTTATTATTAAGACGTTGTAGAAAGTTTAAAATTTAGTGTTCTTAATGATTATGCGATTCGTGTGATTTCCAGACAAACCACAAACAAAAAAAGGGCGAAACCAAATTCAAATATACAAATATGCAAGAAAGCAGGAAAATAAGCGAAGTATAAAATAATAAGAGGCCGGTGCCGCTGGGTCGGCGATATCCGAAAAAAGAAAGAGGTGGACGGATTCCGCATATACATACTCTGTCATAATTTTATACAATAATGTAAGCTATGGAATTAAGATATGGGACATTAGCGTTTGCTCCGGTCCCCCATCACGTAGTTCTTGCGCAAAATGCCTCCGAACTCGTGCCCATATTTTATTTATACTACAGGACTCTCTTAAGGTCTCTAAAAAGTATATCAGGAAAAGTAAAAAAAAACTCGACCTGCACAAAAACATTTTCGCACAAGAAGCTATCAACATGCAACGTGCTGAGCCTTGTCATGGTGGGAGGAGCTACGCGACACCTGCAAAAAAGGGGCAGTATATAAATCATTACATTGCTCATTCGTTTTTGTACTTGTGTGTGCATATTTATTGTCATGGTTCCTTGCAGAAGACCAACCTAATATACTACCACATATTTCAAAATCAGTGAACATGCAAACACTCAAAAGTGATGTCAGGATAGAGCAACCAAACTAGCAAATAACAATAGCTAGGCATCGAAAAAGACTATCTAGCACTGTAATCATAGCCTAATACACATGTTGACCTCACTTTTGTCGAGGTTTAGTTTTCCTCCTAGGATTTAGGGTTCTAGCTTTAGGAACTTCCCCGACGATCTTAGATCCTAGCAGTGGACCCACCTCGTTTTAGAACGCTCGAAACCACTTCGTCACTCTTTGGAATCCCGGACGAAATTCCCGACCTCTAGCTCACAAGAGGAGTAGGCTGGAATTGGCGTTAGGACTCCAAATTGAGTTCCTATAGGACTACTGGACCTTAAGATAGCCTCGTGCACATTTTCGGCACCACCGAGCACAAATTCCTCGAGCCAATGCCTCGACGTCTTCAAATTCTCCGCAACGGATCAATATCAAGGTCAGAATGCCAGAACGAGCTCCATCAATGTCAGAATTTCGACGAGACCGAATTTGACGTACTTTCGACTCGACTGGTGACGAGATTCTCCAAACGACCTCGGATCGCGAAACGGACTGCGCCATTGCGTCCGGGACGTCGAATTTGCTAGGAAAGGACGTATAACTTGCTGTGTTTTCGAGCGTGGGTTCGCGACGCGAAATTTGCTGTTATTTTATTAAAATAAATTTTATTTTCTTTTAAAATCCTATTAAAACCCTAAATCCTATTTCCCTCACTCGTGCCTCACACATGAGACCTCGCCTCTCCTTCTCGATCCCGAGCCCTCGCCTGGCTCTTCTCGCGCGGTTTCGACCATGGTCCCTACGATCTCGCCACTTCCCCTGGCTCTCTGTCCATGGCAGGCGCTTTCGGCCTTCCCTGCCGCCACTCTCGCCCCCTGTCGCCCCCTTTTCAGCGACTTTGTTGCCACCTCCTTCCGTCTCTCTTCTACTCTCGCCGAGGCTCCCGTGTAGTGTGGCTTCTTCTTCTCGAGGGCGGCTATATAAGCCTCATTTTGGGAAGGGTCTAGGGTTGGTCGTTTTTGTTGGTTGTTAGTGAGTTTGTTGGCTGGTTGTGAGGGTGCTGCCATTGTCTTTTTCTCTCCCTCTCTTCACTTTTCTTCTTCTCTGCTGCTTACGGTTCTTCCTGAGTTTGTGTTTGAGTGAGTTAGGGGTGCTGTTAGCTTTGCTCCCTGAAGTTCCTGGGACTTGGCTGCTCGGTTGGTTGGCTCTAGTTTGCGCCATTCGGTCCTCGCTCGTTGGATTGTGGTGTGGTTTGCTTGAGCTCTCACCGAGGTATGAGCTCCTTTAGCTCTAATTTCTATATTCGAGGCTATCTACACACCTGCTTTTCTTAGTTGGACACGGCTTCATGGTTAAAATAGCGATGCTATGGCTCCTCTATTTCCTTTATTCATGATAGCTTGATGAAGAATATGGAATGGTTTATGTAGTTATATGCATGTGGAGCTTGCTCATCTTGCTCCTTTTACTGCTTCTTTGTTGAAAAAAAAAGGAAAGCATGTCGAGGGAAGCTTCAGTTGATTCAAGAGGGTTCTATGTTTATTTTCATTTGAAATATATTGAGATTTCATGCTTGGATGTGTTGGAAGTATGGAAGTGCTTACTTGGGCTTTATGTTTAGCTGAAATTTTGAAGCCCTATCTTGGCTCATTATGATCTTGGTGAAAGTAAATTTTATTTCGTTTTTAAAAGAGCTTTGGGAGCTGTTTTTGTTGGCTTTGTTTTCCCTATTTTGAGCCCTGTTTTTCTCTCGGTTTTGATACTGTTTCAAGCCCCGTCGTTGCTCGGTTTTGTGTTTTGTCGCTTATGCACTAGCCCCATTGCACATAAGGGGCTCGTTTCTTTTGTGTTTTGCTGCCTAGCAGCTACCCCCCCCCCCTTTGCACCTGAAATCGGGGATTGCTTTTTTTTCTTTTTCTTTGTCATTGCTGCTCTTGCAGCTGTCCTCTTCACGGCATTTCGGATTTGGATTTAGGGAGGATCCGCTCCCCTTTCTTGTTCTCGTCTCGCCGATTTCGTCCCTTTCAAGACTCGGTTTGGGGCACTTTTGTTACTTTGTTTATTGTCGCTGGCAGTCTGTTCCTGCAGCTCGTAGTGGAGTTCGGGTGTGAGTCTAGCTTTGGGTGTTTGTTGAGATCTGATGGGCTGTGTGTTGGACATGGTTTAAAGTATGTTTGGGCTTGATTTTGAAAGTTTTCCAGCAGGCTTGGGGGGGTTGTTTTGGCTTTGTGTTGAGCTGGAAGTAATATGAGTGGTTGGTCGGGGGCCTCGCCGTGAGCTTCACTTGTGGTGGTTCGAATTGTAGGAAATTTTACCTTGCTACCCTCTTGTTGAACCTCGGTCGTGAGCCTCATGGTGGCAATTTAAATTTGGTAGAGGCTTTACCTCTTGTTACCTCCTCTGTTGTGACTTTCGTCGTGGGCCTCCATTTTGTTTTTTTTGTCTTGGTCGAGGGCCTTGGTAAGTGAGTTCATGGATGTGGTGATGTTATTTCTTTCTCGCTCTCCGTTACACTTGCTTATGAGATGGTTTGGATGAATATAAGAACGTCTCTTATTTCGCTTCAATTAATTCTTGAAAGTTAAATGTTGAGGCTCGATTAAAAAAAATGTGAGCATGAGGTTAGCAATTGTTTGATAAATCGATATCGATATATGTATGGCCTTTGTTTCAACACTCGCTTAGCGCCCGATTTTGTGGCATTGAAATGGAAGTTGGATTTTGAATTTAAAAATAACGAAAAATCTTGGAATTTTGTGATAAGACTCTCGCTTAGTGGCCCTGAGTATAGGACCCGAGCAATGGCGCTTTCTTTACGTTTTTCTTGATTTTACGATTTTTGTTCGAAAAGGGGTGTGTTCTAGTGGTCTAGTCCGCATCCTCTCCGAGAGCGTCGTGGTGCTCTTTAGGTCCTTTTTTAGGACATGTGAGGACGGTCTGCGAGTTCGCGGTGATTTACTTGTTTTCAATTGTTGGAAATCGGCTCACTTTCTTTTACAAATTTGTGTTAGGTGAACCGCTTTTCCTCTTTCTTTCCTCGACCTCTCGTCCCTAGCTTTCACCTTGTTTTCGGCTCAAAGACACACCTACAGTGGACGTGTAGGTGTGCACATATAAGACCCTTGGGTTATATGTGGGGCCATCGTGCGAGCGCCGTAAGTGCGGTGAGGACATCGATAAGATCGCAAAAAGAAAAATTACGAGAATCATAGAATGGGGCCGCCCGACTCGAGACTCAGAGAGAAAGCAGGAACCACGGAACCGTTCGCCCTTCCCTGTGGTTTCTACCGCCGACAATCTAAGGATGTTCGTAGTCCTAATCCTATTAGAGCAATCAACTCAGTGACTAAAAAAATATTTTAAAAACAATAAAATACATATGTTTGAAAAATACAAAATCACCTCCACTACTACATGTACTCTACCTACCTACGGTTTTACTTGCATGCAAACATAAAAAAATGAAATGTGTGAAAAATTTATAAAGGTCCACTTGGCTGGCTATTCGAGTCGGATTAGGCTCGCTTTCGCGTAGAAAGTTGGTCAGTAGTCAGCACTCAAGTCCTGGATATTAAGACAGCTCGAGTCCGTAACACCACTGCGCTTACGGGTCTTTCTTTCCAGATGCCCCATGGCTTTCTTACTGTTCGCCGTGAGTTTAGCGGGTCATCTGTGAGTTTTTTCCTGTGTTCTTTGCGTTTTTCTACGACTTTGTTTTGTTTTCGTTCGTGACTTTTCTCGGAATTTTCTACGGACGTTCTTTTCTTTCTTTCTCGATTTTCTGGCTTTCTTTCACGATTTTATTCGTTTTCCAGTCGACTTTCTTTCATTTTTACTGTTGGGTATTCGCACTTTGTTCCCTTTGTACGTACCGTAGTACTCCTGTTGAGCTAGGTTCCTGCCCACTACTTTCACTCTTGCTTTTTCCTGCGCTAACGACTCTTCACGAGAAATAAGAAAAAAATATAAAAATAATAATAAACAAGTAGTGACTTGTAGCCATGGATGAAGCAAAGCATACTGTACTCTCTGCAACATCGTCATTTATTTTATTTATCGTTATACTCGCTTTATTTTTCAAAGACATACTCCCGTTGATCTAGCTCGTTTACTTTCGCTTATACTCGTTTAGCATGTTTACTTTTCAACGATATATCCTCGTTAAGTTAGTTGCTTACTTTCGCATACACATACTTGCTTAAGCATGTTTTACTTGTCGTAGCATGTTATTTCCGCTTAGTTTAGCATGTTTCCTGCTTAGCTTAAGCATACTGCGTCTCGTGATAGGTGCTTTATGTTATTCACTATAAGCATGCTCCCGTTTATCGCTTTCTTTTGCTACACTTGTCATCATCTGCACACACCCACTCGCAATAAAATGAAATAAATGGTTTGCAGTAGTCCACTTTAATTTAAAACTTTAATTTAAATCATGACCTTGCTACGACGTGGAGCTTGGAGCACGGTGGGCAGCACGAACATCTTCTTCAGCAAAACCTGTGTCGACATCAGCAAAACCCCATTCTTTAGCTTAAATAACAAGCCTTAGGATTTCGAGGTAGTCCGCCCAGCGCGACATAAACCCTCACCTTTTCTTTCGAGCTCTTGCACGATCCTCCCGTGCGATATAAGCCCTAACTCGCTTAGGTTTCCGAGGTCGCCGTCCGATACGACGTAGCCCTCCCGTCTTTCGAGTAGGCTTGCATAATTGTGACATTATGCAAACGTAATTCCTATGATTAATTTGCAGGATTGAAATTAAAATAAATCCCTTTCCAAAATTTAAAGCCCAACATTAGGATAGTCTGGGACGTTATCGAGGTTCTTCTCGAGAGCTGTGACATCCCATACCCTTCTTTCCTTTGACTCCATAAATAATTGTTCCTCCTTGCGCCTTTCACCTATTGGATTTCCTACTACTTCATTTCGTTGAAAACCCTACCTTTTGAATTCATGAAGATAGAAACCCGCGATCTAAATCGAGAGTTCTCTCAAGTGACTTCGGTCGTTTGAGGGTAATTAACTATGAGGCTCATCTCTATAGGTGAGTTTTAAAGCACTCAGATAATATAAACTCTATTTAATTCTTTTGTATTAAATAAGAGAATTTGTCGGTCCACATAAAGGTTCGTCGTAACCGAACGGATGTCATGAATTTTGTGGTTTATTTGATCGAGCGATATTGTCGAGTAGGGTGTCCATTCTTCGAACGGATGCGTTACCCGCGATATTACGCTCGTTCATCCAAACTACTTAACGAATGAGATCCGTCCTTTCTCATTCTCATATTTTAAAACTTAAAATTTTATTTTCAAAAATCAATACATATATATAAATTAAATTAAATCCCCAAGCCCTTCTTTTAAGCGGCCGACAACACAATCTACCGAGAAGTGTCCTAATAAACATCTAAGTGCTCAAGGTAAAGTTTTCGAGTATGTATGACTTTGATGGGATTAGCACACTGGCTTGTCCAAAGATCCAATGAATCTTACAAGTCTCATCCAAGATGGACTTTTTAAAATGTTAGCCTTACATATACCTAGCTTGCTATTTGTATTTGCATAAGTTTAAAATTAGGATGGATATAATAAGTATAAAAATAATACTCTTCTTTCAAAGAAGGGTCATTAAATGCAGACTCGTAACATGTCAGGTGACACAAGTTAGATCTTTTAGATCCTTAACACAGTCATACTTGTATCAATCCCGATGCTTTAACTCGCACTGTTCCCGGGATCTACCCAACGAATAATGTTCGTTAAAGCATCGCGATTGACACAGGGTCACTCACCTATCGAGTCTGACTCACTACCAAAGCATACAAACAAATGTAAATGCATGCAAGCATCACACACAAGGTTCAGCACCGTGGTTACTCATATGGGGTATGAGCAAACATGATGGAAGGTCATCAAGCAACATATAAATGACAGAACTCAAATGCATACATGTTGCACACTCAACGGGTTCAAAAGCTCTAAGGCATGACTCGAATTGAATGAACATGCAAAGCTTGTGGCAACTAAATGGTGCCATAAGAGATGAAGAGTGCGTCTTCTAGGGAAATTCACACACCATAGACTAACATAGTTTGTTGCCAGTCACCGCAGGAATGCTAGCATCGAGCCCCCAAACATATGCGATACACGTGTGGGAGATATTGCGAATGCCGGTGCTTGAAGAGAAACCTAATATGACACATGTTGAAGGCTAAGTATCATGCAGATGAACTCATCAAAAATCACATCTAAAGTATTTTTCATGCACATATGCGTGAACGCAAATCAAGTCATGCACCCTTATGCAAATGGTGCGAAAGCACATGCAAAACATACATCATGTGAGTGATGTTGACCATTTAACCCATTGGATCAACTGGGGTGATCCATCTAGGACATCATAACTAACAGGTCGATCAGATCGTGGCAGTCGATTGGACCAAAGTGATCGATTGACTAGGCTGCTGTGGTCGGTCGGACCAAAGTGGTCGGCTAATTCGGCCGAGGGCGGTCGGTTGAACCTAGGTGGTCGGTCGACCTGGTTGGACCTGGTGACCGCGACTTTATATATTAAGCAAGAATTTATGAAGTCGAATTTATATATATTTAGAATGATTTAGTAAAGTCACAAATTCAACGCAAGTATACGTATCGTATCAAGTAATACAGGGCTCTAATGGAGTCCTGGTTATCGATCCCACCGGGAGGTGAACGTTCTTTAATTCAGATAATATGACACTAAAATCCAATACCCAATGTAACAATTACGTAAGTGTACTACCACTTGTTAATGCAAAGTATAATAAAGCTACTACAATTACTTCTAATTACTGAACTATATTAACTAACAAACACACTAACTTATGTGATTTATAAGATACTTCTATATGAAAAGTGTCTTTCTTCCTCGCATAAAGATTATTATGTGTGGATCATGAAGAATGGTAATTATTTGTGTTGTGCAAATAGGAGCATATTTGCTTCTTTACCTTTAAAAGAGTACCCCATCTTCCAAGTAGGTAAAGAACATTGTCATATCTTAAGTTTAGTTACTTAAATCTAAGGTCAGTTGTAGGAGGATACCGGCTCACTTCGGAGCTCCCACTCACCCTTCACCCGAAGGCTAACCATAGACTTTAGTTACAAATCTTAAGACCAAATTTGAGATCCCATTCTGTCACCATGAAACCTCCAATTTGAAGTCCATCAAAACTCATTTCCCTATTTATTTGCACTTAATCCCCATGAACTATGCAATTCATTCACGGACATTAAATGGTTTCTTCATTTTGTTATAGAACATTCAATTCTTTTGGAATTAATGTTCCTCAACATGTTTTAACAATTCGATTAGCGGATTGAAAAGTAAATTAAGTTTCAAATTAAAGAAACATCACAACTTTTATAACACTTAAATGGCACATCATTTCCACATCGCCGCATCATAATTACTTCATGCAAGAAGAAAGGCAAGGGAGACTACTCACTAACCATGAAGAAAATATAAAAACACATGGATTTTATATATAAAAGAAGAGTCATAGAAACTACAATAGTAAATACAACTTATCTCTTTCTCTCCCCCAAGCAAATTCCTTCAAAGTCCCCTTGATTCCTTTTCTCTTCCTTACAACACTTGATTCTCTCATTGGAACAAAGATGAAGAAGCAATCTCTCACTTTACTCCCTCTTCTCCCCTATTTAGAAAAGAATTTCTCTTAAAATCACAAACCCTAACTCTCTCTCACACTTTCCTCACACTCTCTACAGCAATTCTCTTCTCTTCCTCCTATCTATTTTCGTCTTAGACACTTAATTTAATGTTAGGAACGAATTCCCCAAGAGTTTCTTCAAGCACCTCTTCAAAAATCTTCCAAAACTTTTGAATTTAAAGTGAACCGACATAGGGCGCCGGCGGCGCCCGATAGTAGCAGCCGCGGCGCCCTATCGTGCCAATTAATTCCGGAGTTCTCGGAATAGGACGCCGGCGCGCTGTGGCCGTTTTCCTCCAAATTGCTCCATTTTGCTCCAAATTCGTTTCTTTTTGCATATTTTCACTCCAATCACCCATAATCATCATATCTGCAACAAATCATGAAAAATACATTCCTTTAAAGTGCAATATCACCAAAAAAAATAGGTAAAATCATATAGCTAAAAGAGTATATATTTTTGGTGCATCACCTGGTGATCGATCTACGAGGCCGGGGGCGATCGATCGGACCTTAATGGTCGGTCCACTGGGCCGGGGCGGTCGGTCGTACCTAAGTGATCGGTTGACGAATTAGACGAACGTGCTACACACATGCAGAGTGTGGAGACATTCATCATGACAAAGCATATGATGTCACGCAAATGCTAACGCGCAGTAGCGAGTCATACCCATCATAGTGCTCTCACATATGTACTTAAGTTTCAACACATGGATATGCGGCATAGCCGCCTCTGGCTTTGGCAACGGGCCTGTGGAATTTCGCCCTCCGATTCCTTGAAGAAGAAATTCTCTACCATTTGTAGGATGAACTAGCTACAAAGCTTTTTTCATCCTACAAATCCAAAGTATTCCGATCTCTCTATGGAAGGTTGAAACTGCCAAAACTAGGGGAAATACAAATTCCAATTGATTTTAGGTTTGGGCTAAGGCTTTTGCAAGGATATTACTCAGATTCATATGGGATTTGTCCACGATAGATTCTTTTCCTAGTGGCTTTCTCTAGGAAAACAACCACAAAGGCCTAATCTTCTAATATAATCCTAAGGCTAGCTAAGGAAAGGAAAATGCAAGGGAACAAGAGTATCTCTTACGCGTTACTTGATGATGTCTCCAATTGCAAGGATGAAGCTCTCATCAAGTAGGAGAGTGGCTCCTCTTCTCCTCCCAAGTGCGAGAGGAAGCTCTCCTCATCGGAGAGACCATCACGGTCACCAGGAGTCTTCTCCAACGTAAGTAAGAAGCTCTCCTTTTAGAAGGAGACATATTGACTTCCCTCGCTCTTGAGAGTTTCTCCAAGCTCTCACCCTCTCCCAAAGGTTGGTGGTGGAAAAAAGGAGAAAAGATGAAGGAAAAACATATTTTGGCAAAGGAAAATAGAGAAAAGAAAAAGAAAAAAGTTCTTTTTTGTTTGATTTCCTCTCCTTCAAACCTCTCTCAAACTTCACTCCCTTTTTCAGAAAATGTCAAAAAGAAGATGGAGGAAGAAAAAGGGCTTTCTTCTTCATTTGAACTTCTTTCTCTCCAGAAAATCTCCTTCTCAACTCTAAACTCTCTCCTTCTCAGTTTGAAAATGTCTGGAGTCCCCTAAAAAATGAGCTCTATCTCCTCTTTTGTTTGCTCTGTCGAGACTCAAAAATTTTTATTTCAGATTCTATGAATGGTTTTATTTTTTTAAATAATTTATTTCTTTTATTGTCATTTTATGTAACAATTATATCATCTTAATGAGATGTGTGAAGATTGGGACGTCTCTCAAATTGTATTTTGGGAACTTTCTTTTTAAAAATAAGAACCGTGATAAATTTTAACTGTCTAAGGTCAGATCTATCAAACCACATCACTTTCTTAGAGTTGAGCTTGAATTTTGGAGCTTAAAAGCCACTAATTTAGTACCTTGTCAAAGTTGACTCTTTGTTGACGATTGTCTTGGAACTTTTGGCTGTGGATCCAAAATAGGATGCCAATCTCGATCATCTCAATCACTTGCATCATTATTATCCAATGGAAACAAGGCCATATTGGCCACCAATATTCCCTCATCAACATTTATTATTGATGCTTTTACCTCCTTTTGATTTCTTTCAGGATTTGATCAGAACATGTCTCAATTTTTAGAAATCTTATTATCATTTGTATCACATAAAATGTGTCCAAGTCTATCGTGTGAGTAATAAAAAAAATTTCTCTCACACATTTGGTTCAATCATGGCTCATATATTCTTTGTCACATGAATAAATGCACGACAATTTTGACAAATTCAATTTAAATATCTTTGCCCTTAACAAATCTTTGTTGGCATCTCATCGGGATTTTTTTTAAAGAGTTATTAATTTAATTTTCACATGTGAACTTAGCAACTAAAAAGATTATGATACCAATTGTGGACATTTTTGCAATTGCGGAAAATGTTTTCTGGTAGTATATTCCATAGGATAAAGTATATCTTTCTCAGCTTCCATAAGCTTTTGTGTTTAATGTAAAAATCTCTTTACATCCTACAACATTTTCCATAGGTACCTCATCTTTCTCCCAAGTTTGATTCTTTTTTAGGACATCAAACTTTTTTCCCCATGTATTCTTTAAAATATTTTATTTTCCTTTTAATTTTTGTCTCTCAATGTCTGGTATAGGATTCTTTTAAATTTTAATGATATATGTATTTTTTTAATTTCATTATTTTCTCAAGAAAAGAACAATAATCATATCAAGGGGCTCTGCCCATTTATGCTTAACCATATAATTTTTAAAGTTATCAAGTGGTGAATGCGGGGTGCCCATCAAACAAACTTCAAATTCAAACTTAAAATTTTGGCTATATGATCCCCAAATATTTAAAATAAAATTCTTCTCCAAGTTGAACCAGAAGAACCTTATCTTGTCGAGTAAAGTGAATTTCTTTATAGCTCTTGATGCAATCTCTTGCTGGAGAACCCCAAATAATTGGCAATGTTATGAGAGAGTTGTTTACATGGATTGCAATATTCCATTTCTTTTATTCGTGTTCTATAAATAAATATATATATATTTTATCTTTTAAATCATTGTTTTCATTTTGGAAGATTGCATGCATTTTAACAGTGCAAACTCTCACCCATCGAGATATTGCCTGCTTTGGCCTAGTGGCCTCAATGGCTTGTTGCGGTCGTGTAACTTCTCAAGAGATCACCCATCCTAGGAGTGTTCCCATGCGAGCATGCTTAACTTTGAAGCTTATAAACCATTACACCAAAATGCACCTTAATGTTTAAATGTTCAGCTTCTTTCTACTTAAATGGTTTTATAATCTCCCCCACTTAATTGAAATCATAATCAGTGCTCTTACTCAGAATCATCCACCGGACAGATATAAATATAGAGATTGCTCCTATAGATTAAAGAGGTGGCTCTCTTAGCATAATACTTTATTACGTATGACACTTTAGTTCTCATCTTGTGGCTGGTGTAATAATCTGAAACCATTGAAAATGACCTAAACTCTCACCCATTGGATATTGTCCGCTTTGGCTTAGTTGCCTTTTGATTTTGCCCTGTTAGTGTAACTTCCCAGAAGGTCACATCCTAGAAGTGCTCCCATGTAAGACACTCAACTTTCAAGTTTCTATCGAAACTCAAACTGTTACACTAAAAGACGCTTCGATGCTTAAGAGTTCAACTTCTTTCTACTTCAAGGGTTTCACATGGATCAATTCGTTCCTATGCATTTACATATCTAACATCTATACTTCAAATTCTTATATAAAAATCATTTTATTTATGCATGAAAATATGCATTTCACTTTTTTAAGTTTAAAATGGTCGTATTTTGTACGTGATCGGAAGGGCTTGGATGGTATAAAGTTAAAAAGAAAAATTTAGGTGTTAGATATGTAGATTCATAAAAATTGAGTGGTATGTAAATGCTTATTTCCTCTTTATTTTTATTTTGTCTTTGCATTTCTTCTCATGTTTAATCTTAGTATTTTTTTAGTGATTATATCCCCTTTTTATGACATTTTTATGTTATTATTTGCACATAATGACTGGGCCTTTGGATATTTGTGAAAGGTTTTTTTTTTTTTTTTTTTTTTAATTTATTTTTTTAGATATAAGTGAAAGGTTTACTACTCTGCTTTCTGAAACTGAACCGTAGCTTAAATTCCACCAGTAGTTTTCAGTGCTCATAAAGCATTGATTTTTATGATGCTGTCCTAACTAAGCTTGATGTTGAAGAGGCACCACTAAACCATATAGATTCCAACCAAATATAATAATAATTATAGAATAGTATGTTTTTTTCTTTATCAGTCCAGCTAAATTCAATTAAACTGCACTATAATAAATCACAAATATGTTATAAATGTCGGTATAAAGTTAAATTTGTTTTGAAGATTTGCATGCATATACCACAAAGTTTTGTATTTACATATCTAGCTCCTAAATTTCAATTTTTATATTTATGCAATTTTGTCTAAGCATGAAAAGTGTATTTTACATTTTGAAAGTTAAAATAGTGATATTTTAGAAGTGATCTGAAATATTTGAGTGGTATAAGTGTAAAATGTGAAGTTTAGATGTTAGATATGTAAATACATATCAATTGGGTGCCATGCATGTAAATGGCTCTAAATTTTAATGATTATTTTTTCTTTACATCATCAGCCATTGGCATGGATTGATTACTACTCTGTTCAACATATGTGATAAGTTTTTTTTTTATTATTATTTTAATTGTTATTATTGGAAAAAAAATATTATATTTGTTCTGATGTGATCTATGTTGATTTTATGGATAAATAGTCTTCATGAAAACTTAGGTGCATGATTACATTGGGTGATGCAACAATCTAATCAAAAGTAATCATTGGGTTTTCAGTTCAAAAAAACATTAGAATTTAACTCACTGGTCTATTTATAGCCCCGGGCACTTTGGTTATTCAGTGAATAGATTCTATAACAACTCGATCGAAAGGCTCATGTTGATTCTCCTTGATTGTATGAGATTTTTTGGTGATTTGAGGGGCATAAAGAACTCATAATCGAGTGAGTTTGGGCTCGTTGGTTTCTTTCTTGTCGAGACGCTCAATTAACTATATGTATGTCAAATTTGGAGTCCATTTGATTCTCCAATTAACTACCAAAAGCCTTCAAATGTTGCTCTATGGTTTGATCCGAGCTTGATGAGACTTGGATTATATCAGTTTTGGTATCACTGGGTTTGTTATGTCGAGACGGACAGTTTGAATATAAGTTTGTTGAAATTGGAGATATGAATGATCCTTATATTGAATAAGATTATTTTTTTGCTAAAAATGTCTCAATAATCATGCAAAATTATGAATCTTCTTTATGAAATAAAAGTTGACTCCATTTTTGGCAATTTTTTTTTCCAAAAAATAATAAAAATAACAAAAATAAAATTTGAAAATTTTAGGGCATTGATCGACGACTACGATGGAAGGTTGTGTGGTAATCGGTGGTGGGCTACGCGACAACATGCAACGTGAGTCGGAGCTAGCACAAGTCAACTTCTGGGTTAATGCGATTTGACCTATTAGGGCCAGGTCATGTCGCAAGACGTGGGACGGTGCGGGCTAGTCTGGTTAGGTCGTGCGATTGCGAACGGTTCTCATAATAGTTCGTGCGCGGGTCTGCAAGTGGGTTCACAAGCATATGTGCACACACTTGTGTCGGCTTGCACGTTTGTGGAGCTTCAAACCTTCAACAATTCAATTTTTCAAATTTGTGTGCCAAAAAAATCGGTTATTTGCCTGTAAATAAGCCCAATAGGCCGCGGAGGAACGAACCTTCAAAGATTCAAAATTTTTTAACTTTGGCACCCAACATTTGATTTTTTGCCCCAATAGAATGGGGAGAAAACACATTTCTCCTGCTTTGGCTGAAGTCCCCATGGGCTGTTGTTATCCAAACCCTACCCATCTTAGGTTGGTGTCGCCTTTCCTTCTTGGCTATTGTTGTCAAACATCGGAGTCTCTTTTAGGTTGTTGCCTTTTGGGCTGTTGTTGCCCAACTTCGGAGTCACTTTTTAGGCTTTTGTTGCCTTAATTTCCAAGCTATTGTTGCCCCGTTTAAGTTCTTGCTTTCCTTTCTATGTTGTTGTTGCCAACATCAGGGTCCCATCTCCTGTGTTGGTGTTGTCTTCTCTCCTGAGTTGTCATTTTATTTTCTCGGGAATATTTCTTGTGCTTGACTTTTCTTTGAGATATCAATATATATGGATTATCGACCCCCAAAAAATCACAGCAACTTTCAGAATCCTGAGCAGTGGTATAAACACTCACCAAAGATGCGTTGATACTTTTTCAAAAAAATTGAAATTTTTTGAATGACTTGGTGGTTGTGTTGTCGCATTTTTCAGATCGTGCTAGTTCTCCAACACGGGCGTACTTCACCATATATGAGACTAGCTTACTTGCGGGGCTTCAATTTCCACCAACTCCTTAGTTGGTGAACATTTTATTAACATGTGAATTGTATATTTATCAGCTTTCTTTTTGGACTATGACCATCATTCTAGGGTTAATTGTCTTCTTTAGGGAGCATAATGCAACATTCTCCTCGAAGATAGCGAAGACGCGCAAGCTCATTTCTGATGTTCGTGGATCTTTCACTTACATGAGTGAATGACTGGATTTTCAAACAAAAGATGCACCAAAAAATTGGATTAGTCGATTCTTCTTTGTGAAAAAGGACTGGTTTCGAGAAAATGAAAACTGAAGGAGCTACCCTTTTGTCCTCAGATTGAGGAAAGGGACATACTGGGGGTTCTCATATTTTGAATTATTGAAGAACTTCAGTGTGAGTATACTACCCCAATAAATATACAACGGAAGAATCTTCTTTGCAAGATCGGTCTCTCCATTCTTATAAGTGACTCCCACTCCATGATGTTGAATGATTCAAAACAATTAAAGGGGGAAACCGGGTAAGTGTCATCAGTATGATGATGCGTACGGTTGGGAAATTGAGCACAAGCTTAGGTCTCGGACCTCAAGGATATACACTTGAAGAATGGGTGTTAGAATGAGAAGCTTGTGTATTTCACTTGTAGTCATCGAAGAAGTCTATACTTATATCAACCGTATTTTAGTTTCTAAAAATGGGGCCAAATTGTTGTGTCGAAAAATTCGTGGCAGTAGAGTGTTAACTTAAAGTCTTAGTGATGTATGAAAATCCAACATATAAGTATAATTTGAAAGTAACAGAAGAAGACATCAATATTTTTTACATGAAAACCCAGAAAAAGAAAAAAAAAATTTGTGCCTAGCCCAGACAATGTACTTTACTATATCTGTCTTGTCACAAAGATACACTATTGTCCCACAAATTGAAAAAAGGGTCACAACACTACAAATATTATACTTGTCTGTGCATAATATACATAAAACTTAAGGCGTCTAAACAAAGTCGATGTATTATGAGTACGACGGTTATAAGCAGTAGTTATTGGTATTTATCGTCAAATTTGTAGTGTGGCGTTATACAATAGGGATACTTCATTACATCATATTCAAGAAATTTCATTACACAATATTCGGGGATACAACACAATAAAGTTCACCCATGATGATGAGCAGTGAGCGGCGAGCAACAGTTGACAGGGAGCCATGGTCGTTGATCAACAGTAGTCAGCTGCTACAGAGATCAGAAGTCATCACCGTTCAAAACAACATTAAAATTTCACAACTCCTCACTCTGCAAGTGAAGAGAGGGTTTATTTTTTGCCTTTGGGAGAGTGGCATTTTCATCAGTCAGCAAATAACATCATTAGTTTTATATATATATATATATATATATATATATATATATATATATATATATATATATATTTATATTTATATAAACAGTTTTTTATTTTTTAGATTAATTTATAATAATATGCTGTTTACTTGATTCACTGTTTAAAAGGCCGGTTGATCTAGTTTTTAAGACTTTTCGTGCAACACAATTCCCAAGTATTTAAATGCTTAGTATATGTTATGAAATAATCGGAATGTAGAAACAAGAATCGACACAAATCAAAAGAAGAACACAGAGATTTAATGAGGTTCGGCAAAGAATTGCCTACGTCCTCTCAAGCGAGCCGGCGAATACACTATTTCAGAGGAGTTACGTTCTCATAGGTTTACACATCTATTTATAGAAAAAACCCACAAATAAATTACAATCACCAACTTCCAAGTGACATATCTTTTCACCAGGAGTCACACCTCTTCACCAAGAAACTTCAACTCCCTAGATATGAGTCATACTTAACAATAGATAAACTTCATTTTTTATATTTAAATTAGTAGTATTTTTGTTGTAATGTGAAGAATTTGAGTATTATAAATGTTAAAATTAATTTTTAGGTAATTTTTTGGTATTTATGTAAATGCCCCTATATTTTTTATTTCCCTTTATTGGCGGTTTGCGGATATCTTATCTTGCTTGTTAGGTAGTAATTCCAAAAAAAATGTTGTTGATGTCTAAAGTCAAAATAATGAAAATTTTTGAAGTGATATGAAAGATTTGGGTGATACAAATGTAAAAAAAAAAAAATAGAGGAAAGTTTAGGTGGTGGAAGTGTAAGAATATAGGAATTGAGTGGTATGTACGTAAATATACCATTAAGCTAATTGCAATAAATCTTATTTTGATTTTCCTATCCTATCACAAAAGTAGCAACAAATTATATCCCTTTTGTCCCAAGGAAGTCTCCATTGATGTAAGCATGGTTCTCAAGAGTCAAAGAAGTAATGGAGATTGGAAAGGCGATTAGAGTGCATTGTGATAATGGTGGGGTTGAAGGGATTTTGAGAGTGATAGGGAGTGGGCTTTGATAATGATGGATGTTGTGATAGGTTTTATGAGGGTTAACAAATGATCTCATAAATTTGGGTTAATGTTGACTCAACACGAACTTGGCTCTACACTTAACCTGAATTTAACCTAAAAATTGTATTTTGTTTAAATATAAAATGATATTATGTTTGTGCTAAATAGTTTGACTCAATTAATAGTGTATTTACTAACTTTTTTAATAAATTTGTAGGGTTTGAGTCCGGTCAAATTTGGGTTAAAATTGAAGCTAATCTGTTATTTGGAGTTGATATTCGTAATATTAAAAGAGAATATTATATTTGTTTGTCCGGATGTGTGGATGATGGTGTAAATTGTATCATGTTGTGCAATTTATAGTATTGTATGATCCATCCGTCAACCACATTTATGGTAAAGGGAAAGAGGAAAAGGAAAGGTGAAATAAAAATTTTGTTGAGAAAAATCCTTAACGGCATACATAAACAATACACTCGACTACAATTCTTATGAGTAGTTAATGAAAATAATCTTTTTCTTCATGAAAAAGAAAAAAATTATGTTAATTTAAATTAATATTTTAATAATATGATAAATAAATGGAATAATTTGAAGATAAATAATAATACATTATTTATAATATAAAAATAAATATTTTTTATAAAATATTTTAATAAATTTTATAAAATATTTTAATAATTTTTATAAAAATTTTAAAATTTAATATTTTCTGAATATATTTTATATTAATATTTTCTCGAATAAATCGGCGGGCCAAACGAAATGCTTATTCGCTGCCCGTGTGACCACAAGCCAATAGAAGGGTCAACGTGCTTGACCACACGTGCGGAGTAAAATGTCTTTATTGGGCACGTGCAAGCAGCAGGATAGGCTACATACTCAGCACGAATCTCGAGGCGTAGACTTTCTTACATCGGGCCGTGCTAAAGGAGGGGGAGGGAAACGAAAAAAAAGGCATTATTGGTCTTTATCAAGTCATAAGATTGGCCAATTGCAAGCTTTCTTTTATTATTATTATTTTTTAATATTATTTATATTTTTATTTTTTATTTCTTTTTCAACAGAACAAAGCAGTTGTGGTGCGTGCGTGCTTGCTTCCCAACTTTAGTATTAAGCTTTCTTTTATTTATTGTAAATTGGTCAGCCTTGCACGCTCATATGTCACATACTCATATCCCCTTTGTCTTCAAAGCTCTCACTTTAGCTTGCATTTTTCTTATATAAATTGGGATATATAAATCAATATATTTTTCTTCCTTGATTAATTGAAATGATTTATCTATAATTAGGGCTGTCAAAACGGCTCATTGTTCGCGAGCAGCTCCTGTTTGGCTCGTTTTATCTATAAGTTAATGAGAACGATCAGAACACGAACAAATATTACATTGATTTATAATGATTTTCGTTCGTGTTCGGCTCGTTTTGGCTCGAAATATTACTCATCAATTATATATTTATGATGATTAGTATTTTTTAAAAAATTAACTTACTACAAGACTACAATGATTTAAAATCAATTAAAAGTATTAATTAAGAAAGTAGAATAAAAATTATTAAATTAGATTTAAATGATGTTTTAATATAAATAATTATTTTTAAATCTTGCCATAATCCTTAACATTTTATGGGTACGTGATTAGGGTTGTCAAAATAACTTTTTGTTCGTGAACGGCTAGTGCTCGGCTCGCTAAACAAACGAACAGAACACGAACACACTTTTTGAGCTCGAAATATAAATGTTTCGAACACGAGCTGAGCCTGGCTCGCTCGTGTTCGGCTTGTTTACAGCCCTATCTATAATCTAGAAAAAAAAATTTTTTTTAAGTCATTAGGTGATGATAAATGGTTTATGTAACAATCATATTGATAGAAAAGATGTGCATTAATCGTCAATACATGATAGGTGTCAAGTATTAGTTGTTGGTATGCGGCAAGTAATAACTGATGCGGAATGCTAGAGATTAGGTAAGGTCGACTCCCTATTTAGCTGCTCATTTGATAGAAAAGGAGGTTACTAAGATGGGTGTAAGTTTTGGTGTGCACGAGGTAATAGGGGATGTGAATTATTGGAAGTCAAGCAATGATAGTTAAATGAGTTGGATTCTCTTTTGTTAGGCGATCTCGGGTAAAAAAGATAGGTGTTACTTATTGAGGTGTAATTGATATCAGTGTAGGTACTTGATGATGGTTGTTGGTCTATTTGATCATCTTTTTGATAAGAGGGGGAGGTTAGATGATTAGAAAGAGGATATGATTTGATCATTTGTGATATTTCGACCCTGAGGCATACATATGGAGTGCAAATTAAGTCGTGAGAACCTTCATCCATATAAGAGAGACGGGCTAGTTCACGTACCGCTTAGATTGGCCATCATCAACTTAGAATTTGATTCTATATTATTATCAACCTAGATTACATATGTTAAGCTAAAGATAATCCAGATATGTCATAAAACCTTGAGATCTTGTTCAAAATAATTCCATTAATATAATGAACAAATTTGATTGGTGAAAGCAAGCTCTTAATTCAACTTAGTAGTCAACATATCTCAATATCATAGCTTTGAGTTATCCTTAAGCTATTATACCTATCACATCTTAACTTTAAGATTGTGATTTTTAAAATATATAGGTGGATCTAATTAGCATTTCTTTCTAAGCATGAGTGTATGTTCAAAGGCATCATATATTCCTTAGTTTCTTTAAAGTTAAGTTTTATTACAATTTTTTTATTTTTATTTTATTTAATTATAGGGTGGTATCTTAGTGAAATGATATCCTCACATACTTTTTTTTTTTAAGTCTGACTTCCCTTCATTATGATGTCATAAGTCCTCACTCTAATAATTTTCTAATAATAAAAGCATGATTAATGTGAAATGTTAATCGATGTAATTTAATATAGATCAACATAAACATAACGACAATTAATCCTATGAGACCAATTATATGATAACATTTCTTAAAACTAATTTCTTGCAGACTAAAAATAAATAATAGTTGCAAATATGACAACCTACACAATTTATTAATAAGGAGACAATGTTTCTAACTTTGCCCAAATTTTATTTTAGTTCATGATACTAGCAGTTTAGTTTGTGAGATGATGCCAACTAAATGGTCGGCTGATAACTTTTAAATCAAATAAAGTTTTGTTTTTCTTCAGCTCATTTATAAATTGAGCTAAAAAATTATTTGTGTTGGGCTGGTTTGCTTGACCAACAAATCAAATAAGAGCTACTTAACCAACCAAACAGAATTTGTTTATGAACGCTGACATTTTTTGACAGTCTTATTTAAAACATAGAAACAACAAGACATCTAATGATCAATAAGTCATCAAAATGGTTCTAAGAATTCAACGTTAATCAATTATCAATGGATCAATAACCAACAAACCTAAAAATAACATGCAATATCAATGTTAACTTGGTCTCCCCAATTAATTCATCACCAATATTTGCATCATAAGGTGTGGACTTCATTTGTTGTCTAAGCAGCAATAAGATGTGGCTATTATTATTTCTCACTAAATATAGCTAGTTTTCCTGTAGCACATTCTGCTGCATCTTCCTATTATTGCCTATAAATATGGGTCAAACTGTGTGTTTGGGGCATCGGCGTGATGGTGTGCCGCTCCGCATTTTTTTGTGTTTGACAAAATTGCATTTTGCATGTTTTTTTCAAAAAGATGATGTAGAAAGCTATGCTCTGCAAGCTGGCCTGGTTAAGTGTGACGGCTGCTTGAAAACTTTGTTCTAAATTCTTGAGAAAAAGAATTATAATAACCACCATAGTCTTTTGAAAAGTTATTTCTTCAAACAACTACAGCTGCCCAAACAACCCAAATTCTACTAGTAGTGGGCCGAACATTTTAAATTGAAGATGCCTTCCTTTATTATTCTCTGGGATTTCTTCATTTCCTATGAATCAAATCTCTCAAAGCCTCAGCACACCCGTGAGTTCTAAAGTACGCTGTTTTTTACTTAAATTTTTCAGAGTTTGATTTTAAAAATTATTTTTTTTGATAAAAAAGGAATAGTGCTCAACATAAAAAAATATAGCATTAATGTGAGTTGAATGTAAATAATGAATTGAAAAAATATAGCAATTTACAAAATAAAAGCATGTAAACTATATTTCTTTTTATTAAAAAAATTAACAACTAATAAGTGCATGATCATAAAATTCTTAAATGATTTTGACAATCATCAAGTGGACAACATATAAATGAAAATATGACACTTATTAGAACACAACGAAGAAAAATAATTCATGCTTCCGACCCCACTTAGTAGGATAAAGATTTTGCATTTGTTATTATTGAAGTGTTGTTGAGGTGGGCAATATATATTGAACAAAAATATATGTGGTAATTCTGCCTTTAAAGGCTTACTCATTGACATAAGAGAGAAAATATTGTCCTGTATACGGAGTGTGTCCGATGTCATATCTTCTACATGAGGGTCCATAGTATGGTACTTGAAAACCTTTAAAGCTTCCACACAACTCTGATGACTAATGGGGCCAAAACTCACTCAGAAAGAAGACCTCCTCCCAAACTTAATAAGCTTTATAAAAAGCTTCCCCCTAAGAAGCTCTTCCTCCAGTCGTTTTCCTTCCACTGTGCACAGAGAGAGAGAGAGAGAGAGAGAGAGAGAGAGAGAGAGAGAGAGAGAGAGATAGAGAGAGAGGGTTGCTTCCTTCTTCCAAGAGAGAGAGAGAGAGAGAGAGAGAGAGGGTTGCTTCCTTCTTCCAATGGCTTTAGCTTCAGAAGAAATCTCTTATTTTGTATCTTTGTCAGGGAAGACTTATTGGGCTCTGTAATTGCTTTTCATTGATAGGATTTCTCAATAACATTTTAGTTTATTTTAGCCGCATCAGTTTTTGGTGCTCTAGTCTGTCTGACAGTATGCAACAATGGCTCTACACAGAAGACTCCTTTGCTTTTGCTTTGATTTGATCTCACATGGGCCATCTATCCCTACATAACAAATATTCTGGTCAAGTTCGAGTCTATCTCGGGTCAAATCCTTATGGGGAGGTTGATTTTGAATTAGTTTAGGTTATCTGGGTCATTTTCGGTCATTTTAGACTTGATAGGTCAACTCTAGCTCCGGCAGAAAAATTAAACTAGTTAGGATTCTTAATCCAATCAAACCTAAAAATTATTCGAGTCAGACCGAACTTAAATTTTTTGAGTTGGGGTTGAATTGAGTTGACATACCGGGTCAAATTTTGACACTCCTAAGTCATCACTCTCAACCAACAAATTTAGATGACTTTTATTATTAAAATATATTTACATTCAACTCAAAATAAGTAAGTAGAAATTTTTTTTAATGATTATTCTATTTAAAAGTGGGTGGGTTGGGTTCTCATTTATATATATATATATATTTTTGCTAAATTTAGTTTCTTTATTGATATATATTTTTTATATTTAATTTTAATTGAATTTAAAATTTGCATTTATTGGCTGGCCGTTTGATGATTTATTCCTCCCCATATTCCTGTCATCCACGGCAGTGTCCGTTAGTTGAAGGGCATTAATAACGTTTGCTTTTATTAAATTGTGAGGACTTTTATTTATTAGACCGGTTCAATATAAGTGTGGCCCAGCCAGACATTAGTAAATTTTCGGTCGATTTAAATGTTTAAAACACTGCTTTCAGTCAACGTATCCAATTTTATATTTACCTTTATATAATAATATCACGGACATATAAAAAGTATATAAATATAAATATGTATTTGTAATGTATGACTCATATATTAGATAGGGGACACATGCTAGAGCGGAACGAAGCGAGCCAGCGGAGTGGAGAGGAGCTCGCGAGCGGAGTGGAGCAAAAACATCTGTCCAATCAGGGGAGTTACATTACGTGGGTTGGGAGTGCGAGGGCAACGCCGCCGCGGTACAGTATATGGGTAATTTGATAATTATATATTGTACATCAGAATTATATATATGTTATATTATAACCCTAAAAGAATAACTTGTACTCTTTTATGAAATTGAAAGTATAGTCGCCGTTCTGCTCCGAGGACGTATGCATCTTTATAGAACCTCGTTAAATCTCTATGTTTTTCTGGATTTGTGTCGACCAAAAATTTTCAACAGTATTTTATTTAAAAAAAAAAACTAATATTCATTATTTGTGTTGGAAGGTCTGCAGCGGTAGAGTAATAAATTATTTTCATGGTGTTGCAATAAAATTCAGCATGTACTTAGATAATTATAGCGAAGGAAGCACGTGAAGACATCTGAATTTTGGAAAACTATGGGAAGAGAAAAAAAAACGAGGGGCCTAGCTCAATTGAAATAATCTACAATGAATACTAAGTAAACTAGTCCACTATTCTTATGAATCAGAAAAAGATAAAGCTAGACAATTGATAATTGGAAAGCTACAACAGTAGTTCTTTGATAATAGCCGAAGTTTGGCTATAACGAATGTAGTTCTCGATGATAGCACACTACAAGAGCCATAGTTGATTGTGAATATTGTGGATGTTGTGGATAGCTGTAACGTCAACTTGCCGTATATGTCGTAACTGAAAGACATGGTTGTTTCGGGAACATTAGTTGGCCGGAAAGGCTATAGTAGGAAGTTTTAGGAGTCGTGAGACATGTAAACAGTAGTTGGTCACATAAGTTGTTGTACTGAGCTTCTTTAACATTCATAGCAGACTACAAAAGCCGGAGACAGGAGCTGCACGAACTGTATAACACATAAAACTGTATAACACATAAATCATAGTTGGAACTGCACGAGTTGTGGACTATGTAGGCTATAGTTGGTGACGCGTGTCATAATGATGAGCTGTGATGATATACGTAGGCCACAAAGGCTAGAGTTGGAAGCTGCACGAGCTGTGGACCACGCATGTCGTAATAATAAGTTGTTATGCATTTGTCTCATCAAGACACTGTATTTAACTATAAGAATGTAAGATTTGAAATTTGTTTGACATTCTAATTAGACACCATAAGCTTCAAAAATGGCTAATGATTCGATTTGGACTTATTTCAACTTGAATTGGACCAATTTTGGTGTCATTATTTTTGTCACGTTGAGTCAGTTAAGTTGGATGTAAGTTTGCTGAAATCTGAGTTATGGGTGATTTATAATGCGAGGTTGAATGTTTCTTACTCAAAAGATTCTCCGAGATTCGTGCTGATTACCACGAGATTTGAACCAAATGATAAAATTTATTGATGAATTATCAAAGCATATATTTACTAGGTATTTGATTATAATCCTTAATTATCTTAAAAAATCGAATATAATAAATATTATAAGTTTTAATATATTTGTAGATAATAAAAAAACTCGATGCTCAAATCATAATGAGACCAATAGACCTAATCAAAAAGATGAGCGAGAGAAAGGCTTCTTCAGGCGGCTCTAGGGTCATCGCAAACAGACTTCTGTGATGATCCCTAGTCATTGAAGAGTCAAAAAAGCGTGATAGGCCACGAGCGCCCAAGGCGAGCCGACTTAGGCTCAAGCTAACTTTGATGTCAAGTGACTAAGATCAATGTAAGGATTGTTGACTTGGACCGCACTTATCTGGCTAGCAAATGAATCTCAAGTTCAAATGAGTCATCCGCTCAGAGGCCGAATAATGATATCACACGATCAACATTCAAACTCATGATCAGGCAGCACAAAGCAATGAACAGATGACCCAAGCATCCATGATCATACTGGAGATATTAAGCCGAAGGGGCATGATACTTCACAAGGGTGTTGTCCTTTTGAGCATTACAGTTAGAAGCGACGTCTGAACTGAAATTTTATAGTCTCTCGCTTATTTTAAATGATACGACATGTCTTTTTTAGTGTGGGGCCAACTCCAATAAATAGGAGATATTGTATAGAAAAAGGAAGATTCTTTGATTCTCGTTCCTTTATTAAGAAATATATATCAATTATTTTTATCTTTTCTCAACCAATTCTTATTCATTCTTTCTTTATACGTGCTCTAATTCTTGAATTAAGAAATATATATCAATTATTTTTATCTTTTCTCAACCAATTCTTATTCATTCTTTCTTTATACGTGCTCTATTTCTTGAGGGTGGTTGGAGAATAGATTTGGGTTTAATAATATTAAATGAAATATGTACTATATAAATAATTGCAGCATAATAAATTCATCAACATAACGGCAAAAAGTAATAAAATATATGATAGCAATGACTCAAAAGAGTGTTTTCGAGCCGGATTGGATAGTGGTTAGTACTGACCAAATGTGTTCCGAGCTTGATTGTGAGAGTTAATTGTGCGGGTCAAGCCCGACCTGACCCATAATAAAACCTTGCACATACCAATGGCCTGTATTGGACCTTTAAGTCCAGCATTTTATAATCTAATTGGGATTGAGGTCCTATCAATGTGGCCTGGTCGACACGAGAAAATACTTTCTTAACATTGTTTGTAATATTTTATACTCTTCAGAAATTATGTATTGATGCATCATTAACAAATTTTTTCATATGACACAGATTGATCTTGAAGTAACTAGTATGACTGTTGAGACATTTTTATGAAAAAAATATTTCAACTCAAATTAAAAATCACACAAGGCTCCAATTTCAAGAAACTAACTAGCTCAATGTGACTGATATAATGACACTAAAATTGGTCCAATCCGGGTCAAATCAAACCCGAATCAAGAAACTAAATCTGCTAATTGGAAGGCACATGGATTCCAAATTTGACGAGTCTATCATAATATCGAGTGTCTCAGTGAGACGAATCCAGAAATCTTTCTGAGCCATCTGATAGAGTTGTGTGGATTTCTTTCTTTTTTGCAGTGAAACCACTCTCAAAGTAAGCCCTATCCCCTTCATTAAAGGGGGAGAGGAAGAGATAGACATGAGACCATAGATGGTTTAGGAGAAGGAGTTGAATACTAGCGCGACTTTAAATCGAAGAACCAGCAAACGCTTCCCACTCTCACAACTGTCGACCACTGTAAACCACTGCTCGTGCGTCATCATCAGCCGCCTCATGCTTGTTACAACAAAACCCCTTGATGATTTATGATATATGTTGCGGAGTAACAAAATACCATAATGAGTAGTGCATTTTTATGAATATAGTGTAACAACACACACCAAATACTTTGCAATGATGCACCTCGAAGACAATTTAATGAAGCACCCGAAGTTGGTGTAACAACGCATTCCAAATATAGCACAAAGGCGGGCCCCACAATTGATGCAATGATGCACTCAAAGATGGCGTGATAACGCATCCCGAAGATTGTGTAACAATACACCCCACAATAACTGCTTACAACCAACATACTTAGAATATAGTGACTTTCTCTGGACTTCCAAGGTCTCTCCTCGCTTATTACCACTACGCCCTAGTGACCAACTACGACCTACGTGGTCCACAGCTCATGCAACTCCTAACTTCAACCTTTGAAGCCAACAAACGTTATTACAACCTTCTATTATGACCTACGTGCCAAACTATAACCTACGTAGTTCATATCTCATGTAGCTCCCAACTCCAGCTTAGTCAACCTACGAACATTATTACAACTAATCACAATGTTCTATGTGAACAACTATGACCAATGCGACTAAAAGCTCTAGCAACTTCCAACTCTAGCCTCTGTAATCTACAAACATTATTACAACTTGCCACCTATGTGACCAACTACATCATACGCGGCTCACAAATCATGCAGTTCCCAATTCCAACTTCTGTGGCCTATAAATGTTACTACAGCTCACCATTACGGTCATTGTGACCAACAATAGTGTAAGTGACTCCCAACTTTGGCCTCTTCAGCCTATATACATTATCAAAGCTTACCACAATGACATATGTGACCAACTACGATTTACATGGTCCACAGCTCATGCAGCTTCAAACTCTACTCTCTGTGGCCTATGGACGTTATTATAGCTCGCTGCTATGATTTATGTGGCCAACTATGAACTATATGGTTCACAACTCATGAAACTCCCAACTACAACATTTTTATGGCCTACAAATGTTATCACAACTCACCACTACGACATGCATGACCAACTATGGCCTACGTGATATACATAGCTCATGCAGCTCCCAACTTCATCCTTTAAAGCCTAGTGATGTTATTTCGGCTCGCCACAATGACATATGTGACCAGTTACAACCTATGTGATTCATAGTTCAAGCAACTCCCAACTCTGGCATCTACAGCCAACAAACATTATCACAACCCTACATTAAAACTTATGTGACCAACTATGAACTACATGTCTCACAACTCATGCAGCTCCCAACTCCAGTCTCTGCGGACTACGAATGTTATCACAACTCATTAATATGACTTGCTCAGCCAACTACTACTTATGGTCCACAGCACATGCAGCTCCCACTCTAGCCTCTGCGATCTACGAACGTTATCGCGACTCACATTACGGCCTATGTGACCAACTATTACTTATGTGGTTCATAGCTCAAGTAGTTCCCAATGGTGACCTCTATAGCCTATAGACATTATCACAACTCACCATTATGGCCTATATGATCAATTATGGCCAACATGACTCACAGCTCATGTAGCTCCTAACTTTGGACTTTGTGGCTTGTTGTTTTGACCACCAATTAGTTACTAAGGTAAGTGGCACTCTTGTAAATTTCTACTTACTTTAAGCCTCCATTGTTGACTTTTCATGGAAGACCCTAGAAGAGGACATGTGGAAGGACATGTAGAGGCCATGCGGTGGAAGGAGGACATGTGAAAGGACACGTGGAGACCATGCGATGGAGGACTCTAAAGGGTGGACATGTGGAAGCCATGCGATCCTCGAAGGTTACACCTCATCTATTTATAGAATATTATAATGTAATCTAATCTACTATAAATAGATGAGATGAGGGAGGCCTTAGTGTGGGTTTTGTAAGAGTGAAAAAGAACTCAAGGAGTGTGGGCTAGCTTGTTAAGGGTGAGGAGAGCATCTTGGAGGCCTTGGATGTGAAGGGAGGCCATGGAAGATGAGGGCTCATCTATGTAAAGCTAAGTACTCCCGTTTCTTGTCTTAGTGGATTATTTCGATTCCCTCCCGTGGACGTAGGTCAAAAAGACCGAACCACGTAAATCCTCTTGTTTGCTTGTGCTCTTGTGTTTGCATCTTCTTTGTTGTGATTTGCGGTTTGTTCTCTTACTAAGATTAAGGAAAGAAAGTGTTTTTCCCACAAAAATTGGCGCCGTCTGTGGGAAAATCTCGACACATCTTGGTCGGAGGAATTGCACCCAAGAAATCGCAACGAAGAAGAGTCATTTGGCGGGGACAATGGGCTCCACCAAATTCGACATCGAGAAATTCACGGGAAAGAACGACTTCGGCTCGTGGAGAGTAAAGATGAGAGCCCTACCGGTTCGACGAGGTGTCGCGAAGCCTTGCGAGGGCCGACGGCACTCGCCGGCCGACATGACGAGAAAGAGAAGATTGGCATGCCGGAGAAAGCTCATAGTTTGATAATCTTGAGCTTGGGCGACAAGGTTCTGAGGGAGGTGTCGAGGGAGACAACGGCTCAAGCGCTTTGGGCCAAACTCGAGGTACTCTACCCGACCAAGTCACCGGCTACATGACTATTTCGAAACGGCGCCTATACTCTTTCAAAATGCATGAAGACAAATTAGTCTCGGAGCGAGATAGACGAGTTCAACAAGATCATAGATGATCTTGAGAACATCGACGTCAAGATGGATGACGAGGACAAGGCGTTGTCGTTGCTAAACTCTATTCCTAAGAGCTACGAGCAGTTCAAGGATGCGATGCTCTATGGAAGGGCGCAAACGATTACTCTGGAAGAGGTTCAATCATTAATCGAAGCCAAAGAACTTCGAAGAAGCACGACATGAAGGAGGAAACCGATGGAGACAGTCGATGGTTAGAGGAAGATCGAGCAATAAAGGATATAAAAGTGACCGGAGCGGATCAAGGTCTAGAAGAAACGTTAGAGGTCGGTCTTCTAAGAGATCCTACAAGTGCTACCATTGCCACAAGGAAGGTCATTTTAAGAAGGACTCGTCCGGATAAAAAGAAAGGCTTTCGGAGAAGCCTAAAGATTCCGGAGAAGCGAAGCATAGTCT
Organism: Papilionanthe hookeriana x Papilionanthe teres; assembly: GCA_022702705.1. Classification (NCBI taxonomy): domain Eukaryota; kingdom Viridiplantae; phylum Streptophyta; class Magnoliopsida; order Asparagales; family Orchidaceae; genus Papilionanthe; species Papilionanthe hookeriana x Papilionanthe teres. Next base: position 74,491,149 of record CM040425.1, on the reverse strand, counting down.
CAGATGGCTATGATTCAGCTGAAGCTCTGGTGATCACAGAATCTGAATCTAGCAAGGAGTGGATTCTTGACTCAGGGTGCTCCTTCCACATGTGTCCTCACAAAGACTGGTTCGAGACACTACAACTGGCAAATGGTGGATCCGTTCTACTTGGAGACAATAAAGCCTGTAAGGTGATCGGCAGCGGGACGATCGAATAAAGATGTTCGATGGAGCCGAACGGATATCGCAGCGATGTCGGGTACGTCCGGAACTTAAAAGAAATTTAATTTCTTTAGGGACGCCGAGTCGAATGGATACTCATTCAAGGCAGAGAATAGCCGTATCGGAGTAGCCGAGGGCTCTCTCATAGTCATGAAAGGAGTCGAAAGAATGGGTTATACTCCTAATTGGAAGAACCGTGATCGGGAACTTCTCAAATGCGGTTCAATCAAAACTCGACGGATCCGGACTATGGCACATGAGGTCAGGGCATGTAAGTGAAAGGGGCTTACGGGAATTGTCCAAGCGGAACTCGCTATGCGGAGATCGGGTCGCAGACCGGAATTCTGTGAACAATGCGTACTAGGGAAGGCCACCGGGTGAAGTTCTCCATCTGGAATACATACATCAAAGAAACCTCTTGATTATGTACACAGTGATCTATGGGGCCCAGCTAGAACTCAGACTCATGGAGGAGGAAGGTACTTCATGTCCATCATCGATGACTACACCAGGAAGGTATGGGTCTTTATCCTAAAAACAAAAGATGAAGCTTTTCAACGATTCAGGGACTGGTTAACTCTCACCGAAAACAAGATGGGAGCAAAGCTGAAGCACTTGAGAACCGACAATGGATTGGAGTACTGTTCAGAGCAGTTTGAGGAGTTGTGCAGGAGGAATGGCATCACAAGGCACAAGACGGTCCGGAACACTCCTCAACAGAACGGCCTAGCTGAGAGGATGAACAGGACTCTCCTAGAGAGAGTGCGGTGCATGCTGTTAAATGCAGGTCTACCCAAAAGTTTCTGGGGCGAAGCTGTGTCAACCGCCTGTTACCTTATCAACAGATGTCCATCGACAGCCGTTGATATGAAGACTCCTTTGGAGATGTGGTACGGAAAACCAGGTAACTATGATAATCTTAAAGTCTTTGGATGTATTGCATACGCTCACGTTAGACGAGGATAAGGCTGGGAGCGAGGGCTTTGAAGTGCATCTTCATCGGATACCCACTGGAACCAAAGGTTACAAACTTTGGTGCCTAGATCAACAAAAATGCATCATCGGTAGGGATGTGACATTCGATGAGTCCAAAATGGGGAATCCGCAAAGCTACGTTACCGGGGACAGGTGCCACTAAGGAGGATTCGTCGATCGAGGTGGAGGCCGCAACAACGACAAACTTTGATCGATCAAAGGACAATAGTGAACGATCAAGACGAAGTGGCAGAAGACCGACAAGTGATCGAACCGGAAAGAAGATCCGACGACTACGACTTGGTAAGGGACGGACAAAGGAGAACTATCGGACCGCCAGAGAGATATGGCCATGCGGATATGATCTCCTTTGCTCCGAATGTTCGTCGAAGTGATAGAAGAAGCGAACCAAGCAGACTACAAGGAAGCCCTAAAGAGCAAGGAAAGACACAAGTGGGAAGAGGCAATGGATGAGGAAATGGCTTCTCCGATGAAGAACAAAGCACAGGAACTTGTGGATCGACCAACGAACAAACGCGTAGTCGGTTGCGAGTGGACCTTTAAGAAGAAGGAAGGCATGCCGAGTGCGAGAGGATCGAGTACAAAGCCGGACTCGTTGCAAAGGGATTCACACGAGTTGAAGGAATTGACTTCAACGAAATCTTCTCACCCGTGGTGAAGCACTCGCTCAATTAGGATAGTCTTAGCACTAGCGAGTTCAATTCAACTTGGAATTAGAACGGCTAGATGTTAAGACTGCGTTCCCGCATGGAGAGCTTGAAGAAACCATCTACATGGACCGACCGGATGGGTACAACACACCCGAGACAAAGGACAAAGTTTGCTTGCTGAAGAAGGCATTGTATGGGCTGAAACAAAGCCCAAGACAATGGTACAAACGATTTGATGATTTCATGCTAAAGATCGGTTTTGTCAGAAGCAGCTACGACAGCTGCGTGTACATGAAGTGGCAAGACGATGAAATCGGTACGTACTTGCTCCTTTATGTGGATGATATGTTAGTAGCCAGCAGGAGCAAGGAGGAAGTCCGGAAGATCAAAGGTATGCTCGATTCTGAATTTGACATGAAGGACCTGAGACCGACTACAAAGATCCTAGGTATGGAGATTACCGGAGACAAGAAAAAGGGTAGCTTATTCTTGTCTCAAAAGTCATATATTCGAAGGTTCTAACAAGGTTCAACATGCACGAGGCTAAGCAGGTTGCAACATCTATTGGCCAACACTTCAGACCATCGAACTCTCAAGCACCAGAGACTGAAGAGGAGAAAAGGTACATGGAAGGTGTCCCCTACGCCAGTGGGGTTGGTAGCATCATGTATGGTATGGTTTGTAGCAGACCAGATTTAGCCTACGCCGTCAGTATTGTAAGCAGGTTCATGGCAAGCCCAGGACAGGCTCACTGGGAAGCACTAAAATGGATCCTGAGATACTTAAGAGGCACCACCGATTTGGGGCTACTCTTCAAACGGCAGGAAGACAAAGAAGAAAAAGTAGTCGGTTACGTAGATTCGATTACGCAGAAGCATTGACACCGAGAAGTCACCGATCGGATTCATCTTCACTGTCTTCGCATCTGCGATCGGTTGGAAGTCTAACCTTCAATCGGTTGTGGCCCTCTCAACAACGAGGCTGAATACATCGCCGTGATCGAAGCAATCAAGGAAGCTATGTGGCTAAAGGGCATGGTCGAAGAGCTTGGGATACATCAAAAGGTGATAAGCTGTGTTTTGCGACAACCAAAGCACCATCCACCTAACCGAGAATCGGGTATTTCATGAAAGATCCAAGCACATAGATGTGAAGCTTCATTTCGTAAGGGACGTCGTCGCTAAAGGCTCAATAGTGGTAGAGAAGATACCAACCGAAGAGAACCCCGCCGATATGCTCACCAAGGCGCCGCCATAGCTAAGTTCGGACACTCGTCCGAACTTAGTGAATTTTTCCATCGGCCGAGGGCCCCTCGGGGCCACGTGGAGGGAATCACTACTCCGAGCATAATCGAGGGTCAAGGTGGAGATTTGTTGTTTCGACCCCGATTAGTTACTAAGGTAAGTGACACTCTTGTAAATTTCTACTTACTTTAAGCCTCCATTGTTGACTTTTCATGGAAGTCCCTAGAAGAGGACATGTGGAAGGACATGTGGAGGCCGTGCGGTGGAAGGAGGACATGTGAAAGGACACGTGGAGACCATGCGATGGAGGACTCTAAAGGGTGGACATGTGGAAGCCATGCGATCCTCGAAGGTTACACTCATCTATTTATAGAATATTATAATGTAATCTAATCTACTATAAATAGATGAGATGAGGGAGGCCTTAGTGTGGGTTTTGTAAGAGTGAAAAAGAACTCGAGGAGTGTGGGCTAGCTTGTTAAGGGTGAGGAGAGCATCTTGGAGGCCTTGGATGTGAAGGGAGGCCATGGAAGATGAGGGCTCATCTATGTAAAGCTAAGTACTCTCGTTTCTTGTCTTAGTGGATTATTTCGATTCCTCCCGTGGACGTAGGTCAAAAAGACCGAACCACGTAAATCCTCTTGTTTGCTTGTGCTCTTGTGTTTGCATCTTCTTTGTTGTGATTTGCGGTTTGTTCTCTTACCAAGATTAAGGAAAGAAAGTGTTTTTCCCACAACATGGCTTACAAACTTTTTTTAACTCCTTATTGCGGCTTATGTGACCAACTACGACCTATGTGGCTCATAGCTTTTGCAACTTCTAATTCTGGTCTCTGTGGTCTATGAACGCTATCACAGCTCCCATCTACGACCCCTGTGGCCAACCAACTCTCCTAGAGCTACCTCCTGCGGCCTACATAACCAATTACTACTACGGTTTTCAACTATGAACTACGATAAGCTATTATTACAGACACTGACTACAACATTTATAGCACACAACTATCTCCATAGCAATCGACAATGGCCTTGACGACCCGTTATAACTATTATTGTTAAACTATCATAGTACATAAATATTGTAATTCAATCCTCTCTAATTCAAGAGGAGATTGGGCCCTTGTACTTAAAATTCTTTAGTGGATAATGCCCCGTGGTTTTTTCCTTTCTAGTGTTTTCACGTAAAAATTATGATGTATCCTCCTGCTTCTTTGCCTTTATGTGTGTATATATTAGATCTCGTGATATACCGGGATGCTAATTTATTACTCTATCATTGTGGATCTTTCAGCACGCATATATATTACAAGCAATATAAATGTTACAAAATATTGACTAAATTACTAGATTTATACAATTAAAAATGTAATTTTATTTTTTAGTAATGCTTACCGATGATAAATATAAACAAATACTAGATAGATATATTCAAATAAAAAAACATATTATATTTGATATTGATAATAATGGATATGAAAGTTACATGGATATATAAGTAAATTAATTTAGTTATTTATGAAACATTAGAGATAAAAGTTTCTCCTGTCATTATCAAATTTTATAAATATTTTTATTGGTCGTGACAGTATATTTTCTTAAAGCCTTACATTCTGTTTGTTAGTCTTGATTACAATTTTATTTGGATAACAAAATCAATAAGCAAGATTTAAAAACATTATGAATTTTTATTTTAATTATATATATATATATATATATATATATATATATATATATATATATATATATATATATATATATATATATATATATATATATATATATATATTACAATAAGAAAGTGAGGTTTCAAATTAGCTATTTGGAAACTTCTAAGATTTAAGCTCGGATATAGTTAGTTAAATCTCATAAACAATTTGGCAAGAGATTTAATAAATTTAAGTAGATCTTGTAGTAGCTTTTGACAAGAGATTTAGGGGTCTTTTCGTGCAGCTTATTTACAGCTTCGGCGTTCTGAAGACACAGCCGATACGTTTGATTGGAGCGTTCAGCGAGCGTATCGCGCTCAATTTGTATTATATTAAACACCGACTGCGTGTTCGAACCCGCGCCCAACGTTTGGTGTTAAGACTTACGTACCTACCCTCATCGTCGCGCTTGCCCTCATCCTGTGACCTAATTGTCTTTAATCCTCTCCTCAGCACTCATCCCGTGGCTTCATTGCTCTAACCCTTATCGCGCACCTCTCTCACACATCTGACACATCTCTCTTAACTTTGTTGCCTTTCTCCTCCTCTTCTAATCTGCGAGTCGTAGTTGCAGTGCTCTGTAATTAATTTTCATAGTTGCAATTGCGATCTGTAACAGTTTTGCCTTTGTTATGGTGATGTTTGATGGAATGAGTTTTTCGTGCGTAGAAACATGCTTATTGTGGAGTTTTTACCTGTGATTTTTTATTTTTTTCAACTTTTCAGTGAGAATTCAGAAGGCGTGGAGTTTTTCTATGTCATGCTTTCTTCTGTGATTTTTTTGGCTTTCTTCTTTTCTCTGTGAGAATGTCGAAGGCATGGAAAATTGGAAGGCGGGTAGTTCGAAAGATTTCACTGTCGATAGTGACTGATGTTGGATGGTATCCGAAGAGGACAGTGCAGCTCGTGACATACTCAGTTTCGATTTTAAAATTAATATTATCATAATTTGAATTGTCATTTTCATAGTTTTTTTATATATATCAATCTTCTTACTCACAGTTAAGTGAGGGCCGTTTCTTTTTTTTTTACTGTTTTGCATGAGTTTTTTGCTTTTCTATTATCAAATATATTGTAAAAACAATTTTCTTTAAAACAACATTATTTAACAGGGGCATAATGATTGTTTATCTACAAACAGTTGCAAATCAGTTATTTTCAAACAACTGCCACAGATAGCCTGATAAGCTGTTTATCAGTAGATTATTCAGTTAGGTGCAGCTGCCCCAGACAGAACCTTGATAAATTCTATTGGATAACAAGTAAACTCAAACATGATTAATGTTTAAATATTTAATTATAAACTAATTAACAATTAATCAAAAAAGTTAATTAACTAAGTGTTGAGCAATACTTTGATATTATTAATTAATCATTAATTAGCTTTTTAGTAAGCCTACATCATGTGTAATTAAACACACTCGAATTATAATTAACGCAAAATAACAAATTAATAAATCATTATTTTGCAATTAATTAAATATACACTATTAATGATAAATTTAACAAAAGCTTTTCCAATTATGATGAAATTAATTCGAGCAACATTCCACTTAGTTACTAATCAGTACACGATTACATTAGTACATTACTGAGATAATTATTTCATTATTAAATTAAAACATCTAGCTTTCATTAACTAATTCCTATAATTAATTAACCATATACTACTAAACCTAGTCAACTTTTTTAGTTAATAAATTTATTCGCAGTTTATTTTATGACATTAAAAACAGTAAGTTATAATTATTTAAATTTTATTACATCGAAATTAATATTTACTAATGATCTAATTAATCTTTAATCGGTTATAATAACGCTTGAATTAACCGTCTCTATGATTCCTAAGTTTAATTAATTGTGCATGTTCTGAGGCCTGTTGATAGAGCATTCTCTTTAAGATTAGTAGTTCCCCTCAGGTCCCAGTTTCGAATCTCTTAATAGTGCAGTGTCGCCATAAGTCATGTGGACTCGAATATTTACACACCGGGTCACCCCAAGATCCAGCGGAGGTTGGGTTCAAAGAAAAAAAAAAGGATTCCTAATTTTAGTTATTTATGTTTTAAGCTCGAGTATGCTGAATAGAAATTTTGTTTGGGCTAGATGCAGCTTATTGAATAATCTGCTGATAAACTGATTAACAATAATCTGCTGATAGGTTAGGTGCGGTGACTATTATAAATTTTTATTTTTTTTGAAAAAGTCAGACCGCAATAAGAAAGCTGCCACCGCACTTAGAAAGATGAAGTGTAAAAATACTATTTTCAGCGTTAAAAAATGTATAAGTTGTCAAAATACAGTTTACAAATATGTGATGCATTTTTAAAACGACGCCATCCTAAATAAATTGCCCCCAAACGATGAGAGAGAGAGAGAGAGGCGACAAGAAGGAAGAAAAGAGATCGGAATTAACGGCTTTATTGAACTCGGATAGGATAAATTTTCTTCTGATAATAATAATGTCTTCTCAGCCCCATGCCATGACCTCTCTCATTACAGCTGTGGTAGGCCTCTTTTGACTTGCGTGAAAACTAAAGCCAGGATGAGGATGAGGATGAGGACATCCCCCACGGGACGCTTCTTTCTCTCACTTCATTCTAGAGAGAGAAAAAGAGATTCTTGCAACGAGGCCATTAAAGATTAGAAGTGCAGTGCAGACAGCTGCTCTCTTTGCTTTTGCTTTTCAAAGGTCAGCCACATATTCTATACAATCTATACCTCAACCCTTTGACATATACCAATGTCCCCTCTCTCCCACTCTCCCTCTCTCCCTCTCACTATTCATTATATTTGTATTACAACTTTGGGCTTCATAGTCTTGGTTTGGAAATAGTTGGAAATTTAGAAAATTATAATTGCAAATTATAAAGTCCTGAATATTTTAATCTTAAAATTCTTATTTTCTTGAATATTTTATTATGATTCTGTCGTAAATTTAAAATTTTAAATTCTAAAGAGTCTATATTGTATTCGTGATTCCTAGCCAAACTACAGAAAAAAAGATAATGGAATCCCGTAGCAAGCAAACATGCAATAGAAAATATGAAACTAACCAAATCAGCATAATAAGAAAATATCAGTGTCGTTGAGTCGGCAACATATCCCAGAAAAGAAAAAGAGTGGTTAGACTTTGCATATACATGTTCGGTCCTAAATTTATACATCAATATCAAATGCAAAATTAAGATACGAGACACGAGCATCTACTTCTAGTCCCCCGCCTCATGGTTGTCACATTAAACACCTAAGAACCCTTGCCCGTATCTTATCCGCTACAGGACTCTCTTAAGGACTCTATAAAGTACAACAAGAAAGTGAAAGAAAGTCTCAACCTGCTGAAAAATGTTAGCATAGATTATAACATGCAAACGCATCTGAGACATTCCTGGTGGGGAGCTAAGCAGCATATGCAAGCAAAATTTTGCATGTAGATCATCGCTTACTCCCCCTTTTTATCGTACCTGTGTATATGCATATATATGTTACGACTCTCTACAGAAGATTAACCTAATATACTACCATGAATATCAAAAATCGACACACACAAGCACATTAAAAGCACAAAAGTGATGCTTGGCTAGAACAACCAAGCTAGCAGAGAACTATAATCAGGGGCATCAAAAATACTACCTAGCATCCTAGTCATAGCTTAGCATACTATTTAACGAAAAGTACTCTAACAAGCATCTAAGTGCAAAGGGTAAAATATGAGTTACTGTATGACTTTGACGGGTCACCACACTGACCCCGCTCTAAAAATCCAAGGGATATGAAACACGTAACAAGAAATGGGTGACAATTAAAAGATGTGGCATCATATATGACCTAATATATAAAAATTTTAAATTAAGGTGGATAGTACTTATAATGGAAAAAATATCCTATTTTATACTTTATAATAATGGTCTGCTAAGGACGGATTCAGAGCAATCAAGTGAAGTGATTTAGAGTCCTTGGATCCGTAGCGCTGTCACATTGTTTGTTGCTCGTGATATAGAAACTCATATTGCTTGCCGAGATATCCTCGCTGGCAATATTGATTTGAGAATCACAACCAACAAGTCAGTCACTCTCCTAACAAGTAGGACAAACTATCGAGGCAAATGAGAAAGTATACAATCATGTAAAAGGCCCACATTGTGATTGTTCGACCGAAATACGAAATAATCACAACATGCGCCTTGAAGGAAGAAGAACACATCATGCACATGAATGTAAGGATGTTACATACAATGACACACACAAACAAGATGTACCATTAAGACATGCTACCTATGGGATGGAAGTACACCTACCATGGGGACCTAGGGCGCCATACGACAAACATACACCGACTACGAGTGTGTTTGCATCGAGTAACACGATACATACAAAGAGGATTTACACCCCACCTGAGAGACACTCGCCAATCACATATGCAAATATGCAAGATATGCAACTAGGCAAATGAGACAAGTCAAGCATACAAAAATGCGGCAGACCAATAAGAAATATCAAATATATGACATACGAATGACACTGAAATGACAAGCATACAAAGATGGAGAGTGTTAAACATACTGAGTCATATGATTCATATATGTAATAATCACATGCTTAGGTGGACACATTGTGCCTCACATGAGTTCAGTGGCTCATAATTGTGACTTGTGCTTAACATAATGTGAAATACCCCAGAATATTGTGGGCAGTGTCGTAGGGAACGAGGCATGCAGCTATAGAAGTGAGTCATCTCTATTCTATGTGCATACGACTCTTTAAACAGAAAAAGGCATTCACAAGCATGGTTGCTCAAAGATACACCACAAGGTTGGGGTGCTCAGATAGATGTCCCAAATAAGGATGCTCAAGAAGACATCCAAGACATGTCACATGCAAAACATATATTGCAAATATATTTTTTTATGCAATGAAATAAATCATACATATCAAGTTAAAAAGATTTTTCATGCAGTTGCAAATAAAACGTGCAACATGCAAGAAAGCATACAAGCATGAAAGTGATCGGTCAATCGAGTAGTAGCGGCTTGTCGAACCAAAAAAGAGGGTCAATCGACCCGAGACGATCGATTGGACCCAAAAGAGTGGGTGATCGGACCAAAACAACCAATCAAACCCAAAGTGATCCCTCGATTGTGTCGAGGCGGCTGATCGAACCGAAGTAATCAGGTGATCGGACCGGAGGGGCCGATCAAACCCAAAAGATAGGGTGATTGGATCGGAGCGACTGATGTACCCAAAGTGTTCAGTCGATCGTGTCAGAACAGCTGATCGAACCCAAAGTGATCGGTGATTGTGTCGGAGCAGCCGATTGACTGAAGTGATTGGATGATCGGACCATAGGAGCCGATCGAATCCAAAGGAGTAGGAGATCAGCTTGAGACGACCGATCAATCCTATAGTGATTGATCGATTGTATAGAGGTGGTTGATCGAATCGATTGTACAAGGGTGGTCGATCGAACCGAAGTGGGTGATTAAACCAATCTATTCGGTCGTACCCAAAAGAGAGGGTGATCAGTCCGAGATGGTCGATTAAACCAAAAGTGGTCTGTCGATCGCGTACTAATCGGGTGATCGAATTGGAGTGGTCAATCGAACCCAAAAGAGTGGGTGGGGCCCAGGACAGTTGATCAAACCCAAAGTGATCGGTCAATCATGCCAGGTCAGCTGATCGAAAAAAAAATGATCTCAAGAAAAGAAAAAAAAAACTATAGTAGAAAGGGATAACAAGAAGATGTTGTTCATTGAGTTTCCTTTAGCTTTCATTGAAGCAAGTTTTTTGTAAATGACTCTTAAATCTTAAGATTTTCCGAAGGTTTTTTTTCAATCCTTTCTGAGAAGATTATAACATCTCTTTATAAAATCCCTATAAAATTTTAGGAATGACAGCGAAGGTGAAGATGGATGCGAAATGAGAAATATATTACATCTAATAATGTCTTGGTGTGAACTTCAACTAAGATGGAGGGCTTCATGCCTTATAGGTTCATAGCAATTAAATATTAACAGAGAAGTAAATGATATGCATATTATAACGTAAGAGCAAAATCCAAAGAAAAAATAGTAGATGGGTTTATTATGAGGTAAGTTGAGGAAATTATTCCATAGTTTATAATGGAAGGGTAAAAGGAGGTCCTTGTAAGAGAACAAAGGCTAATAAAGAGTATTAAATATTAGGTAGTAGATCTTTAAAAATTGATTTGCTTTCTTTTTCTCTATGAACCATGGTTAAATTTTTTCCCAAAAGTTAAACTTAAAGTAAATTAAATAATATAATTAATATCATGTGTTGTACATAATTTTTTTTTGAATTAATTCTATAATGCTTATCAGCTTCATCATCTTTATTTACATTTTCCTTTTATTAATCTATAGTGTATTTGTGCTTTAATGTAATTTAAGGTTGACATTAAAGATTCGTTGGGGAGGGTTTATGCTAATAGATATTATCTCAAGTGTGAGCATAGTAAACATGTTTACCATAAGAGTAGAAGAGCACATGTGTCTAGAGCTCATGTGTATGATCTGGAAATATCTCACTAAGATATCCTACAATTAGAAGTAGAGAGGACATTTATTAGATATGAAAAATACAAATGATTTTGATTGAGTTATTTGAATGACCCACATTCATTAATATGATACTAGCATTGGGAATATATTCACCATTGAAGGGTAGCAAAAATGAAATGATAGCTCTTAGGTCACTTTATATTATTTTTGAGAGAAAGAAATATGTTAAAAGAGAAATATATAGACAAATAAATAAAAAAATATAGAGATTTAGTTGAGAGAGACCATAGGTGAACAATAAGATCCTAGGTCCATTGATATGTTAAGATCAAATACTAGAAATGCTTCATTACCTACCAAAGAAATTTAAAAAGTTTTATAATGTGTCTTCAACCAGTTATCTATAAAGGTGAACCTCTTCAATTTGAATTGAATTAATACAATTTTTGGACTAGAAGAATGAGATAAATTTACTGAAGGTTGACATCCCTACTAAATTAAATAAGTTGACTAATTAAAGTGCTTAGTTTTGTCAAAGTTTAACTTGTTATAAGAGGTTAATCATACATTTTAAAGTCGAATATGCAAACAATTTAATAATTGGGGCATTTACATACATATCACTCAATTCTTATAGATTTACATATCTCACACAAAATACTTCCATATTTACACACATAGCATTACTCAATTCATATGGATTTATGAAATTCACAGACAATCTCTGATTCAACTGTGTAGTGATATTTTATATGGTATTAAAAATTTAAGCGGAATAAATGTTTATATAAAAGTTGATCTGTTAGAGATGTAATTATCAGATTTTGGTAAAAAGATGAAATAAAATATAACTAGATAAAATTATTCTTTTAATAGCAAAACCTCATTCGATCTTATTATCCTAATTACCTGACATAAGATAGTTTATCATCATTCATACGAAAATAAACTATACTAAAACCAACAAATGTATATATTAATGTAAAGTTTCAAACCTCATTTCACAACTACTATTACTTGTATTATAGTATCACTTCAACTCATAAATTATTCACTTGTTTATCATCCCTCCAAATGACAAGTCATTTTGTTACATAACTGCACCCAATTTTTATGTAAATATGAAAGTTTAGGAATATTTGAGAATTTACAGTTGATAGAAGAATTGCTATTTTATTAATTTAATATGCAAAACCGGAGAATCCTAGGTTGTCATGTGTAAACTTCAAGCCTCTTCCTCTAAGCAGCGGTTCGGAAAATAGCCAATGGATGTTGTCATTAAAGCAGCGTAAAAAGTCTTATTTTAAGAAGAAGAAAGATATTTTAATTTTATTGATTCTCCCCCGTGGCTGGTCAGTGTCAGCGGCCGGACCAAGGATCGAGCAGAAGTTGCAGTAATCCCCCGCCCTCTCTCTTTCTTCTGTTATTATAGCTTTCAGATTCTCTAAGTTTTCGACCAATCTTCGGGTTCAGTCTCCTTCATGCGCATCTATGCTCTCGCATTTCCCTCTCCTCTGAGTCAACGGAAACAAAAATTGTTTTTGACGAAGTTTCCTCATCAACATTTAACTTTCTTCTATTCTCTCCCACTACAAGCAGTTACCTTGGCATGCTTTGTCTTCTGCTTCCTGTCTGAAGATCATTAAGTTGGTTAGTCTTCCCTTTTTTTGGGTTTTTTTAATGTTCTTCTTCCTCTTCTGATTGTTTAGAGTGGTTTAACTGATGCTATTTGCAACAGTTTAGTTTTTCTTCCTCTTCTTCTTTTTTTTTTTTACTAGTATGGGCATGTGATGGTTAAAAACGAGTTCTTTGCTCTGATTTACCATAAAAAAGTGATTTTTGATAATCTTGAAGAGTAATCTGCTGCATTTAGCTTGTTTCGCAGTTTGAAATCAGGCCAGCCTGCTTCTGGTTGATGAAAGGAATTATTGTATTTTCTGCTTCTTTTATGTTCAGGAACATGATGATTATTTCTATGGAGCTCTGCTCTTTTTCTTTTTTGGCATGATATTAGAGAACCATGAAGGATTTAGAAAGTATTGAGTTTTACAGCTATATTTCTTCCCCAAAAGCCACCTTTTTAAAATGGAGGTTGAGATATTGCAACTGTAAATTTTCTTTTATAGATGTAGAGTATTTCGCTCTTTTTTCCTTTGGGTCACAGAGTCCTCTTTTGGTAGAGTTTTATTCCCTTTTGCTGTTTCTGGTTGTCTTATTTCATTGTCGTCTGTGTTCTGTCATGTTCCTCTTAGATGCCTAAGGAATGCTTGTAATTTTTGTTTTGAAGCTGTCTTCTCTTTTATTATCTTAACAAATTTCTCTGTTAGTATACTTTGCTGTTTTTAAATCATTAGATTACGAAAGAAATTGTTAGCTTCACTCATCAATGCGTCAACAGATAAAAGATGTCGCTTTTACTCTTAAACATAGAGAAATTCTGTGTTTTTATTTTGCTAATAGGGCACAGAAGTTGAGATCAATCTATTCATTTCTTGTTGCTTACAAATCATTCTTCTACTCTTCCATCTACAGATGGCAAATGATGCTTTGGTAGTTCATGGGAGGACGAAGAAGAGGAAGGCATCCGAAGAAGCTCATTCAAACCCCCCTTTCTCCTTGGATGAACTGAGTCAAGACTTACTTGAGAGAGTTCTTTCATGGCTTCCTGCCTCAAGCTTTCTCCGGCTGCGTGCAGTGTGCAAGAGATGGAGCTCTGTTTCCACCTCTCCAACGTTTCAAATCGCCTGCTCTCAGATCTCATTCAGAGAGCCATGGTTTCTTATGGTTGATCATGACCTCAACCAAACTGTGATTTTTGATACCAGTGAAGGGAGTTGGAAGAATCTCATTCACCCTGCTGGATTCAGCCAAGCCAAGCAAATCGCCATTGCATCCTGTGAAGGCCTGGTCTGCTTCCGCCACACCTCCGGCAGCGGCTTAGAGGTTTGCAATCCGGTCACTGGAGCCCGTCGCGAGCTCCCTCTACCTGAATTTACCCAGCCTCTACATGCAGTTTCCATGAGCTCCTTTCACAAACACTCGTCTTTCTCCTCCTACAGAGTTGTGTTAGTTTCTGGTGAATTTCCAAACCTCTCTATCAGACTGTTCAATTCAGAAAAAAACCGGTGGGAGGATGAGGTGATCCTAACACATAACACAGGGGATTCCTCCGATTCCGATATCTCCGGCGGCCAAACTGTCTACTTTCTCAGCAAATCCGGGGAGGTGGTGGCTACAAACATGCTCAGAAGCCCATCCAAAGAATTCTCATCAGTGTCGTCAATTGAAAATGGCGAAGAGATAGTTTATTTTCTCAGTCACTCTGGAACAGTGATGGCTTGCAACCTCAGTAAGAGAAATTTCTATGAGCATCCAAGGCTGCTACCCATATACTCTGAGTACTCCATTGATGTGGTTGTCTGCAAGGGCGAGATGATGGTCGTCGTTCTGTCAGAATTCCTCGAGACGTCGAGTCTTCGAGTGTGGAGATTCTGCAAGAGGAGCAAGTCATGGCAGCAGGTTGCGGCGATGCCGCCTTCGATGTCTCACGAGCTCTACGGTAAGAAGGCTGACATAAACTGTGATGGATGTGGGGATATGATTTTCGTATGTCTGAATTCTGCAGATTTCAGTAGCTGTGTGATCTGTAATGTAGTGGACAATGCTTGGATGGAGCTGCCAAAGTGTGTTGTAAATGGGGAGGCTAAGGAATTTGTGTCTGCCTTCTCTTTTGAGCCAAGAGTTGAGGCTTGTGTTTGAGTCCTATCTGTATTGAATTCTGTCATTTTGATTGCTTGTGTTTGATTCAATGCTAATGCAAGCTTTTAGCTTGTTTTGCACACATTTTGATTGGTATCTTAGTAAATTTTGTGCTGATAGCAAATGACTTGTTCGCAATGTTGCAAAAGAGTTGACTCAATTAAAGGGATGATGAATGCAATATTAGGTCGTGATAGTGTTAAATATGCCAATCTCTCTCAGTCCTCTATATCTAGAAGGATAAGTGAGAAGTTCCCATTGTTGGCTTATTTATAGGCAATTCTTAGGATACATGGGAGTTTTGATTGGATTCCAGGAAGAATCCGGTATCCTCAAGAAGTTGTAATGCATAATACCTTTGTGGTTTTCCTCTTCGCCTCTCTTCTCTTCTCTTTTCTTCCTATTTTTTTTTTCTTGTTCCTCCTCACAGTTTGGGAAGGTGAATGTTAACATGAAGGGTCCGTTTGGGGCAGCTTATTTGGTAGGGTAGCGTTTTGAAAACACACCTGGTCTGTTTGAGTAAACCGCTTTTTGATAGCTTATGCGTTTTTAAAACGCTGAAACAACGTCTGGGAGCTTTCTGTCTGCGGTCTGATTTTTTCAAAAAAATAAAAATTTGTAATAGTTACCGCACCTACTTATCAGTAGATTATTTTTAATCAACTTATCAGCAGATTATTCAATAAGCTGCAGCTGCCACAAACAGACCCGTAGACTTGAAGATGTTTAGTGGATTTTATACCAAAAAAAAAAAAGGTATGAAGGATATATTTGTAATTATTGAAATTATTTGATTTATTTTTACATACTTTCAATAAAACATTTTATATCTAGGAATCTTGGAGTTCAAATATTATGAATAAAATAGAAATAAGATAGTTCATTGTGTCTAGGACATTATGGGAAAACAATTTGCAAAACAGACCCATAAATAATATTTATGCCCGCACATATATATTTTTTAAGTAATTATTATTGCACCATTAACTTTTTATTTTCATATTTATATTTATCATAGAAAGATGAAAAAATCATAGTAATTAAATATTATCATTTTTTATATTTTGGTAAAAATGATTTGTACATCGAGCTTACAACAAAGCCATAAAAACTAATCAATATTTGCAGATCAAATCTTTCATTTATATATTTTTTTCAAAATTTATTTATTATTTATTAATCATTTATTTTAAAAATGATTCAAAGGCCAAAATAACATTAAAATACATCTTAATAGACATAATGAAACATTCATTAATACAATATATGCTCGAGTATTATGGTTAATTCCCATAATTATATTACTTGAGTATTACAATCTCCCGTACAAAAATATCATCCTCGACATTCCAATGCTAATAACTTAACCAATTAATAAATATAGATATAAATATCCCATCTAATTCTCTTTCTCCCAAATTACTCTCTATTATCGTCATTATTGCCATTATTATTTAGTCTTATCAAATACAAAAATAGTCAATTATAAAAGAATAAATTTTATCAAATTTAAATAGAATATTTCAAATTGATGGGACATAGAAGTTATATATGTCACCACATGAGATTCATTTTTTACTTCATGTTGAGTCAAATTATAAACCTTACCTTGCACTTTTGTAGGCATCTCTGAAGTAGTTCGCTCTCTCTGATTTTTACTAGGCTTCATAAATGTAGTCCTACCTCTGACTATACTTTCAGAATCTTCACTATATGCTTTAGGCGATATAACCAATTGCTTCTTTGCTTGCCTTGAATGATCTGATCTAGACTCTTAACATTTCCTCAAGTCTCTTTAGATGGCAATCCACCGTCTTATGTCCAAAACATCCAAATCTAAAGAGTTCAGTAACTAACATTTTTCTGAGTGTTTTCTCCCACAAATAGCACATATTGATATTATTCCTGAAAGGTACTGCTGAACCATTCTTTATCTCTTCTGGAATCCTACTTTTTTTCCATTTGTGTTTAACCATCACAAATGGCTTCGGAGCATAGCAACTGTCGGAATATGAGAACTAAAAGTTATATATAACAAAGTGCTTCATGGTGGGAGCCACCTCTAGAATTCTATCAACCTGGTGAATGATCCTGGAATACAAGAACTAACAAGGATGTTAGCTACTTAAGTGAGGGAGATTATGAAACCCCTTAAGTTGAATGAAGATGAACTCCTAAACATCGAGATGACTTTTGGTATAATGTTGGAATTTCATTAGAAACTCTAAGTTAAGCGTGCTAATGATGGAGCAATCCTAGGATGGGCGAACTCTTGGGAAGATACAACAATAAGGCAAAATCGTGAGGTCGTTTGGCTAAAGCGGGCAATACATTGATGGTTGAGAGTTCATGTTATCACACTTACGAGCTAAGTCCAGCCTGACTTGAGCTTGACTTGTCAGATCATCCATCTTAGCTCACAAGCCACTTATTGAGTTGTGCTCGAGCCAGCTTGGCTCACCTACATCAATAAGTACTGCTAAAGTGTTCTTTGTTTTAGATTATATGATGATATGTGCAATTTACATCCAAAAGTGTTTGCTTGATTAGAGTTCTCACACTGAAAGGTGCATCCATGATGGAGGTTCATATAGGCCTCTTCAGTTAATCCCCATGTAGGAGAACATTATTAATATCACGTTAGGTCAGTGTCCAACAATGATTTGCTGCTAAGGCTATTGGTAGTTTAATAATTATCTTCTTTGCTACAAGTGAGAACAATTATAAGTAATATATTATATCCTTTAGAAATCAATCGTATCATATAATTATTAATTATGTCATATGTATTATACTTTAACCAATATGATCACAAAAAAATATGTTAAGAAATTCATACCTATTTTTTATGAAATTGCACTTTAAAGAAAGGTATTTTCTTTATTTTATTGCAGGAACGAAGATTTATAAGTGATGAAAGCAAAAAGAATGAAATGGAGCAAATTTGGATCAAAAAGGAAGAAATTCATGCAAAATGAACTATGTCGCTGACGGCGAGATCGAGCCCGCCGACGGCGAGATTATTAAGAAAATTTCTGGAGGATTTATAACTACCTCGCCGACAGCGAGCCCGAGCCCGCCGACGGCGAGATCGCGCGGTTTGGAGACCTTCTAGAAGCCCCGCCGACGGCGAGGTCGTTTCCCGCCTACGGCGAGATAGGTCAACATATCAGATACATTGAACCTGCACGCTTTTTGAAGAGGTGCTTAAGTACCCCTTGGACCTTTGTCTACCTCTATAAATAGAGGACGAATTTGTGTGTCTAGTGTGTCTCTTTATGGTGTCTATTTATGTGTGTGTTTATTTAGAGCGTATTAGAGTCTACTTAGTGTTTATTTTAAGAGTTTTTAGAGTGTAATTAGTGAGTTTAAAAGTTTGTTGTACTGGAAGGAAAAGTCAAAGGAACTTCAAGGAGTCTGCTTGGGGAGGAAATTAAGATAAGTATCTTTGTTTAATTTTTGTTAAAGTTTAAATGAAATCCATGCTTTGTTTAATTCTCATGCATTCTGAGTAGTTTTCTTAGCCTTTCTCCTTATTTATGAAATTATTTGAATTGATGAAATTAAATAGAAGTGCCTATAATATTAAAATAAATTGTGATAATTTATACTTAAAACCTAATTTACTTTTAATCTGGCCCATTAAATTGTTAAAATATGTTGAATAATCAACTATAGTAAAGATTACATCCAATATTCAGGGAAGTCAAAAGCCTTGGAAGGAGGGTGCAAATAAATAGGGAAATATAATTTATCGGACGCAGAATTGGACATTTTAGTGTGATGCACTAAAATATTCAATTTGGTTCTATTGTTTTAGAGTTGAAGTGTAGATGTTAGCCTCGAGTGAGGGGAACGTGGAGCTTCGAAGTGGCAACCAGTATCCTCCCAGCCTAGCCGCAGATTCAGTAATCAAACATAGGATTAATCAATGTTCTTTGCACCTGGACCAAAGGGTAAAAAATAGGAATGCTCCTATTTGTCACAATACAGTAAAAAAAATTCTATTTAAATTCATCATTCACTTAATTTTCTAAAAACAAGGAGAAGGATACTTTTTTCTGAAATCTTTAAATCTACTTTATTTTAAAGCATTAGTTTACTTTAGTTTGATTTAGTTAGTTATTCTAAATTTCCGTATATTCTCTTTATAAGTAATTTCTTTAAATTTAGCTGATACAAATCTGTTAAAAACTTCTCTTTGGGATCGATAATCAGGACTCCACTAGAGCCCTGTATTACTTGATACGATACGAATACTTGCGTAGAATCCACATTATACATTCCATTATAAAATCAAGTATATATATTAAAACGGGATCAAGTTTTTGGTGTCGTTGCTATTAACATAATTTGCAAACACAAAAAAGTAGGTCACAATACATCCACTTACAACTAGTTGCATGCTTTTCTAGAGGCAAAGTATTAATGGACCTTGTGTGGTTGAGTTCTAGAGCTTCTATATTTGTTTTCATTGCATTTTTTACATTCTAGAATATTGACTGCTTAGTGATATAATTAAGGCTCAGTATGCATGGATATAACTAAAACCAAGTTTTTATGAGAACCTGATAAAGAATATTATGATACGTAGATGGATATAGTATAATTGACACACCTTTGTGTGCCACTTGACAATGGAGAGCCTAGGGACTTGCTAGTAATGATATTAGATTGAGAATGCTTTAAATAATGTTGTAATGATAAACTTGGAGGCAAACATGAAGTTCTAGCAGCCTTGAGAGTTCTACGAAGTGATTTATGGATGGTTTTCGCTGATTCATTTGATATTTTAGGATGAGTTTGAATCGTAAGCCCCTCAATAGTAGGTACAAGTATAACTGATCTTAGGGGTGTATCTTTATTGGGTAAATTGTTTCTAATATTGAATAAAATAAAGAGAAAGTGATCTACATGTGACCTTATTTTGTATGGCCTCGTCATACAAGTAATATAATGAATTTGACTGCATAATCGTTCCACCAACATTTAAAAGGTGAATGTAAATTTAAGGTCAAGCATGAATTTGAGTATGCTAAATCTATCAAAGAGTGAATTCTTTTGAAAAGGTTATTTTTAGTTTTCTATTTTGTTAAGGAAATTGAAACCCAATAAAGATCTTCTATGGATTTTTAGTTGATAAAATGAATGCATGTAAAAGGTTTAATCAAGGTAAATTCTCAATCAAAAGCATTAGTTTAAGGCCTCCATCGATAACAACAAAACCTAATATTCAAAACCTTACTGCCATATGTATATGCTTAGAATGGTTTTAAAAATTGGTCAGTACATTTTCCTTAGTGATTGCAAAGCTTTAATGACAATATTTATATTTCCTTAAGCAAAGTTATGATTCTCCATGTGAAAGAAGGACTCTGTCGATATCTTAACTTCACGTAAAATTTTAAATACTGGTATGACCATTATTAGATGCCAAATTCAGTAGGTGATTCAATAATGATTTTTTAAAGTTGTAAAATCCTTAAACCTAATTCAAAATATTCATTTTAAAAAACTTAAGAATTCATAAGAGAAGGAGTACTTAGACTAACATGATATAGTAATAAAACAAAAGTAAATCTATTTCAACCATATTTAAAATAATTTTATAACATTTAAATAAATAAATATATATATATATATATATATAACCCAATTATTTGTAGAAATCTTCAAGACCGTACAAAATTTTTCTCTCATTGTTCCACCAAACCAAGCTAACAACACACTCACACTTTTTACAATGGACTTATTCACTCAATCACTCACTCTAGACATACTTCAGACTCCCCAAATCTTCGGGGTGACATTCTCGCATAGCACCTATGACATTGCGATGTTGAAGTTTGAACGCCTAGGCTCTGGGTGGATGACGTCAGGGCTTTGAGGTCTCACAAATTTACATGATCTCAAGTTTAGAAATGACATTGAGGCGCTAAGAATGACAATGAGGCGCTCCAGTAAAAATTTTCAAATCTTCTTGAATTCCTTTTAAGAGTCTTTCATACACAAAAGCATGCCAAAATATAATAAAAGTTAGTTTGTGATACACGCTTTTTATATTTTTCTCATTCAACAACCTAGAAGATGATGTCTTTTGAGAAGAATGTTTATTTTCTTGTTTATGTATTGTATAACACTTTATCCCTCGGGGACACTATAAGAAGACACAAACGTGTTATCTTGGTTGAAACTTTGTTCTTTGTATGTTTAATCTTGATGCATAGGCTAAACAACCAAATACCCAAAAATTATTGTAGTCAATGACACAATTGTATGATAACAAATATGATGAGTTATTTTGCACGAGTCATGATGGTGTATTATTAATCAATATTGTAACAATTAACACACATTCACTCCATAATTGCATAGGTGTGTGCAGTTAGAAATACAAGGCTCTACTTATATTTAAAAGACATTGATAAAAAAGAGTTTATTAAGGTGTGTCAACACAAGTTTATTGATGTAATACTCTGTGTTCATTGTCAAACTCCGTGAGATTTTATTCCTTTGTATTATTAGATCTAAACACTTTAATCTTTTTATCGATTGAGTATTAACCATAGGAAAAAAAATTTCTTTGCATGTGTTGGGAGCATACTATTTTTGTTTAAAGAGATAGACCTACGTGAGACATATGCAATCATCAACTAATTTTAAAAAAGAATCTATACCAAGAATGTGCTAATAAGTTCAACGGTCCCAAACATGACAATAAATTAAATCGAAAGATAATTTTTGACATTTTACTGTTAGGCACAGACAAGAATCACTTTTGCTTGGAAACATTATCAACATTGAAATTTTGACTTAGCTTGTCAATATTATGGACATATAAGATTATTTTGCCTCTCACCCTTACCAATCATCCTCTTGTTGTTGTCATGTATAATAAAATAATCATGATAGAATTTAGCAGTGCTGAAATTATATGATACAAAAGCACTAACAACTATAAGGTTAAGCCCAAAGGTTGGTATAAAAAGAATGTTTTGTAATATAAAGTAGTGATATAATGTTTTGTAATATAAAGTAGTGATATAATTGAACATATACATAAACATCTACAACGATCAGGTTGCCATTTGGTAAAGTAATGCTGTACTTACGAGATGCTTCATACTTCTAAATAGTTTTAGATTAAAACATATTTGTTTAGATCCACCAGAGTCAACATTGTAATGTTTTGTGAATGACAAATATGATATGTAAGATATAAGAAAGCACGTATCTTTAAATTATGGATTTTCTTTGGCACCTTTAGTTGCGGCATATAGGTTTGCAAAAGCATTTTGATTAATTGTTTGTATTACATTTTGTCCAAGCTTTGGAAGAAGTTGCATTCATTCTTTTCTTCCTTGCATGCATCAAAAGATATTTGATTAATGGGTACAATTTGATTGCTTGGCATGTTGGTTGGCGGGCTTCACTGTAAGTCACCTCAAGTCAAGAGTTCGATCCTCCATGGCGCGGGGTTCTCGAATAATAGGCGCATGGTGTCAGGCTTTCTTCAGGGGCTGTAGTGCATTGAGAAATCCGTATTTGAGCCTCTGCCAAATACCGATTTCTTTTATATATATATATATATATATATATATATATATATATATATATATATATATATATATATTAGATTCAATTTTAAAATCATCCAAATCCTCAACTCAATAAATTTATAACTAAATTGGGCATCTCGACTTTAGTAAGGAGCTAAAATGCTGAGAAAATGACTTATGATAGAAAGAATTTAAATGGAGAGCGCGTTGAATTTATCTCATCGAGAAGCTCAATTTACTTAGCATTTAACTGAGTATAATGCGTAGTTAGTTGAATAGAGATGTAGTGTTTTCTGTATCAAAGGACCCTGTTAATCAACAATAACCCAAAATTTAATTGGTTTTATTTATTTATTCTAAACTTTGAGGGCTCTTGTTCGATTTTTATCAATTCAATTGGCAATTAGGCTTGGACTTGTTAGAACTTCTTCTACTGAATGAGTTTTATGATTTGTTAGAACGACTTGTTAGAACTTCTTCAAACCAAAGTAGCTTCTTTACCCCAGCGATTGCTCTTGCATTTTATGGCAATGTGCTACAGAAGTGGATGGTCCAATCACATTTACTTGCTTAAGGTGGTTGGATCATCTAATTTAACTCCACAGGGAAATTTTATTTTCCTATATTGTAGACGTTGGGGGAGAATTCTACTTTGTTTTGAACTGTGAGGAGGCTAATGGTGCCTTTCTTGGTTAGCTTACTTTGCATTAAAAATCAACGTCAAGTTGTTTGAACTCTTTTTACATATGTATATCTATGGCACTATATATATTATTTTTCTTCTAATCCTTTCTCGTTATTAACATGATCTAGCAAATATGAGTTCAAGTTATTCTTTTGCTTCACATAGAATCAATAGCCGAAGTGTGTACTGTAACCGCAACTTGTTGTGTGCAGTTTATACATCCCATAAAGACAAATGTTATGGAAGAAGATTATATTCGTCATATAAGAAATCAATCACATGAAGTAACTGATTGTAAATTGGATGATGGTAATGCATAAATGTTGACAGGTCAAGTTGACACGATGAAGAAGAACTTTGAAGATTTGAAATTTCTTATCAAGATATTGATTTTGATAAATGTTGTGGTCATACTATTTATGTTATTTTCTTGGGGACAACACTGTGATTGTTGAAGTTAATGAGTTTTTAAGTAATTGTCCATGTATTTAGTTTGAAGCATAAACTTTCGAAAATTTTTGTAGTAATATTGTCATGAGTATGTGTTTATTTTAGTTACCTTCTCATTTGGAATGTTTGTATCAAAAATGAGTATTTTGTTTATTAACGGGCTGGTGCAAAGAAAGGCCATTTAGCAATTGCGGCAGAGGCAATGTTGGAGGACATATTTGGGCCTTAATCTATGCGTTTTATTCAGTTATAGGATGTTAAGATTTAGGCCAATAAAAAGATTTGTTTAGACAGTAACTCAAATTTGAGACGAACTGGTTTAGTCATGTACACTGATCGATAGGGCTAAATTTTGCTTGAAGATCATTAATTGTTTAAAAATTAATTTAATTTTTAGCTCAAAACAAGGTGAAATTTTGGACCAAATTATTATTAGTTGATTTCAAGCTCTACACAAATTAACTTGAACTAGCTCAACATTGCCTCGAAATATATGTTATTTATAAAAATTAGATATAATGCTAAATAATATCGAATATAATGAGTCACGAGCCGATTTTAAGTTGGAATGGATCCAAAAAAATTCAATTTGATCTAGGTTGTCTAGATTTTGAGTTGAATTGAGCAGATTTTGAGCTGAGATGGATCCAAATAACTCAATTTAAGTCGACTTGTTTCAATTTCGAATCAGATCGAGTTTGATTCAATTTTGAGCTGATCTGGCTTGAAATAGAATATGACAAGCCACGAGCTACACTCAATCCACGGTTAATCGTCAATCGTCACCATTTATTGACCGTTGACCACCGTTAACCGCTGCTTACGATTATCGTAGCCAGAATACACTGGTTATTCCTAAGATCTGAATCTTTCTTTATGGTTCATATTGACAAATGTAGTGTCATGTGTAAAACTATAACTCTGCTTAGAGAGAAGGGGTCCAGCCGTCGACAACAGCCTTTATGGCCAACTGATCTATCCTACCAACTGACACTATTGCAGTCACCAATTATGACTTATGTGATCAAATCGTGATATTATAATCATTAATACAACTTATGTGATCAATTACTATTATTACAGCTTCCAACTATGATCTTTTGGCCAAATTGATACTACTACAATCACTAACTATGGTTAGGAAAGTTATTTGCTAAAGATCAAAATGGTCTGACTCCTGTAGGTTATAAATAAACCTCTTCGTCAATTGGGAGAGGGGAAGAAATTTTTAAATGGACAGAAGATCCTATGATAACTTCCAGCCAGCTGCTAAGCACTAATGACCATCGCCGAGCTCCCCTGCTCACCGCCGCAACGATCTAACTTCGCTCTCTTTTTTTCTCTTAAAAGCCCTTTTCTTGTCTCATACATACACTTTAAAAACGGAAATATTTATACATATTTAAATTAGCCCACGGCTAACTTCGGCACTTCCACATTCGTAATATTTTCATTCCGCTCTCCCTCTCGTTCGTTCTATCAACTCGAAATCGCACAGCATCCCAAAAGCATCGCTTGCGAACAACCCTTCGTCGTCTTCTTCCTGTTTCAAAATCATAAGATTTCTTTCTTCTGTTCACATAGGAATTTCTTCGTGTCGTCCCCATCGCATCTATCTAAGCCGTGAGTCCCCCGATCTACTGCGATTCCCTTTGCACTGTTCCATCTTCTGTATGAGCCTCGCACTGATCCTCTCAGACATGATCTTTTCTCCCATCCCTGCCTTACCCCACGAGATCGCCGAAGTCGTTCGCCTCTCATACGCGATGATTGCTTCGGCTTGCAGCGCAACCCTCTACGATTCTGCCCTAGTCTTCGCTCGACCTCCTCTCTGCCCGAGCCAACACCAAGCCACTGAACACTATGCCCTAAAGCCTGATCTCCCCTTTTTTTCTATTCAAGCCTGCGAATTCAACTGAGCCTAACTAGCTCATACTTGGCCTGCCCGAGCACTTACTCAGGGCATTTCGCAGTCTTTATGTTCCTTTATTCTGTTTATTGTATTTTATTTCTGCTGTATATTGTATAAAAAAAAAGGAGTAATATGTGTTGCAGTGTTGTGTTATTTTCCAGAGGCAAACGTTGTCAGGCTCGAAAGGTTATGTATTTGGGATAATGCACGGAGTGTTTTAAGATATCTACTCGAGAAAATGCATGGAACTTAAATATAGTTTTGGAAAAAATGTGGACTCGTTTGGAAGAATTCTTAAATATCCGACTTTAAAATACATGCTCGTGGGAATGTGAGTGTTCGTTCACGGGGAATTAAGTACCGTTCTGGGAAAAGAAAGTAACACTCAAGAACTGCTTGTTTGTGAGCTAACACTTTTATGTAGGTACACTGAAGACTCGTTGCATCTTTAAAGATCACGGGTTAAGTTTATACTTTTTTCCCTCAGCTGCAGTGTCTCATGACACTAACCAACTCGTCTCTTAAAAAGCTGGGAAGGTTGGCATCCTCCGGTGCCAGCAAATCAGGGTTGGCTATCGAATTTTTGAGTAATTTGCACTTGTAATTTTTTTTTAGTATTTAGAATTTTTGCACTTATAAAATAAAAGTAAAATGTGAATCATTTGAAATTTTGAAAATTTGAAAATTTGAGCTTTTGAAATGTAGGCTCTTAGGATTTAAAAAAATATTTAGTGTCTTGGGCTTTTGAAATATAGATTATCTAGATTTAAAGTTGTTTTAAATTTTGGCATTTAAATATTTATGCTCATAAGGTTTAAAAACTTTGAAAATTATGGGCTATTAAAAATATAAATTTTTAAAGTTTAAAATATTAAGAATTGGATTTTAAGACATGAGCTTGTAAATTTGAAAATATTTTAAAAGATTAAGCTTCTCAGAACTAAGCTCCTACAACTTGAAAATCAAATCAAGATTGAATTGTTCAAACTTAGGAGAGTGAAACATAATTCAAATACGAAGCTTTGTTGAAAAATTTGAAATTAATCGCATCTGCACTAGATTCACAATACTCCTGCCAGCGAGCAGAAGAAGGTCCATTAAAAGTCTAAAATTACAATACTTTTTAAAATGTTTGAATTTATAAATGATAAGAAATGTTGAAATTTAAACTTCAAGGCTTTCTCAAAGTCAAATGCATGGTTTTAGAGTTTATACAAGTGCTTTTAAGTTATATGAAAAACAAGCTCAACATTTTTAAGCTATAAATATTTTAAGATATTTATGGGTTTATGTGTATTCTCAAAATCATGTATAACACAATTACAAAATTAGTCCACATTTGCACCAATCAAAGTATTAAATGTTTAAATACAAAGTTCAAGAATATTGCGGGGGCTAAATCGGGACGTCTTGTCTATACGTTAAAATTGTAAGTCCTACCTAACTAGTCTGATCCTCCTCCTCGCAATGTTGGAGTTGACGAGTATAATAATTTCAAAATAAATATCCAACTTTTAAAATGAAAATTATCAATACATATCATCTAGTACGATCATCTTTCTTATAAGGAAAAGGGTCGACAACTTATATCCTAAGAGTTTAAACCTAACAAAATTAAGTACCCCTATTTTAAATATAAAAATTTAAAATGTTTAAATATCCTGATTATGGCCATGTTGATTAAGGATTTCAACCGGAGGGATTAATCTTTCAAAACAATAGTTTCAAAATAGTCAATTGAAATATCTAAGATAAAAATAATTACTAAAAACTAAAAAATAAATTCTATCCACCGTCTGCAATAGTTTGTCAAGGGTGACAAGTTTCTGATTGACTTCAGCTCACAAAGAGCGAATGTCATATCAAATGCACCTATATGTTCACAATTAAAGTAATTGTTTGCCAATAAGGACGTGGCCCGAGTCATTTGTCCGCGTGGTTTAGCTCAATAGCACCATAAGTTAGCGATTATAACCAGGTCCTTTTGACTGGGTAGTTGATGGTAAAAGATACAATTATATTACAACCACAATCCCAGCTCGTATGTTCTCCAACGACTTTATGCCCTTTAAGTTGTGAATCATAATGATACAATTGATTAACATAAAGTTTTTTGTCTGCTAAGATTGACTTAAATTTATCAATTTAGACAAACATCAAATTCTGATCAATAAGAATTTCTTGGACGAGGCAAACCATGATTGCTGACAATGATTCATTGATTAGGTTGGGTCACCTATTTCCTTTGACGAAGTAAATCAGAGACCACGATGGCCCAGATGACGAAATCATGGGATCTTGATCAGTTTCGTCTTCATTCCCCCACTTTTTTTCAACTTTATACTTCAAGTGGTAAATTCTACAATTTAAATCTTAACGATGTTGTTATTATATACTGAATACTCAATTCTTAATGATTAGTCTTAATCGAAAATGCTCTCATGTTATCGGGAGGGGTAATTAACCATAGAAGCTTGCACCTATAGGAAATCTGAAACCCCATATGAGGGCGAAATCTCTGCGTAGTGTCTTGCCTACAATCTAATCTGTCTTCAAAAAATTCGACCGACCTAAGCTCTCTCAGTAAAATAAAATAAAAAATAAATTGCAGAGAGTTCACTGGGAGTGATTGTGAATTTCTAAAAAAAACCAATTATGATATTTATTTTGGTAGTGTATTTTTCGGCAGCATCACCAGTTAAGTGTATTCCTAATCCATAAATTTTGG
Source organism: Papilionanthe hookeriana x Papilionanthe teres (assembly GCA_022702705.1). Lineage (NCBI taxonomy): Eukaryota > Viridiplantae > Streptophyta > Magnoliopsida > Asparagales > Orchidaceae > Papilionanthe > Papilionanthe hookeriana x Papilionanthe teres. The sequence continues at coordinate 74,462,742 of CM040425.1, read as the reverse complement.
TTAATAAACACAAAGGAAAAAGAATACTTTAAATACATGTGATTTGCATTAATGACACTTACATTTCCAAGATGCATGTATTTTAAAAACACCCGACCACAGAGTGAGGCATAGTCAAGCATAGAACCCTCTCTTCTGTAATCCAAAGCCGGCTACTGCTGCATCGGAAAGCAACCACATGAAACACGGCGGTCACCCAAATAAGAGCTCTGTTGGCTTCTCATCTTCTGAGCCTCCTCTGCCGCTCTTAAAAGCTGCTGCGAATGCTGCACCCGAGCTTCAACTCTCCACTCCTCAGATCTCCTGTGAACAACGGCCAACCTCTTCATCAGCTTCTCTTCCAAGTTCGATCTCATCCTCTGAATCTTCACCTGCAGACCCACAATTAATTCTCCCCATTAATCATCACGTGAGTCTTGCTCATCATTAGCGAGATTAACAAGGCAAAGTCAAAATGGACGGTTTTATAAAATATTAAATTAAGTGTGAAGTGATGGGGTTATGGAGAAGATTAAGGGGAAAGGCAGCAGGGCTAGAAAAGGTATTCCTAGGATGGAGAGTTTAGTGTCTCGAAGTTGTCAGGCGTCCGCAGTGCTTTACAGCTCTTCTAAAACAATTCCATGCATCTGCATCAATGCCGTAAAAGGACAATTGCATGATAATAGATTTATATTTTAGGAGTTGGTACATTTGGGAACAGTTCGCAAGGACTTCTCTGCAACAAAAAGATAAAAACAATGTATATACTTACCACACAATTCTCATGTATTTACAGATTGTGCTTGAAAAGTTGTACTTTATTTTTAGAAAAATGAAGATTTGAATGACATGGAAATATAAATTATGAGATATGAATTGTGTGGAATGTATGTAAATGCCCAATATAAATATAATACCACATTAGGACAATAGCAACTATAAGGATTTGGGATGAATTTTCTTCTCATTACCATAATTAAAGATTAAATTCTCGGTTAGCCCTTAATAATCATTCATAAGATAAATGAAACAAGGGAAATTTGCATACATACCACAAATTCTTATGTATTAACATATCTACCATCTAATGTTTGATGGTTATCTTATAAAGTTTTGATGTTATAATTTATGCATAAAAAGGTGTATTTCACTTGTAAAAAGTAAGTGATGGTCCTATTTTTTATATGATATTAAAATTTTAGAGTATTTTGCATGTAAATATAAAAAATTTGGAGTTAGATGGATAAATTGATAGAAAATGTTGGTAGGTATGAAATAATTTTGGCTTCTATTGGTTGCTAAATTTACAGGAAAGTGCGCATGAAATTTCTCCAAGGTTAGTTGTATATTTAATAATTTATTATTCATTATTTAAAAAAAAAAGAATTTTTGGAAATATTAAAAGAAGCGTCTCCAATTAGGTGAAAGTGTCTTCAATTAATGTCTAATAAAAATTACGTTTTTATATTTCAAGGATATGAATATTTTTCATTCAATTACCTCAAGTTTTTTAGACTTCTCTTCTGCTTTGGCAGTCTGCAGATTCACCCAGGCTTGAATCTTTGCTTCCTCTCTTTGATACCTGCAAGAAAAGAGAAGACTTACCAGATTTCAATAATAAGAAGAATAAATGAAAGAATGAAACAAAATTTCTTTTGATAGAATTAAACTGTGATTCAGGTAATCACCTGATACAGCTTTTGGCTCTCTCTTCATCTTCCCATAGTGAAGCTCTGGATTCAGTAATGCTCAATCCTCCATCATTCATCTCAAAGTATCTCAAACTCTTTGATATCTCTTCTTCCTCTTCTTCTCTCGAGCTCCAGTTACAGAACGTAGAATCATACTGAGCGCTCAGCTCAAGCTTTGCAAAATGGAAGTTATTGAGCTCAGAAATGTTAATTTTTGTACTGTAAGCCACTAAAGGTCCAGACCTTTCAGCAGGAGTATTATGCCTAGCTGGAGAAGAACACTTGACGGGAGTGTGGCAACTCGAAGTGTTCAGGCTGCAGAGTGGAGTTATCTCAGTCCCAACATCTCTACTCTGAAGCCTAGAAACTAAAGTTTCAGTCTTTTTCTCAGGCTCGACAAAGGAATCCTTGAGCAAAATTTCTCCTTTACTTGTTTCAGAGAATTTGAAATTTGACAAGACAGCCTCTGCGCCATCTGTGAATTTATCTGCAGCGCAATCAAGATAGGTAAAAAGGAGTAAATTTTCTAGGAAATACGCCGTGACATTGTAAATAGATTTCAACCTTTCAAGAGAGCTTTTGAAGAGACACGATGGAGAGCCGTTTTTGTCTGAGTTAGGTCTTGTTCCTTTGCAAAGGACTCAATGGTTCGAGCTTTCTGTAGCGGAGCCCCATTTGGTTTAGAAGAATTTGATGAATCTGAATGTTTGGTTACATGAGCAGGAGATTCATGACAGGAGCTACTACTCATCAACCACTTCTCTGCGTTATCCCACTTGGAAGGAAAGCTCTTCTTATAAAGGTTTACTGTGCTGAAGTTTAACAGTTGCCGGCCAGGGGTTGAAGGAGTTTCCAGTCTCCTCTGCAACCATGCAGATTTCACTCCTTCCTTCCCCCCAGTTGAAATGTTAAAAAGTTCCATATTTTCTTTCCTCTCTTTAGACTCCATTGCTGGAGGTCTCCTTTGGGTGAAGCTTAGAAGGTGGATAAGTGGCGTTTTTACCTTTCGTTGGCTTTGTTGAAGCTCGACTAAACCTCTAATTTTAAATCCTTCAAAATCTGAATCTATCAGATGAAATGATGAACAGCAAAGATATTGAGCAGGGTAAAGAAAGGAAGAACCTTCACGCTACCGATGGCTTTTAGAACAAAGGAGGCTTGTTGTAGAGATGATGCAGGGGGCGTTCAAGTAGACAGGAGGGAGAAACTCCGGAGGTTTCATATAAACAGAATTACTGTTGTTTCCGCGAAGTTGAGCCCAAAAATACTATGTGCCATTTGAACTCACTATGGATGTGAAGCTAAATATGTCCCGGGTAAGTGTGCAATCAAGGGAATATTGATTTACATAAAAATAAGAGTTATTTATGTTGGGTACTGATTTGACAAACATTACTTAGTTCGTACATATATGGACTCAAGGGGGTTGCGATTTTTTATTGTTTTTTCATTCAGCGCATCAGGGGCCCTAGATGTACATAGTTTAACGGGATGTAATATTTTTTTACTGTTACTGACTCAAAAGAGTGTCTCGAAATTAGCTTGTGATTCATTCAAGTTGATAAAATCATCAAGAGCTTTGATTTTAGTAAATTTATATTCAATTTGATCTACTCGATGAGATGAAACTGATGATACTAAAATTGATTTAATCTAAAGTCAAATCAAGCTAAGATAAAATCATTAAATAAATTTTAAAAGTTTTCTGAGTATATTTGAGATGTCAAATGAATGTTGAATTTGACGTGTTTATGGTCTCATAGAGCATCTCGACAAGACGAATCCAACGAGCTTAAGATTGCTCAATTTTGATATCGTTGAGGAACATAAATGTCCATCAAACACCGTCTAATCAAATGAAACCCTCTGGACGGTCCACTAATGTGGTTTATATTCCTGTACTAATTACACCAAAACACTATAGATAGAGTCCAACCTCTCCAATGGCAGGGAGGAGAGTTTGAGATCTTAGGAAAAGCTTAAATCTTTTAAGAACGGGCTGAAATCCGCCATTACCATCGTTGATCACCTTCGACCGTCACTAACCTTTGTCGACCACCACCGACGGACGCCAACTTCCGCCGATCTCCATCGACCAACATTGACCCCGTCGACGACCACTGGCCTCCGTAGCCCACCGCTAACAGACATCGATCACCTTCAATCTCCATCGACCATCGCCGACCACCATTGATTACTACTGATCATCACTGCCGACCACCGTCGACCACCACTGACCTGACGCCACCAATAACTATCAGTTGCCGTCTGTTCCTAGCAATAAATTCATCAGCACATCGATGTTGTAAATTTAGAAATCAAATAAACATTTCTCCCGCATGTGGGACAAATAGCTGCAACTGTAATAATCTTTTTATAGTATAACTCTTCAATTGGGTCAGACCCTATGATTTTTCCATTTTCGATTTTTCCACGTAAAAACTTCAGGTCCGTTATTATTTGTTTTTTCTTTTACGGGTGTTTGTTAAATCTTCGCATCACGTTAAGATAATAATTTGCTACTCTACTATCGTAAATTTTCTATTATTTGTTTTTTTCTTTTGGGTGTTCTGGTTATTCCACCTATCTGAATTTGCGTTCGGATGGAATTGTGAGAAACATTGGGCTTCGATCGCTTAGAAATCAAATCACAACGTGGAATCGGATCCCACCAATTCGAGAAGTCCGGATAAGAAATTTTTAAATATTCAATATAAAAATAAGAGAATTTTAAGTGTTTTATATTAAACAAGCTTTCTCAATTCTCGGATGGAAAACAACTTTTTCCCATAATAATTAGGGAGAACCCATCTCTTCTTCCCTTTTGGTTAAGGTTTGCCTTTATTTATTCTCTTTGAATCTTAAATGAATGATGAGAGTTTGATAAATTTGTTTCATCAAGTTGCTTTCATTTAAATCTTTTTCTCAAAAGCTAACTCGGATTAGAATATGGATTCACATGTTCTCTTTAATATAATCTATATGGTCAATGCAATGTTAATTTATTCCATGTATTGGTGGGCATTATTGATTATAGTTGCATGGCTTCACAAGTTCTCTACTTTTGGGTAATTTTGCATGTTTTCTAAATTCTTCTCTAAATCAACTCTTTCACCCAAATTTAGAGTTAAATATAAGTGATATGAATCTGAACTCTTAAATAGTGTAAAAGTTAAATTTTATTAGAAACTTCAAAGTTAAGAGTATTTGTCCTAGAGCACTTATGAGATGATGAAGTTAATCCAATTGGGCACAATCATGAGGCCACTAAATCCAAAACGCATAATATCTTGATAGGTGAGAGTTTGCGTTATTACAAATGGTATTATAGCATTACACCGGTTTAAAGATAAAAGTATCTGCCTAGTGGATGATTTTTGGGTTACGAAAACTGACGAGAACATCAGTTCCTTAAGTGGGGGAGATTGTGAAATCCCTTAAATAAAATAAAACATCGATATGCCTTTTGTTGTAACAGTTGGGATTTCATCCGAAACTCTAAAGTTAGGCGTGCTCGCCTCAGAACACTCATAAAATTGGTGACCTCCTTAGAAGTTACAAAAACTGGGCAAAATCGTGAGACCATTAGGCTAAAGCGGACAATATCCTAATGTGTAAGAGTTTAGGTTATTAAATATAGTGCTTCTTTGATCTTGCTATTTTATGTAAAAGATATAGGACATTCAAAGTCTCCATTATTCTTGTTTAGCATTTTTATTTCTCGAAGCAATTTTGGCCTATTGTAAAATTACTGTGGAGAATATAATCTTTTAGAAATTTTTGTGATATTATAATTTTTAAAATTTAAAAACGTGGAAAATAATTTTTTATAGTTATCACATGCTAACAGATCAGTTTGTAAGAAATAAAGATTTTTCATATTTTTTTAAAAATAATAGAAAATAATAGCCAAACGCAATAATTTTAAAAAATATATATTAATAAAGCTATCACAAAAAGACCATAAATGAATTCTTTATTGAAAGCAATCTTTGCTATTTGGTCAGAGATTTACATACATCCATCCATGTCACACATTTTTTATGTAATTATATATGTAATTTCTAAAATAAGATATTCATATATGTAATATTTTAACGTAATGGAAAGGTTTGTTTCATTTTTTTAAGAGATTAATAATAGTATTGATTTAATATGATAAGAATTTGAATGTTATATAAATAAGAATTAAACTTTTACATGTAATGCGTGCTGGAACATCCGCGGCTATAGAGTCATAAATTTAGCGTCCTAACGTTACATAAAAACCCAACACTCATTTTGATAATAAAAGGAGAAGTAGGAGGAGACTCAACTTTTATGTGGAAAATCCAGAAAAAGTAAAAAACTATAGAGCCCCAGTTAAAATAATCCACTTTAAATAGTGTGTACATAGGTCCACCCTTTTTTTGAATTAGAAAAGATGAAATTATATAGATGATCACTCTAAACGTGCAATGGTGGTTGATCGATCATAACCATATTTTGGTTGTAATGAATGTGGTTCTCAATGATAATAATTGGCAAGGTTCATAATCGATTTCCAGGAGGAAGTAGTATGTTGAAAACGTTATAGGGAGCAACAATAGCACTGACATGTCATATATGCAATATTTGAAATCTATTGTACTAGTTATCCAAGTGAGCTGCAACAAATTGTGTCAGGAATGTTGGTTGTCACAAAGCGCAAAGAAAACACAACGGAAACTTCATTTAATCAAAGTGAATCCACTAAATAAATGTTTACAAAATTATAAGATAATGAAGAACAATACATAGCTTTTTCCCTTTGAAAAAAAGACGAAGATCTCTCCCATAAAGTCTCCCGGCAATCCATGCAATGCTAGCGAAATCCCTTACAAATTCTCTCAAATTCTCCTCTCCAATCTCTCCAAAAGAGTAGAAATCTACATTTCTACTCTTAATCTAAGAATCTTAAACATTCTTCAAAGTTTTCTCCACTTTTCTCCTATTGTTTCTCCCTCTTCTAACCTGTATTAGCCATTTTTAAAGAGTGTGGAAGAATTTCCAAGAGTTTCCTTAAGCACCCCTTCGAAAAAGCATTCAAATGCGTCGAATATTGGCCCAAAACCGCCAAAAGTCGGTTCATGGTCGTCCGGGCCGCTGTCGGCGGGTTCGAGCTCGCTGTCGGCGAGCTTTTCGGCCATTTTTCTGGGATCTTGAAAAAATCTCGCCGTCGGCGAGATCGATCTCGCCTTAGGCGAGCAGGCTGCTGCGCGGCTCCACCGTTTCGCTCCGTTTGGCTCCGTTTTAGCTCCATTTCTCCCCATTTCAGTTGCGTTGTATTCGTAACAGATAGCACTACAAAATAAGCATAAAAATAATCTTTATTTAAAGTGTAATCTCATTCAAAAATATATAAGAAGTATAAAATAAATTAAACATCGAAAGACTTATCAAAAGGTGTCAGGGCGAAATTTCATTTTTTGCTCGTTTTTTCTCCAAATTGCACCGTCTTTGCTTCTTTTTTGCTCCAATCACAATTTCTTGTAACTAAAACCAATAAACATACAAAATACCTTCCTTTAAAGTGTCATATCGTCAAAAATAAGTAAAATGATATAGCAAAAAGCGTATATATTTTAGGCGTGTCAAAATCCCCCAAAATTAATCATTACTTGTCCTCAAGTAACACTTTTACTACATAAAAATATAACTCAAGGCAATGTACTTTTCACCTGTAATACACTAAAATTTTTCATTCAAAAAAATATATTGGTTAGACTTTTAGAAAGAAATTCAGTAACTCAGGTTAACACTACAAGTATAAGAATATTCAACAATCAAGTCTAAGAGTTCTAGGCTTCTATTTATTTCAAGATAAACCATAATTTGATATGTTAAAAGTGTCTTGAAAGATTATGTGAAAAAGAAGTTCATGAAAACTTCATTAGAATGTAGGTCAATACTTAAAATATAAATTCAGAAATGAAATCAAGTTCTCCCTTTAGGGTGACTCAAGTGAAACCAATTTTTGATTAGGCATCTCCTCATAAATATTTTTCTTTCTTTTCTTTTATTTTTTCTTTTCTTTTGGGATTATTTTCAATCCTCATTTTTTTCACTCTTTTTTTTTTAAATGAGAATTACTATATCTGGAGAGCATGCAATGATTTTGAACTTCACTCTCCTCTTTCTAAAGTTCAAACTTGAAACACATCCTTACTTTATAATTAGATATGAGCCTTATTATTCATCATAAAGTCACAATCTCTTCTTAACACACAATACTTTAAGTCTCTTAACATTTCAAAAAAACAGTTTTCTTTACTTTAAATAGTTAACTATAATCAAATTCTTTCATACCAAATATCTTACCCTTATAAAATTAACCTTTATTACTAAAAACTTTCATCCAATCCTTCCACAATATTCAACTAAAATAAAAAGTTTTAGTTATCTCAAATGAGATTCAATTGCCAGAAGTTATGCTAATAATTTTAGAAATATAATAATTGAGAACAAATATGAGTTAATATTTCTCTTCCCCCCAAACTTAAATTTAAAAAATATTTTACAATTAATTCCATAAAATATAGTAGGAAGAAAAAGTATAGGTTGAATTTACTTACCACTACAACATCCTATCAAATTTATATCATGTCTAATCAGGATATAATGACTGTAGGAGAAAGTAAAGATAACCTAAAACATGCTTGTAATAAAATTACAGTAAAAGGAAGTATTTTCACATTTAAAATTTTATTTTTCTTCCTACCCCCAAACTTAATTTTTAACATATATAACATTTAGTACAGAAAATATAAGCAGAAAGAAAAACAGTTTAGAAATTCTATCTACCACAAATGTCTATCAAAACCATTTACAAGTATTCATTAGGACAGAACAATATGCAACAGAAAGTAAATCTAAACTAATCATGCCAGAATGAAATTAACTAAACCAAAGTCTAACTAGCGTTGCAGGTATCAGTAAGGGAATATAAAAATGTTCTTCAATACCTAAATAAAGTTGTAACACAAACATAAACACATATATGATTGACCCACAATTTTATATTATGATATTTTTAATTTAATTGCAACGACGCCAAAAACTTGATCTCGCTATATTATATGTATAGAATTGTAATTGTTTATGTTGTGGATGCTACACAAGTATACGTATCGTATCAAGTAATACATGGCTCACAGTGGAGTCACGGTTATCGATCCGCATGGAAATAGAAAATTAAATAACAACTAATTTTAAAATAATAATAATAATAATTTTAAAATAATAATAATAATAATTTTAAAATAGTATACGAAAATTTGGAATTCTAAATTTAAGCGCAATAAAGTAAACTAAGTATTTTAATTAGGTAACTTAACTAAGTAGAAAATTAATACATATTGAAAGTGCGGGAAATTAAGCTAATTGCTAAATAAGTCTTAACTATTCGGAAAAAGTATCTTTCCCCTTGTTTAGAAATTTAAGTGATTGATGAATTTAAATAGATAATTTTAAGGTATTGTGACAAATAGGAGCATTCCTATTCTTTACCCTTTAGTCGAGTGTAAAGAATATTGACTAATCCTATGTTTGATTGCGAATCTGCGGCTAGGTCGGGAGGATTACGATCGCCACTTCGAGCTCCCACGTTCCCTCGCTCTGAGAGCTAACGTCTACACTTCGACTCTCAAACAGTATGTCCGAATTAAATATTTTAGTCGTCACACTAAAATGCTCGATTCTACGCCCGATGATATTATTTCCCTATTTATTTGCACCTTCCTTCCAAGACTTTTGAATTCCCGAATATCCGATGTAATTTTTACTATAGTTGATATTCAACATATTTTAACAAATCAAATGGCCGGTTTGAAAGTAAATTAAGTTTTAAGTAAAAATTATCACAATTTATTAATATATATATAAGTACTTCATTTTAAGTTCATCAAGTCACTAAATTTCATAACGAGGAGAAAGACTAATAAACTACTCGGAATGCATGGGAACTAAACTAAGCATGGATTTCATTTAAAGTTTAAAACAATAAATATAAATACTTATCTCGATTTATTCCAATAGACTCCTCGCAGTTCCTTTGACTCTTCCTTCCAGTATAGCAAGACTCACTAAAAACTCACTAACTCACTAAAGACTCACTAATTACACTAATTAAGACTCTAAAGACTGCTCACACATAACACAAAATAACACACAATAACACCCTTCGAGGCTGAATTTTGGCCTCTATATATAGAGGTGAGCAAAGGACCAAGAGGTGTGTAAGCATCCCTTCAAAAAGTGTCCAGGTTCAATGTATCTGCGCCATTTGAACTAGCTCGCCGTCGGCGACGAACTACCTCGCTGTCGGCGAGGCTTCTAGAAGGTCTTCGAACCGCGCTATCTCGCTGTGGGCGGGCTCGGGCTCGCTGTCAGTGAGACAGTTATAAATCCTTCAGAATTTTCTTCCTCGTACCCTCGGCGTCGGGGGCTCGATCTCGCCGTCGGCGACTCAGCACAAATTGCATTATTTTCTTCCTTTTTGCTCCAAATCCACTCCTTTTTATGATTTTTGCTTTTATCACCTAAATTCTACATTCCTGCAACAAAATAAAGAAAATACCTTTCTTTAAAGTGCAATTTCATCGAAAATAGGTTTGAATTTCTTAATAAAATTTTCAGTGATCAAAATCCCCCAAACTTACTTATTACTTGTCCTCAAGTAATTTTAGTATTACATAAAAATAATGAGTTCTATAATAAGATTTTTTTTCAATTTAAATAAACTATGAATTAGATTAATTAATATCATAATAAAGTTAAATAAAAATAATTCACGTAATTTAATTAATCTTATAGAAATAAATTATTTAGTTATCAGGTCTAAGATTTCTAGCTTACTAATTCATTTCGGGAATGACTATATTTAAAAGAATAACTACTTAAGATATTCATATGATAAGAAATTCGAAAACACTATTAGGTAAAATTCTAATCCATAAACATAAGTTTGGAAATATCTAAGTTTTTCCCTTTAGGTTAATTCAAATAAAGCCAATTTTTGATAAGACATCTCCTCAAGCTTCTCCTCCTTTTTCTTTTTCTTTTTCTTTTTTTCTAATGAGGATTACTGTATCTGGAGAGCCTGTTAATAATTTTGAAATTCATTTTCATCTTCCTAAATTTGAAACTTAGAAATATTTCTTAGCTTATATATACTTCATAGTTTTTACTTCATTGATTTTCAATTTTTTCTTTTTTAACCAAATATTTTATTCTATTTAATTAATTAAAGCACTAGAAATATTTCATTTAACCTTTTATAATAATTAAATAAAATAATTCATATTAATTAAATTGAAAAAATTTGCTATAAAATTCATTTTATAATAATTTGAAAATAGAAATTGAGAACAAGTTAATAACTAAATTTGTATTTTACTCCCCCCAAACTTAAATTTTTATATCTACTCTAAATAATGAAAAAGGGAAAGTAAATAAATCATACCTTTGAAGTTTAGGTATTTCTTTTTTCTTTGAAATTTTTGCGAGCTTTTTCATTTTTCATTGAATCTGTCTTGTTAGTATTCTCCACATATATATAACAATTTAAAGAAAATGCGAGGGATAAAATGCGAGATAAGTATTAAATACAACGATTAAAATTAACTCTACACTACACATATGAATTACTAACATATTAAAAACATTGAACTAACGGATTAACAATTTTACAACTTACGGAATAAAATAAAAACATACTAAAGAAAACTAACATCCTATTTAACATAAAAACAAATGCGATTAACTAACACAAAACAAAAACTAAACTACTTATAACAATTCGAAGCAAATAATCTAACAAACATCCAATGTCTCACAACAGAAAGTACCTGAATATTACAAACATATAAAAGTTTCCAAAATAACTTAACATCGAAACAAACAAAACAAATAAAGTCCTAATCTTCGCATCGAAAGTCCCGAACTATATTATCATCCCCTCCTTGATCGTAGGTCGAGAAAGCCGAGCAGGATGATGCGAGTATACCTCGGGCACTCGGAAAGATGACATCTAAATCTCCACTCTGTAGCGACGTTCGGCTTCATGATATGCTATCTCATACTACGAATGTCTCTGCAGGTACTCACTATCATAATCATGTCTCCTCTCCAGGATTATCGATCCTTTGATCAAAATGATCAAATCTTCTCCCCATTGTTTCTCCAAACTGCTCAAAACTCCTCCTATGCAGGGTCAGCTCATTCATCAGATCTTGTAGGGTAGGGGTGGTAGGCTAAGGAGGTTCATGGCTAGTAGAGGGTATATCTCTACTTGACTGAGTGAAATAACTTCTCACTTGTGATCTCCACCCTTCATGATATTCATACTTCTTGATATTGGCAGCTGTGAGTGGTTTCATAGGTTCCACCCATTCTTCGTCATCTCTAGCCTCAACTCTGAGAGTTGGCGGAGTGCGAAATTAATCCGGGGTGTCCCGATCCGGCTCCACTCTCATTTCGAGGAGTGGCCGGGATGTTTTGATAAATAATTCTCCCGATGTTGATGCTTCGTTTTCGAATACGGAAATTCGGAGTGCTGCATCACGTGTTACCTCACTGTGGTGATAAGTGGGTAACAGAGTAGAACAAATAAAGTAATGCCAGGCTTTGGAGACTGCATTTAATTTAGAAAGAGGAAAATTCACTCTTTCCTGCTGCTTAATTTTCCAAACTCCGGTCCCATCAGTGAGAAAGTTAATGACTTCCTCCAGTGGTACTTCCATCGTTCCAAAAGTTTCATACTCGCTAAAGTGCGAGTCATGAACTTCATAGAATGAGTTAATTCTTGCAGCATTGAAATCTACAAAAAATCCTCGTACCTTTCTTGGTGCATCTTCGGCGGCGATCAATTGGCATAAAATTCTTTAACCACTTCTACAAGTTGCTATATATTGAACGTAACGAAATTCTCCCGACCTCGTTCCTTAATAATCCGCTCTACTTCTCCTCCTGGATTTTTGAAGACCCGATCCGCAATGCACTTTCTTCCTTGTATGTTTTCAAAATATTTAGCCTGTGCTCATGCATTGATGAATCGGTCTTCGTCGAATTCTACTCGACGTTTTTATCGTGGAGCCATACGATCGATCTATGAAAATCGTGAAAATTTTCACTAAACTTAAAAATAATACTAAGAAGGCTTCCTACAACATTTATAAGCAATTTAAATCAAATTCCATGGATTTCCACCGAATATTTCTTCCACATTTTGATTTTTCCCAAAATTTGCAATGTGGTGAAAATATATGGTGAAAATCAAAAGTTTTTGCATAGGAGTGAAGCTCTTACCAAGAGAAATTGAAATCTGATGTTTTTGAGTCCTGAAATCGTCTCCATAAGTAAGATCTAGCAAGCCTAGAGGAGTTTTTTTCAAAATTGAGAGGTTGGGGGTGATGAATAGTGTTTTTGACCGGTCAAAATATATGTTTTTCGCGACCTCGCTGTCAGCGAGATTTTTCTCGCCGTCGGCGAGCTAATATTTTTCGGAACCAAAAAACTCTTGGGAAAAATTCGCTGTCGGCGAGAAATTTTTGCTCTATTCTTCGCTATCAGCGAGATCGAGCTCGCTGTCGGCGGGATTTTGCTCGCCGTCAGCGAGATTCCAAAAATTCAAATTTCTGAAATTCGTCACTCATTTTCGTCCTTGATTTGCCTTATATTATATTTCCGATCACATCATTTATTAATTTAATATGAAGATTAGCTACTTATACACAAACAAATTCACACGACACAACAAATTAACTTTAATATTGAAATCCATGAGATGTACAAACTAACATAATTTTAAATTCTATAGTCGAACTTCGATTCTCCAATCCTTACTACAAATCGAGCATCGCAAACCAATCCACGACACACTAAATGCTGATACAAAACTATGACGCATATCTCGACTAAGTTTGAGATATTCGAAATCATCACTCCACACATAATAAAATCTAAATCAAATCAAATAACATAAATACAAACATACTATGGAAATCTTTACTACTACTCTTGATGTCATAATCTTCATCTTCTCGATATTTCCGATATGACGATGATGCACAAATAAGTTATAGAAAGGCCTGAAGGGAAACTCACGACGGATTCTTCGGTGATCCGACCCTTACATCTCGGTAAATGAAGAAAGCTAGCTTCGAGTGTCCGGAATGATCGAAGTGTTCCTTCATCCTCCGGTCGATGTGATCGAATAAATCGGATATATTGTCGATTGAATCTCTCGCTTTACTGCGGTTCTTTCTCCATTCCTTTAATTTTCTTCATAAGTAACTCCGTTTTATCCGAAATAGGCCTTGCTTATAGTATTATTACGTGAAGCTACTATCGAGAGATAAATGTAATTTCATCATTATTGTCCAAAGTAGGGAACATATACGTAGGATCAAGCGGCTTCAAGGTAACGAGAACCTTTTCCCGAAGCTTCATAAGAAACCTCGTCTTGATGCATAATGCAAAAATAGTAGATGGGTGTCACTAGTCCTTGAGCCGACCCATGCACGATTAAACCCGATGCGGACTTAACGATTATTGATCCGACATCGATAGGCGATTCATTTTGAATACAATAATTCGATATAGTGCATTCATTCGAAACCTTGTTTACCCTCGTAGTAGGTAACAATTTAGATGAGATGAAAAAGTGCCGGTGCTTTGAGACGAGGATTCAAAAGTGATGCGGAGAAACTAACATACCCGTCTTCGCGCATTTCCCGATCTTCGGTTCATCAGTCAGATATCGAAATATCTTATTCATATTATATCGAGAAGGCACAAAATTTGAATAGTGACATACCGGGGTGTTTTCTATAGAGAATAATTCATTTACTCTTGATGGAGTAAACGTCACCCATCTTCCTCGGACGTAGACATTCCCATTGTTGATCGCATGTAAGTTAGAGTAGAACTCTTTCACAACTAAAATAACAACGACGGACGTAGTGTAACAAAATACCTCCCGAGTGCTTGCATTACGCGATCGTTTCTTCTATCTTCGTAGTGGAATTCTCTAATCCTCGATTGACAAATCCCCGTTCCTTGATAACTCTTTTCTTTACCAAAACCTTGTTAAAGATTCGCTGCGCTTCCGCACTCACAAATTTCCTTCGGTTAAATACTCCAGAATTAGAGGAATCTAAGAATTTAGAGGCCATTATGGTGAATGGAATAAATTCTAGTGAAGAAGGCAGATCTAGAATGATTTAAGAATGGGTTTTCACTAAGGAATTGGTGTTGAAACGATCCGAATCGGCATTCAAATTATAAATAACTCATCTTTATAACTTCCTCGTTGTCGGCGAGAAGTTTCTCGCCGTCGGCGACTCGGTTATAAGCTGTCTCCCATGTTCTCGCCTGTCGGCAGGACGTTTCTCGTTGTCAGCGAGCTCGATAAATAAACTGAATTTAATTTAGGCGCGAACCTCGCTGTCGGCGAGTATCGACCTCGCCGTCGGCGAGATTCCAAAATAATGTCCAATTTCGCTCTTAAATCGAATAATTTCTTTTCTCATCATAATGGTTCGAATATGTGATGATTCTTAATAATAACTGAGTAGTAAAGTTTCAATAATATAGACCAACTATTAAGATATAATAAAAATGGATAACTAATATGGGTTGCCTCCCATAAAGCGCTTGGTTTAACGTCGTCGGCCGACCTAATTTCAATTATTAATCGAATTCGACTAAGCATTAAAACCTCTTTATAGTTAGGTCTTATACCTTCGAAATATGATTTTAATCTATGTCCATTAACTTTAAATTTATGTCCAGTTCTTTGATCTTCGATTTCTATAGTTCCGTATGAAAATATTTGAGTTATGGTGAAAGGTCCTAACCATCGAGACTTGATTTTCCGGAAATAATTTCAATCTAGTATTATATAGCAAAACTTCCTGTCCTGGTTCAAAATTTCTCTAATAAATCTTCCGATCATGCTATAATTTCATCTTTTCTTTATAAATCCGATCATTATCATATGATTCATTTCTTAATTCTTCCAATTCATTTAATTGCAGCAATCTTTTCTCACGAGCTTCCTTCATATTATAATTAAATTTTTTAATCGCCCGATATGCTTTATGTTCTAATTCAATTGGTAAGTGGCATGGTTTTCCATATATAAGCACGTAAGGAGTCATTCCGATCGGAGTTTTATAAGCGATCTATAAGACCATAATGCGATGTATCAATCTAATAGACCGATCTAACTTTGTTGGGTTTACTGATTTTTCTAAAATAAGTTTAATCTCACGATTAGATACTTTAGCTAATCCGTTAGTACGTGGATGATAAGCGAGTGGATATCTTATGAGTAATATTGTATTTTTCTACTAGTTTGTGAATGTATTTATTTCTAAAATGAGTTCCCCGTCGGTGATAATCACTCTCGGCATTCCGAATCTAGTAAAAATATTTTTCATCGAAATTTTGAAACACTCTTAGCATCACACCTAGAGTAAAGCTTGTGCTTCAATCCATTTGAAAACATAATCAACGACTTACTTAATATATATGAGTTTCCAAACAAAGGAACAAAAGGTCCCATAAAATCTAATCCCCGAACATAAAAAATTTCGACTTCTAATATAAAATTTAGAGGCATTTTGTTTTTCTAGATATATTTCCTACTCTTTGACATTTATCGCAAGTTTTAATATATACGTATACATCTCTAAATAGAGTAGGCCAGTAAAATCCGGATTGTAGAATCTTATAAGCGATTTTATCGGTCCCGAAATGTCCTCCAAAATCGGAATCATGACATTTTTGAATAATTGGTTCGGTTTATTCATAAGGTACACATCTTCAATAATTAAATCCTTACATTGCTTATATAAATATGGTTCATCCCAAAAGTAGGTTTTCGTATCATGGATGAATTTTTTACGTTGTTGCGAAGTTAGCATAGGTGGTAAAATATTACTAACTATATAGTTTCTTATATCGGCATACCATGATATTTTTCACTCATTGATATTATATAGTTGTTCATTAGGAAAAGCGTCTATAATTTCATTTTCGATATCGGATAATTCATGATTTTCTAATCTTGATAAATGATCCGTAATTTGATTATCGAGTTCCTTTCTTATTAACGATCTCGAAATCGAATTCTTGCATTAATAGCATCCATTTAATTAATCTTGGTTTGGAATCTTTCTTTTGCATTAAATATTTGATAGCGAGAATGATCGGTATGCACGATACATTTTGTTCCGATCGGATAAGGTCTAAATTTATTAAAACCATATACTACCGCTAATAATTCTCTTTATGTAGCTTGTATAATTTATTTCGGCATCATTTAGAGTTTTACTTAGCATAGTATATAACTTTAAAAATCTTTTCATATCTTTGCTCGAGAAGCTGCTCCTACAACATAATCACTAGCATCACACATAAGCTCGAATGGTTTCTCCAGGTTAGGTGAAATTATTATAGGTGTTGTAATTAATTTTTCTTTTAAGAGTTCAAAAGCATTCAGGCATTCGATTGTAAATTCAAATTTCTTGTCCTTTTCGAGAAGTTGGCGTAGAGGTTTAGTAATTTTTGAAAAATCTTTTATATAGCGTCTGTAGAATCCAGCATGTCCAAGAAAACTTCTTACCCCTTTTACCGTAGTTGGAGGTGGTAATTTAGCTATAACTTGAATTTTTGCGAGGTCCACTTCCATGCCTTTTCAGAAATTTTATGCCACTAATACAATGCGCCTGCAACCATAAATTGACATTTCTCCCGATTTAGAACTAAATTTGTTTTCTCGCATACTTCTAATACTTTTTCAAGATGAGTTAAGCATGTGTCGAATGATGTTCCAAATACGGAGAAATCATCCATAAATACTTATATTCCATTGTCGATTTACTTACTAAATATAGACATTATACATCTACGGAATGTTGTTGGTGCATTACATAATCCAAAAGGCATTCTTCGAAAAGCGAAAGTTCCATAAGGACTAGTAAATGTAGTTTTCTCTTGATCCTCGGGAGCGATTTGTATTTGATGATAACCGGTGTATCCATCTAGAAAACAAAAATACTTATGTCCAATTGTCTATCTAACATCCGGTTTAGAAATGGTAAAGGTAAGTGATCTTTCCTGGTGGCGGTATTTAATTTCCTATAATCGATACATATACGCCGACCAGGTAACTTGTCTTATAGGAATAAGATCGTTATTTTCATTGGCGATGACGGTCACTCCTCCCTTCTTAGGAACACGGTGAATTGGGCTTACCAAGCATTGTCGGAAATAGGATATATAATACCATTATCTAACCATTTTAAAATTTCTTTCTTAACTACTTATTTCATTATCGGGTTTAATCTCCTTTGGAGATACGCTTTAGGTTTATGTTCATTATCTAAAATAATTACATGCATACGGATTGAAGGACTAATTCCTTTAATATCTGCTTAAAGTCCGACAAAAGTTTTCTTATATTTTTTTAAAATTTCTAAAAGTTTTTGTTCTTGAGATTCGTTTAATGCGGATGAAATAATAAGCTGGTAAAGTTGAAGAATTACCTAAATAAGCATATTTCGAATGAATAGGTAATATTTTTAGCTCGAGTTCGGGAGGTTTAATAATTGATGGAACTATATTCTTGTCGGTGTTTTCGGTATTATCCAAAAATTCAAATCTTTCCTGAATATAATCTAGTTCTTCATTATTATCTTCGATTAATTCGGTGTTTTCTTTTTCTAATTTATCTTCGTAATATTCCTTAAAATGTTCTTGTTGTAAATGTTCAAGTATTTCTATCCGAAAACATTCATCATCTTTTTCTAGCGCGGGATATTTCATTTATTTTGCGATATTAAATGTAAATTTTTGGTCATTTACTCTCATAGTTAATTCTCCTTTACGAACATCAATCATAGCTTTTCCGGTAGCTAAAAATGGTCTTCCTAAAATGATAGAGATTTTTTTATCTTCCTCGATATCTAAAACGATAAAATCTGCTGGGAAGATAAATTTATCCACTTTTACTAACACATCTTCGATAACTCCCTTAGGATAGAGTAGCAGAACGATCGAGCTAATTGAAGGGTTGCTTGAAGTAGGTGTAATTTTTCCTAATCCTAATCTCTTAAAAATTGATAGAGGCATTAGATTGATGCTTGCTCCTAAGTCACACAAAGCTTTTCCATAAATTTTTTCCCCATAGCGCGGGGTATAGTGAAAGCTACCGGGATCTTTCAATTTTTCGGGAAGCTTCTTCGAATAATAGCACTACACTCTTCATTAAGTGCGACTGTTTCATTATCAGTGAATTTTCTTTTCTTATTTAGAATATCTTTCATAAATTTTACATAATTTGGCATCGATCTAAAGCTTCGACAAAATTTATATTGATTGTTAATTTCTTTAATATTTCAAGGAATTTAGCAAATTGTTTATCTTTTTTTATGTTGAGTTAATCGTTGAGGAAATGGTGGTGGAGGTTTTTCAACATAAATTTTCATAGGTTTTAAAGGATGTTCTAAGTTTGAATCTTGTTGAAGTGTTTCCTTTTCAATTTCCACTTCCTCTTTTGGCTTTCGAGTTCTTTTTGAATTTGAGGTTCTAATTCTTTTCCACTCCTTAGTTGTATTGCTTTAATTTGTTATTTTCCTTGATCTTTAGGATTTATTTCCACATTACTAGGAAAAGTTCCGGGTATTCTATTATTTAGCGCATGATAGCAATATGACGAAGTTGAGTTTCGATATTTTTAATAGTTGTTCCTTGAATTTGTAATTGATTTCCTTGAATTTGTAGTTGATTTCCTTGATTTTGTAGTTGATGACCCATATTCGAAATTAATTCATCCATAGATAATTTCTTATCTTTGAATTGAGGGTTATTGTTATTAAATCCGAGTGGGTAATTAGGTTTATAGTTTGGATTTGCTTGATTAGGTTGATTCATCCATTATTGATTAGATGTGTTATTCCGATTAAAATTTGGATGAGTTTTCCAGCCAGGGATTATAATAGTTTGAATAAGGGTTATTAGTTCTATTATTAATAGCATTTAAAGTTTCATAATTAGATTGAGATTCTATGATTTGTCCAGATGAGTTTTCTTCTAAAGTAGGAGAGTAGTTCATTCCAAAATGATCTAATTTCTTAGATATAGCGACAACTTGAGAAGCTAACATAGATATTGCATCGTTTTCATGAATGCTTGGCTATCTTTTTCGGATTTACTCTATCGATGAGCAATTGAAAATTATTTGTTGTCATTTCTTCGATTACTTGCATAAGCTTCATCGAATGGTTTAGACATTAATGAACCTCCATGACGGCATCGATGATTGATCTTAAAGATCCTACTTAATCCATTATAAAAGGTTTGAATAATCGACCGATACGGTAGCACATGATGTGGGCATTTCCTAAGAAGTTCCTTAAATCTCTCTCGAAGCTTCATATATTGATTCTCCATCTAATCGACAAAAAGAAGTTATATCATTTCTAAACTTAGCGAGTTTTATATGGTGGAAAATATTTGGATAGAAATTTTTGTGATAATTCTCCCCAAGTTTTAATAGATCCAGAGTCTTAACGAATTCGACCCATTTTAGCCTTATCCCTTAATGAAAAAGGAAAAAGTCTAAGTCTTATAGCATCGTCGGATACTCCTTGATATTTAAAAGTAGCACGAAGTTCTAGAAAACTAGCAAGATGTAAGTTAGGATCTTCGGTAGGTGAACCACTAAATTGATTGTTTTGTACCATTTGGATAATTGCGGGTTTAAGTTCGAATGAATTAGCAATTACATCGGGGTTTTGAATAGTTAAATGAATTTCATCAGATGTAGGGTTGGCATAATCTCTTAATGGTCTTTGTTGGTTCATATTTTGAATTTCAGGAATATTCGCCATTTGTGTTAAATATATAATTTTGTTTCTTTTGTTTTCTAATTCTTTTAATTGTACGCTCTAATTCAGAATCGTAAGGTATTAAATTTTCGTTTCCAAATTTGCGCATACAATTTTAGAATAGATATTAATTTATTGATTATTTTAAAATAGATCCGTTACTCTAGTAAATTTTTCTTACTTTCCCAGGCAACGGCGCAAAAACTTGACCCACAATTTTATATTATAATATTTTTAATTTAATTGCAACGACGCCAAAAACTTGACCCGCTATATTATATGTATAGAATTGTAATTGTTTATGTTGTGGGTGCTACGCAAGTATACGTATCGTATCAAGTAATACGGGGCTACTAGTGGAGTCACAGTTATCTATCCACGAGGAAATAGAAAATTAAATAACAACTAATTTTAAAATAATAATAATAATAATTTTAAAATAGTATACGAAAATTTGGAATTCTAAATTTAAGCGCAATAAAGTAAACTAAGTATTTTAATTAGGTAACTTAACTAAGTAGAAAATTAATACGTATTGAAAGTGCGAGAAAATTAAACTAATTGCTAAATAAGTCTTAACTATTCGGAAAAAGTATCTTTCCCTTGTTTAGAAATTTAAGTGATTGATGAATTTAAATAGATAATTTTAAGGTATTGTGACAAATAGGAGCATTCATATTCTTTACCCTTTAGTTCAGGGTGTAAAGAATATTGACTAATCACTATGTTTGATTACTTGAATTTGCGGCTAGGCTGGGAGGATACTGATTGCCACTTCGAGCTCCCACGTTCCCCTCGCACGAGGGCTAACATCTACACTTCGGCTCTCAAACAATAGGACCGAATTGAATATTTTGAGTACGTCACACTAAAATGCTCGATTCTACGCCCGTGATATTATTTCCCTATTTATTTGCACATTCCTTCCTAGGCTTTTGAATTCCCGAATTCAGATGTAATTTTTACTATAGTTGATATTCAACATATTTTAACAAATCGAATGGCCGGTTTGAAAGTAAATTAAGTTTTAAGTAAAAATTATCACAATTTATTAATATATATAAAAGTACTTCTGTTTTAAGTTCATCAAGTTGTCGGCATATTTTTAGGTTGTATGTTTTATTTTGAAAAAGGGGGTCGCCTAACAGAAGTTGTCGGCGAATTTTTAATTTAATTTAAATAAATAATTTTGAAAAGTAGTATTTGATTTTGAAAATAATTTTAAATTTGAAGGTTTTAAGATATGAGATTAAACCGATTTCACATCCCAAATAGTTTATATAAACGAGCACCGCACCATGACTAGTGTATACATCACTAAGGATAGACACAATCGTTGATGGTGGGGCTCGATTAGATAAACTAGAAGATTTGTGACATCCGTTTGGTCAGCGAACCAATTTTATAAGCCGACAAATTCCCTAGCTTAATATGAAGGCATTAAACGGGATTTATATTACTTGGGTTCTTTAAAATTCCCTATAAGGGCAAGCCACATAGTTAATTACATCATAAGTGACGGGAATCACCTAGAAAACTCTCGATAATAATCAATAATTCTGCTCTCAAGAATTTCAAAGTTTAAGTTTTCGAGGATTGAATTTTGGAATTTCGATAGGGAATGGATCAAATTTGGAACATTTTGTTTTGGGAATCCAAAGGAAGAAAAGTAGGAGAAATCACGGATTCGAAGCGAACTTCGGTAATTTCCGACTATCCTATTGTTTGACTTGAGTTTAGGAAAGTCCTAATATTTATTTAAATGTTTTGATCTTGCCGATTTTAATTAATTAGGGCTTATATTTGTATGATAAAATCAAACAAATAGCCTCGAAGATGTGAGGGTTTATTGTCGTACGGACGACTTACCTCGGAATCCTAAGACCAGGTTAGGGCTTAATTTGCAATGCGAGTGCACTAACGAAGAGTTAAGGATTTATGTTGCACTAGGCAAACTACCTCGAAGTCCTATGGCTTTGTTATTTAATTCTAAGAAAGTTTCTTTGAAGTAGACTCGGGTTTCTGTGATGACGATGGCCGTGCTTGCCCACTATGCTCCGAGCTCCTCGTTGTTGCGGAGGTTCGATTTTAGAAGTCATAAATCGGGGGATGAGAAAAGTGTTTTGGTTTAGAGAAAATCTTAATTTCCAAGTGTTTTCAATATTTTAATTAAAACAAGTTTTAAAGTTAATTATAACGACACGGTTAAGATCCGCGGTTCCATCCTTCGGCATCATTTTTTTTATTGGATTCACTTAGTCCAAATGAATTTGCTAAACTCGATTGAATGAGTTCCACACTTTCATTTAGACCGTGGGAAATCTCGTTAGCAACACGTAGGTTACATCATCAGAGGTATTCCCGATCATCCAACGAGGACATTTTAATTTAATTGTAATTGTAGTTTTGTGTTCTGTTTGTGATTAAATTTTGAGTTGTTTTATATTTTGAAATGTTGTGGCGGTGAATTTTATCTTGCAATGACTTTTAACTTAGTTTTCAGTTTTAGGGACTATCCTAAAGGTGTGGGTTTTCATGCAACAGTTGTTTATCATGCAAGAAAAGTAATTGCGATGCGATTAATGAAATTGCAATAATGTAAATTGCAAGAAAGTAAATTGCGATAAAATAAAAGCGCACTGGAGGGTCTTCCCGTCATCCCAAGTTGCACTTAAAACACGATTAGAATATTTAAGCAAGTTCTCAGGTAAAGCTAAGGTAAGGGTTATGGTTTTACGCAAATTCCTAATCACTATAGCTAGTCATTTCCTATGACGTCTAGGTTCCTTGTGTTTTTGTTTGAAGACGATTTTCTTCATCGAAGAAATAAACACCCTATCATATTGAGAAAGTGTTTAAGAAGAATCTTAAACATCTTTTCGATATTGCTTAGAATTGTTTTAAGTCCGAATGAATTCGATTACACAAATGAATTAATCTTCAAGAGTCTCGAGTTTTGTTATCTTGCTCAGTGAGCTAAGGCGTTTGAATGTCACATAAGTGAAGTAACATTTCATTTCATATCCCGTTTAGGAGTTATGATAACTAAAGCTTTCGAGGGTAAATTGGTATTGAAATGATTTGTGATTTAGTTTAATTTCAATTAATTTGGAATAGTGTTCAAGTTATTTTAGATTTATTTTGAATTCTTTATGTCTTTGGTGATGTTATATTTAATTCAACTTAATTAAATTTAATTTAATTTAATCTTTAATTTCATTTAATTCAATTTAATTCAATTTAGTTTGATTTAATGTTACATTAAATTAATTTGATTTGATTTAATTTTAATTTAATTTGATTTAATTTAATTTAATTTAATTTAATTTAATTTTAATTCATTTAATTTAATTTTTAATTTGGTTTATCTTAATTTAATTTGGTTTTATTTATTTAATTTATTTTAATTTAATTCATTTAATTTAATTTAATTTGTTTATTTAATTTAATTTAATTTAATTCAACATTTAATTTTAATTTAATTTAATTTAATTTAATTCAATTTAATTTACTTAATTTAATTTAATTTTTAATTTTAATTGAAATTTTTTTAAAAGAGTTTAATAATTTAATTTTAGTTTAATGATTAAGTCTTTTAATATATTTTAAATTTGAGTTATCATTTTAATTAAGAATTGAATATTAATGAGGTAATTAATTTAGGGATTTTTAAATTAAAGAATAAATCTCTTCCTAATAATATCCCTATTTTAATAATTCCAATTTTATTATTCTTCCGAATTTAATCAACTATTTAATTAAGGTTTAATCATTTTAAATTGCTTGATGGGTTTCTACCCTTTAATCATTTAAATTTCAATCATCCAAATCAGATTAGGATCAAATGTTTTACTTATTAATTTTTTTATTAAACCTAAAGTTTTAATTAAGGGTTAAAATTTTAATTACCATTTTGCCCTTTAAGCTTAATAATTTCATAACTCACTAAATTGAACTCAAATGAACTTGAAATTTTTATATGACTTCACGCATATGTTAATAAAGACATGAGAGGAGAAAATGAGATTTTTCTGTATTTAATTTATTTATATAATTATTTTTGGTGGAAAATAGAGATTTCCAAGGAAAATTTAATAACATGACCAAGGGAAAGTTTCTATCCTTAATAAAATTAGGGGACATTCCTAATGACTAGAAGACCACTTGGACCAATTTTGGTGATTTTTTGAATTATATTATTTTTATTATAATTATTTTAAGTTTTGGAGTGTTAATTAATTTAAAAATAAAATAAATGTTGAAAAATGAATTTTATATTTTTCAAAAATCTCTCTGATATCAGAAAAATCAGAGAATTAAATTTTACAATTTTCTGATTTTTCTATGATTTATTATAATTATTTTAGTGAAAATGCTAGAAAATACATTTTTTTTAATTTTAAAATTACCCTAGTGCTTTAAAATTTAATATCTCACTAAATAGACCTAAGAAAAATATGGGGTTTGTTTCTAAATGATTAAAATTTAAAATGTGACATTTTGGTGAATTTTATTATTTTTGTGATTTTTATTATTTTTTAATTATTAAAATATTAAAATAATATTAAAAATCAACTTTTTTAGAAAATTGAAATTTTAATTTTCTTAAATTCCCCTGATATCAAAGAGGCTCCAAAACCAATTTGGTGAATTTTTGAAAGATATTTTGAAAGTTATGAATTTTTAAAGTTTAAAATAGCTTAAATGGCTTAATCGACCCGATTAGTAGAGGCTAACCAAGTCCAATTGACCTCAAATTTTTATGGTGGGTTCCTCTGATCCTCAAGGTTAGTGGAGAATTCATTTCAAGTCAATTTGATGTATGGTTAGCTCTAATTAATTAGAGATCCATTTTGGGTGTTTAAGCCGATTAGGGTTGTTTTAAATGAACCTAACTCAAAACTTATTTTTCCTAGGGTCCTGCGGTCATAAGGAACATCACCAAATTTTTCTAGAATTTATTTCACAACATGCTATTTATTGGAATTAAAATACTCAAAACGAGTAACATGAATTTGAAAAATCGATAACTCTTCATAGGGATGGCCTCGACTTTGGAAAATTCGGGGAATGTTCCCGAATTCGGAGGCTTCAAAAGCCCTATGGTCTCATGTCATGGTGAATTGTATACATGCATGGAGAATTAAAAATATGCAGAGAGTAAATAAATTATTAAAAATAAAATACTTGATGAAATTAAATGATTTCTTTTCCACATTATTCTCCTACTATTCAGCGAGCGAGAGGGTATTTTTATTTTATTTTTCTGATTTTTCTACACAAAGTTATGAATTTTTGAAGTTCAGGGAATTAAATAAATAGAAAATACCCCTAATTTTCTATTTATCCACGCGGCGCCGCGTCAACCTCGGTAGCTCCAAAAAACTGCGTGTCGCGCTCCCATTCGACGCCGCCATCTGAGTCACCAGCCCGGGTCCCGCGGTTCTCGTACCATCTCCTGATCCGACGCCATCTGAGCCGTCCGTCCGCGCGTGTATTGAATGGACGGCATCCGTTCATCGTCCCCTAGCGTCCTCGCTCGAGAGCCGTCCACACTAAATCCCTAAGATCTCGCTCGATACTCGATGGATTTTCATGTTCTTATGCTCTATGGATTCGTCTTGAGAAGACGAACACATCTATACGGTTTATGTGGGATGAAATTTACGCAATAAAAATGGAGAATGTTCGAAGCTCGGGAAGAAGAGTGAGGCCATACCTTTGCTCGGAGAAGTGTGGCTTCGATCCGAGAGTTGTTGCACCTTCGATTGGATCCCATCGAGCTCCGGATGAAGTCTCTCGGTGCAGTGAATTGTGCTGAGTGTGATTTCGACCAAGCCCGATCACAAAGCTTGGAGGACTGGAGCAATTGGGTGGCACTGGAGATGGGGCTTTTGCTTGGTGGACACCTTCCCTTGGTGCGGTGAAGGTGTAGAACCAATCGATTTAGGGATTGGCTCATCTGTGGAGAAGTGTCCTGGTTTTGGGCCTAGATTTCGACTACGAAATTGAGCTCGCGAGAGAAAAATGGCGGGGGGATCTCGGTGGGGATCAAGTGCTGCGTGTATGGGGAGGAGTACGGAACAATTTTGGCGAGTTTCCTTAAGGTTTTGTTTCGGCACCTCTCATGGCCGAGAGGGGTGGTGTTTAAATAGGAGAGGGTGGAGGGCCTCCGGGGAGAGTTAGGGCTTGGGATCGAGCTGCTCTTGGCAAGAGAAGAACGACTCCGATGGCCACTGGGGATGGGGCGACTCGGCGGGTGAGAATTCCAAGTTGGGCTCACATGTGAGCTCTCGGCCATGGTGTTTTCCGGCGACCGGTGGTGGCCGGCCGAGGCATTGGTCACTCTTAGGGTCGGGAGATCCGGGGCTTGATGTTGGTGAAGGCGATTGGGCTTGGACATGTGTAATGTGTTTGAATCGAAAGTAGAATGGGGTAAGGGTATATTTTGGCTCAAATTGGTCAAATGCATGGATTGGGCTAGGTGCACCTTCCCATGGCTAGTTTGGGCTGAAGATAAAGTGGTTTAGGTCAGCTTAATTAGTGGGGAAGGGTCACCATCCAAGTACAATTAAGTTTATGCATGGTTTAGTGGAGTAATGGAAGTGGCTAAATCACCCTTAAGGGAATCATTAAAGGACTCCCTCCTTTTGCCAAAAATGACATGGTGATGTGTAAAGTGGCTGCCATGGCTTGCATATGGCTTGTGCATGGCTTCATGGCCCCATTTGGCTTGGGAAAAGGTTGGGTCAATTTCATAAAAATGGATTTTAGGAATTTTTGGTAATTTGATGGAAATTTGTATGAGACTTGATTTGGAATGATTTGATGATGGATTTAGGACTTAGAGATGATTTTAATTGAATGGATGATGTAGAGAAATATCATGTGGGCTTTGGGACCAATCTTGGGCCTTTGGATGTGGTGAAGGATGGGCTTTTAAAATGGTTTAGGAAAGTGGGCTTTTGAATTTTAAAATGGATTTTGGGATGAAATTTTGTAAAGAGTTTGGGCCAAATAATTGTTGGGTTTAGCTCATGGATGTATCATGAGTGACTTGAAGCAAATTGTGAGTGATTTGGGTTTGAATTGGGTTGAATTTGGGCTCTTTTGGTGAATGGGCCAATATAGGTCCAAGTGGGCCAAGTTGGGCCAATGTTGGGCTAGGGTTGAAATTGATGTAAAATTAATGTTGAGAAATGTTTATGGGAGTGTTTCAAAGAGGTTTTGACTTTGGTTGAGCTTTGATTTTGGGGTTTGGGCCCATTTGGGTTAGGTTTGGGTTTAGGTCAAAATTGGGCCTTTTAGCTTTGGGTTGAATTTGAGTGGGATTTGGGTCCAAATTTTGGGCAAATCATGTTAGTTTTATGCTTATGGGGATGCTAAGGAAGATTTAGAAAAGGTTTGGGGTTAATTGGAGTTGAATTGGGTGAGTTTGGGTTAGGTTTGGGTCATGGGTCCAAATTGGGCTTTAATGCCAAAAGTGAAATTGGATCCAAATGTCAATCAAATTGGACTTGGATTTTGTCTAGATTGGTGTTTAGAATGTTGAATTGAAGTTTAGAATTGAGTTGGACCAGAATTTGGGTCAATTGGATAGGTTTGGTTTGACATTGGGTTCACTTTGGGTTAAAATGGGTCAAATTGGGTGTTTTGACAAAAGTAGGGTAAATTGAAAAAATTGTCCCATGGTGTAGTTGAACAAAATGAAATTGGGAATATTTAGGATTTTCTGGAATTTTCTGGGAATTTTCTGAATTTTTTGAATTTTTGGGTCAAGAGGGGTATTTTGGGTATTTGGAGGGTATTGGGAGGTTTTCTTGGAATTTTTGATATTTTTGGGTATAGATGATCAATTTGAGTGATGTGGAAATGTTTGGGATTGATTTTGAGGAATCTTGGGTTATTTGGAAATTTTTGAGAAATTTGGGTAATTTTAAGGGTTTTGGGTAGAGGTTTAGCGGGTGTAGGGTCCGGGGGTCAAAAATTGAAATTTTGGAAAATTGAAGATCGGGTAAATTTGAGTGGAATGAAATCATTTTGGTTGAGCCATGAAGCCACATCAAGCCCACATGAGCCATGAAGGGACTCATTTGAGGCATCCATTTATGTTGTTCCTAACCCTCTTACGCGAGGGCTTAGGGGTTAAGGACCATCCATGTGAATCACCTACATGAGTCGGGAGGCCAAGTTAGGTATAGGTGTGTGAAAGTGTAGTGTATAGGTGTAGTGTGTGTGTAAGTCGGCCCCTTCACCGGACCGAGGCCACCTGAGGCGATCCTAAGGCCGAAGAGTCCTATAGGAACTCGTCCTTTAAACTTCCGCATTTGATTTCGACCCTCTAGGTGATTAGGGGTCTACGGTCAAGTTTTGTAGAGTTTGCAGGGAGTTAAGAAGTGGTTTGAAATTCTAGAATGTGGGACCCAATTCTAGTCCTCTAAGATAGTCAAAGGAAAAGTCTATGGCTAGATCCTAAGTACTAAAGATAAGAAGAGAAGATCTCATCAAAAATGAGGTCAACACAAGTCACTTAATTTCATAACAGAGAGAAAGACTAATAAACTACTCAGAATGCATGGGAACTAAACTAAGCATGGATTTCATTTAAAGTTAAAAACAATAAATATAAATACTTATCTCGATTTATTCCGAACGGACTCCTCATGCAGTTCCTTTGACTCTTACTTCCAGTACAGCAAGACTCACTAAAAACTCACTAACTCACTAAAGACTCACTAATTACACTAATTAAGACTCTAAAGACTGCTCACACATAACACAAAATAACACACAATAACACCCTTCGAGGCTGAATTTCGGCCTCTATATATATAGGTGAGCAAAGGACCAAGAGGTGTCTAAGCATCCCTTCAAAAAGTGTCCAGGTTCAATGTATCTGCGCCATTTGAACTAGCTCGCCGTGGGCGACGAACTACCTCGATGTCGGCGAGGCTTCTAGAAGGTCTTTGAACCGTGCTATCTCGCTGTCGCCGGGCTCGGGCTCGCTGTCAGCGAGACAGTTATAAATCCTTCAGAATTTTCTTGCTCGTACCCTCGCCGTCGGCGGGCTCAATCTCGCCGTCGGCGACTCAGCACAAATTGCATTATTTTCTTTCTTTTTTCTCCAAATCCACTCCTTTTTATGATTTTTGCTTTTATCACCTAATCTCTACATTCCTGCAACAAAAAAAAAGAAAATACATTTCTTTAAAGTGTAATTTCATCAAAAATAGGTATGAATTTCTTAATAAAATTTTCAGTGATCAATGATAAATGAGGTTAATTCATCCTTTAACGCAACGCATCTCACTAATTTACTTCCAATTTCTAACGGAATCACTACACTAGTAAATTAGGTACTTTAAAATGATTTTATAGATTATAATCCCAAAGATAAGATTATTCCTGATAAATTGGTTTCCGGACACCAATCTCAGGCATCACCTAATCTTTTTTAATTAAGCACCTGTAACTGTTATAAAAAATAGTGTGAGATCATTCTAATGGTATTCATCAAATAGGTTCGCAACTCCTACCTAATGAAAATAAAGTTGTAGAAAGGAAGTAACAAATTAAGATAAAACTATCAATTTTCGAAATTCATGATTTCTCTTGTAAAACTTAAGTCTGGGTGAGACCTAAGTCACAGTGGACTCGTTAATCCAACAACTACAAGAGATCAATTCTAGCCATAATAAGAAGTTAAGGAATCAACTCCCTCATGACACACAAAGATCAAATCAAAGCACTAATAATCCAAACATCTATAAATAATAATCAAACTGATCAATCCATTGTAAAGCAAATACGATAGATCATTAACAATCATGACTTTCAAGCACACTAAATCAAAGCACACTGATAACTATGGGTTGCCTCACATAAAGCGCTTGGTTTAACGTCATTAGCCCGACAAATGATTCCATATGGATCAAAAATCCAATTAAGTAATTCTTGATCGATCACTGTTGACCTCATTTTTGATGAGGTCTTCCCTTCTTCTTTTTAGTGCTTAGGATCTAGCCTTAGGCTTTTCCTTTGACTATCTTAGAGGACTAGAATTGGGACCCACCTTTTAGAAATTCAAACCACTTCTAAACTCCCTGCAAACTCCACAAGCTTGATCGTAGACCCCTAATCACCTAGAGGGTTGAAATCAAATGTGGAAGTTTAAAGGATGAGTTCCTATAGGACTCTTTGGCCTTAGAGCGCCCTACTAGGTGGCTCGGTGCAGTGAAGGGGCTGACTTACACACACACTACACTTATACACTACACCTACACATTACACTTCCACACACCTCCTAAAACCACACCCATACCCAACTTGACCTCCCGACTCATGTAGGTGATTCACATGGATGGTCCTTAACCCTAAGCCACTGGCTAAGAGGTTAGGAACAACATAGTGGATGCCTCAAATGAGTCCCTTCATGGCTCATGTGAGCTTGATGTGAATTCATGGCTCAACCAAAATGATTTCATTCCACTCAAATTCACCCAATCTTCAATTTTCCAAACTTTAAATTTTTGACCCCCGGGACCCTACACCCGTCTAGCCTACTCAAAACCCTTGAAATTACCCAACTTTTTCAAAATCACCTAAATTACCCAAAATGCCTCAAAATCAATCCAAAATATTTCCACACCACTCAAATTGATCATCCATACCCAAAAATACTAAAAATTCCAAGAAAACCTCCCAATACCCTCCAAATACCCAAAATACCCCTCTTGACCCAAAAATCCAAAAATTCAGAAAATTCTCAGAAAATTCCAGAAAATCCCAAATATTCCCAATTTCATTTTGTCCAACTACACCATGGGCCAATTTTGTCAATTTACCCTACTTTTGTCAAAACCCCCAATTTGACCCATTTTAACCCAAAGTGAACCCAATGTCAGACCAAACCTACCCAATTGACCCAAATTCTGGTCCAATTTAATTCTAAACTTCAATTCAACATTCCCAATACCAATCTAGATCAAATCCAAGTCCAATTGGATTGACATTTGGATCCAATTTCACTTTTGGCCTTAAAGCCCAATTTTGACCTAAACCCAAACCTAACCCAAATAAGCCCAAACCCCAAAATCAAAGCCCAACCAAAGTCAAAACCTCTTTGAAACACTCCCATAAACATTTCCCAACATTTATTTTACATCAATTTCAACCCTAGCCCAACATTGGCCCAACTTGGCCCACTTGGGCCTATGTTGGCCCATTCGCCAAAAGAACCCAAATTCAACCCAATTCAAACCCAAATCACTCCCAATTTGCTTCAAGTCACTCATGACTCATCCATGAGCTAAAAACAACATTTTTTGGCCCGATCCTTCACAAATTCCCCATCCATAAATTTATTTCCAAACCAAAAGCCCACTTTCTTAAACCTTCCTAAAGCCCATCTCCACCAAAATCCAAAGGGGCAAAATCAATCTAAGGCCCATATGACAAATTCTCTTCGTCATGCATTCAATTAAAATCATCCCTAAGTCCTAATCCAATGATCAAATAATTCTAAATAAAGCTTCATCCAACTTTCCACCAAAATGTCCAAAATCCTTAAATTCCATTTTTATGAAGTTGACTAAACTTTTCCCAAGCCAAATGGAGCCATGGATGAGCCATTCACAAGCCATATGAAGCCATGAAAGTTTGGCATGTGACCATGCCACTAATGGTAAAAGGAGGGGCTCCTTTCGTAATCTTTCATTAAGCCTTTTTAACCTTATTCATGACACACACTAAACCATGTTTAGCCACCTCATCATGGATAGAGACCATACCATTCTCTCTTGGGCGACCCAGTCGATCCTCTCGGCCCAAAATCGAGGCCATGGGGAGGTGCACCCAACCCAAACCAATGGATTGACCAAATTGAAGCCAAAATGACCCCTTCCCCATTCCATTTTAATTCAAAGCCTTTACACATGGCAATTGCCGATTAGTCGCACAAACCTCAGCCACGACCCACTGGACACTGAGGGTGACCCATGCACTGCCGGCCAGCCGCACTAGGTCGCCGGAAAACACCATGGCCGAGACCTTGGGAGGAGCCGAACTTTGGAATTCCACCTTGTTGAGCCGCCCTGTGCCCAATGGCCACCATGGTCGTTCTTCCCATGACCAGAGCAGCTGATCCCGACCCTTGGCCATCCTCGTGAGGCTCTCCGGCCACCTCTATTTAAGCCCGACCCCCTCGCGGCCATGAGAAGAGAGTTGCACAAACCTTGCCGAAACTACTGCCAAAATTGTTCCAAACCCTTCTCCACCCTCGGAGCGAGTTGATCCCAGGTGTTAATTTGCCACAATCCCCAGCGACAAGATCCGATTTCTCCGCTGAAATTCCACTCAAAACCGAGGACACTTCTCCATGGTGAGCCAATCCCCAAATTGATTGGTTCTACACCTTCACCGGACCGAGGAAGGTGTCCACGCAGCTAAAGCCCCATCTCGGGGCCACCCGGTTGCTCCGGCCTCCGAAGCTTTGTGATCGGGCTTGGTCGAAATCCCACCTGAGACGATTCACGAGACCGGGAGACTTCATGCGGAGCTTCATCGGGATCCGATCGAAGGTGCAACAACCCTCGGATCGAAGCCGCACTTCTGCGAGCGAAGGTATGAGCTAACTCTTCATCCCGAGCTTACGGAGATTCTCCATTTCAAATGCTTTAATTTCGATGCATGATAACCGTATAGATGTGTTCGTCTCTTGAGACGAATCGCATAGAGCATAAGAACATAAAAATCCATTGAGTATCGAGTGAGATATTAGGGATTTAGTGTGGACGGCTCTCGGGTGAGGACCCTTGAGGACGATGAACGGATGTCGTCCATCCAATACACGCGCGGACGGACGGCCAGGATCGCGTCGGATCAGAAGACGGAACGATACGGCGGGTCCCGGGAGCGCTGAGTCAGATGGCGGCGTCGAATGGGAGCGCGCCACGCGGCGTTTCGGAGTCGCCGAGGGTTGACGCGGCGCGCGTGGATAAATAGAAAATTAGGGATTTTTCGATTTATTTAATTCCCTAAACTTCAAAAATTCATAACTACGTGTAGAAAAATCGGAAAAATAAAATAAAAATACCCTCTTGCTCGATGAACGAGAGGAGAATAATGTGGAAAAGAAATTATTTAATTTCATCAAGTATTTTATTTTTAATAATTTATTTACCCTCTGCACATTTTTAATTCTCCATGCATTTATACAATTCACCATGGCATGAGACCATAGGGCTTTTGAAGCCTCCGAATTTGGGAACATTCACGAATTTTCCAAAGTCGAGGCCATCCTATGAAAAGTTATTGATTTTTCAAATTCGTGTTACTTGTTTTGAGTATTTTAATTCCAATAAATAGCATGTTGTGAAATAAATTCTAGGAAAATTTGCTGATGTTCCTTATGACCAGAGGATCCTAGGAAAAATAGGTTTTGAGTTAGTTCATTTAAAACAACCCTAATTGGCTTAAACACCCAAAATGAATCTCTAATTAATTAGAGCTAACCATACATCAAATTGACTTGAAATCAATTCTCCACTGACCTTCAGGATCAGAGGAACCCACCATAAAAATTTGAGGTCAATTGGACTCGGTTAGCCCTACTTAATTGGGTTGATTAAGCCATTTAGTCATTTTAAACTTTAAAAATTCATAACTTTCAAAATACTTTTTAAAAATTCACCAAATTGGTTTTGGAGCCTCTCCGATATCAGAGGAATTTAAGAAAATTAAAATTTCAATTTTCTAAAAAAGTTGATTTTTTAATATTATTTTAATATTTTGATAATTAAAAAAAGAATAAAAATCACAAAAATAATAAAATTCACCAAAATGTCACATTTTGAATTTTAATCACTTAGGAACAAACCCCATATTTTTCTTAGGTCTATTTAGTGAGATATTAAATTTTGAAGCTCTAGGGTAATTTTAAAATTAAAAAAATGTATTTTCTAACATTTTCACTAAAATAATTATAATAAATCATAGAAAAATCAGAAAATTATAAAATTTGATTCTCTGATTTCCTTGATATCAGAGAGATTTTTGAAAAATATGAAATTCATTTTTAAACATTTATTTTATTTTTAAATTAATTAACACTCCAAAACTTAAAATAATTATAATAAAAATAATATAATTCAAAAAATCACCAAAATTGGTCCAGGTGGTCCTCTAGTCATTAGAAATGTCCCCTAATTTTCTTAAGGACAGAAACTTTCCCTTGGTCAATGTTATTAAATTTTCCTTGGAAATCTCTATTTTCTACCAAAAATAATTATATAAATAAATTAAATACAGAAAAATCACATTTTCTCCTCTCATGTCCTTATTGACATATGAGTGAAGTCACATAAAAATTTCAAGTTCATTTGAGTTCAATTTAGTGAGTTATGAAATTATTAAGCTTAAAGGGTAAAGTGGTAATTAAAATTTTAACCCTTAATTAAAACTTTAGGTTTAATAAAAAAAATTAACAAATAAAATATTTGATCCTAATCTGATTTGGATGATTAAAATTTAAATAATTAAAGGGTTGAAACCCATTAAACAATTTAAAATAATTAAAAAATTGATTAAATTTGGGAAGAACAATAAAATTGGAATTATTAAAATAGGGATATTGTTGGGAAGAGATTTATTCTTTAATTTAAAAATCCCTAAATTAATTATCTCATTAATATTCAATTCTTAATTAAAATGATAACTCAAATTCAAAATATTAAAAGACTTAATCATTAAAGCTAAAATCAAATTATTAAACTCTTTCAAAAATTTCAATTAAAATTAAAAATAAAATTAAATTAAAAATTAAATTAAATTAAGTAAATTAAATTGAATTAAATTAAATTAAATTAAATTAAAATTAAAAGTTGAATTAAATTAAAAATTAAATTAAATTAAATTAAATAAACAAATTAAATTAAATTAAATGAATAAATTAAATTAAATTAAATAAATAAAATCAAATTAAATTAAGTTAAATTAAATTAAATTAAATAAAATAAAATTAAATAAAATAAAATTAAATTAAATTAAATTAAATTAAATTAAAGGAAATTAAACCAAATTAAATTAAAATTAAATCAAATCAAATTAATTTAATATAACATCAAATCAAACTAAATTGAATTAAATTGAATTAAATAAATTAAAAACTCAAATTAAATTAAAATAAATTAAATTAAGTTGAATTAAATATAACATCACTAAAGACATAAAGAATTCAAAATAAATCTAAAATAACTTGAACACTATTCCAAATTTAAATCCATTAATGGAAATTAAACTAAATCACAAACCATTTGAACACCAATTTGCCCTCAAGAGCTTTGGTTATCATAACTCCTAAATATAACATTAAATGAAATGTTACTTCACTCATAGGATATTCAAACATCCTAGTTCACTGAGTAAGATAATAACAAAACTTAACTAAACCTCGGACGATTAATTCATTTGTATAATTGAATTCATTTGGACTTAAAACAATTCTAGAAATATTGAAAAGATGTTTAAGATTTGTCTTAAGCACTTCCTCAATATGATAGGATATTTATAAGAACAATTGAACCCAATTGTTCTTTGATGAAGAAAATCGTCCTCAAACCAAAACACAAAGACCTAGTGGTCATAGGAAATGACTAGCTATATGATTAGGAACTTGGTAGAAAACCATAACCCTTACCTTAGCTTTACTTAGGAACTTGCTTAAATATTCTAACTGAGTTTTAAGTGCAGCTTGGGATGACAGAAAGACCCTCCAGGTACGCTTTTATTTTATTGCAATTTACTTTCTTGCAATTTACATTATTGCAATTTCATTAATCGCATCGCAATTACTTTTCTTGCATGATAAACAACTGTTGCATGAAAACCCACACCTTTAGGATAGCCCCTAAAATTGAAACCAAAACTAAGTTAAAAGTCATTGCAAGATAAAATTCACCGCCACAATATTTCAAAATATAAAACAACTCGAAAATTTAATCACAAACGGAACACAAAACTACAATTACAATTAAATTAAAACGTCCTGTTGGATGATCGGGAATACCTCGGATGATGTAACCTACGTGTTGCTAACGGGATTTCCCACGGTCTAAATGAAAGTGTGGAACTCATTTAGTTGAGTTTAGCAAATTCATCTGGACTAAGTGAATCCGATAAAAATAATGATGCCGGAAGGATGGAACCGTGGGATCTTAACCGGTGTCGTTATAATCAACTTTAAGATTTGTTAAAACACAAAAAACACTTGGAAATTAAGATTTTCTCTAAACCAAAACACTTTTCTCATCCCCTGATTTATGACTTCTAAAACTAAACCCTGCGACAACAAGGAGCTCGGAGCATGGTGGGCGACGACGACCATCGTCATCGATAAAATTTGAATCTACATCAAGTAAAACCATTCTTAGAATTAAATAACCAAGCCATAGGACTTCGAGGTAGTTTGCACAGTGCGACATAAATCCTCAACTCTTCGTTAGGCATTTGCATGATCATGTCATGTAAATTAAGCCCTAACCGGTCTTAGGACTCCGAGGTAGTCGTTTAGTACGACATAAACCCTCATATCTTCGAGATTTATTTGTATGATCATGTCATACAAATATAAGTCCAAATTAATTAAAATTGGCAAGACCAAAACATTTAAATAAATATTAGAACTTTCCTAAACTCAAGCCAAACAATAGGATAGTCGGGAAATTACCGAAGTTCGCTTCGAACCTGTGATTTCTCCTACTTTTCTTACTTTGGATTCCCAAAACAAAATGTTCCAAATTTGATCCATTCACTATTGAAATTCCAAAATTCAATCCCTTGAAAACTTAAACTTTGAAATCCTTGAGAGCAGAATTATTGATTATTATCGAGAGTTTTCTTAGGTGATTCCCATCACTTAAGATGTAATTAACTATAGGGGCTTGCCCTTATAGGGAATTTTAAAAGAACCTGGGTAATATAAACCCCTGTTTAATGCTTTCATATTAAGTAGGGAATTTGTCGGCTTATAAAATTGGTTCGCGGACCAAACGGATGTCATAAATCTTCAGTTTATTTAATCGAGTCCCACCGTCGAGCGGTGTGTCTATCCTTAGGGATAGATACACGGTTTGTGGTGCGGTGCTCGTTTATATAAACTATTTGGGATGTGAGATCGGTTTAATCTCGTATCTTAAAACCTTCAAATTTAAAATTATTTTTAAAATCAAATACTACTTTTCAAAATTTTTTATTTAAATTAAATTAAAAATTCGCCGACAACTTCTGTTAGGCGACCCCCTTTTCAAAATAACACACAACCTAAAAATATGCCGACATCACCCAATCTTTTTCAGATCCAGGGATTCCTACAAAATTTTCAAATTTTAATTTTTCACTTAGCTCTTCATTTTCAGTTGGATTTATATCATTGTTCCTCATATTTCATTCTAGATCCAATATTCTTCTATTGATTTTTTCAATCCACATATTATATCATCGTTGAAATTTATAAGAAATGGATCTTTATAAGATACTTCAATATCTCTCAAATTTTTTATCAGATTCTCTTTAGATAATTCAGATTCAGGATCACATTCTTCTATGTCACTCTTCTGTTTCAAGTTATCTTCCAATTCTTCCCCTTTATAATTATTAAGTGATGGAGAATCTATCTTAGTTGAGGAAATAGGTTTTTCTAATTCCCTAGGAATTTCTTCCAATGGTCTTCCAATATCCTTATCCTCTTTTCTCAACTCAAAGTTCTTTTGAAATTTATCCTCAAATTCTATTCTAAGTCCTAGTTTAATAATTTTATCTTGTTCATCATTTAATTCAGGTTTTTCTTGTGATTGAGTTGTATCTAAAGATATAAAGACTAGTTGTGTAGATGAATTCCCTAAATAGATAGGCTTTAAAATTGTATGGGGTACATCCATCTTAAGTTCATGAGATTTTTCAACAAATGGAATTAAAAGTTTATTATTTTTGGTAGCGTCCATCATTTCACACCTCTCCTGAACATACATACAGTCTTCTTTAAGTAATGTTTTTAAATCATCATGAAAATCTATTTCAATCTCATCTTTTAACTTACTCTCAAAACTTTCTTGAAAATGGTCTTTACTTAGATAATCAATTTCATCCATCCAAAAACATTCATCATCTTTTCTCTCAGCTGGATATTTCATAGTCTTTAATACATCAAAAGTGACTTCATGTTCATTAATATTCATAGTCAACTGTCCTTTTTGCATATCTATCATGGCTTGTCCAGTAATAAGGAAAGGTCTCCCTAAAATAATTGGAATTTCTTTATCTTCCTCCATATCTAATACAATAAAGTCCACAGGAAAGATAAACTTATCCACTTTAACAAGCACGTCTTCTATAACTCCTTTTGGATAAATGATAGATCGATCGACTAACAGAAGGGTTACAATAGTGGGAGAAATATCAACTAAACCTAACCTTCTAAATATAGATAGAGGCATCACATTAATGCTCACTCCTAAATCACATAAAGCTTTTCCACATAATTTTTCTCTAATTGCACAAGGAATTGTAAAGCTACAAGGATCTTTAATTTTCCGAGAAAATTTTTTCTGAAATATGGCACTGCACTCCTCACTTAGTGCAATTGTCTCATAATCCCCAAATTTCCTTTACTTGTTTAAAATATCCTTTATAAACTTTGCATAACTTGGCATCTGTTCCAAAGCTCCAGTGAAAGGAATGTTTATCGTTAACTTCATAAGTACTTTCATGAACTTTGAAAATTTTTTATCCAACTCATGTTGTCTAAGTCTTTGAGGAAATGGAGGGTGTGGTCCTTCCAAATTGAATTTAGTTGGAGATATTAATTTTTCCAGATCCTTAGAAACATGTTCTTCAGGTCTTTTAGTTTCCTTTGTTTCTCTCACAGCATCTTTCTCTTTTCAAACCACATCCTCTATATCTCTTCCAATTTTTAATTGGACAGCTTCTATTTGTTCATTAGTGTTCTCTTTAGGGTTGATCTCAATGTTGCTAGGAAGTGTTCCTTGGGGTCTATTGCTAAGTGAATTACCAATTTGTCCCAGTTGATTCTCTATATTTCTAATCACAGTATTTTGACTTTGCAACTGGTTTACCATTTGCAATATCACTTCTTCCATAAACATTTTCTTATCCTCAAATTGTTGATCATTGTTAGAGTCTGGTAGATATGAAGGTCTATAGTTTATGTTCCCCTGATTATTCCAACTTTCATTATGATTTGCATGATTATTTTCCTATTGTTGGTTTCCATCATTAGTAGTATGATTCTAGTTAAATTTAGGATGGTTCTCCCAATCTTGGTTGTAAAAGTTAGAGTACGGGTTGTTTATGGTATTTAAAGTCTCATATCATAATTTAGAATCAATTATAGGCCCTGTTGAACTTTCCTCACTTACAGGAGTAAATTGAGGTTGGTTCATTCCAAATTGGTCCAACTTTCTTGATGTTGCAGCAATCTGAGATGCAAGAATTGAAATCGTATCTGTATCATGAACACTAGCTACATTTTTATGATTTACCTTTGCAGAAGGCCATTGAAACTCATTTGTAGCCATTTCTTCAAATAATGCATACGCTTCATCAAATGGTTTTGACATTAATGATCCACCAACAACAGCATCAATTATAGACCTAAGGGATTCTACTAATCCATTGTAAAAAGTTTGAATGATTAACCAATCGATCAGAGCATGGTGCGGACACTCTCTTAAGAGTTCCTTAAATCTTTCCTAGGCTTCGTATTTTGATTCCCCTACATATTGAGAAAATGAGATAATATCGTTTCTAAGTTGATTAGTCCTTGAAGGTGGAAAATATTTAGCTAGGAATTTCTCAGTTAACTCCTCCCAATTTTTAATAGAGCTAGGTGCTAATGAATATAACGACATTTTAACCTTATCCCTTAGTGAGAAAGGAAAAAGCCTTAGCCTAACAGAATCGTCTGACATACCATTACAACGAAATGTAGAACAAAGTTCTAGAAAATTTGATAAGTGTATATAGGGATTCTCCAAAGGAGTTCCTCCAAACTGATTGTTCTGCACCAGTTGGATAATCTAAGGATTTATTTCAAACGAGTCAGCTTCTATGACAGAGTTTTGTATACTTAAGTCAATTTCATATGTCGTAGGATTTACGTAATCCCTCAATGATTTATGATGATTTTCCAAGTTATTATCTTGAAAGTTTTCCATCTCCATTTCTAGTTTTTCAAATCCTTTCTGTATTTTTATTTTTTTATTTTTTTCAAACTCGGGATCATAAGGCACAAGTCCTGCAGATCATTTGTTTCGCATACATAATACAACAAACAATACATTAACAATTAAATAAATTAAATGAAAAATATATTCAACACAACAAAATATTTTCACGAACACCATATTTTTCACACGAAACGGTTTTTCACAACACTTTTTCATACAACAAAACACTTTCCACACAAAAATAGTCTTTACGACACTACGGTTTTCAAGTCTAAGCCTAATTACTTCAGCTAAAAATCTCCTAAAGTTCTTACTAAAGCTTCCCGGCAACGGCGCCAAAAACTTGACCCGACCCGCGATTACGCGATAAATTAACTTCCAAAAGATGGCGAAAAACTTGACCCGATTTATAAATAGCGGCTAGTGTGCAAAATCTTAAAGGATATAAAAATTAGAAAATATTTTACACACTAGGAGTACTACGCAAGTATATGTATCGTTTCAAGTAATATAGAGTTTTCTTTAAAAACCCTAGTATCGATCCCACGAGGAAGTGAAGTAAGAGGTCTTTAAACAAATTCTAGTATACTACTAATAGTCCTTAGTTTGGAATGTCAATTAAAATTGCGTTTTATCTAGCAACTATTCCTAAATGCAAGTGTTAAATGTAAAGATAGTAACTATATCTAAATGCAAATAACAAATCTAAATATAACCCTTTTTGGATGAATTGGTTTGGAGAATTTTGAGATATTAAAAACTACTATTCTTATGTAATTAAATAGATAATGTATATGAATAAGATGCATTAAATATTGTTGTCGGCATATTTTTAGGTTGTGTTGTATTTTAGAAGAAGGGGTCGCCAAACAGAAATTGTCGGTGAATTTTTAATTTAATTTAAATAAATAATTTGAAAAATAGTATTTGATTTTAAAAATATGTTAAATTTGAAAATTTTAATATATGAAATCAAACTGATCTCACATCCCTAATAGTTTATATAAATGAGCACCGCATCACAAACTATGTTTCTATCTCAAAGAATAGACACACTATTTGGTGATGGGGCTCGATTAAATAAACTAGAAGATTTGTGACATCTGTTTGGTCTACGAACCAATTTTTATAAGCCGACAAGTTCCCCTGCTTAATATGAAAGTATTAAACAGGGTTTATATTACTCAGGTTCTTAAAATTCCCTATAAGGGCAAGCCCCTATAGTTAATTACATCTTAAGTGACGGGAATCACCTAAGAAAACTCTCGATAATAATCAGTAGTTCTGCTCTCAAGAATTTCGAAGTTTAAGTTTTCAAAGGATTGAATTTTGGAATTTCAATAGGAAATGGATCAAGTTTGGAACATTTTGTTTTGGGAATTCAAAGGAAGAAAGGTAGGAGAAATCACAGATTCGAAGCGAACTTCGGTAATTTCTCAACTATCCTATTGTTTTCCTATTGTTTGGCTTAGATTTAGGAAAGTCTTAATGTTTATTTAATGTTTTGATTTTGCCAATTTTAATTAATTTGGACTTATATTTGTATGATAAAATCATATAAATAGCCTGGAAGATGTGAGGGTTTATGTCGTATCGGACGACTACCTAAGAATCCTAAAACCGGTTAAGGCTTAATTTGCAATGCAAATGCCTAACAACAGGTTGAGGATTTATGTTGCACTAGAAAAACTACCTTGAAGTCCTATGGCTTGGTTATTTAATTCTAAGAATGGTTTTGCTTGATGTAGATTCAAGTTTTCTTGATGACGATGGTCGTCTTGCCCACCATGCTCAGAGCTCCTTATTGTTGCGAGAGGTTTAGTTTTAGAAGTCATAAATCGGGAGATGAGAAAAGTGTTTTGGTTTAGAGGATTTCTTAATTTCCAAGTGTTTCTTATGTTTTATTTAAAACAAATCTTAAAGTTGATTATAACAACACCGGTTAAGATCCCACGGTTCCATCCTTCCGGCATCGTTATTTTTATCGGATTCACTTAGTCAGGATGAATTTGCTAAACTCAGCTGAATGAGTTCCACACTTTCATTTAGACCGTGGGAAACCCCGTTAGCAACACGTAGGTTACATCATCAGAGGTATTCCCGATCATCCAACAAGACGTTTTAATTTAGTTGTAATTGCGGTTTTGTGTTACTGTTTGTGATTAAATTTTGAGTTGTTTTATATTTTGAAATGTTGTGGCGGTGCATTTTATCTTGCAATGACTTTTAATTTAGTTTTGGTTTCAGTTTTAGGGACTATCCTAAAAATGTGGGTTTTCATGCAACAGTTATTTATCATGCAAGAAAAGTAAGTGCGATGCGATTAAATAAATTGCAATAAAATAAAAGCGTACTGGGAGGATCTTCCCGTCATCCCAGCTGCACTCGAAACACAATTTAGAATATTTAAACAAGTTCCTAGGTAAAGCTAAGGGAAGGGTTATGGTTTTCTACCAAATTCCTTATACTATAGCTAGTCATTTCCTATGACGTCTAGGTTCTTGTGTTTTGATTTGAGGACGATTTTCTTCATCAAAGAACCATTAAGTTCAATTGTTCTTATAAACATCCTATCATATTGAGGAAGTTCTTAAGAAGAATCTTAAACATCTTTTCAATATTGCTAGAATTGTTTTAAGTCTAAATGAATTAATCGTCCGAGAATTCAAGTTTTGTTATCTTGCTTCGATGAACTAGGACATTTGAATAACTCTATAAGTGAAGTAACATTTCATTTAACGTTACATTTAGGAGTTATGATAACCAAAGCTTTCGAGGCGAATTGGTGTTGAAATGGTTTGTGATTTAATTTAATTTCGGTTATCGGGTTTAAATTTGGAATAGTGTTCAAGTTACTTTATTTTGAATTTCTTTATGTCTTAGGTGATGTTATGTTTTTTAATTCAATTTAATTTAACTTTAATTTAATTTAATTTAGTTTAGTTTTAATTTTGGTTTAATTTAACTTGATTTTAATTTAATTTAATTCAATTTAGTTTGATTTGATATGAATTAATTTAATTTAATTTAATTTAATTTCCTTTAATTTAATTTAATTTAATTTAATTTAATTTAATTTGATATGTTTTAATTTAATTTTATTTAATTAATTTAGTTTAATTTAATTTAATTTAATATGTTTTAATTTAATTTAATTTAATTTAATTTAATTTAAATTTAAATTTAATTTTACTTTTAATTTTAATTTAATTGAAATTTTAAAAGGGTTTAATTTAAATAATTTAACTTTAATTTAATTTAATAATTAAGTCTTTTAGCATTTTAAATCTTAAACTTGGATTATCATTTCAATTAGG
The DNA here is from genome assembly GCA_022702705.1 of Papilionanthe hookeriana x Papilionanthe teres. Classification (NCBI taxonomy): domain Eukaryota; kingdom Viridiplantae; phylum Streptophyta; class Magnoliopsida; order Asparagales; family Orchidaceae; genus Papilionanthe; species Papilionanthe hookeriana x Papilionanthe teres. The sequence goes on along the minus strand of CM040425.1, from coordinate 74,418,601 downwards.
AATTAAATATTATGGAGATGATTAATTTAGGGATTCTTAAATTAAAGAACAAATCTCTTCCTAATAATATCCCTATTTTAATAATTCAATTTTATTATTCTTCCAAATTTAATCGATTATTTAATTAAGGTTTATTTTAATTATTTTTAAATTGTTTAATAGGTTTCTACCCTTTAATTATTTAAATTTCAATCATCCAAATCAGATTAAGATCAAATATTTTACTCTTTAATTTTATTAAGCCTAAAGTTTTAATTGAAGATTAAAATTTTAATTACCATTTTGCCCATTCAAGCTTAATAATTTCATAACTCACTAAATTGAGCTTAAATGAACTTGAAATTTTTATGTGACTTCACTCATATGTCAATAAAGACATAAGAGGAGAAAATGTGATTTTTTTTGTATTTAATTTATTTGTGTAATTATTTTTGGTGGAAAATAGAGATTTCCAAGGAAAATTTAATAATATGACCAAGAGAAAGTTTCTGTCCTTAAGAAAATTATGGGACATTCCTAATGACCAGAGGACCACTTGGACCAGTTTTGGTGATTTTTTGAATTATATTATTTTTAAATTTTGGAGTATTAATTAATTTCAAAATAAAATAAAGGGTGAAAAATGAATTTTATATTTTTTAAAAATCCCTCTAATATCAAGGAAATCAGAGAATCAATTTTTACAATTTTCTGATTTTTCTTTGATTTATTAGAATTATTTTAGTGGAAATGCTAAAAAATACATTTTTTTTTAATTTTAAAGTTACCTTAGGGCTTTAAAATTTAATATCTCATCAAATAGACCTAAGAAAAATATGGGGTTTGTTCCTAAGTGATTAGAATCCAAAATTTGACATTTTGGTGAATTTTATTATTTTTGTGATTTTTATTATTTTTTAATTATTAAAAATATTAAAATAATACAAAAAATCAACTTTTTTAGAAAATTAAAATTTTAATTTTATTAAATTTCCCTGATATCAGAGAGGCTCCAAAACTAATTTGGTGAATTTTTGAAAAGTATTTTGAAAGTTATGAATTTTTAAAGTTTAAATTGGCTAAATGACTTAATCAACCCATTTAGTAGGGTTAACCAAGTCCAATTGACTTCAAATTTTTATGGTGGGTTCCTCTGATCCTAAAGATCAGTAGAGAATTAATTTCAAGTCAATTTGATGCATGATTAACTCTAATTAATTAAGGACCTATTTTGGGTGTTTAGGCCAATTAAGGTTATTCCAAGTGAATTAATTCAAAACCTATTTTTCCTAGGTTCCTCTGGTCATAAGAAATAACACCAAATTTTTCTAGAATTTATTTCACAACATGCTAATTATTGGAATTAAAATACTCAAAACAACAACATGAATTTGAAAAATCAATAACTTCTCATAGGGATGGCCTCTGACTTTGGAAAATTCAGGGAATGTTCCCAAATTCAGAGGCTTCAAAAGCCCTATGGTCTCATGCCATGGTGAATTTCTTACATGCATGGAGAATTAAAACAATGCAAACAGTAAATAAATTATTAAAAATAAAATACTTGATGAAATTAAATGATTTCTTTTCCACATTGTTCTCCTCTGATCACTAAGAAAGAGGGTATTTTTATTTTATTTTTTTGATTTTCCTACACAAAGTTATGCATTTTTGAAGTTTAGGGAATTAAATAAATCAAAAAATACCCTAATTTCCTACTTATCCGCGCGGCGCCACGCCATCCTCAGCAGCTCCGAACGCACAAGCGTCGTCCTCTGATTCGGCACCACCATCTAACTCAGCGCTCCGGGGGCCCGCTGTATCGTTCCGTCTCCTCATCCGGCGCGATCCTGGCCATCCGTCTACGCGTGTATGGAATGAACGACATCCGTTCATCGTCCCCAAGCGTCCTCACCCGAGAGCCGTCCACACTAAAACCCTAAGAACTCACTCATTTCTCAACGGATTTTCGTGTTCTTGTGCTCTATGGATTCGTCTTGAAGAGACAAATACATCTATACGGTGATCATGCATTGAAATTAAGGCATTTGAAATGGAGAATCTCCAGAAGGTCGGGATAAAGAGTTAGCTCATACCTTTGCTCAGAGAAGTGTGGCTTCAATCTGAGGGTTGTGTCACCTTCGATTGGGTCCAAGCAAGCTCCAGATGAAGTCTCCTGGTCTGGTGAATCGCCTAGGTATGATTTCGACCAAGCCCGATCACAAAGCTTGGAGTCTGGAACAGATGGGTGGCCTGGAGAGGGGGCTTTTGCTGGTGGACTCCTTCCCTTGGTCTGGTGAAGGTGTAGGACCAATCAATTTGAGGATTGATCCACTGTGGAGAAGTGTCCTGGTTTTGGGTGGAATTTTGGGCTGAGAAATTGGGCTCTGTTGGTGGGGATTAGGGCAAATTGTCATCTGGGGATCAACTTGCTCTAAGTATGGAGAGTGTTCGAGAACAATTTTGGCGGGGTTTCGGTAAGGTCCGGTTCGGCACCTCTCTTGGCCGAGAGGGGGTGGTGTTTAAATAGGAGAGGGTGGAGGGCCTCCCGAGAGGAGTTAGGGCTTGGGATCGAGCTGCTCTTGGCAAGAGAAGAACAGCTACAATGGCCATCGGGGATGGGGCGGCTCGGCGGGCGAAAATTCCAAGTTTAGGCTCACATGTGAGCTCTCGGCACGGTGGTTTCCGGCGGTCGTGGTGGTCGGCCGGCCGGGGTCGAGTCATCTGTTATCATCGGGAGGGTCGGGGGTTGGCGATGGTGCGAGCGATGGAGAGTGGCCATGTGTAGAAAGCTTGATTCAAAATGGAATGGGGAAGGGGCTCTTTTAGGCTCAATTTGTTCATCCTATGGGTTTGGGTTGGGTGCACCTTTCCAAGCTCCAATTTGGGCTGAAGGAGGTCGGAGTGAGTCGGCTAGATTAGCGAGGGAGAAGTCACTATCCAAGCATGTTTAAGTTTAAACATAGTTTAGGGGAAGCATGAAAAGGTTTAATCACCTTTAAGAGAATCCTTAAAGAGGCTCCTTCTCTTGCCATTTATGGGATGGTCACATGTCAAACTTCTCATGGCTTTACATGGGGCTTAAGGATGGCTTCATGGCTTGTCTTTGGCTTGGGTATGGCTTAGTCAATTTCATTGGAATGGATTTTAGGAATTTTGGCATTTTGATGGGAATTTGCATAAAGCCTAATTTGGAATGATTTAACCATAGGTTTCAAACTTTAGGGAACGATTTTATCAAGTGTATGATGAGAAGGAATTGTCTAGTGGGCTTTGATGGATTTTTGGGCTTTTGGGTTTGGTGGAAGTGGGCTTTTTAAAAGGCTTCAATAGGTGGGCCTTTATATTTCAAAATGGACTTTTGGATGAAGAATTTTGTGAAAAATCATGCCAAATAAATTTTGGGTTTAGTTTAGGGATGTTTCATGAATGGTTTGGAATCAATTTGGTGTGATTTGAAGTAGAATTGGTTTGAATTTGGGTTTTTTTTGTAAAGGGGCCAAAGTGGGCCAAATTGGGCTAACTTGGGCCAATGTTGGGCTAGGGTTGAAATTTATGTAAAATTATTGTTGAAAAGTGTTTATGGGAGTGTTTGAAAGAGGTTTTGGCTTTGGTTGGGTTTTGATTTTGGGTTTAGGGCTTATTTGGGTTAGGTTTGGGTTTAGGTCAAAATTGGGCCTTTTAGCTTTGGGTTGAATTTGAGTGGGGTTTGGATCTAAATTTTGGGCAAATCATGTTATTGTTTTGTTTGTGGGGATGCTAAAGAAGGTTTAGAAAAGGTTTGGGGTTAATTGGAGTTGAATTGGGTTAGTTTGGGTTAGGTTTGGGTCATGGGTCCAAGTTGGGCTTTAAGGCCAAAAGTGAAATTGGATTCAAATGTCAATCAAATTGGACTTGGATCTGGTCTAGATTGGTGTTGGGAATGTTGAATTGAAGTTTAGAATTGAGTTGGACCAGAATTTGGGTCAATTGGATAGATTTGGCTTGGCATTGAGTTCACATTGGGTTAAAATGAGTCAAATTGGGGGTTTTGACAAAAGTGGGGTAAATTGACAAAATGGGCCCATGGTGTAGTTGAACAAAATGAAATTGGGAATATTTGGGATTTTTTGAAATTTTCTGGAAATTTTCTGAATTTTTGGATTTTTGGGTCAAGAGGGGTATTTTGGGTATTTGGAGGGTATTGGGAGGTATTTTTGGAATTTTTGGTATTTTTGGGTATGGATGATCAATTTGAGTAATGTGGAAATGTTCAAGGTTAATTTTGGGGAATTTTGGGTGATTTGGCATTTTTGAAAAATTCGGGTGATTTCAAGGGCTTTGGGTAGGCTAGGCGGGTGTAGGGTCCCGGGGGTCAAAAATTGAAAATTTGGAAAATTGAAAATTTGGAAAATTGAAGATTGGGTGAATGTAAGTGGAATGAAATCATTTTGGTTGAGCCATGAAGCCATATCAAGCTCACATGAGCCATGAAGGGACTCATTTGGGGCATCCACTATTTTTTTCCTAACCCTCTTAGCCAAGGGCTTAGGGGTTAAAGACCATCCATGTGAATCACCTACATGAGTCAGGAGGTCAAGTTGGGTATGGGTGTGGTTTTAGGAGGTGTGTGAAAGTGTAGTGTATAAGTGTAGTGTGTGTGTAAGTCGGCCCTTCACTGAGACCAGGCCACCTGGGGTAGTCCTAAGGCCAAAGAGTCCTATAGGGAACTCATCCTTTAAACCTTCACATTTGATTTCAACCTTCTAGGTGATTAGGGGTCTACAATCAAGCTTGTGGGGTTTGCAGGGAGTCAAGAGGTGTTTGGACTTCTAAAGGGTGAGTTCCACTTCTAGTCCTCTAAGATAGTCAAAGGAAATGCCTAAGGCTAGATCCTAAGTACTAAAGAGAGAAGCAAAAGACAATACCTCATCAAAAATGAGGTCAACAATTGTATGTGCCAAATAGGAGCAATCTTATTCTTTACCCTTCGGTCCAGGCATAAAGAACATTGACTAATCCTATGCTTGGTTACTGAATCTGCGGTTAGACTGAGAGGATACCGGCTCTCACTTCGGAGCTCCCACATTCCCCTCGCTTGAGGGCTAATAATCTACGCTTCAGCACCCAAACGATAGGACTGAATTGAGGATTTTAGTCTGTCACTGTAAAATCTCCAATTCTATGCCCGATTAATATATTTCCCTATTTATTTGCATTCAATCCCCATGAACTTCACCATCCATGGAATTTGAATGTGGTTTCACTTTGTTGAGAATTACACCGCCCTTTCGGGTCGATGCAATTACTAAGAATTTTAACACTACAATGGGCCCTTATTGCAATGTAAATAAAGTGCAAGTAAAAACCATCACATTTATAATTAAATTTACTTCTACCATGCATCATAAAATCCTAAACATGATTTATATTAATAACAAAAGAAAAGTAAAAGGAAAATAATGACATAATCTTCTCATGCCGTTATTTCCAAAGAAGAAGAAAAAGTAAGAGAGATACGTCACAAAGCACAAAGAAAACACAACGAAAACTTCATTTAATCAAAGCGAGTCCACTAAATAAATGTTTACAAAATTATAAGATAGTGAATAATAATACTTAGCTTTTTCCCTTTGAAAGAAAGACGAAGATCTCTCCCATAAAGTCTCCCGACAATCCATGCAATGCTAGCGAAATCCCTTACAAATTCTCTCAAATTTTCCTCTTCAATTTCTCCAAAAGGGTAGAAATCTACATTTCTACTCTTAATCTAAGAATCATAAACATTCTTCAAAGTTTTCTCCACTTTTCTCCTATTGTTTCTCCCTTTTCTAACATATATTAACCATTTTTAAAGAGTGTGGATGAATTTCCAAGAGTCTCCTTAAGCACCCCTTCGAAAAAGAGTCCAAATATGTCGAATATTGGCCCAAAACCTCCAAAAGTCGGTTCATGGTCGTCCGGGCCGCTGTCGGCGGGTTCGACCTCGCTGTCGGCGAGCTATTCGGCCATTTTTCGGTGGTCTCGAGAAAATCTCGCCGTCGGCGAGATTGATCTCGCTGTCGACGAGCAGGCTACTGCGCGGCTCCACCATTTTGTTCTGTTTGGCTCCGTTTCGCCCCATTTTAGTTGCGTTGCGTTTGTAACAAATAGCCCTACAAAATAAGCATAAAAAATCTTTCTTTAAAGTGTAATCTCATTCAAAATTATGTAAGAAGTATAAAAGAGATTAAGCATCGAAAGACTTATCAAAAGGTGACAGGGAGAAATTTCATTTATTGTTTTTTTTGCTTCTTTTTGCTCCAATCACCATTTCTTGTACCTAAAACCAATAAACATACAAAATACCTTACTTTAAAGTGTAATATCATCAAAAATAAGTAAAATGATATAGCAAAAAACGTATATATTTTAGGCGTGTCAGTTGGCCACAAAGGTCGTAGTAGGAAGCTGCATGAGTTGTGAGTCATGTGGGCTGTAGTTGATCACATGGGTCGTAGTGGTGAGCTCTGAAGATGTTCATGAGCCCGAGGGCCAGAGTCGGGAGTTGTACAAGTTGTGAACCACATTGGTCGTAGTTGGTTATGTAGGCTATAGTTGTGAGGTGTGACGTTAGTATGCCATGATGGCTGTATTCGAGAGTTGCACAAGCTGTGAACCACGTAAGTCGTAGTTCGTCATATATGTCGTAGTGGTGAGTTGTAATGACATCTGAAAGCTGCGGTGGTAGGAGTCAGGACTTGCACGGTCTGTGAACCACGTAGGTCGCAGTTGGTCACACAGGTCGTAGTGGTGAGCTTTGATGACACCCGTAGACTATAGAGGCCAGAGTCATGAGTTGTATGTGCTATAAACAACGTAGACTATAGTTTTGAGTTGTGATGAAGTTCATAAATGTGACGTCCGGAGTCGAGAGCAGCACGAATTATGAACCACACGGACCAAAGTTTGTCACGTAGGTTATAGAGGTGAGTTGTGATGACCTTCATAGATCACGATGGCCAGAGTCGAGAGCTATACGAGTTGTGAACCACAAATGTTCTAGAGGTGAACTGTAACAATGTTTATAGGCCGCGACAGCTGTAGTGGGGAGCTGCACAAGCTGTAAACCACATTAATCACAGTTAGTCACATAGGTCGTAGCGGTGAACTGCAACGACATCTGTAGGCTACAAGGCTAGAGTCAAAAGATGAATTAAGGGAGCTTTAAAAGTCTCAAGATAGTCACAATCTTCAAAGTGTATTGTTTCATCATCTTTGGGAGGCGTCGTTGCATTGTAAATGAACAATTTTGTTACTTTGCAATATACATGGAGGTTCCACATTGTATGTAACTTCACAAGGGACTTTCGATGCAAGGAGTATGTGGTGGCTAATGATAGTCATTGGTGACCTCCGGCATCGTTTGGAGTTAGCCGGAGGATGGAGACCCAATTTGGCCAAAGGCGGGCATCGTAAGTGCTGCTAAAAGGTGGCAACGACCGGAGTTTGTCGGCGGCGGTGATAGTTCCCTAACGGGAGGTGTTGGCCGGAGGTTGCAGGAGCGAGAGGCAAACAATGTCAACAGCGGTCGGCGGTTGCAAGTGCATAAGGCAACAACGAGCGACGGCGACCGGAAGAGCTGACAGTGCTCTTAGGCGACTGGGGCTGAAGGCGGCAACAACTAGATCTTGCAGTACAAGATGTTAGATTGTAGGCCCTTCTTATTCAGGCTCCAGTTTTCCTCCTGCCAGGGTCTAGAATCTCTTCCCACTAGAGGGGTGGGACTTTTTTTTTATAGAATTCTTGTTGTAAATAGAAAATGAATCCAAACTACTCTTCATCAAACGACCCAGAGAGATCCCTTTGAACAAACGATATTCGATGAACATTTTAGTGTCTTAATGATGTTAGAATTGAGTGATCTTAAGCTTGTCGGATTTGACTTGTTGAGATGCATAATTTAACTTTAAACATGTCATATTCAAAATCTGTTTGACCTTCAAATTATGCTGGAAAGTTTCTAAAAGTTGTTTAATAGTTTGATATGTGCTTGCTTTTACTCGGATTAGACCGATTTTGGTATCGTTAGTTCCTTCTAGTCGAGTGTTAGTTTGACTATAAGTTTATTGAAATCAAAGTTCTGGATGTCTTTTAATCAAATTTTGAACTGTTTTTACTCAAAAAATTTCTTTGGGATCAGTATCATATCTCGAGATTCGTGATAGATGTTAGAAATTTATTAACGGCTTATAATATGTCAAATATGCAAATACATAAAAAAACTATGTGATTTAAATAACTAGCATTTGTTTTATTATTTATTGTTTGAGCATCAGTACTATTGAATTAATGTATTTACGAGTGATTAGTCAAATCATTGTGAATTTTATAAAAATTAGAAATATCTATTGGGGCTTTATCATGAATTTTGATATTTGAATTTAAAAATATAAATGAAAGAGAGTGCTAGCAGGTAGCAATGCTTCCGTTGCTATTTATGTAATTGCCCCGATAAACAAATAAATAACCGTTCAAAAAACTAAGAGCTTCTCTTCCAAGTTGAAGCACCGTTTTCTACCGTTCAAAAGAGCAATTGCTTGAATACATGCCTGCCTCGCGGCGCTATTCTTGCTGAGAAAATGGCAGGCTTTTAGGCTTTTAGCAGCGGAAGCAGAGCTGCAGAGCTGCTGTTTACAGAATTGCGAGCAAAGTGCGTTTGCCGCCACTCGTCAAACACGAAATCTTCAATACTTTTGTCGTACGCTGTGGCAAATCACTTTCCGGGATGATGAAACATAGCTTAGCTTTTACTCTCATCGGTTGTTGCCTGAGCTTCAACAAAAGTAAATACTCCCCTCCTTCAAGAAAGAAATATTATCCTAAATGCATTTTTTAAAATTTTAATTTTTAACGACTCTTTATTTTGGGGATAATAAAATAATTTTATTTTGTAAAACAGCAAATATAAGAGTTGGAACCAAAATTTAGAATATGTTTGGGGTTGAAAGAAGATGTAAATCATTGATGAAGAAAATAACTTCTCCGAAAGTTATAATAGAATATATATATATATATATATATATATATATATATATATATATATATATATATATATATATATATATATATATATATATATATATATATTTTGTTAAAAGGAGACTTGGGCTCCCTACGCGTTTCACAAAAAAGAAAGTTAAAAAACCGGGAAAGAGGTCCTATCTAAACACCACTCTTACAACGCACGCAAAAAAATTGGAATCTAAGGTCCTCTTTCAAAAAAAAAAAAAAAACAAAAAAACAACACACACACATGACTCAACCACACGAAACACGACCAAACACTACGAACAATCAGACAATAATAAACCAAATAAATCATAAGGAATAATAGCAGAAATATGAGGAGAACTCAGCTTTAATCCAAACTTAGCAATCTAATGTGCTACTTTATTATCTTATCTTCTAACATGCATCCAGACTAGGGCTGTCAAAAAAACTTGTTGTTCGCGAACAGTTCGTGTTCGGTTCGCCAAAAAGTTCATGTTCAATTCGTTCGATAAGCAAACGAGACGAACACGAACAAATTTTTTCGTTCGATTTGTTAAACGAACCAAACACGGACAGTGATGTATTCGTTCGTGTTCGGTTCGTTATTGTTCGAAATATAAAATAATTTAAAATAATTATATATAAAAAATTTATGATATTTTAAAAATAATTATATATTATAAAATTTTATCATATTTTAAATAATTAAACTTCTATAAATTATAATATATAATAAATTATTAATAACAATAATAATATTATAATATTAATTCTATTAATATAAATATTATAATAATGTTATAATTAATATACTATACTATATATTAAAATAAAACTCTAATCAAAACCTTTTATTTGGTTTGCTTCATTTTGAGGAAGTATGGGTTACCTGATGTGTACGAAATACCTGATCAATTTGCTTCATTTTGATGAAGTATCCTATCAAAGTTAGGGCTGTCAAAAAAACTTGTTGTTCGCGAACAGTTCGTGTTCAGTTCGTCAGGAAGGTCGTGTTCGTTCGATAAGCAAACGAACCAAACACGAACAGTGATGTGTTTGAACATTTTAAACACGAACACTAGCTCTGTTCGTTCATGTTTGATTCGTTTACACCCCTAATCCAGACAACCATTAAGTGCTTAGTCATCTAAAAAATCATCTTCATAATCAAATTTAAACTCCAATGATGATCAACATGCATAATACAATACTTCCACAAAATTAAAGAACCAGTTTCAACAATAAAAAACTTCCAACCACAATTCAAAGCAACCTGCAAACCAAAAACAACGACCTCGACTTCGGTAGTAGAGGAGAATCGGGGATAGAGTTAGAAGCAAACCGACAAATAGGAAGCCTTAAAACATCCCTAAAAATACCACCAATACTAGCACTGTTTTGATGTCAGCAACCATCACAATTAAGTTTAATAAAAGGAAGAGTAGACTTTGTCCAATGAACAGTAACATGAAATCTGGAAAAAATAGGAACAGGAAGGTTCAAAGAGCTTAAAATAACAGACAAATTATGGGAAACCTTCTTGGATTGAAGTAACCTAGTTAAACTTTCACCAGGAAGCAAAAAATGAGACTTATAGTATGACTCACATTAGGAGCCCTGTTTTGAAACTTAACATCATTTCTTGCTAGCCAAATGAACCAAATAACCACAGCAGGAACCACAAGGAAAAAGTCATTACCCAGATTCCTCCAACTATTAAAAACATCAGAAATAGTAGTAAAAACAAAAGAATGATAAGAGACATGAAGCTTAATTATAACCTGATCCCAAAGAGCAGTTGCAAAACTGCAGTTAGAGAAAATATGATCCATATTTTCTTCCTGAAGCTGGCAGAGATAGCAACGTGAAGATATACGTAAACCTTTGAGTTTCTTTAAATCATTTGTAGGAAAGATTTGATGAAAGACTCTCCAAATAAAAAAGGAGATAGAAGGCTTAAGCCAACTATTCCAATTCCAACTAAGATCTAATGCTTGAAAGTTTTGAAAAGAAACAGCAAAAGTCTTAGAAAGATACTCCCCAAATCTGCCTTTAAGCTTAGGCAAATCCTTCTTATCAATGAAAATAGGAATCAAAGAAATAAACTTAGCATCCAGAGTATGCAAAGAAGAAAGAAGCTTAGACATACACCATTTATTATCCAGCCAGAAATCTTTAACTTTAATGTCAATATCATTAGGGCCCCCATACCAATGAGCTAAGGACCCATGACCACTCCAATCATCAAACCAGAAAGAACAGTCATATATATTAAAAAAAAAAACTCAAACAACAGTTTTTTTACAGACACCACACACATCATGTTGAAAAAAATAACTCCCAACACAAGCGTTTCTAAATAGAAGCAAGAAACTTATTCTCCAAACATAATTGTGGTGGTTAAACATAATGCGTAGAAAACTGTCCCGAACAAAACTTTAAAGATCGAAGGGAGAATTAACAAAACTATATTAAAATTAAAATTTATTTTTTAAAATTACTATATAAATAAAATGAAACACAACAAATTATTGGGAATATATATATATATATATATATATATATATATATATATATATATATATATATATATATATATATATATATATATATATATATATATATATATATATATATATAAGTTTATTGTATGCTGAGAAATTTGCCAGTACAGTGATAATAAAATGTGTTAGTGTTATATGAGTACATCACACAAACATATAAAAGAAAATAGAAGGTGAAAGCATCAGAAATTTTTGTGTGAAAACTCAAAAATGAAAAAAAAAAAAAAAACATAGGATGAAATCTAGTTACAAAAATCCACTATATAATTTCAATTACAAAGTGATACAATTCTCTCTAAGTGGAGAATGTGGGATTACAGAGTGAGATCACCAGTAACCATTCAAGTGATAATTGGTAGAGATAAGCTACTAGAGATGACTAATAATGATCTTGGGTAAGCAATGAGAATCAATGGTGGTCACTGACGAGAACTATTTGTTAGCAGTGATCTCGGGTGACTGATGATAATCACTGGAATTTCAATTGTTAAACTTTAGTAGAAAGCTCGCTCTCTTCTCCACCTATAAATAAAGAAATAGGAGACTATTTATAATATTATAGAGTGATATATTAATCTAATTTTAACTTTTTAAATCACTCCATCGGATGGTCTATATTGATTTCTTTGATTATAGTTCATTATTTTTGCACTTAAGTGGTTTAATGACCTCATAACTAAATGATCTTATGCTTGTTAGATTTCTTTCGTTAAGATGTTCAATTTGACTATACATATGTCAAATTTATATCTTGTTTGATCCTACAATTAATGTTCTAAAATTTTCAATTGTGATTCAAATGTTTGATTTGGGCTCGACTGAATTTGAATTGAATCAGTTTTAACGTAATCGGGCTCATCTTATGGGGACGCTTAGTTTGTCGGTACATTACTACATTTGTCAAAACCGGGACTTGGATTATCTTGAATTTGAATTTAAAATATGACTTACTCAAAATGTATCGAGATTCATGCATGTTGATAACACAAATCTTGATGACTTGTCAAACTTAAATTTTTAAAATAAAATAATTTAAACAATTTGCTATGAAACAAAGAAACGTATATGGATGATAAATATCAATTATATATATATATATATATATATATATATATATATATATATATATATATATATATATATATCAAGGGAGAGGCAGGCGGGGGACCATTTCTATCATGGACTAAACAACTATATCTATTTCATAAAAAGGGTTATTTTTTATATTTTATAATGTTTTTAATATATATATATATTTATTTATTATTTAGAACATACACGAAAATGATTGCTTTGGTTTTGGATCTATTCTAATTAAAGCATAAATGAAAATAATTTTTATACATCACACCACTCTGGTCCATCATATAAATTTTTTAAATATCCAAAATAAATAAATAAATAAAAAGATAGCACAGAAATTTATATAATATGCGTATTTGTATGTGGACTATTTGAGAACGCAAGATTGAATCAAGAAGTAAGCTAAGGAGTGGACTTGAGCCTGCTTGCAAGTAGTGGTGTGCGCCTGAAGCCTCTCTATATTGGTTGTGAGCCACAACTTCTCTACAATGGCTTGGATTTTAACACGCACTATATATAAAAAAAACAAAATCTTTATGTATATTAATTTAGGTTGCTGAGATTTAGATAGTATATACTTGGCCGTCTCATTTATTATATGAGTCAAAATAGTTAACTCAAAATCAACTTAGAATTGACACATCAAACTCCTGTATTTTGAGAATTGTGCAAATGTTTGAGTCAATTTTCACCGATTACAACAAATATGATCTATTTTATCCAGTTAACTTGACCTAAATCTATATAATATGCTGATGCATAGTCATGACTAACATATTATATGGATCTATTACTAAAAGATGACTTTTTTTTCACATAGAGAGATATACATATTGATTTTTAGTTGCATTCATTCAAAAGATAGAACCTTCTGTTTTCTTATGGACATAACTTTTTCAAGCAACCAAAATGAACCTTCTGTTTGATTAATTAACTAGCCTTTTAGGAGCAAAGCTAATTATTGAAATTCTAGTTTATCCTAATTTATCAGCAACTTTAATAGCCAAAATGAATAATAAAATCACAATTAATTATTCGTTCTATATTGGAAAAATCATAAAATTTATCTTTCATGTTGAATGATGAAAATTTATTGATGGCGTGTCAGACAGTATTCTAACCTCCAAAAAAATTGCACTAACGAGCTCAAATCATAAGACCATTAAATAAAAATATAATAATAATAATAATAATAATAATAATAATAATAATAATAATAATAATTATTATTATTATTATTATAATACCTCGATCGATGAGAGTCCATGCTTTTACACTAATATAAGTCGTGAAAGCTATTAAAAGAACATCTTCAGTTTAACTCAAATTTCCGAGCCATTTAGAAGTACTCTCAGTTCGGACTGAAACCATTTCTGACATGAAATCGCAAAAACTATAATCATTCTCTTCACAATTCAATCCAAAAACACATTAAAATATTAATTCCAGTGTTAAACCAACGGAATTATGAGCTGCATTTCATAATTCACCCATATTACAGGTACATTTTCACTTATAATTACAAACCAAAAGAAGAAGAAGATGTAATATGACATTTTTTTACAAGCATAATAACCGTTGCAAAAGCCATAGACATGCCACAGGCCATCATTTTTGTCATCTTTCATAGAAGAAATACTTGATAAACTAAGCTTCAGGAAAAGCTACAGATTTACACGTGAACTGTTGCTTTCAACAGTAGTGAGATGAGCTAAAAGTGGGGACTTGGCCATGGACGATCAATTTTAGCCTGTTAAATAATCTGTTACAAGCTTGAGATGGATGCATTTTGCGCAAGTTGAAGGGCCTCAGCATGGAGATGCCAGTACAATTATCAATTATAGTTGTCTGTTCCTCTCTCTGAAGCAATCAGATGACGTCCTTCAAGTTTCAGATAACAATTTGTTCTTGATAACAATGGGCTTACTGCAAATTTAAATATATTAGTTCCAGATAACTATACTACCAATCATATATATATCTACATCTACATCTATATCTATATCTCTATCTATATATATATATATACATACATACATACATACATACAAATTTAAGAACGCCAAATATAAAATAATTAAATCTTATACAACTTTTAATTTTTAATTCTAAAATTGATAGTGTAGTTACGCTTCGTGGGGATTTCGGTGGCCAAGCATTTGCAAACAATGCCCATATCCGATAATTAAGTTTGCTTGGCTTGAGCTCATATAGGGTATAAACTAACTGATCAACATGAGTGAGCTAAAATCATGTTGGTGTTGGGTTCGATTTGAAATTATTCGTGTATGAAATTCACTCTTGTAAGAATTTGTTCATAAAATTTATGTTTGTGTTTGGTCTGATTTATTTAAATTTGGCTCAAAAATTTCAAATTATTTGAAATGAGCTCGATATTAGCTAAAAAATTTTGTTCTGTTAGAATAAGCCTGAAATAGTTCGAATTGAGCTTGCCTGGCTTGAATTAACTTGAAAATGCTTAAATAATACAGAAAATTTTAGTATAAAATATGAAATTTTTTATTTATTTATTTATTTAATAATTTCAAGCCCAAACAAGAGCCAAACACAACCAATGATTGTCGGTGTTTGAATTGCTTATAAACTGACCATAAAAAAAATTATTGGTGTCTGGCTCACTTGTTTAACGAACTAATCGAATACGAGCTACTTAGCGAGCTAAACATAAGTTTCTCTATGAGCTTTATTGACAGCCCTACTCATACACATATAATGAAAAAAGAGTGATCAGGACTATCTATAGTCCATCTGTCACTTGAGGGATCATATTTGGCAAACGTTCTTGAAGAAAAATATATGCATGTCAAATTCTTTATTAAAGCTTCCTTATGCTCTTGGTGTGAAGGAGGGATAAGAAATTCTCATTCCAAAAGTATCAGCAATCCATAATTATTGCTTAAACTCCAAACTTATCACTTCGGAACTGTCATTAGGGTTGTTTAAAATTAATTAAATGAAATGGGTATCCAGAGGGGCAAGAAGTATGAAGTTCTCTTAGACCGAAGACTCTGCAAATATTAAAGGCCTTCGATCCATTTATTGGACGTTGGGGTGTGGAGCCTGGATTAGCACCTACAGCCGCATGCAACGGTCCCTAGCGAAAATGCTTCAACATGGCATAGCCACACCTGAAACTGGTATAGCTACGCTGGGCGGCATGACTATGCCACAATTGGGCAAAGCAACGTTGATTGTTTCTCTCGTAATTGCACAACATACTGAGCGCATGAGATAATTACGTTGCTTCTCTGAGTGAATACACCTTCGG
Organism: Papilionanthe hookeriana x Papilionanthe teres; assembly: GCA_022702705.1. Classification (NCBI taxonomy): domain Eukaryota; kingdom Viridiplantae; phylum Streptophyta; class Magnoliopsida; order Asparagales; family Orchidaceae; genus Papilionanthe; species Papilionanthe hookeriana x Papilionanthe teres. The sequence goes on along the minus strand of CM040425.1, from coordinate 74,402,674 downwards.
GAGTGTTCTTAAATCTTTGATTTGAGCGACAGAGATATCTCTTGCGTGCGGTGTTCCTCGATAAAAAGTTCGTGAATCAGAGAAGGGTCGAAGAGGAGAGGATTTCAACTAGCGCTTTCTCTTGTGAGATCCAGGGAAATGGTTGGAATGAAATTTTATAACTTTCTGTTTGTAGAGAGTTGATTTAAGAGTGTATCTTTATATTTCTTTTCTTCTATTCATAATCCATATTTTTAGCCGCATGGCTTTATGATTTTTCAAGTCGAACTTTGATCTTTTTTTCTGTAATTATTTTACTGTGCTTCTATTCTATTTTAATTTTTAAATTTTTCGAATCATCGTGATCTTATCTCATAGTGCGATTTTAATATCTAATTAATTGAAGTCCACTATGTCTTAAATTCTCATCCCAACATTAAGGAATCACCGACTCATCTAAAATGAATAAGATTAATTATAATAACTTCACAAATGAAAAAAATAAAATAACATTTTATATGATTTTTCATAGAAAAATATAATCAAATAGTGAAATTTTGATTTTCAGATTGACCTGAGTCGGATCAATTTATTATTTTGAATTACTCGTATTCTACATGGAAATCACCGCCGTTGATCACCTCTTGGATAAATATTTTAAACTCATCGTTTGCACGAACTTTGAAAGCGATTATTATTTTTTTTTTCGAGGTGATGTTTGATTAAAATTTATTTTAGTTGCTCATTTATTGCCTATCCTTGACTCATTGGAAGGCCGTCTTGAGAATAAAATAAAATAAAATAAAAATAAGGGCCACTACATATATTGATTTTTATATATAACACTTGAGTTTTGTTTATTATATATATATATATATAAGTCTGTGCTCCGTGACTTGTTAGTAGAGCAGTCTCTTTGAAGGTTATAAGTCAGCTCAGGTCATGGGTTCAAATCATCTGGTAGAGCAATGTCACCTTAAGCTAGGTGGTACTCGAAATTTTTTTTACACTGGGTCACCCCCAGACCTAGCGGGGGTTGAGCCAATAGATATATATATATATATATATATATATATATATATATATATATATATATATATATATATATATATATATATATATATGTGTGTGTGTGTGTGTGTGCGCACGCGCTATACATTTTTTATCCAGGTTGGTGGCGGAGTCGACTATAAGCTCCCCTACGGCGAGGTATGAATCCGCCTTGTGATGCGTGGGGGATCAAATTACATGCACATAGTGTCGGGTCGCATTATATGTTATACTCATTATAAACCGTAGCGCGTGACAAACCGATATTTGAGCCTCTGCATATATATATATATATATATATATATATATATATATATATATATATATATATATATATATATATATATATATATATATATATATATAAATGTTATATATATATGAATACATAAGAATCGAATGGTATGTATGTACGTAAATCTTCCTATGTTTTTAGGTAGTGCTCAATTTTTAAATTTTTTTGGAAAATTTACATGCATAATGCTCACGGGTGGAGCGAGGCTATCTCCAATGTTAAAATTTAATATTTTTTGCTCATCTGATTTAACTAATTTTGTAATTTTGCATCCGCCCCCACCCTCAATATATTTTTTGTCCAATATATTTGTTTTAAAAAACAAATTGACATTTGGTGACTTTGTATTTATACATCTAATATCTGAGCTTCAATTTAATAAGTTCATCTTATCTATCCATCACAAAGTGTATTTCATTTTTTAAAAATTAAAATAATGATTTTGTTTTTTGGCATATGCAAAACTTTTTTATGGATGATGTAAATGTAAAAAGTAATTTTTTTGGGACTTCGTGATATGTAAGAAATTTATTTAAAGAGACGGAATCGATATATAAATATCAAATTTGACATTTCTAAGATATAAATCGGTTACCAATTTTTTTTATTTTTATATTATATTTTGGTCTTTATTTTTTATTTAATAATTAATATTATTATTTATTAAAAATTATTAGAATTATTTAATTTTTGTATTTCTATTATTATAATAATAATTATTATTTTAAGTTAAAACAGTTAACAATGCTAACAAATAGTTAACAAAATATTAAAAAAACCTAAATACAAATAAAATATTCAAAACAGTAAATAAAATTTGAAAACAATAAATAAATAATATAAAAAGAACCATGATGAGCCACCAACAAGTTTTCATCATCTGAATTAATCTCGAGATATAATGTTGATCTGTTGTATAGAAGTGATGTTGAGCTTCATGTCACGCTCCCAAAAGAGCTTTTAAGAGAGTTGTGCAGCTCAAGACTTATATACTGCTTATCGGCTCTAGACCTAGCCAATGTGGGACTAAATGTCTCTGACATTCTCCTCCACCCAATCACGTGACACTCGTCAAGAATTGGCTCCACCGAGGGACCTACACAGTGGATAGTCCCCACACCCGACAGGCAATACCCTGCTCTAATACCACTTGTCACGCTCCCAAAAGAGCTCTTTAGAGAGGTGGGCAGCCCAGAACTTATATACTGTTTTTCGGCATACATCTAGCCGATGTGGGACTAAATGTCCCTAACATTTAGCTCATAGTCAAGGTCACATTTCAAGTGGGTGGCAGAACTCTATATATAAAGTCAATGTTGCTAATAAGAAATGAATCCGTATAACTCTAATTGGGCAGCACAAAAAGATTCTCTTAATCGGACGACGCTCGGTGGACATTTTACAATCTTATTGATGTCGTAATTGAGTGATAATTAACTCTTTGGATTTGTCTTGTCGAGAAGACCAATTCGACTATAAGCTTGTTAGTTCGGAATTCATCTAACCTTGCAACTATATATTAAAAGTTCCCAAAAATTATTTGACGGCTTGATCTAGGCTTGATTTGAGTCGAATATGACCAACTTTGGTACCGCTAGATCTGTCTCGTTGAGTTGGTCACTTTGACTATAAATTTGTTGAAGTGAGAGTTCTAGATGAATTTTAATCAAGTTTGAACCCTTTTTTTTTTTCAAAAATTATCTCAAGATTCGGGTCATACCTTAAGATTACTATTGGATTATGAAAAATTGTTGATGGCATATCAAAAATTTTTTTTAGTGTTTTTTACTAATTTCATGTTTTTATTTACTGCTTAGGATATTTTATTTGTATTTAACTTTATTAATATTTTGTCAAATATTTGTTAGCATTTTTAACTGTTTTCATATATATGTTATGATACAATTATGGTACTAATATTATATAAGTAAATATTAAAAGTAAAATACATAAATACACAAAAAAATTATGTAAAATATATGTTATGGTTAGTCAAAGATTTCAAATGTTTTACAATTTTGAACACCAAAGAAAAAGATGGAATAAATAAAAAGTATTTGAAATTGATGTCAGCGTACACAAGCCAATATTATTTCAAGCTTTATTTTAATTTTATTTTTAAAATATGATAAAATATTAATTTTAATCACATTTAAAATCATTATTAAACATATAATCAATTTAATATTACACACACATATGTATATATTATAAAGAATGATCAGAGGTTATTTTATGAGCCTCCAACCAATCTCATGTGCTTGACTATTTAAAGACTGCCCTCACTACCGGTAAACTAGCCAGAGGGGGATTCAAACCCTTGAGGGGACTTACGACCCTCGAAGAGGTTGCTCTACCAACAAGCCACTAGTCAGAGGGGGATTCAAACCCGTGAGGGGACTTAGACCTTCGAAGAGATTGCTCTATAAACAAGTCACGGAACGTGCACATCAATTTAGTATTATATATATATGGATTAAATAGTTGCTAATAGTTGGTAATATTATGATTTAATGTTATGCATCTAAATATGGAAGGTTGGCTTTTAGACGTGTAAATAGGTAAGAATTGTGAGGTATGTGTGTAAAACACCTTTCTAATTTTTTATTTTGAAAGTTTTACTTGCATACCTCAATTCTTCTTATAAATTTACGTATCTAACGCTCAAACGTCGATTTTTACATGCATGAGACCTTATCTATGCACGAAAAAATATATATTTCACTTTGAGCAACTTAAATTAGTGATATATTATATGGTATATTAAAGATTTGAGTAATATAAATGTAAAGAAATATAATTTAGGGGTTAGATGTTTAAATACTTTTAATTTGTATCTATTTTTTTGGAATAAACAGCACATAATAATAATAATAATAATAATAATAATATTATTATTATTATTATTATTATTATTATTAGTACTACAAAACCAATAAATTCTCATTTTTCAACATGAATCTCGAGTTATAGCGCGCATCTCAAAGCAATCTTTTGTGCAAGAAATATTCAAGACTTTAAAGTCATCCAGAGCCCCGATTTCAACAAACTTATAGTCAAACTAACCGGTTCGATGCAAAGAACCCTATGATAATGAAATTGGTCCAATTCGAGCCGAATCATATTCAGATCAAGCCATTAAACCACTTTTAGAAGCTTTTTGAGCATATTTGAAAGGTCAAACAGATAGAGAATCTGATGATCTTTTGGTCAAATCGAGCATCCCGACAAAACAAACCCAACAAACACAGTATCACTCAATTGTGACATTGTGAAGGCACTTAAATATCCACAAAAAACTATTTAATCAAGGGAATCTATTTGGGTCGTCCGATTAGAGTGGTTCATATTCATTCATTAATTGCAACTTAGAGTCTCATCCCTCTCATCAGGGGTGAGGAGAGCTTGAAGCTCAGAGAAGAAGCTGAAGTCCAATATCACATCATCGTCGATCACCACCAACCACCACCTACTAGTTGTCTTTGATCACTATCGGTCACAGTCCTATTCTTAAAATAAGTTCACCTCCACATTGACATTGTAACTCAAGAGACTGTATAACATTTTCATATCTGTGGGATTTGAGACAATGGACAATACTTATAATTTTGGGACAAAGAACTATACTTGTAATTTACAGTTTATAGTGCATCTCTTCAGCTAGGTGTAACCCCTAAAATTTTCCTCTTTCAGGGGTTTTCCACTAAAAAACTTGTGGTGTCCCTACTGTTTGTTTTTTCATCTCAGAGACGATAATGCATTATTCTGTCATTGCAAATCTTCTAGCACGCATCAATTATTATTTTTATTATTATTATTATTATTATTATTATATAATTTCTTATTCATATAGATTTTATTTTAAATATAATATATTATTTATTAGTATTAATTTTTTTTCTTATTTCAGTTGTACCATTTTAATCTTAAAATAGTATTGGAATAAAATTCTTAAATATTTATTTTTTATTTTCGATTTATTTAATATATATATATATATATATATATATATATATATATATATAATTTTTATTATTATTATTATTTTTTTTTTGAATAATACGCAGGATTTGCTGTGGACTTTTGGTTTGGGTATTTTAAGATATTTTTTCTAAACAATAAGTCAAAAAAATTTACACCAAAAAAAAAAAAAAAAAAGCAATTCAAAGTAAAAAATAAAGTCCGCCCAAAAAAATATTATTTCTGTTATTATTAATATTATTATTTATTTTCATAGTTTTGATAAGTTTTTTGCGGAAAAAAAATATACAAAGCAAAAATAGTTAAAAAGTAAAAAATAACTTTACAATTGTATACACTATAACTAAAGTCACGAATCTCAAAGAGAACGAATGACCAAAAACATAAAGCTTCCCCCAAGGGTATACAATCCACCGACAAGTCACCGCCGAGCAGATGAAGCCGAGTCTCTAAACCCAGGACAGTTCAAAGCTTCGAAGATGGTTCCTTGCCCGATGAAGACAAGATCCACCAAAGGCGAAGCATAATTCATCATAGCAGCAATTCTCAGCCGATACTTCACAAAGGCATCAATAAGATTCACCGAAGACCTTGCAAATAAGGGTATCTGACTGAGGCAAAGAATCAACCAGGTAGACGAAATGTAGATCCCGTAAGACTTGAGCCAAAGAGACAAGTGAGTCATGGTTCACCCAACAAAAACAAATCGATTCATCGGTCGACCAACCAACCAATATAAGCGTAAACAGAAACTCTCTGATCTTGATTGGTAGACCGATCTGCTCTTGTCTTAGCGGATGAGTTCGCCGTTTGACTGAACACATCAGTCGACTAAACTCATGGCACATTCGTCACCCAGTCGAAAGCCTCACTCAACTGCATTCTTGCGAATCGACCAACTACCACCATATTAAAATTCAAATTATAATACATATATGGAATGAAATCTATACAATTTATTAGAGCATTAATCATATGAAGAATGATTTCAATAAATGTTCCTCTCAAACTCCCCTCAACTAATCTTAGTGAAGTTATACGTGATAAAGTCATGCTTAAGCACTGTATTTAGAAATAACATGTGATTGATATTAGGGAAATTGTGTATAGTTCTATTAAAAGCATGATGAGGTCTGGCTCTACTATAGAATTTAGACACTTCTACCATTTTCGCTGTGTGTTGAAGCTGAGCTTAGTATGAGGAGTTATTCTCCACCATTAAAGAGATTAGAAAGAGAAGTATTGGGGTTTACAGTCGTACCTCTACAACTTTATTTGAGAAGGGAGAAAGTTCCTCTGGTTCCTCTATGCCTTCTTCTTCTTCTAGAGTTTGGCCTTCTATTTTGATGGCTTCTATCTATGAGCGTCAAGATAGAATGGAGGATGTTAATGCTATCATACAAACAAAGTTGTATGATTTAGTAGACAGAGCAGCTCACATGGATAGACAGAATAAGAGCTAATTTGATTAAATTTACAGTTTCAAGCAAAATTAAAGATGTGAAGGAAAAGTCAATGGCTAGGAGAGGAGAATCCAATTATTTCCTACTTATGCTTTATGGCAACGCGCGTCTATCTATGGAAGAAAACCAAGAAGAAGAAGGAGAATAAGAAGAAGGTAAAGAAGAAGGAGAAGATGATGAAGAGGGTGATTAATGACATGACAAGCTCTTTTGTAGATTTTAGCTGAGTTGAGTTTTGTTTGCTGCTGACTGATGTGCTTTGTTGGAATGCTACTATTGGAACTTTTATTTCTGAAGCCTTGTTGGTTGATGCTAATTGTTATAATTAATTGGAACCCCTTATCGTACCTTCAGGTATTGTGTTGCAGTAATTTCATGAGATATGGTTGTTTTATTATTTATATTCATTGTTTGTGAAGTGTTGGCTTGTATTGGTGTCATAGGAATTGTTTTTTATGTTATACATGTTTACCATCACATTTGATTTTTGTAAGTTCATGTGATTAAGTTTAGAGGGATGAAAGTAGATAGTATGTGTTCCTCTGTAAACAAAGCATTGTAATTTGATACTTTTTGACATATTTATTATGGAATGAATTTAGGACCACAATAATCTTAAAATAATATAGAACTTAATTATATAATGAATAGACTCATGTTGAATTAAACTGAACTAGATGCAGAATGACCTTTGAAAGTTCAACAAATGATTATTTAATCGTCTTATTTAATTTTCAAGAAGAGTTAATAAAAAGGCAAGTTAATTATAGATAGATGTGGTTGTTGGCCTCACTTTTGTGAGGACTTCTTTTTTCTCTATAGAAGCCTATGGTCTAGCCTTAGGGTTTCCTAGCGACCTTCTTAGATGTCGAGAGATCGAACTCACCCACATATAACATCTAACCAATTCTACATTCACTTAGGGTTTCATGAAGTTAAACTTAAATCCTCAACTATTGGTTGAGAAGATGAAGGCTGAAACTGGTAGAAGCCTGTCGGCATATTTTTAGGTCGTGTTTTATTTTGAAGAGGGGTCGCCTAACAGAAATCTGTCGGCGAATTTTTAATTTAATTAAAATAAATAATTTGAAAAGTAGTATTTGATTTTGAAAATAATTTTAAATTTGAAGGTTTTAAGATATGAGATTAAACCGACCTCACATCCCAAATAGTTTATATAAACGAGCACCGCACCACAAACCGTGTATCTATCCCTAAGGATAGACACACTCGCTTGATGGTGGGGCTTGATTAAATAAACTAGAAGATTAGTGACATCCGTTTGGTCCGCGAACCAATTTTATAAGCCGACAAGTTTCCCCGCTTAATATGAAAACATTAAACGGGGTTTATATTACCCAGGTTCTTTAAAATTCCCTATAAGGGCAAGCCCCTATAGTTAATTACATCTTAAGTGACGGGAGTCACCTAAGAAAACTCTCGATAATAACCAATAATCTCGCTCTCAAGAATTTCAAAGTTTAAGGTTTTCAAAGATTGAATTTTGGAATTTCAATAGGGAATGGATCAAATTTTGGAACATTTTGTTTTGTGAATCCAAAGGAAGAAAGGTAGGAGAAATCACAGATTCGAAGTGAACTTCGATAATTTCCCGACTATCCTATTGTTTGGCTTGAATTTAGGAAAGTCCTAATACTTATTTAAATGTTTTGATCTTGCCAATTTTAATTAATTAGGGCTTATATTCGTATGATAAAATCAAACAAATAACATTGGAAGATGTGAGGGTTTATGTCGTATCGGACGACTACCTCGGAATCCTAAGACCGGTTAGGGCTTAATTTGCAATGCAAATGCCTAACGAAGAGTTGAGGATTTATGTTGCACTAGTGCAAGCTACCTCGAAGTCCTATGGCTTTGTTGTTTAATTCTAAGAAGGTTTTTGTGAAGTAGGTTCAAGTTTTCTTGACGACGATGGCCGTGCTGCCCACCATGCTCCAAGTTCCTTGTTGTTGCAGAGGTTTAGTTTTAGAAACCATAAATTAGGGGATGAGAAAAGTATTTTGGTTTAGAGAAATCTTAATTTTCCAAGTGTTTTTTACGTTTTAATTAAAACAAATCTTAAAGTTGATTATAACGACACCGGTTAAGATCCCACGGTTCCATCCTTCGGCATCATTATTTTTATCGGATTCACTTAGTCCGGATGAATTTGCTAAACTCAACCGAATGAGTTCCACACTTTCATTTAGACCGTGGGAAATCCCGGTAGCAACACGTAGGTTACATCATCCGAGGTATTCCCGATCATCCAACAGGACGTTTTAATTTAGTTGTAATTGTAGTTTTGTGTTCTGTTTGTGATTAAATTTTGAGTTGTTTTATATTTTGAAATGTTGTGGCGGTGAATTTTATCTTGCAATGATTTTTAACTTAATTTTGGTTTCAGTTTTAGGGACTATCCTAAAGGTGTGGGTTTTCATGCAACTGTTGTTTTATCATGCAAGAAAAATAAAGTGCATTTGCAAGAAAGTAAATTGCAAGAAAGTAAATTGCAAGAAAGTAAATTGCAATAAAATAAAAGCGTACCTGGAGGGTCTTCCCGTCATCCCAAGCTGCACTTAAAACACAATTAGAATATTTAAGCAAGTCCCTAGGTAAAGCTAAGGGAAAGGTTATGGTTTTCTACCAAATTCCTAATCCTATAGCTTAGTCAACTCCTATGACGTCCCAGGTTCTTTGTGTTTTGGTTTAAGGACGATTTTCTTCATCAAAGAATAATCAAATTCAATTGTTCTTATAAATGTCTTATCATATTGAGAAAGTGCTTAAGAAGGATCTTAAACATCTTTTCAATATTTCTAGGATTGTTTTAAGTCCAAATGAATTTAATTATACAAATGAATTAATCGTCCAAGAATTTCAAGTTTTGTTAACTTGCTCGGTGAACTAGGACATTTGAATATCCCATGAGTGAAGTGACAATTCATTTAATGTTTTATTTAGGAGTTATAATAACTAAAGCTTTCGAGGGTAAGTTAGTATTCAAATGATTTGATTTAAGTTAAAGAGTTTAAATTTGGAATAGTGTTCAAGTTGTTTTTAAATTTATTTTGAATTCTTTATGTCTTAGGTGATGTTATATTTAATTCAATTTAATTTAATTTTAATTGAGTTTTAATTTAATTTAATTTAATTTAATTTAATTTAATTTGATTTGATGTTTAATCAATTTGATTTGATTTAACTTTAATTTGATTTGATTTAATTTAATTTAATTTGATTTAATTTAATTTAGTTATTCAATTTAATTTAATTTATTTAATTTAATTTAATTTGATTGTTTAATTTAATTTAATTTGATTTAATTTAATTTTAATTATTTAATTTAATTTAATTTAATTTTAATTATTTAATTTAATTTAATTTAATTTTAATTATTTAATTTAATTTAATTTAATTTAATTTAATTTAATTTAATTGATTTAATTTAATTTTAATTTAATTTAATTTAATTTAATTTGTCTTAATTTAATTTAATTATTAAATTTAATTTAATTTTAATTTAATTTATCTTTAATTTGCTTTATCTTTAATTTTAATTAAAATTTTAAAAGAGTTTAATAATTTAATTAAGTCTTTTAATATTTTAAATTTGAGTTATCATTTTAATTAAAAATTGAGTATTAATGATATAATTAGTTTAGGGATTTTTTAAATTAAAGAATAAATCTCTTCCTAATAAATATCCCTTATTTTAATAATTCCAATTTATTATTCCTCCAAATTTAATCTATTATTTAATTAAAGTTTAATCATTTTAAAATTATTTAATGGGTTTCTACCCTTTAATTATTTAAATTTCAATCATCCAAATCAGATTAAGATCAAATATTTTACTTGTTGATTTTTATTATTAAACCTAAAGTTTTAATTAAGGGTTAAAAGTTTAATTACCATTTTACCCTTTAAGCTTAATAATTTCATAACTCACTAAATTGAACTTAAATGAACCTGAAATTTTTATGTGACTTCACTCATATGTCAATAAAGACATGAGAGGAGAAAATGTGATTTTTCTGTATTTAATTTATTTATATAATTATTTTTGGTGGAAAATAGAGATTTTCAAGGAAAATTTAATAATATGACCAAGGGAAAGTTTCTGTCCTTAAGAAAATTAGGGGACATTCCTAATGACCAGAGAAGCACTTGGACCAATTTTGGTGATTTTTTGAATTATATTATTTTTATTATAATTATTTTGAGTTTTGGAGTGTTAATTAATTTAAAAATAAAATAAATGTTGAAAAATGGATTTTATATTTTTCAAAAATCTCTCTGATACCAAGGAAACCAGAGAAGCAAATTTTGCAATTTTCTGATTTTTTTATGATTTATTGTAATTATTTTAGTGAAAATGCTAGAAAATACATTTTTTTAATTTTAAAATTACCCTAGGGCTTTAAAATTCAATATCTCACTAAATAGACCTAGGAAAAATGTGGAATTTGCTCCTAAGTGATTAAAATTCAAAATGTGACATTTTGGTGAATTTTATTATTTTTGTGATTTTTATTATTTTTTAATTATTAAAAATATTAAAATATTATTAAAAATCAACTTTTTTAGAAAATTGAAATTTTAATTTTCTTAGGTTCCCCTGATATCAGAGAGGCTCCAAAACCAATTTTGTGAATTTTTGAAAAATATTTTAAAAGTTATGAATTTTTAAAGTTTAAAATGGCTAAGTGACTTAATTAACCCAATTAGTGGGGTTAACCAAGTCCAATTGACCTCAAATTTTTATGGTGGATTCCTCTGATCCTAAAGGTCAGTGGAGAATTGATTTCAAGTCAATTTGATGCCTGGTTAATTCTAATTAATTAAAGACCTATTTTGGGTGTTTAAGCCAATTAGGGTTGTTTTAAATGAACTAAGTCAAAACCTATTTTTCCTAGGGTTCTGCAGGTCATAAGGAACATCACCAAATTTTCCTAGAATTTATTTCACAACATGCTATTTACTGGAATTAAAATACTCAAAACAGTGACACTGAACTTGAAAAATCAAGAACTCTTCATAGGGATGGCCTCTGACTTTGGAAAATTCAGGGAATGTTCCCAAATTCAGAGGCTTCAAAAGCCCTATGGTCTCATGCCATGGTGAATTGTATGCATGCATGGAGAATTAAAATAATGCAGAGAGTAAATAAATTATAAAAAATAAAATATTTGATGAAATTAAGTGATTTCTTTTCCACATTATTCTCCTCTCTTCACTGAGCAAGAGGGTATTTTTATTTTATTTTTGTGATTTTCCTACACAGAGATATGAATTTTTGAAGTTTAGGGAATTAAATAAATAAGAAAATACCCTATTTATCTATTTATCCACGCGGCGCCGCGTCAACCTCGGCGGCTCCGAACGCACACGCGTCGCGCTCCCATTCGACGCCGCCACCCGAGTCGGCGGCCCGGGCCCCGCGGTTCTCGTACCGTCTCCCGGTCCGACGCAATCCCGGCCGTCCGTGCGCGCGTGTATCGAATGGACGGCATCCGTTCATCGTCCCCAAGTGTTCTCACCCGAGAGCCGTCCACACTAAATCCCTAAGATCTCACTCGATTCTCGATGGATTTTTACGTTCTTATACTCTATGGATTCGTCTTGAAGAGACGAACACATCTATACGGCTAACATGCATTGAAACTAAGGCATTTGAAATGGAGAATCTCCGAAGCTCGGGATGGAGAGTTAACTCATACCTTAGCTCGGAGAAGTGTGGCTTCAATCCGAGAGTTGTTGCACCTTCGATTGGGTCCCGCAAGCTCCGGATGAAGTCTCCGGTCCGGGAATCGTCCGGATATGATTTCGACCAAGCCCGATCACAAAGCTTGGAGGGCTGGAGCAACCGGGTGGCCTCGGAGATGGGGCTTTTGATGGTGGACACCTTCCCTTGGCTCGGTGAAGGTGTAGAGCCAATCAATTTGGGAATTGGCTCACCTGTGGAGAAGTGTCCTGGTTTTGGGTGGAATTTCGACTACGAAATCGAGCTTACGGAGGAGAAATGGCGGGGGGATCTCACTGGGGATCAAGTGCTCTAAGAGTGGAGAAGGGTCTGGAACAATTTTGGCAGAGTTTTGGCAAGGTTTATGCTTGGCTCCCCTCATGGCCGAGAGGGGTGGAGTTTAAATAGGAGAGGGTGGAGGGCCTCCTGTGGAGAGTTAGGGCTTGGGATCGACTGCTCTCGGTGAGGAGAAGATCGACCATGGTGACCACTAGGGATGGGGCAGGCTCGGCAAGTGAGAATTTCAATGTTGGCTCACATGTGAGCTCTCGGCCATGGTGTTTTCCGGCGGCCGGTGGCCGGTCGGCCGTGCATGGGTCACCCTCGGGGTCGGGTGGGTCGGGGTCGGAGGTTTGTGCAATCAATCGGCAATTGTCATGTGTAAAGGAGTTGGATTGAAATGGAATGGGGGATGAGCCTATTTTGGGTCCAAATGGGTCAACCCACCTTTTGGGCTTGGTTCACCTCCCCATGGCCTGATTTTGGGCTGAGAGGATCAGTTGGGTCGGCCAAGAGAGAGTGGTGTGGTCTCTATCCATGATGAGGTGGCTAAACATGGTTTAGTGTGTGACATGCTTAAGGTAAAAAGGCTTAATGAAAGATTAGGAAAGGAGCCCCTCCTTTTACCATTAATGGCATGGTCACATGTCAAGCCTCCCATGGCTTCATGTGGCTTGTCAATGGCTTGCATGGCTTGTCTTTGGCTTGGGGAAAGTTGAGTCGATTTCATAAAAATGGGTTTTAAGAAATTTTTGGTAATTTGATGGGAATTTGGATGAAGCTTCATTTGGAATAATTCAATGATGATTTTAGGACTTAGGTAATGGATTTAATTAAATGGATGACAAATGGAGATGTCATGTGGGCTTTAGGGTAGATTTGGGCTTTTGAATTTTGAAGGAAATGGGCTTTTAGAAGGGTTTAAGGGAAGTGGGCTTTTAAGTTTATGAATGTGTTCATGGATGAAAATTTTTGTAAAAGGTTGGGCCAAATAATTGTTGGGTTTAGCTCATGGATGTGTCATGAGTAACTTGAAGCAAATTTGGGGTAGTTTGGGCTTGAATTGGGTTGGATTTGGATTCTTTTGGTGAATGGGCCAATATAGGTCCAAGTGGGCCAAGTTGGGCCAATGTTGGGCTAGGGTTGAAATTGATGTAGAATTATTGTTGAGAAGTGTTTATGGGAGTGTTTCAAAGAGGTTTTGACTTTGGTTGGGCTTTGATTTTTGGGGTTTGGGTTCATTTGGGTTAGGTTTGGGCTTAGGTCAAAAAAATGGGCCTTAAGGTCAAAAGTGGAATTGGATTCAAATGTCAATCAAATTGGACTTGGATTTGGTCTAGATTGCTATTGGGGATGTTGAATTGAAGTTTAGAATTGAATTGGACCAAAATTGGGGTCAATTGGGTAGGTTTGGTTTGACATTGGGTTCACTTTGGATTAAAATGGGTCAAATTGGGGTTTTGACAAAAGTAGGGTAAATTGACAAAATTGGCCCATGGTGTAGTTGGACAAAATGAAATTGGGAATATTTGGGATTTTCTGGAATTTTCTGGGAATTTTTTGAATTTTTGGATTTTTAGGCCAAGAAGGGTATTTTGGGTTATTTGGAGGGTATTGGGGGGTATTTTTGGAATCTTTGGTATTTTTGGGTATGGATGATCAATTTGAGTGATGTGGAGATGTTTGGGATTGATTTTGGAAAATTTTGGGTAATTTGGAAATTTTGCAAAAATTTAGGTAATTTGAGGTTTTGGGTAGGTTTAGTAGGTGTAGGGTCTCGGGGTCAAAAATTGAAAATTTGGGAAATTGAAGATTGGGTGAATTTAGGTGGAAAGAAATCATTTTGGTTGAGCCATGAAGCCATTTCAAGCCCATATGAGCCATGAGAGGACTCATTTGAGGCATTCACTATGTTGTTCCTAACCCTCTTGCCAAGGGCTTAGGGGTTAAGGACCATCCATGTGAATCACCTACATGAGTCAGGAGGTTAAGTTGGGTATGGGTGTGGTTTTAGGAAGTGTGTGGAAATGTAGTGTGTAAGTGTAGTGTAAGTCGGCCCCTTCACTGCACTGTGCCACCTGAGGCGATCCTAAGGCCAAAGAGTCCTATAGGAACTCATCCTTTAAACTTCCACATTTGATTTCAACCCTCTAGGTGATTAGGGGTCTATGGTCAAGTTTGTGGAGTTTGTAGGGAGTTTAGAAGTGGTTTGAATTTCTAAGAGGCGGGTCCCAATTCTAGTCCTCTAAGATAGTCAAAGGAAAAGCCTAAGGCTAGATCCTAAGCACTAAAAAGAAGAAGGGAAGACCTCATCAAAAATGAGGTCAACAAAGCCCAAGTTGAATCCCTATAGGTGGAGGATGCCCTAGGCAACCCATGGAACCTAGAGTCCTAGGAACCCCTGTGATGACTTATTGACCACCCTCAAACCCCTCTTTGATATTGAAGAAGCCCATTGCGCATGAGACTAATTCTAGTTTAGAGAAAGGTTTAACCTTTGTACCAAAATCCTAAGCTGAAATAGCAAAATCATAACATCAAAAATTTAAATCAAAAGACAATTAGGCCACTAAGTTTAGGTTTGAGCCCACCTAAAGTCTACACCAAACTTAAAGAAATCCTAAGTAAAAATAACCAATTAAATGCACTAAATTCAACCCTAAACTTAAAATACTCCACAACCTTGAAGGAAATTAAAATTAACCATACTTAAAACAAATTAAAATAAAATAAACTATTAAAACATCAAACCACCAAAGACTAGTCAAGCTCATACCAAAAGCATTAAGTTTATCAAGTTAAACTTAGATCTAACCTAATTAGAACAAATGAAATAATAAATTAATGATTAGTCTAGTTAGTTAGATTAGTTAATTCTAAGGGGTTAAATGGTAGGCCCAACCATCCAAAGTCAAGCCCAGCATTCAAGTTCAAAACTTAAGCCCAAGCCTTGTAACCCTAAAAGGAAAACCCATAACTCATATGACCCAAATAACCACTCTTGACACTACAACACAAATAAGAATTAATTAAAAGTAAATTAAACACAAAATAAACACTAAAGAACAAACCACACACACTCAACTAAGAGATCCATCAAATTTCACCTTGGTCAAACTAAGCCAAATCAAACTCAAGGGCGGTCATGGGTGACCAAAACTGAGTCAAGCCACAAATTCCAAGCCTTCCTAAATCTTCTCGACCCTTGCCCATGCCTCCTCCATCACCACTGGAGCTCACCAAGGTTAAAACATCGAAAAATGGAGAAAGTTTCCATCACTCTGCCATCCTTTGAGAAGCCACCAAAGATGCCTAAGCACCTCAGAGTTTCCCTCCATGGCCTCCAATGGCTATAAATAGCCCCAACTTGAGAGCTCTACTCCCAACTAACCTTCGAAGCCCCTACATCCCAACAACAAAAACATTCCCACGGTCAAGGGTGGCCCACCCACATCATTTCCAAGCCTCCATATCACCCCCATTGCTTAAATTCCTCTACTGAAATCCAGGGATGTTTACGGCCTTGACATCAAACCCTTCTAAAATCGCAAATAAGCATTTCAAAAGCATCATAGACACTCAACATCACTTCCTCAATCAAAATTAGACTTTTATGCACCGCCTACCATAATCTTAGACCAGATTGTTGCCCCATTTGATCAGCTCATACCTAGGAACAATTTCAATCCAAATTAATGTTAGAGGAAGCTGCTTGGTATCAAGAAGATCGTTTCAATTAACCCCAACTGGGGCTTCACCTCTTGGGACAAGGTATGAGTTCAAAACACATAAAATTAAGCATTAGTTTGGTATTTTATGAAGAAAATGAACAATGCATGTCCACATAACCGTATAGATAGATTCATCTCACTGAGGTGAAGATATGAGATAAAACCCCATGCAATTTGGTTGAGTGTGGGGTGAGATGTTAGGGTTTGAGTGTGAACGGTTCTCTGTTCTCTATCCAGTGGGAATCATGAATGGATGTAATCTATTTTTGTGTGTTTGAAACAGATGACAGAGATCAAACCAAACGGATCGTGGGATTAGATCGACACAGCGGATAGCAGAGCACCTCAACACACACATGGAAAGGCAACAAACAACGAAGTGCCGCATGAAGTTTTGAAGCGCACGAAGGGTGACGCGACGCCGACGTATCTAAGTAGGAAATTAGGATTTTATGATTTAATTAAATCCAAAAAATATTTATAAACTTTAAAAATTCACAACTCAACAAATAAAATCATAAGAATAAAATAAAAATACATTTGAACTCACTGAATGGAAGAAAAATAATAAAAATTTAAAATAAATAAAATAATCAGCTTATATTTAAATTTTAATAAATTAAATTACTCTGAATGTAAAAATTAAATATAAATAAGAAAATATAAAATGTTCAGGGATTATTTCCTTCATCATTAAGAATGTTCCTTGATTTTTTCAAAGTCGGGAATTCTCTAACATAAATATTTAATTTCATATCCTTTTTATAAAAAATAAAATAAAAATAATAGAAATATAAATTTAATAGAAAATTTAAAAAAAAATTAGGGCATCAACTCTAATCATTAAAAATACCATTTTTCGCATATGGAAATTTAAAAATAAAATTAAAACCTTATGATTAAAATTATAATATTGCAAACCTTGCAATTAGCACAATATATTTCCTAAATATAAATTAAACAATAGAAATTAACTTAGAAAATCTTAAGCTTACATCCTAATAAAACATTAAGTTAATCTTAAATAAATTTAATTTCTTAATTATCCAATTAGCTATGAAATTACTTTAATAATTAAACCCTAAACTTAGTTTTGGTCTAACCCACTTCGACCTAACTTTAAATCAAATTTAAAATTTAAATATAGGTAAAACCCAACTTAGACCTAACCCTAAACCCAACTTTAAACTCAGCACAGGTCTCAACCAACTTAACCAAAATCTAAGCTTAGTTAAATTCTAACGTAAGTTAGATTTGACTAAATTTTGCATTTAACTCGAATCCGACTCAACTCAAAGTAAACTTCAACAAACCTAAAATAAACTTAAACAAACATAGGTCAACATGGCTTAGCCTGGGTTAATCCAATTCTTAAAGCAAGCCTGAATCAACCCGACCTAATATGGGCTAACTGAAATCAAACATAAAGCAAACTTGGGTCAACCCATCCTAACCTGGGCTAGCCCAAATCAAATTTAAGGAAACCTAGGTTAACCTAGCCTAGCCAGGGCTAACCTAAATCAATCAAACCTAGAGTAACCTAGATAAAGTTAAACCAATATGGGCCAACCTTAGTTAACATGAACCATACTCAAAATTGACAATAGTAAACTAAGTTAAGGAGTGTTTGACCTCTCATTAGAGAATAAAAGCATGATTGGATTAAAAATGCTTTTCATAGACAATATTGGCTGAAGTGAAAAGTTTGTAATAAACATAATATGCATAACATAAAACACACCTTAAAATCGTTAAATCTTAAACTTCAACTTGAAAACACAACTCAATTTGAGAAGGAACTTCAGAGGAGGCAACCCATGGCTGTTAATGAAGTACTTTTAAGTCACTCATGACTAATCAAACACCAAACCCAAACTAATGAACCAAGAAGGGAGTAAACATGGGATTTTCATCGAGTCATTTCAACATTAAAAATATATAACAAAATTTAATCAGCTAAGAAGTCTTAAGCAACCTGAAATTTTCATCTTCTTAATATCTGAAAGACTCTACAACTTAAACAAAACCCTAATGAACAAAGATCACCGAACGTAACTTTAAACCTACTATCCATATCTACAAAAATCTCTTGGAAGACACAGCTTATAGTTGTTGACAAGAATCTTCCGGTTAGAGTAGATTTGACCGCCTCTTTGGAATAAATAGATCAGGGAAACCGACAATCCCGAAATGACGGAAAGCCATGGACATTTTGCTTGAGTTTCCCTAAATGAAAGGATTCATAATTAAAACATTAATAATCAAAATAAACACTTTTTTTTTCTCTTACATTAAATTTTTTTTGTGGGATTGATAAAAACAAAAATACAAAATATTGCATTAGATTTACTTTACATGGTATTAGGGTGTGCTAACTCTATTTTGTAGAACTGTTGTAAATAAAGCTACTGTAGTAACATATGATCTTTCCTTCGAGTCTTTTTTTTTACTGAGATAGGAAGTGTTATGGTCAATTGACTATAAATATCAGAATTATCCATAATGAAGAAACATGAAGCAAAGGATAAACCTCAACTAAACAATCAACGGTAGTTCAGATAACGTCAGTTAACGAGTCTGACATAAGTTATAGTTGGCACCCGTAATATTTGTTTGTGTGTATTCATTAAATAGGTCTGCCCAAATTGTATGAGCTTAAGTGGCTTCGCGGCGCTATAAGTTGACTCATTTAAAAGTTTTAATGGGACTAAATTTTAAGTAATTATATGAACAACCAAAGTTGAGGTGCCTACAAAGTACAAATTATTTGTGGACATTCTTCTACGAGCAAAATTAGAGAAGAATTTACTCAATGATCTCACCTTAGATAACTCTGCCATCTCTACTCGCTCCATCGAATAAAAAACTACTTGCTTTGAGAGTGAGTTGACCTTAGGGCGAACTTTAGGTTGAGGCCGAATAAGGTGATAAATGTGAGCCGACGAGGTGCACAATTGGCAAAAGAAGAAATGTGGTTTCATATAGGATAACTCATTAGAGATATATCATTTATGTACTTATATCAGAATAAGACAATAAGAGTAGCTAGAACTCAATAGGGATCTAAAATGTAATCATCACTTATGTATATTTGATAGGCAAAACTCCCCTATATAAGGGGTGAATTAATATAACATGTCATGAACTATTCCCCTATACAAAATAATAATATAACAACCTCATGTTTCCTTCTCTTCAGTTCATTATTTTCCCTTTTCTAATTCTTCCCTTGAGATGTGAATCCACTAACAAACCACAATTCAATAACTTTTACACCAATCTATTGGAAGTTTACCACACAAAACTAACATTATTTAAAGTTAAAATAAAAACTTCCTCCAAAATACAACCCTTGAATTTATAAGCTCACTTTAGTAGCTAAATTTGTTATATATATCATTAATTAATTAATTATATAAGAAAAAATAAATAAATTTTATTTTTTATAAAAAAAAAAATTACAAATTTGAGGGAGAGCAATTGCCTCATTCCAGCTCTAATTCCTGTCCCCATGCATACGAATCATTATATACATAGATACAATGATGCACAACATATTTGCTTAAGGAGTCCCCATCCAATTCAGAACTCATCGTCCTCCTCAACCATCTCAAACAATCATAGCCGGCAACCCCATCTCCTCACCTCTCCCCCCAAAAACAGAGCTTTCCACTGCCGCCGCCGGCCGCTGCAAAGTTCCCCTCTTTACACCCGTATTCCCCGCTTCCCCAACCAAGTTCACCGTCGGAACAACGGAGCTGCGGCATATGGGACACGTTGAATTCACTCGAAACCATTCGTCAATACATGCCAGATGAAAAGCATGGTTGCATCCTGTAAGAATACGACCGACTTCCTTCTCCGCGAGCTCTGCGAGGCAGATGGCGCAGTCTGAGTTGTTGGAGCTGAAGACGGTGATAGGGAGGGTCTTGAGGACGCCGGAATCGAGCGGTATGCGGGAGGAGGAAAGTGAATAGCTTTGATTCTTGACGCGGAAGTAGATGATGAGGATGACGAAGAACAGGGTGGAGAGGACGGCGACGGCCGGCAGAACGATTTTGATCGGAAAGATGGTGGATGGAGTGAGGGACAGGTTGCTGCTGTCGAGCTCCGGCGAGCCAGACATGGCTTTATTTTAAACGATTCTGAGCTTGTTTATGCAAAATTGGTAATCAGTCGGGCAGGGACACAGTTTATTTATATAGTGAAAACAAAAACTAAAATAACTTAAATTATTATATATAAATATATAATTTATATTAATTAAGTTTATTTTCAAAAATAAAAGAAAAATAAAAAGAAGGTTTACATACATATATATATTAATCAATTCTTTTGTATTTATATATCTGATATCTAACTTGTAAATTTCAATAACTACATACGAAAAAAATATTTGTTCTTTGTCTGGATAGACCTGCGTTCGGATAAATTTTCACCCCCGATCAATGCATTGCAGTTGTTGTCTGGACACAGCTCTGCATCTGAACAATGCATAATGTAAGTAATTTGTTTTTTATATACAAGCCATGAAGAGTATATTACTTTTTATATATGATATGTAATAATTAAAATTTAGAGGTTAGATGTGTAAATACTAAGAATTAGATAGTATGCATGTAAATGCCCCAAAATAAAAACAAATAGCAGGAAAGTAAAGTGGCGCCAAACGGGCCTAAGAGATTTAATACGTAGAATTTAAATATAAATGACGAATAATTAAATATATATGTCTTGTCAATTAAAATTATAGAATATTTTAATTTATAGCTGATGATAATTATCTCTATTATTTTATAAAATTGAGATTACGCAGACCCAATTTTAGTCCTTTTTCACTAAGAAAAATTTGTTATTATTATAGAATATTGGTGATTTTACATTTTACTATTAAAGCATATAAAACGAGATATGCAAATAAACAGAAAAGACAGATAATTGATGAGAAAGTAGCAGAGATAAGTTCTTATAGCCACATTTGCATAAAATTGACGAAATCTTATTTTTAAAATAAAAAATAACTGAGTTGAACAATAATGAAAGAAAAATATCATCGGGGCAGAAAAGATACTGGACTTCAGCTATTTTTACAAGTTTTAGTTTTTCTTCATTCTTCAAGCTCAAGGTGTCCCATCAACCTCTCTTTCAAGAGAAGGGTTTGATTGTATTTATAGAGTCCTGATTGTAATAATGAATGAATCTGAACCACTTTTATCGGATGGCCTGGAAAGATTACATTGATTAGATAGCACTTGATGGACATTTGAGTGTCTTAACGATGTTGCAATCGAGCAATTTTAGGTTTGTTGGATTTATCTAGTCAATATGCTCGATTTGATTATAGCACTTATTAGATTCGATATCCATTTGACATTGTAAATAGAATTGAAAAGCTTATAAAAGCGGTTTAATGGCTTGATTATGACTTGATTTGTAGTTCTCCAAAATTCAAACCTCAGAGCAGAAAAAGTAGGTGACATAATGAAGTTCTCTTCAAGTGGCCCTTTTATCTCCCATTTATTCCACGTCCACAGAGCCTATACAATTCTATGTGTAATGCTTCAAATATGACGTGAAATCAGTGTTGGAGGTGAAGCCCTGTTAAAATAAATAATAATACAAAAAAAAAAAAAAATGTTCCCGCTCCCGCCTCCCTCACCCGCGAACCGAAGAGTCGTTCGCTCCTTTAAGTCGCGAACAGGCAAACGAAATATGGGGGCAATCGCATGTCAAGGTAAATGCTCTCCTTAGATCACTTGCACCCTTCGTTTTCTAGTGCAAGCAGGTAGACAATTTTTTTTCTTGTTCGAACAGGGGAAAGAATCGAAAGGCTCCCCTTTTGTCGCAATTTTTATGTAATAGAAGCAGGCGAAAATGGCAGGAAATCTAAGAGAAAAGCTTGTAAGCAGAATTCACAGGAAGGAAATTCTTTTGGCGTGAAGTTCTTCGGTGCTCTTGTCTGACAGACAAGGACAAGGATGACAAGGTTTGTTATTCCCAGTTATACTCGTCGGTGTTGTTGCTCACGGGTAGTGAGAGAGAAAAAAGAGAGAAAGTCTTTTCTTGTAATCGGTGAGGTGATTAACGGTGTAATTTCATCGAGTAATAAAATCCTCTGCAACTCTGTGGACGTAGACAAAAATTGTCGAACCACGTAAATCTCTGTGTGTTCTTTTCTGGTGTGAATTTTATAGTTCCACTTTTTCGCTTCTTCGTCGATCGTTTTATTTCACTAATATATATACCATAACAATCAGAGCAGATTAGAGGAAAACAACTCAATTGGTAATCCGGCAGAAGGGGAGGTGTGAAAATCTTTTGATTGCTCATATCTTGAGTTTTTTGCGGAGGCACGTAACGTCCGGCTAGGTTTATGCCCTCATGGTCACACTGTACGGTCAGACCGCATCACCCTGCTTTTGTTGATCGGTGGTTGTTACATCATACAATCTGTCACTTGAGATGTGCATGACAACCACCCATTTCTTCTTCTTGACACTGATTATACATGGTCTTTGTAGCCTTAAAGAAAGGATTGATAGATGAGTCATTAATAGATGAGCTGCAAACTCTTTGGAAAATAAGTATCATGATGTACGACATCTCAAGGAAGCACAATTTCCTGATGAAAGTAGTATTAATGTGGACAATAAGTGATTTTCCTGTATATTGAATGTTATCTAGGTCGAACACCGCTAGAAATTTAGCCTACCCATATTTCTTGGATTCATTTAAGGTCTTTACACTTCAACATGGCATGAAGAATTCATGGTTTGATTGTCATCGTGTGTTTCTAAATGTTGAACATTCCTTCAAGAAGAACAATAATGCGTTTGGAAGAAACAAAATTGAGAAATCCTCGTCACCTCCAATAATATCTGGTGAAGATATAATGCATATTATTAGTGATATTCCAAATATTATTGTATGCGCTAACCTTTTTTTCACATCATCCACTCGGATTTGGTGCCACATATAATTAGACAAATAAGCCAATTTTTTGGAATGTCTTATTGTAAGGATAACATGATCAGATACAATCTGAATGTCATGCATATAGAAAAAAAGTAAAAACTCTTTGAAAAAATCTTCATCACTATGATCGATGTTAATGGAAAAATAAATGATAACGTGAATGTCAGACTTGATTTGAAAGTGATATGCATAAGGCGGGAGTTGGAGATTCATGAAACTGCTGCTGACAAGCTCATTAAGCCTAAAGCAAAATATTTCCTCACTTTGTCCTAGTGAAAAAACAATTTGTGTGTAGATCCAATCACTAAAATTTCAGAGTGGGTATGTTTCAAATTTGAATAGCTATATTGATGTGGGTGATGAAAAAATTTTGGAATGAAACATCACGTTTGTCATATTTTTTTACAAAATTTGATGCAAATTGCTTTTGTATGTTTGCGGAGCGACGTCCTTAATCCATTGACTGAAATTAGTGTGTTCTTCAGGGAACTATGTGCAACTCGTTTGAAGCTTGATGACGTAGACTAGCTAGAAGCAAATATTCATGTAACACTTTGCAAGCTTGAAAGAATATTTATGTCTAATTTCTTCAACTCGATGAAGCTTCTTCTCGTACATTTACCCTACGATGCATTAATTGGAGGTCCAATAAAGTACTGTTGGATGTATCCGTATAAGAGGTAATTACACTTGGATTATATGGTCACTCATTTATAAATAATATTGGTAATTTGAGAAATGACAATATTTTATGTTTTAGATTTTTGAATAACCTGAAAAAAAACAGTGAAGAATAAGGCTCGACTAGAAGGACAATAAGTGAAGCATAATTACTGCAAGAAACAACGACATTCTGCTCCTCATTCGAGGAAGAAGAGTCACAAAAAAGTCCGCAATCAGGTGATGCATCATGGAAGTGCACATCACGTTACGTTAATGATCAGAAACTTCGAGTATCAACACTTTATTTTCTTCTTAATTATGATGAAGCACAACCCTTGATTAAGTAAAACATTTTTCATTATAATTTTTAACTCATTTATCTAAAAAATGACATGATTAGCTATTTCAATGATATTGCAATGTGTGCATCATTTATTCGTGGATTCATTAAATTTAGTTGAAGACGATGACACGAGTAAGTAGATCGAGAATAACTTACCCCAGTGGTTTACAACACATGTGAGTTAAATTTGCCATATTCATTTCTCATGTGACATGTGGCTTTTCATTAACACAAGATTTATTATGTATATTTTAATAGATTCATGATTGGAGAAATGAACTGAGAGATCAGGAGTTGATAGATCTTGCTTGGGGACTTATGTGCATCGTGAAAATATGGAAATTTTATAATGTAAATGGGTATAGGTTTCATACGAGATTCTGGTCTGAAGGAAAAAATTCATTTAATTTCGGTGTTTGTGTTAAAGAAAATGATGAGTTAGACGGAGTGATAGATTATCATGTGATTCTGTAAAAAGTTGTTGAACCATCTTATCCTTACTCTATTAGAGGAAATGTATTTCTATTCAATTTTACTTGGTTCAATCATGTTTCTGATCTTGAAATAAGAGTAAACCAATTATATAATATCACAAAAGTGAAAGTGAACAGAAGATATGCTAAATTTGATCCATTCATTATGGTCAGACAGGCGACTCATATTAACAATCTTCAATGTTCACATAGAGCTAGAGATAATATTCATTGGGCGCTCAACATTTTGAGTAAACGAAGAGCCACCATTAATATTCATAATAACATTAAACCCTCCCATTAAGAAACTAAAATGACATGTTTATATCTTCCACTTGATGTAATAGATGAAGAGCTCAATCTTAGAGGGTGCTAGTGGCAAATACAAATAAATTAATCTTGGCGATCAGTGCGACTCCGGCGATGCATTTGAATTAGAGACAATTACTACATCTTCCAGTTACTCTTCGAACAATACTGAATATGATGAGTAAGTTTATTGTATCTTTGTTGAATTTCATATTTCAATTTATTATGTAGTTTTGTGTTTTCGGTTTTATCTCTAGCTCAATGTTCAATAGAGCTAGAGATAATATTCATTGGGCGCTTGACATTTTCAGTAAACTAAGAGCCACCATTAATATTTATAATAACATTAAACCCTCCCATTAAGAAACTAAAATGACATGTTTATATTTTCCACTTGATGTAATAGATGAAGAGCTCAATCTAGAGGTTGCTAGTGGCGAATAAAAATAAATTAATCTCGACGATCAGTGTGACTCCGGCGATGCATTTGAATTAGAGACCATTACTACATCTTCCAGTCACTCTTCGAACAATACTGAATATGATGAGTAAGTTTATTGTATCTTTTGTTGAATTTCATATTTCAATTTATTGTGTAGTTTTGTGTTTTCGGTTTTAGTAGTTATACCTTGCACTTTATAGTTTCGACTACTTGTATACTGCATACTTATGTGTTTAATGTTTATTATGTATTGATTTTATTTTATTTTATTACATAGCATGTGTTATGTGCACTAATTAATAGAATTTATTCTCCTTATTTCTCCTTATTGCATATGTCGATTGGAGGCAAAGACGATCTCCCTCCCTAATAGGGGGCATGAACCACACGCTATCTGACGAACAAGTATGTCAGAAGAGGCCGCCCGACTTCGATACCCACTCCCACCCCCACTCCCACACCCATTCCCGCCCTTACCTCGAACACCACCGCCACCACCACTCCCAACCCTGCTCCCACTCCCACTCCCACACCCACCTCTACTCCCACACCCACTCCCACACCAGACCCTGCTCCCACACCCACCACCGCCCCGATATCCACTCCCACCACTGCTCCAACCACCACCCCCTCCCCCGCCACAACCATCGCCCCAATACTCAACCCCGCCACTGCTCTGACCCGCACCTCCGCACCCACGCCCGCATCTCCCCCCGTCACCACCGTCACCCCCACACTCACCCCCGCCTCCGCCACTACGCCCCCACCCACCCCTTTCCATGCCTTGCCTCCACCCCTACCTCCACCCAAATTGGAGTGGGTTAAGTGCATCAGAGGCCCAGATACCTTTATCGGGAATGAATCGATAGGCAGCAGCAAGCACATCAAGTCTGTCAGTAACACATTAGTTTTTTTAAGATATTGTTAATAATCTTTTTTTTCAATCAAATATAAAACTAATAATTTTTTTAAAGTTTTTACTCCCTGATCCAGACTATTTTGCCATTCATGATATCATTCGGAGTAAGTACAATCATCATACTTGTCATGGAAGAATATCTTGATAGTCATTCGAGATCTTTAGTTTCAGAAGTTTGTGGTAAGTATCGTTCACAAATAACTCAAGTTGTTTTTATTTATTTATCAATCAAACACAATCCCTATAATTTGCAGAAACAATTTTCCTGACGCCCTGAGCATGAGACGCATATCTGAAAATCAATCACAAAGGCAGCGATCAACTCCAGGATATGTTTGGCGATATCTAAAAATTGTGTCAGCGTTCTCTGTGGCTTGGAGAGGCTCTTTTTACCACTCTGCTTAGGACTTGCAATTCTCCAGACTACTAGAAGAAGAGAGAACAAGCAAAGCAGAACAAACGGTTGGACTGTGGAGGCATGGGCCCTGCTAGCCCACTGGTGGTGCGCTTCTACATAAGGAATATAAGCGGAGGCTGATAAAATTTCATTTATTCTATAAGGTTTTCTATAGTTCGAAGATGTATTATAACTATAACTATTTTGTGTTATTGAAAGACTGTGGAGATTAAATGAGAGCCCTCCAACATCTGTGTACATTAGCACACCCACAGGTGGGGGTCGAACCAGTTTTGGATCGAAAACAAATCCTTTGTGACCCATGTAAATGATGAACTAAACTAGTTTGATGTTAATACATGTTAACTCTAACTGAATGTAACTAGTTTTGTTTACAAGAGAAAATCCAGCAGCTGAAAGAGAGCCGATCCCGGGCTTCGGGAGGTATTACGTTCCGCGAACGTGATCCTTCCGAGTATGACCTGTGGAGGGAGGTTGTTGGAAGGAAGAAGAAGGCTCGAGTCCACATGCTTAGGTCACGGAGGTTTGCCTAAGATGCTCACCCTTCCACCAGTAATTCTATAGATTCTACCTTTACCACAAGAGATGAGGAGATCTCCTGGCGTGTTGCGACATTCTTTGCCGGGATGAAGGCCCGCTTCTCTCAGATGAGGTCTGAGTTGGAGACCAACATGGAGGTCAAACTGAAGGCCGAGTTGGATTCCTTCAGGCAACGGAGAGGAAGTGTGGCAAGGCAAGGACGACATTGGATAAGGAGGAAATGACGATGGACGATAGGGATGAGGTTGACGAAATAGATGAGGAGGATGATTATAAGGTAGATGTTTCAATTTTCTTATGTTTATGTACATTTGGACATATATTTTTTCTGTGGACAATGATGAATATTTTTTAGAGTAAATGCATTTTAATTATTCATTACTTGAAAATATTTTTTTATTCATTATGCAAACAGTGATGAACATGTTTTATAAATGCGTTTTTTTTGTAAATATGAATGAAATAATTTATTTATTTTTTTCTTATGCTACAAGTTTCCGACGACTTTTCGTTAGTTATGCGATGATTTAAAGTTTATTCATAGGTGAAACTGATGGCTAGCCGATGGACATTTTTACTACGTCTAACCGACACATAACCGACATTCAAGGTTCGTCACACAAAATTGACGGGCAAAACTTTTCTGACATAAAACAACACAAAAAGCAAAACTTTTCTGACATAAAACAACACAAAAACGACACTTTGTCGAAAGTTTTTTTCTTGTGTCAAAAAATTGATTGGTGTGACACTTTTCCAATAGTTGACCAACCAGTTATAAAAGATGATATAAAAACGATGTATAACCAACGGTTTTGCGTGCTTCAAAACATTAACGGGTGCAACTTTTTTATGACGTATATTCCGCCGCTCATACCGACAGACAAATCGCTGGTTATGCGAACTGAAGATTACCGACGTCTCGCTTTTTCTCGAAAAAACTACGACATCAAATTATCGGATAACCGTCAGAATACAAGTCAATTTTTGAATTTACCGACAAGTGTTTTACCTACGAGACTAAAACTTTTGTAACATTAAAAAATTTTCATATCATAACCGGCGAATTGTAGCCGTAAGAAAAAGCCAAAATACTTGTAGTGTTTTTTTCTTTTAAGATCCGATTATCTAGTACATGTGGCATCACATCCATTCCCTAGTGAACTTTTTGGTTTATGAGAGTTAGTATATATATTGATATGCCATCAACAAATTTTGATCTTTTGACACCAATCTCGAGGCATAACATGGATCTTGAGGCTATCATTTGAGGAAAAAATAATTAAACTTCAATTCAGAGTCAACCAGTGCTCCAATTTCAGCAAACTTATAGTCAAAATGACGGGCTTAACGAGAAAAAGTTCTAATGATATCAAAATTGGTCAAATCCGAGTCAAATCAAGCTCACATTAAGTTATTGAATCACTTTTGAATATTTTTCGGATACATTTGGAAGGTCAAATAGATGTCGATCAAGCGAGTTTATAGTTGATCAGTGTTTCAATAAGACGAATCTGATGAGCCCAAGATCGCTCAATTCCGACATCGTTAAGGCTCTCAAATGTCAATCAAATGTCGTCTGATCGAGGGAACCTCTCTTGACCATCTAATTATAGTGGTTAATATCCAAGCATTAATTACACCCAATACTCTATAAATAGAGCCCCATCTCTGTCAAAAGAAATGTAGGAAAACTTGAGGCTTTACAAAGAGTTTGAAGCCTTAAGAATGAGCTGGTGTCCAGAACCACTTCTGTCGCCATCGACCACCGTCGATCGCTATTGACCCTCACTTGTCGGCCGCCGCCAATCACCGTTGATCAACGCCAATTCTTTGCAACAAGTTCATCCGCATGTCGACGTTATAATTCAAAAGACTTTATAATTTCTTTTTGTCTGTTATCATTAACTTATAGTGGATTTTACTATCAGGACATGCCCCATAGCTTTTTCCCTTACAGGTTTTCGACGTAAAAAACCTTCTAGTGTCAATATTAGTTGTTTTTTTTTTAATTTATTTGAGTGCATGTTGAATTCTCGTTCAAGGGAAGACGATAATTCATTAGCACTGCAAATTTTCTATCACGCATCATACACACACAGGCACACACACATACGCGGGCACACACGCGTAAGTGGCAGGAAGTGTTAGAAAATAACAAATGTAGAGAGAGAAAGTATGAGAGTGGGCCCTAACTTTTATGGGTGAAGAAATGACGGCTAAAAAATTACAATTATCTCATTGTTGTCTTCATCACTCGATCAAAAAATGCCTCGTAGATTGTGAAACAAATATTTATTAATTTTTAAATATTATATTTATCTTAAAAGTAAATTCAAAAGCTCAGGTAACTCATTTTAATTTAAATTTAATGAAATATTCAGAGTAAAATTTTCCTTCAAATTCTTATGAGAGTGGGCCCCAACCTTCAAATTGTTTAGGATGATTTTTGGAGAGAGAAAAAGTATGAGAGGGAATGGGTTGACTATACTATAAATGTACATATTGAGCTTAATATATTCCTAAAATGTCATCACCAAATCCCTCTTATTTCATACCTCTTTACCATTAATATTGTGATTTTGTCGCATGCTATTTTGTCTATTTTGTTTTATATAATAAAATAGAGGGATATATATATATATATATATAGAGGGATATATATATATATATATATATATATATATATATATATATATATATATATATATATATATATATATATATATATATATATATATATATATATATATATATATATATATATATACATAAAAAAAATACACCAGTATAAATTTTGAGGAAATCTAATAGACTATGAGCCAAAAAGTGTAATTAAAGAGAGCCTACCAAAGGGCCAACTTAACTAGATGCAACCCTCTAAACCGTGGCTGGAGGCTAACCGGGTGTAGGCCACCCGAACAAAGCAAAGACATTGAGGCGTTTATTGACTTAATCCAACTCAAGCGAGGAGTTAAGAATTGTGGGCTATCTCTTGCATGCCCTTGAGATTCCTCATCGAGAACCTAGAATCAGCAATAACATAACTAGTCAGTGAATGAGCTACATATCGAATCATGGAGATTGACCGTCTGTTCGGCAGCCTAGCCTTGTCCTGCCGATAGGAGCTTCTCATCCAAGAATCAAGGGTTGATGGTCAAACTAGAATAACCAATCGGCGAAGCCAAGTTGACCGAGCAAATCATGCCAACCCGAAGACCTTCAAAGACCGACCAACAACCCCAATTCAGCACAGTCAGATGAGTGGGTTTTGCCAAACCTAAACCCACTCATCCGGATGAACAATACAATGCTCCTAAATATTAGAGACTTAGCTAATTATGTCACATGAATTTATACTCGTGTGCCCTACAACGAAAAATTCTAATCATGTTAAATGAATCGAACACATGTAAACATACACCCTAAACACGTACACAATAATGTTGTAAACTGTTGTACAACATGTGTACATCATTGTTGCACACATAGTCAGGATGTATCCGGACTTCGCACTTAATAATTTTTCCCAAAATAGAACAATATTTTTTTATACATTTACATATATACCACTCAAATCATATGCATTTACGCATCTAACACCCAAACTTTGTATTTTACATCTATACCATCTAAATATTACATATCATCAAAAAATTCATGCATAGACTCCAATGTATTAAGCTTCAAATGCATGGCCATATGGTTTAGAGCTAAAAATGTCAACCACTAAGCTAAAATTAACTGCATCTTATCTTATTCATAACCTACCCTAAAATTAAGGGTAATATTGTAAAACCTAACTTTTAGAGATTCAAATAAATTGAAAATTCATTAATTATTCGATATTGCACTAATAAGCAATTATATTACTTCCACACCTTAATCAAGACATTGTTCTTTTATGTAACCAAATGCAAGCATCAACAAAATTAAAAAAAACATATAAGGGTTCTAAATATAAATTACATAATTATTATATATTTATATATCTAATATCTAAACTTTGATAATTACATGCATAAGGTTTGTTTGGTATGTATGCAAATCTCCCAAATTATATATGTATTAGGCACGACTAAATTAATATGGCTACCTACTTGCCTAATAACATTTACTTGTCAATAACAAATTTAATAAAAATGAATTATAGTCTCTAATGAGATTTCAGCTTGCCCAATCAATTTGTGGCCAAGCAAAATTGGTTTTGTTGACCAACAGAACCAAAGAAAACAAGTTCTACTTACAGTCAACTAAAGCCTAGATTCCATTTATGGGTTGTGCCCAAATGTGGCTGCATGATATAATTATATTGGTCGTCTCAACTATATATATAAAGGGCATTTTCATAGATATCACATAATTCTTATGTATTTACATATTTAACACTTTCATTTTTGCATCCATAGCACGCAAATCTTCAATATTATAGAAAAAAATACCAATTTTTAAAAGTGGAATACAATCGTGCATGCCATTTTTTAGAAGAGAAATACAACTGTGCATGCTCAAATTTAAGCTTAAGGTTGTAAGAGTCTTGAGTCAAACTCAAGCAACTCTTGACTGAAGATTGATTAATTTAAATAGGCTACGAGCTTAAAGTTCAAGCCACCTCACCAGCTAACTTATTCAACATAAAAGAGATAAAATAAATATTTTAAATAAAATGACAAATGGAATGAAAATTTTAAGATAATTAATAATAAATTATTTGATGTAAAATATCAATTTTAAAATATTTTTAATAATTTGCTTTTTTTAAATTTTAATATATTTTAAGAATATTTTTTATTAATTATTTTTTATACAAACTGGATTACGAGCTAACGAGTCGAGTCAAGATTGGCTTAAACTTAGCTTGTTAGCTCATCAAGCTTAGTTTACGAGCCACTTATTAAGTTGAGCTCGAGCTCAAGCTAGCTCACGAGTCAACTTGACTCACTTGCACCCCTTAGTTTAAACCACAAAATGTTATAAATAAGAATTTTATAGAATTGAATTAAGACTGTTTCTCCATAAAATCTAATCAAAATGAAACTTAAATAAAAACAAAATAAGATAATTAATTGGATTGAAATGTACATCTTTCATATTATATTTTAAATTTTAATGATCTAAAGGCATATATTTGGATATATATGTACGATCATAATTATTTTCAATGAATTTCTTTTAATGTAAATAAAGCAAATAATATAAATGACAAATTCATGCTTGATTCCATAATTACCCCTTTGATTTATTTGAGTGATTTCATCCATGTTGTAAATGCTAAATAGATAATGAATAACACAGACAAAAAAAAAATGAATCAAGCCATAGAAATACTGTGCATCATAGCATAATCCAATATACAACAAAATTATTATTTTTTTACAGCATAGAAATGATTTGATTACCTGATCCACGCACATAGATTCATTCAGCCATTTCTCCACGCTAAGATGGCAATAACAAGCGCGGCATTTCTATGATAGAAGTTGAAATAAAAATAAGAACCCAACTATATATAAGTTAGGTCTAATAATATGAAAATTAAACAATTTCAACCTCACAAGTCTATCTGCAGCATGAAGAGGTTAGCTTGTATCAGCCATGCCTTCTGCCATTTTCTGCCGCATCTTATACTGCAGCATGGTGGGAGCACAATCGAGAGGGGTTTCCCCTAATCAGAAAATCATGAGATCAGTAACTCAATAAAGATCATAATGGTGGATTAAACAGACCATGGCATGGAAAAAGGGAAAAAAGTCAATAAGGATATGTCATCATAATTCAGTAACGAGAGATCACAAAATCATTGGATTAAATTTGAGATGAGTGCAATTTGTATGAAACCAACTAAAAGTTGTATTTGTATTCACTTCAAAGTAGATTCAATGGATTATAGAGCTACCAATGTTTTCCATTGAACAAAAAGACAAAGCTTGTGCCAAAAACCACTAAAGCTAGTTCTAAATATAGTAAATGGCCATTAAGATGCTTTTCATCTATTTATTCACTCACTGCTTGCAGCACACTGTTGCTTCGTAAATTGAAACTGAGCAGTTCCTAATTTCAAAACAAAGATTCATTTGGTTCTTATCCTTGATAAAAAAAAATGTATCAGAAAATATTCCATCGCTTGTAAAATTAGAATATAACTTTCGTTGGGAGAGATGTTGGATTTGAATTGTCAGGCATTCAACCTCCTTCAGTTAATTGAACTAGCAAAAGAATCACACGATTTAAAATAAGTTCCTGCTCTTCAAAGTAAAGTACGCATGATATGATTTTAAAAGAAAGAAAAACAGATTTAATGTACTCATAGTACGCCCTCTATTGTTTCTGTATTTTAGAGGGCATTGTTTCAAAAAAATAAAATAAAATTTACATACAACGCACACAATTCTTATGTCCTTACTGTCTCACACCTAAACTTTCATATTTACACATATAGCCCTTTGATGCTTTAAACCCATCAACGATAACAACTACAAACCTTTATCCCGCCACGTGGGGTCGGCTACATGAATCTTTTTTTCCATTGCATCCTATTGAGTGTATTTTGGTGCATTAAAACCATGCATGAAAAAAAAATTACTTTTAAAAAGTGGTAAGTTATTTTTTTGAGATATTTACATACATAAGAATTGTGTGTTATGTATGCAAATGCCCCTAAATAAAGAGTCTGGGTGCAATAAATAATAGATCACGAGTTCCTATATATTGAGGATAAATTCTATACTCTAACAGAGGAGTGTCAGCAATAGAACACAGGCAAGATACAGTGTTAGAGCAACAGCACACCAAAGGGGAGCTACTGGACCTGCCGACACCTCGGAAAAAGGGAATTGGGGTGAGCGGGAGAAAATCAGGGGTAGGTGGAAGGAGCGAGAAATGTGTAATAGAGTTGAAGTGGAAGAAGAATGGTGGTAGGGAATTACTACAAAAACTCTTCAGTTTGTTGAACTGGTGAATGGTAAATGAATACATAAAAAAGCCAAAAATCAAACAAAAATGGCATGTTTTGGCTAATGAAAGCAATCAACAATAAATTAAATTTTGCATGTTGCATCCCTTTTCCATGTTCAGAAATTTAGTGTGTACTGAGATGAGAAACACAAATTTTAGGTAACTGAACAGTTTAGTAACCATAGATCAGGAAGTTGCCAGGCAATGCTCCAACAGACAAAACAACCTACTAAGCAACTTCACAGCTGCATTTGTCTTCACTTCTCTCTTAGCTTCCAAAAAAAAAAAAAGCTAAGATACATCTAAACTATGATAAAAAATCATTTTTCAGTGCATGCATCTTCTCTCTGACTTTGTGAACAATTAAAAAACTTGTAAAGCAATTCTTATTTTTTATGCGACTTAGATGAGTTCATATCAAAGTGCACAAAAAATAACATAAAAAAAGTTTATCAAGAAGTGTAACCCTCCTCCCCAACAACCAGATTTTCTTGAATCCACATTCTACATTCATTACTATATAGTTGAATAAAGTGTTAATCATGCTTTGTAAAAATCCTTGTACGCATCTTCTAACAAAGGAACCATAGGATCGACCATGAACAAATCACTTAGTCAATTTTACACTACATTACAATCAATAAATGCTGCTACTACCATCTCTTTAATATAATTTAACACCACAATTTAATCAAAACAAAATGGTTCTTCTCTATATCCCTTTCTAGACATCCCTGCTGGCTGCCTCTAACAATCCCTGCTTCTATATTCATGTATATCTTATAAAAGCACAACTACATATGCGTTCAAGAAAGGATAAA
This sequence comes from Papilionanthe hookeriana x Papilionanthe teres, assembly GCA_022702705.1. Taxonomy (NCBI): domain Eukaryota; kingdom Viridiplantae; phylum Streptophyta; class Magnoliopsida; order Asparagales; family Orchidaceae; genus Papilionanthe; species Papilionanthe hookeriana x Papilionanthe teres. The sequence goes on along the minus strand of CM040425.1, from coordinate 74,367,290 downwards.
CAGAAGTACAAGAAGCACAATAAATGAAAATGCTGAGCATGATGGGCTTTACTGTTAGTAATACACACAAGCAACCAAAAGAAAAGAGAGCCTAGAAAAGCAAACTGGAAGTCTTTATACAAAACTTGGAAGTACACATCTTAAAAAAAAAGGCGACACATAAATTCTATGCAGAAAAATATTAAGAAGCTACCTTGAGCATTCTTCCTCTCCACACTGGCTCCATGGTTCATAAGAATGAAAGCTATCTCAGTATGGTTAAACAGTGCAGCCTGCATCAATTAACACAATGTTTGCATCAGCTTGTAACACTTATACATTGAATGAAAAGAAGATGCGAGAAATTGCAGAAAGCTGATCATTTAATGATACTGATATATAAAGCGTCTTTGTAGCATAAAATTCCAAAAACAAACTCTTCAGTATTTGTAAACGCGGAAAGATAAAATAAATTCGAATGGTTGGAAGGAAGAAGCAAGTTATATGTAATGTGGACGGTCATTAGATTAATTGGCCAAGCTGAAACTATTTCTGAAGCAGCTCAGTACCATTGGAGAGTTCATAAAGCTGACGATGGAGATGAAGCTTAAATAAAAAGTAAATATGCTGGTTCAACTTGAGCCACACCAAAAAACGCACAAGGAAACCTTTACGAAAGTCAGAAAAAGTCCTTATGTTACCATCCTTCTGAGTTATAGGGAAAAAAATAAATAAATTCAGACATTTGATGTGGGAGACTCCATGTTCAAATAGTCAAGCTAAAGCACAAGCCAATACTCAGGCAAAAATCAAGTCAAGTCATGGCAGAAGTCAGCCCAAAGTCAGTCCTGAGGTCAGTCTCAAAGGTCAAATCAGTGCATGGAGTACACATCACGAAGGCCAACAATTAAACGCTTGAGGAACTCAAAAAAGAATTCAACTTAAATTTCAAGATTCTCTTTCCTTAAAGCAAGGGCCCTACCGTAAAAAGTTGGGGAGAAAAAGATTTATCAAAATCAAATGGGCAATTATCAAAAAAAGGTGATTGTCCTGTCTAATGATTAATCTCATCCTTGTGATACGAAAATAGTTATAATCGTTCTTGATTTTATTGATCAAAATAGACTTTATATAAATATTGCTTTCACCTAGGACTACTTGATTCAATTCAATTCAATTCTAATCAAGTACTCAAATCAAGAAGTCTCTCCACTATCCTCGCTTCTCCATTTCTCAACCCTAGGCAACCAAACGTGGCACTCCCCATAGCCAATTTTTTTGCCAAAATCTTTTCTCTCACTCCCCAAAACCAAACCACCATCCTTCTCTCTCTAGAATAAGCCCCTCTCTCTAGCTCTCTCTCTCTCTCAAACTCCAGGTAAGAAAAGACTTGGAAGATCAAGATGAAAGCAAGGGAGGCATCATGAAACCAGGACGAAGAAGAAAATCAAGGAGAAAGAATCATAAAGGTAGAGATTAAAGAATTTCAACATCAAGGAGCCTACAAGGAGGTAGAGTAAGGTTTTACTCCCCTAATTTTTTATCCTCAGCTTTCATTAGTATTCTCAACAATTCCTCTTTGTTTTATTTCTAAATATCCCTCACATATTTCACCTGGCCATTTCATCTGCAAGGCCAACCTAAATTTGGTTTCCTTGGGTAAAGTCCCGTAAATTCCAAATATAATCATGATTTTCATAAGCACATCATTTCATTAATCAATAATTATTAATCCTACCGGCGTTTCAAAAATTAATCCAGCCCAAAAACTTCACAATTGAGACATTCAAATGCTCCTCTGAATCCAAGATTGATGAAAAAGAATTTACATTTTCACCCACATCAACACAAAAACCGATATGTATGGTTTGACATTAAAACATATTAATCTCAAATATCATATCACCTTTTTAAAAATTCCTATGGGTCCTCCAAAAAACAGAGATTCATGAACTAGGTTTATGAGCCATTGGGAATCGTTCAGGTGAAGCAAACTCAACATGAAATTACAAAATCATCTAAGAAATTTAGCTGAGCCAAAAGATTGTAAGGCAAATAATCATAGACGAGTCTCATGTTTTGTTGTAAGGTACAAAGCTAAACATACAATTACAAAATTACATCATGATCATTGCTTATCCCAAACACCTTTGGGTTAAGCTTAATCATCAATCTCCATTATTTTTTTTTTTTTTTATGTGCTTAAGGTATTAAATTTTTTGCACTAACTTCTGCACCGCTTCTAATGTTGGCCTTGGTCGGCTTATTTACTTCCTAATCCCTCTGCAACAATTACAAAACCACAAATGGCAAGAAAACATGGAATGAATAATAAAAATCAGGTGTAAGAACTATAGCCTTTTCTGCTTACCATTTCAATTGAAAAAAAAAAAAATCTGGGTAATATCAACACAAGAATGCTTTTAAAGACTTACCAAATGTAGTGGAGTCATGCTTTGCTTGTCACAGTAGTTGGCATCCACCCCCTGTATAGAGGTTAAGAACATGGCAATAAATGAACAAACTAGGACGAAAAAGTAGTTGTTTCAATTTTAGGGTAACTTGGCATCAAAAAATAAAGGTACATTTAGCACACAAACCTCACTCAGAAGCTTTCTGACACCGGCAGGGTCATTATTCTTGATGGCATCTCTTAAACCCTTCACATTAATAACATTTACTAGGCAAAAAATCTCATTATTATGGTATAAGCTCTATGTTGTTAAGAAAACATGCAGTCTACTTGCTTTTTCACAAGGCATTCACACCTCTCCATTGACATCATAATCTGCTTTAGGCTTGTCCACATTACCATTGCTTGCTTGGCCCATGTTTAAAAATGAACTGCAATTATAAATTTACAGAGCACGGACTTTAAAGATAAGCATATAAATATAACAATTAAAGAAAATAAATCATTTGAGATGCATATAGTAAATGAAGCAGCTACAAAGATGAGATGAATATAATGTTAGACCGGCGCCTAAGGGCAATTTAGTCTTTATTAGCCTAAAGACAATTTAGTCTTTTATTATTTATTATTGTTGGTTATAAATAAGCCTAATATGTTTAGGGTTGGGGGTATGCATAATTTGGGGAGACTTCCTACCTCTCGAATTGTAGGATTTGGAAGAGATCGTCTATCTCTCAAATTGTGCGTGCTCATCTTTTATGTATTCGTGTAAATTGTGTGGTGTTATATGCTTTGAAATTAAACAGACTTGAACAAAAACAACCAAAAAGATTCATGTGACATCAAAGCAATGCAATTTAGCAGGATTGAGAGTTGTGGTATCGAGAGAAAGAATGAGGAACAAACTCGAGCGGCAGCACTTGGAAGAAATAGAGCAACATTCAGATAGTTGGAACAAGAGGAAGCGGCAGGCTAGAGCGAAGAAGTTGGCAGCGGATTTGAGCAACAACATCTGGACAAAATTGCAGGACGCCTTGAGCTTTGAGACGAACAACAGCGGACAAATCAAGACGGCATATGATTCAGGGCTAGAGAAGATCGCTTCAAAGAATTTCAGCCTAGGACAGGGAACCGCAATGAATGGGATCCCAACGGAGGGCTGCAAGCAACTATGACGGTGCCTTTTGTGGTTGCGGCCTTCTTGGAAGAAGGCGATTCAAAAATAATGATGGGAATGAGACAGGTGAAGAAGGGTGGGGGTATTCGTAAGTGGCTGATTTGGACATTGTAAAATATTCAAGAGGGACACAAGAAGATGGCGAACTCAATTTGTGCAAGAAGTTGGTGATGCTGAAGACTATGATGCGGGCAATTCAGGACGCGGAGTTGGAATTCTTGATCGAGTTCAATAGTATGGAAGAGATAGGTGATACAAAGTTGGCAAAGAATTCAGGGATCGATGAGCTACTGGATGGTTAATTGGAATTGCGATATTCTCAAAAATTGACTGAAAGTCAGGACATCATTAAATCATAGGTGACCGGAGGAGGTGCACAAGAAGGTATTTTGAATTTATGCGGGTCATTATAAATTTCTGATTAAGTGGAACGGATTGTCAGATGAGGACACCGCATGGGAGCCATATGACCTGATCCAACAACAGTTTATTCAATCTTGAGGGGAGGGAGGGGGATGAATGTTATGCCGACACCTGAGAATAATTTAGTCTTTTATTATTTATTATTGTTGGGTATAAAAAAGGCTAATATATTTAGGTTTGGGAGTATGCAACAAATGGTTGACTTGAGTATTACGATTAGGGTTTGGGAGAGACTTCCTACCTCTCAAATTTTAGGTACTTACCTTTTATGGAAAAATCATCTCGGACCCTATCATATAACCCAAGTATAACAACTAACGGCAAATGGCAACTTCATTTTAGAGATGGTGGAGACAATACTGAAACAAGAATGACCATACAGAAAAGTAGGCTCAGGGGCAGATATCCGTGCTAAGGTTCCAGGTAGCTATGAAAAAGGTAAAAAGAAAACAAATACTAATTAAGCAAACAGAAAGCTAATGTTTTTAACTTTAAAGCTGCACAAAACATGTAAACTAATTTAAAAAATAATTAAATTCATATCAAATATGCTGCTTTTCTGGATTTATAATAACCTGGATTTGCTGTTTGAAGAAGAAGAAGAAGAAGAAGAGGGCTTCCTTGAGATGGAACCCATTGTTCTCTGGTTTAATGAGGGATTCTTCGGCCTTGGATTGGAATGGCTACTAGAAACGGAAGTATTCTGCAGATAAAGAAGAAATTCAGCCACCAAGGTCCAGGATTAAACCAAAATCAATAGAAACATGAAACATCAACCTGTGAGGGCAATGGATCTGGTGTTGGAGGTTTACAAATGCATAATGGCATTCCACATTTACACTCAAGTACAATAGCAGCAGCATCCCTAGAGATTGAATTAGCTTCAGGGGCATCTTTCTCATCCACATTTAATGCTGAAACTCCATTTACTACAGCAGCAACTGTATCATAAGACCTTTGACCATTTTCTCCAGATCTAAACTCAGAAAACATGAAATTAAAGATGGAAGAAAATCTAAATATCGATAAAACATTGATTTGTTCGTTAACTACAGATATATACAGGAACTAGGAAGGCAAAGCCAAAACAGAGACTTGACAGCATCATCCCTTTAAATGGAAGCTAAAACACTGGGAAGATATTATAGATAAAGTATCACCTTAATTATGTGGGTGCCAAGTAAAGGTAGCTTCATAGCTTTGTCAACCAAGGAAAACACCATTCATATAAAATATATTTATTAAACTCACACACACACACCCATATATGCTAAGCCTTGAACTCAGGAACATGTGATTAGAGAAAAAGCTCTCTACCCCTAGACTAAGTGGGTTGCACATTCATAACTAAACATTTGATATGAAGTTATAATGGCGCTGGACACGATTCATGTTCTCAAAATAATATTTGAAGGAGTATACATAATAGTGGGCTGCAACTTAACGGCTAATGCTTTTAGGCAGTAGTGTAACCTTTGACAAACAAGACAAGTGTTTCCTTAAAAAGCTTTGACATTACAAACCCAAAAAGAATTACATAAAAACAAAGATGCAATTGATTTTCCAAGAATGCTCTTTCAGTCGGGATAACATTAAGAAGAGATATTATCATCCTATACATTATATCATCTTCACCCAGCATTGGCTGCAAAATATTTGCAATCAGAAAGAAGAAGAAAAAATACCCAAAACTGCTTTAAAGATTCCCAGCAGGATAAAAATGTAGACTATAACATCATAAGTTGATAAATAACCAACTCAAAGGTAACGATCATGACAGTTCAGGCAAGATATAAATAAACTAGTCAGAGAGAAAAACTAATCAAATACTTTCCTAAACTTACAGACAATGCTGCCATGCTAAGCACTAGTAAATTGCCATGCATGAAGCCAAATATTCTAAAAATACTGACTAATACAATTGAAATCAAAAATCAAATGCCAATTATTTTGAGTATAGAGCATCTAAGATTTTCACTATCGGCAACATATAATCATATAGGCATAGCACCATTCAAAGGCGTCAACTATTAGCACTGACATGTTTCAGATGTAGCTAAAGAAGCCTGCAAAATGAACCATGAGATTGCAATTTGCACTTTTAAAAGTTGAAGGAAGAGCTCAAAAATAAATTTTAAGTCTATCTTTTTAAGATCCTAAGGGGTTTTAGGGGATTAATTTCGATTTTTTTTTAATTTAATTTTATTTTATTTATATTTTGATTTAAAATAAAATATGTTTACTTGTTTTTAAAAATAATAAAAAGAACTTTTAGATAATTTGAGTATTTTTAAAAACAAGCTATATTTTTAAAACAATAAAAAAAATGAAAAAACACACTGAACAAATAAGTTTTTATAATAAAAGCAAAAGAAATCTCAAAGAAGCTTAAGTGGGACGCGTGACTGCCGCGATATTGCAGTTCCCAAACCTACGGATTTCATGTTTATAGTATTACCACGATTCTGCGATTACGAGCTATCACGATTGCTGGAGTCCCAATAGTAATGTGGCCTATTTCTATTTTTATTTTATTTTCTTTATTATCAAAAAGTTTCATTCCTTCTTCCTTTTTTAGATCTTACATATTTTTCTAGTTTCAAATTAGGTATTTCTATTAGGGGACTTTTATATATATTGTAATAGACTTTTTTTATTTTTAGTTTTTACTGACTTTAAAAATTGAAAAGATATTTCTCTGTTTTATGCTCTTCGAAGTGATGCGCCCTTTCCATTTGCAAGTAGTGTCATTGTATCTTGCTTAGGAACAAATGGTGTTATCTATTTGCCACCCAAACTTCGCTTATTTGAAGTTTTTCTTTGTTGTTTTCAACTGGGACAGCCACCGAATGACGCAAAGTCCCCTAAAAACACCTTCAGTATCATCCCCTTGCTATTCCACAACCATCTCCCCACTAAAATCATTTCCTAAATACCTTATAGAAACCCTAAAACAATACCATCTAGTATCAATGCTCGAGAAACTAAAAACTTTTTGGGATTTCTCGTTCCTTACCTACCAAAAAATCTACATAACTTCAATCTTCCACCAATTCAATACCCAAACTATTCCTACAACAATTCCTAGCCTCAAATCTAAAATTTCAAAATTCAACTTTCGTACCGTCCCCAAAATTCCACTCCAACACCTACCACCAAAACCTAAGCCCCCTGAACAATCTTGATTTGCAATCCTGCATCTATCGGAAACGTGGTCAGCAAGAAAGGACTTTGTCTTGCCAAGAAGAAACCCTCAACAAGGTATTCAGAAACTTATTACGAAGAGCAAGAAGTCTTTCAAAAGCAACACAAAGCTTGTCGATTTTAAAAGGAGACAATCACATGAGATCATCAATAGCCACAATAGTCATTTTTCAAAAAGAGAGAAATAAATGAATCCTTGCCCCCATGAAAACTTCAGTGACAAAGAATAAATACTTTGATAATTTGGCATGAAAGGTCCAAGACGACACCAAAATTTTGGATTGAAGATTGACTTGCCAGACTGTGTAGGTCGCATGGATCCGGACATGTTCATCGAGTTGCTCAAAATAGTGGAACATGTCTTTGAGTACAATGATGTTCCACTGGATAGGTAAAACTATCCACCATTAAGTTAAAGAAAGTGCATCACTGTAGTGAGAAAACATAAATCGTCTTTGATAGAAAAAAGGAAAAAAATAAAATCACTATTTGGTCCAAAATGAAACGAGAAATGCGGCACCAATACCTGTCACTTCATTACAGACAGTACAAGTTTTTGAGATTTCATCACTTGTACCGACAACAAGATCTCTCAGTAGAGAATTACAAATTGAATTCAAACAGTTTATGTTGAGGTGTTGGTTGGCTAGTGAAACCCGAGAAGAAAACTCAATATTTGAGGAAATTGAGATAGTTCATTGGCAATATGATACAGTTGCAATCTTATTGAACATTACAAAATGTTCAGACCCTAGCCTTGAAGGTAGAGATATAACAACACAGTATCAGGTCCACACCACCCTTCAAACAGGGTTTAGCCAACGAATTGAGCAGTCATAGTACACCTATTAGAGCATCTAAGGAAAATTAATCTAAATGGGAGAAAAGATGAAGGCCACTGGCACTCCCAAAATCCACCCCTCCAATAAATGCTTCAAGTGTCAAAATTTGGCCATATGGCTTCTAATGCTCAAATATAAGGGCGATATTTTTCATTGAGCATAAAATGTAGCCGATTCGAGGTTTTCATTACTGTTATTAGTCAGGACAGCAGCCGAAAGACGCCTATCCCTCTTTAAACATCGTCAAACACCCATATTATCCTTCCTTTGTTGATCCACAAACACACCAAACCCACTTTCTAAATACCTTCTAGAAGATATCAGAAGCCCTAAGAGTTAGTACACCAGCCAGATTGTACTTTTTAGAATGTTCAACCTGCACGCTAGATGCAGATGCCAAACATCAGAATTGCATTGTTTAGCATGTCTATAATAGCATGAAGCCATCTCATAGCGTAAGGTAAATAGTATGAGCAAATCAAACGAAGTAAAAACAAACTAACATAAAAAAAGAGCAAATGAATAAGGACATAAAAATGAAGAACAAGGTTCAGTCTTGTTAGTTCGTGAATAAACAAAGAAATTCATATTCAGTATTCCCTGTGCATCATGGATGATATAACATGAAAAAAAAGGGGAAAAAAAATTCTTGAAGTTAAGGCGTCATTGTGAGCATAACTGCTTGAAATTTTAGCGGAAATCAGATTTCTTGTTATAGAATAGTGTAAGATGTCATTGTGAAAATGGGATAATAGTATGCTCAAAAGAAACAAAGCAATAATTGCCATGACTAGCACCAACAGACTAATCCAAAACGTGAGTGCCTAGCAAGAAAAAAAAAAGTCAAGGAGAAAGTAGCACAGGAAAAAGTCTCAATGATCATTAAATATAAGGATAAGATAGCATAAGTGTGCTAATACTAACACCGATATCGGGACTAGTTGGCATATGGGGTAATACCAAAAAAGTAAACTTTTATTAATATGAAAATAGTGATACAACACGCATTAAACAAAAAAGAAATACAATAATAGATGAATTCCCAGCTGGAGCTATTGGAACAGATTCAAAGGTGATAGCACGTCGGCAGGGTAAGCGGCCGTGGGTAGGTAGGAGATTGTGTGTGGTTGGTTGTAGGTGGATTGGATGAAGAGACATGGAGGAAGTAGGGGTGGCGATAGAGTGGTGGAGGAATGTGGGGGTGGTAGACTGCTAAGGGAGTGGTAGAGAAAAGGGCTCAATGAGTAGTAGCGAAGGACTTTCAATTTTACAGTACCACCTTAGAGCAAGATACAACAAAGCACCACCTATCGTCGGTTACAACCCTAACAAGAGGGAAGAGACTCCACATAGGAGATTAGAAGATAACTCTAGTACAACTGGCTCCCACGCTCAGGGAACAACTATTTACAGCCTCCTACACAAGAGGAAAAAGGGCGGAAAAGACAAGAAGAATCCAGAACACTCTTCTAGAAAAGATTCAGTGCGAATAAGTCAGCTGGATCGCAAGAATTCACGATCTCTCCCCCAAAAGCGGGTACTCCCGTCTTCACAAGATCGCAAGTCCCCGCTCCATTTCGCGTAGTTTCGCGAGGCTTCGATCCCCGCAGTTTCCAAGCGCCCCTCTTTTGAGCACTGTTTTGCGCCCGAATTTGGGCGTCCTTCCAAGCGCCCGCGTCAGTCTCCCGAAGTTGGGGAAGCTTTGACCTTGTTTGTCAAACTTCCTGACTCTTCAGAGTATAAAGTTAAGTCGGCCGTTGAACATGGTTGAAATGCTGTAGTCGTCAGGCAAGTCCAACTTATAAGCGTTGTTGTTCAGCTTCCGAAGTACTCTGAAAGACCATCTACTCTCGGCTTAAGCTTCCCGAATCATCTTGCTAGAAATCTCTCCATTTTCAAATAAATTCAAACGAGATCGCCTTCCTGAAACGTTTCTTTCTGGATTTATTTGCCTAAGCTTGGTATTTTTTATTTTTCTTAGCAATTTCCTTGCCAACTTCTTCGTGGAGCTTTTGCATCTCATAAACTCGTTTTTTGCATCCTTCTTGATTTCTGAAGATGGCAGGGGCGGTACCATTTCAAGTGGCGTGAGTGGAATGTGCCCATACACAATCTTGAAAGGAGAATTCATCCTGTAGTTTGGTTGATGGATCAATTATAGGTGAACTCGACGTGGGCTAGGATGAGATCCCACTGTTCTATATTGTTTCCCACGAAACCCCTCAGGAGATTACTAAGGCTCCAGTTTATTACCTTTGTCTGTCTGTCTGTGTGCGGATGTGCTGCTAAGCTAAAATGGAGTTTGGTGTTGAGCTTTTCCCACAGTGTCCTCTAGAAGTGGCTCGGGAACTTACGTTTTTGTTGAAAGTGATGGTCTTGGGAATCCCATGCAGCCTTACAATGGTCTTGGGAATCCCATGCAGCCTTACAATCTCCCTGAAGTATAGATCGGCAATGTGAGAGGCGTCTAGTGTTTGGTAACAAGGTACAAAGTGAGTCATCTTGGAGAATCTGTCTACTACAACCATTACAAAATACTTGTTTCTTTGAGTCCTCGGAAGTTCTAGCACGAAATCCAAGCTGACATCCACTCACAGCGCCACTCGTACTGGAAGTGGTGTGTATAATTCAGTGTTCTAAACTCTTGCCTTGGCCATATGACAAATCCTGTATTACTTGACCTGTCATTCTACATCTCTTGTTAGTTTTGGCAAAAAAATGTTCACTTACGAGTGCGAGGGTTTTGTCTCTGTCGAAATGTCCTGCTAGTCCTTTGTTGTGGCCTTCCTAGACAATGAGCTATCTTAGTGAATACTTGGGAATGCACAACTGATGCTGGTAGAATAGGTATCCATCTTTCTCGTAATATTTCCCTACTGGCTTCTTCTGCTTCTATATGTTTTTGAAATCTTCATCTATTTCATATAGATTCGTTCGAACCTCGAAGCCCATAACTCGAGGCTACATGGATGTGATCAATAAGTGTCGACGACTCAGTGTATTTGATACTCGGCTCTCACTTCCTGCCTTATGTTTTAGTACAAACTGGAATGAGGCTAGAAATTCCACCTAGGTGGCGTGTCGCCCCATTAGTTTGTTTTGGCTATTAAGGAATTTTAAGACTTCATGATCTGCAAATAGTGTAAACCCATTTTTCAACATATAATGACTCCAGTGTTCCAGAGCCCTTACGATGACGTAGGATAGGACTAGAGTTGAGCCTGACTCTGATACCAAACGATACCGAAACAAGTTAGGATGTAACGTAATACAAAAAGTAAACTTTTATTAATATAAAAAAATAGTGATACAACACGACTCAAACAAAAGAGAAATAGAATAATAGACGAATCCCTAGCTAGAGCTATAGGAAGAGATTCAAAGGCGGTAGCGGCATCGACAGGGTAAACAACCATTGGGTAGATATGGGATTGTGTATGGTTGGTTGTAGATGGATTGGATGGCAATATTTTGGGGGAAATAGGGGCGGCGGTAGAGTGATGGAGGAATGTGGGGCCACTAGAGGAGTGGTAGCAAAAAGGGCTCAGTGAGTAGCAGCGAAGGAGTTTGAAGTTTACAACACCACCCGGAGCATGATACAACCGAAGCACCATTTGTCGTCGGTTACAACTCTAATAAGAAAGAAGGGACTTCAAGAAAGAGATTAGAAGACAACTCTAGTAGAACGGCCTCCCACACACTCGGGGGACAGCTATTCATAGCCTTCTCCTCCTATACAAAAGGAAAGGAGTGGAAAAGACAAGAAGAATCCAAGAACGCTCTTCCAGAAAAGACCCGATGCGACTAACACAACTGGATAGCGAGAATTCGCGATCCCTCCCCTTGTCGCGGGTTCTCCCACCTTCACGAGATCACGGGTCCCGCTCCACTTCGCGTAGTTTTGTAGGGCTTCGGCCCCTGCGTTTTCAAAGCTCCCCTCTTCGAGGCGTTGTTTTGCACCCGAATTCGGGCCGAGTTGACATATTGTCGTATTTCACTAGTGCCTATGAAAATTAGGGCTTAGTAAGTGGCAACGGCTTTTACAATTCCAATTCCTTCTTTTATCTGTTCAAAGCACTCGCATCAAAATAGTCAACAAAAGATCAACAAAAGTACAATTATCTCATCATAAATCAGTCATTTTCTTGGCCCTAGAAAACACTGAAAATGCAAATAACAAATGTGGAGAGGACATGCCGATATGTTGCTCTTGATGTGGTGGTATTATCAGTCTCTAATCAGTAGGAAAGGAGCAAGTGTTACTAGAATCATTTAGTGAATAAGTTCATCCCACTCGGATCAACATAAGAGCATCCAAATTAGTTAAACACCATACCCATAGTTCATGTTCTATAATTGATCAAAATGGAACCAATTTGTTAAACAACAACATACTGATATAGATTACCTATAACATGCTTAAATTATGAAAATCAAGTTACTTAGCAGAGCATTATTTCTTCAGCAAGCTGCCTTGAAATGTAGAAAAGAAAACCTTCCAAATTAATCCTTACAAGATTCATACTTATGAGCCTATAATCAATTTTGAGATCTAAAGGCACCTGGAAGCTAGAGCACCTTTAATATGTTGATCTTTTGAAATTAGACATTAGACTACAAGGTTCATGTCAATCAAAAATAGTTGTGCATTAACATTTAGGCTTGAATGGGGAAGGTTATCGACACATAAAACTAATTCAAGCAGAATATGATATTTTTGCTAGCTTTGCAAGCTTGACGCAGCAGCTTCATCCTCACTTACCACAATTGCTATTTCTTTTCCTTAAAAACGCCAAGAAAAAATATATAAGAAATTAAAATAAAAGAAAATAACTAGAAAAATCTCCTTGGATAAAAATATAGAAAACATTACCGAGAACGATTATTGAAACAATCTTCACAGACTCTGACATTTGAAAGGATGCCAAACTGAGGTAGAGCCTGACAATAGAGAACTAATTTATTATAAACAAAGTGAATGAGACCAAAGAAGCAATGGACTAACAAAATTCATGGCATAAAAAAAACTTTCCAGAGCAAGAAAAACATACCATTTGATTTGATGAATGTTCACTGCACAAAGTCCTACCACAGCATCGACAGTGGTGCTACACAGAGAAAACAAGAGAAGGATGATAAACAAAACAAGGGAAGGATGATAAACAGGGTTGCAAATATAATGGAAATATTGAAACTGTGAATAAATACAAGAAAACCAAGCAAATATGAGAAATTGAAGCCAAAAAAAAGAAACGAAACTCAATTAACCAATACAATTACTTTAATGGATGCCAAGGGAGAAGTACAGCTTCTGTAATCCTCATTCTTTACTCATTTTTATTAAAAGTTGACTGAGATGTTAAACTTTACTTAAAGCAAATCTTTTCTCACTCAAAACAATATTATTTCCGATCCACCAATTTTCTTCCTTATCCTTCCACCTTAACTTTATTTGCCACTGACATTGAACATCTTCTAATCTTCAATGTAAGCATCAACCTTCTATCTTATCTACCAATTCTTTAAATTGGATGGATGTTATTCCCAACATCCCAATAATATAATCATCTGCTTATCCATCCTTCCAATTTTCAACACATAAGGATCTTAGCATTCTCATTTTGTCCAATAACAACTTGGCAATTAGTGACTTCTTCATTGCCCAAAAATCAGATCCAAATAGGTGGTTTACTTACAATTTGCAAAACTTCAAAATATCATGTTGACCATTTATCCTAACAGTGTTCAGGCTGTTGATTTCATCATTATTTACTATATATAAAAACCTTAACAGACAAATAAAACCAACTTTTTTTTTCCCATGAACGCATTCTACAACTCGCACTACTGCTCTTTAATTTTTAATACACGATGCTCCCACAAAGCATTCCATGATCAAAACGATCAAAAGAAAAATCACAAGCGTTGTCTCCATCGTCGATTCAACCAAGAAGATCGTTATAGGAAATAGATCAACTGCAAGATCAGCAAGAACCACGAGCCCTCAAACAATACGAGAAACCAGAAATAATCTAAATTTCACTAGTCACAGCAGAATTGTGACTACAAAGTAGGGCACCGCTACGGGATCCAAAGTAGACAACAAAGACGAAATGAGTAGACTTGCGTAATTAAGATTGGGAATGATGAAAACAAAGCCAATAGATTCAATTAAAGATTCCAGGGGAAGGAAGGAGTTTACCCTTCGCCGGAAAGTGGTGAAGCTGCACTTGCAAACGTCACACCTCGGAGCCTCCTGGAACACCGGCGGAGTCTCCATCTTCGCCTCTTTATCTCCCCTCCCCTCTCAATCGCTCCCAGCCAGCCGAGAAATATTTAGGTACGGTTCTGCGGGCCGACTCGATGGAGTAATCGGGGTTATTTAGAGGTTATTGTGGCGGTATTAACTCCAATAATCTCTTTATAATCCCTCCATTACCTATCATTATACTCATCGATATCTTTCATGGTTTCATGCGTAGTAATTATTGTGATTTGTGAGGTTATTAAGAGTATTAATCTCAATAATGTCTATATAACCCTTCAAAACTCTTAAAATAACCGAAGTATGCACGCAGAACTACGTGCGTACCTAATTATTTCTCTAGCCAGGTAGATTGCTCTCAAAAAATGTGAGATTTTTACGATACAACACTATCCTAACACGAATCTTGATGTTGTGATAAGTAAGACCCAAAGTTTCATATTTACATCACTCAAAAGTTTGATATTTTCACTTATAAGATCTTATTGAAACTTTGAGTGGCATGCATATAAATATGGATGTTCAAGTGATAGAAATGTAAATAGATACTAATTATGTACTATGAAAATGCCCACAAAAACAATTGTATTGGCTTAAAAGCTAAATAAATAACAAGGAAGATTTATATATATACCACTCAATTCATATCTATTTACAAATCTAAACCATGATTTCAATTTATATATATATCATCAATTGGAATAAATATAGAGATATTTTTATAGAAAAGCTCGAGTTAGAATGCATGTTCCAAGAAATATGTATGAATGAATTGGCAATATTTGAATTACAGCCCTACCTATTTTTTTTTATGGCACATATACTGAAAGAATAGTTGGTGGTAGAATAATATGTAAGAAATATTAAAATATAAAATGTTTAGTTATGCTAATTAATTTAAATGTAAAAGCTTAAGGAATCATGAGAATAAAAGATGTTAGCAAGGAATCTGAGAGAATAATTTGTGATGCTAAGAATTCTACTTTTTGATAATTTTTATGATAGATTGAATACAAAAAAGGTTGAAAGATACACATATAAACTAGCTAAATAAATAGAAAAGAAAAGTAAAGATTTAATTCAATTGTATTAAAAATGAAAATAAAAGTTTTATTTTTTTAGAGTAAGATTCAACGTAGATGGATAAGTTATTTTGATAATCTATTTAAAGAACTTTTTAAAATACGACCGACCTTAGTGATCTTCATATTATTAAAAATAATAAAAAAATTTATTTTTACCGTCACATTAGAAGGAAAAAAGTTGAAGAGGCTTTTAAGAAAACGAAGGATATAAAATCAATATGACATGATGATATCCCAATAGATGTATAGAAATATTTAGGAGATTTAGGAGTTTCTTGGCTTACTAAACTATTTAATATTATTTTAAAAAATAAAAAGATGCAAGAGTGGAGAATGAATATTTTGGTCTCCATTTTTTTATGAATAAAGGGGATGCAAAATAGTCTGCAAATTATAGAGAAATTAATTTGATTTGCCATATATTGAAATTATTCAAAAAATAATAATTGAACATATGATACACCAAATTATGTTGGATTTTTCATATATATTTTGTACTCGTTTTTTGTGATATTGCACTTTAAAGGAATTTATTTTTAATGTTTTGATGTAGGTATAATGATTTTAGGTAATTGGAGCAAAAAAAGTAAAAAAAGTAATGGATTTTGAGCAAAAAAAAAAGCAAAAACCAAAAAACTGTGTTCTGGCCCCGATGGCGCCAAAATGGGTGCCGACAGCGTCATTTTCCAGAGAGCATCAGAATATTAAGCAAGATAGGGCGTGCCGATGGCGCCTAATGTTGGTGGAGGCCAGGTTTAATGTATTAGGACGACTTTTGGAGGGATTATTGAGATATCTCTTAGGGAATTCGTCCCTAAGCTATTTTAAAACGAATTTGACGCCAAAAATCAGTGGGTAAATTAGTGTGTATGTGCTTTATGAGTAGAGAAAAGTGTGTAGAGAGTTCAGAGTCTAGGGTCTGGTGTACAAGTGTTGTTTTGTGTAGGATTCTTCTCAAAAGAGTTGTAGAAGAAGAGGGAAAGTGAGAGATTGCTTCTTCCCTACTATTCTAAGAGAGAATTGTTTGTTTTTGTAAAGAGAGAATGAGATTCGAAAGAACTTCAAGGGATTTGTTTGAGAAAGAAATTAAGATAAGTTGTGTTTACTTCTTATTGTTTGTATGAATTTACGTTTATATATAAAATCTTTGTTTTGTCGTTTCTTCCTCATGAATTATGAGTAGATTTCTTTGCCTTTCTCTTTGCAATGATAAATGGTGAAGTGGTGATTTAGATTGGATGTGTCATATGAATGTTAAGAAATTATGATGATTTCTCACTTCGTACTTCATTTACTTTTGATATGACCAATTGAATTGTTAAAATATATTGTGAAACATACGATCTGAAAGGACTATGCGTTCTACAACAAAAAGTGAAGATTACATTCAATGTCCATGAATGAGTGATGCAAATAATAGGGGTTTGGTACAAATAAATAGGGAAATATAGTTTATTGGGCGTAGAATTGGAGATTTTAGGGTGTTAAACTAAAATCCTCAATTTGGTAATAGTATTTAGAAACTAAAGCGAGAGTTAATCTTTAGTCGAAGAGAAACAGGAGCTCTAGAGTGAGAGTCAGTATCCTCCCAGCTAACCACGAATTTTGGGACTAAACCTAGGATTAACCAATATTCTTTATAGCACTCGGAAGAAGGTAAAGAATATGTATATTTTTATTTGGCACAATATAAGATTTTCACTAATCTTTATCATTCACTCACCACAACATCATTTTAAGGGGGAGGACACTTTCTCCAAATTTGAACCTTTTAATACAAAACTTAGTGTAGTTGTAATAACTTTAATTTGAAGACTTTAGTGATGTTAAAATCTCTAGCATCTTTAAACTTTGGTAACTTTAGTATTTACTTTACGTTCATTGTAATTTGAATATTGGATTTTTGTGCTGCGCTTTAAAGATTTGCTTTCTTCCCGTGGAATCGATAACCAGGATTCCACTAAAACTCTGTATTACTTGAGCGATACGTATACTTGTGTATAAATTGACCGTTTTCTTATTTGACTGATTATACTTTGTGACTGAACTAAAAATACTTATAAATACTTATTCAAGACAACCGCGATCAACATACGTTAAAATGTGATGCAAAAATCTCTCATAATCAATTTGCATTTATAACGGGCAAGTTTACCATGGAAGCTATACATTTATTGAGATGTTTGATGGAGAAGTACAAAGAGAGTAAAGAGTATCTACATATGATTTTTATTATTTTAGAAAGAAAAGGTTCCAAGAAAAGTTTTTTGGAAAGTTTAATAAAAATGCTGATATTATTTATATTCAAGTCATTAAAGATATGTATACTATAGTTGTATAGTTGTTACTTATATTTGAACTGAAGGAAGACTGACTAAGTATTTTCTATTTCAGTTGGATTACATCCAGGAGCAGCTTTAAGCTCATTTCTTTTTTGCTTTAGTTTTGGGTGTTGTTATTGGCATTTGCAGAAGAATGTACCTTGTATGCTTTTCATTATTACCTTGAAGTCTACTAAAATCATATGACTTGTGGATAAAACTAGAGAAAGCAATCGGGAAAAACTTGAATTATGGATGCCTACATTAGAGTTTAAAGGTCTTCGTTTAAATAAATCTAAAATTGAATAAATGAAATATAATTATAATCGTAATAGATCTAATGAAAGAGTTGTAACAATGAGTAATTAAATCATTAAAAATGAATGTTTTAAATACCTCGAGTCTTTTGCACAAAGTGGTGGGTATATAGATATGATGTTATTAGTAGACTTCAAGTTGTATGGTTGAAGTAGAGGAATGCATCGGACCTATTATTTGATAAAAAAAATGCCACTTTAAGGAATGCTTTATGGTGCAAAACATTTGACATTAAAAGAAAAGCATAAAACTAAATTAAATGTTGTTGCGATAAGAATGCTTAAATGGATGAGTTGTTTGACACTAGGATTAGTGTTGCTCCAATGACACATAATATTAGACACAGTCATCTTAGATGGCTTGATCACACGAAACATCGTTCATCTGATAATCCAGTTAGGAGAATAGATGCTTTAAATTAAACATATATTAAAAAAGATAGAGATGGACCTAAAAAGACTTGAGCATAGTATATAAACAAATAATCTTAATTTATTAAAACTAAATGAAAATATATCACTCAATAGTACACAATTGAGAAAAAAGATTCATGTAGCCAAACACAATTAGTGCGATAAAGATTTGTTGTTGTACATGTACTAAATAAATTGTCTTGCCCAGCCCAAAAAAAGAAAACACTTTCAGATAAGTATAAACATAGTGGTAAGGGTAAGAAAAATCATTTTGATCATTGACATGCCATTTGGAAATATTCTTCTAAGCATATTTATCAATCTCTCTCATCATAGTCATCAAGGGCGATATCCATAGCCACTCCAAATTAAAAAATTAAAAAAAGAGAAAAAAAATGTATAACTAGTACTCCAAGAAAGCCATATATCCCATATATTGTACGTGAATTTGTAACAATAAATATAAATATAATAAACCAAAAAACCATATTCATAATCATAATAATGAATAACAAAGGGCTCATTGAACCATCGATCTTTAATCAACGTCCAATCCAGTCCTTGAACAGCAGCATCATGTAAAGAGGAACATTTACAGCAGCAATAATTATCATCGACCCTAACACCCGAATCAACCTTTGAACCAACCTCATCATCAGCGATCGATGTTGTCGAGTTTTCCCAGACTTCTCCAAATTCATGTCATTGCTCATCTCCACCAAAACGGATGCTTCTTGCTCTTGTGTCGATTGCTTCTTAGCAGAAGACCTCATTACGGCATTACCCCTGTGACAGTCCAAATCGAACCAAACTTGAGAGCAAATTTTTCAAAATAGTCCATAAACTTTCAAGTGTTCTTTATTCAAATTGGCCGTGCTGCGAACTTTGCTATTTCTTTGGGTGAAAATTAATGGCAAGAAGTTTTCAATGAGGATAATGTGAGGTTTCTATGAGCAATAGGTCGAACTAATGAGATTGACACCAAATAGTATAAAATGCCATCATAAGGAGCTTCCCTTAGCCAGTTTCTGTCCAAAGGAATGGCAGTTAATGGTAGAAAGGACCAAAATTTGACACCAAGAAAAGCCTGGTGTTATAATGGACCGACGAAAAGAACTATTTTGGTCATTTACTACACTCCTTATATCTAAATGAAAATTGGAAGATTTACATGCATACCAATTAATTCCTATGTATTTACATAACTAACACCTAAACTTCAATTTTTACATTTATATCACTTTTAACTATGCATGAAAAGGCGTATTTCACCTTTTAAAAGTTAAAAATAGTTGTATTTTTTGTGGTATAGAGGATTTGGGGGGTATAAATGTAAAAAGTAAAGGTGTTAGATGTGTAAATACATAGGAATTGAGTTGTATGTAGGTAAATGTCCCATGAAAATTTTATATGAGAATCAAAATAAGGAAGCAACTGATGAAGTTGGAAGAGTGGTCATCTAGCGCACCTTCCTGTTATTCCAACATTTGAGTATGCAACAGGGACAGTTTTGCTTCTCTTTATTAAATGCATCGAACCCTCGGAATCCCAGACCATGTCGTATTCACAATCTTCCTCATCGACCTTCTCTTTCATTTTGGCCCATTTGCTTGGCACAGATCTAATGATGCTTGTAACTCGACCGAAAAATGCAAACCCATTTGTAGGCCATATGAAAAGAAGTAAAATAGTAATGACAAACTGGAACAAGTACCTGGCAATGTTTTCGTAAATTTGTCGCATATCAAGGGCAAAATTGCAAAAGAAATTAAGCACATAAAACATAGGTGTGATGGTTCAAAACAAGTACCAGATGTAGATATGGTTTTGCATAGGAAGGAAACAAAGGCTAGTTGAAACAGCAGTGTTTGAGCTAGTTGTATTTGAAGGACTTGCGGTAAGTAGCATAAATGATGGGTGAAGGTTTCCCTGTTGCCAGCTGATAGTCCCTAGGGTATGCTGCAAATTTTATTAATTGCAAGCCAAGAAATGGAATAAGAATTATCTGCAATTCTCACCTCTATCACAGGCCCAAACTGTGTTGAGTGAGTCATTGTACATTGATCATGATCATGTCCCGACAATACAAGCGTCTGTAATGAAAGCATTTGTTTAAGGGGCATTTACATGCATAACACTCAATTCTTATGTATTTACATATCTAACACCTAAACTTTACTTTTTACATTTATACCACCAAAATATTACGTATCACATAAAAAAGACTACCATTTGAACTTATAAAATGTGAAATACAACTTAATATTTATACTTAAAGTGGCATATATGTAAAATTTGAAGTTAGATGTCAAATAAGTAAATACATAGGAATTGATTGGTGTGTATGTAAATTTCTCTTTATTTAAATGAAAAGTTGCTTTCTTAGGAGAGAAAATCACTAGAGTTAAGAAGTATCTTACAGGTTTGACTAAGTGCAACAAACGATTGGAAGTTTCATTTGTCAGGTAATTCTGGTACCTGCATAGGATTAACGAAAGGGTAAGTACCAAAACCATAAGCTTAAACCCCACATTAGTGGCTAAGATAAAAGGCTGCATTTGACAGCCATTGAAGTCTGCCTGATAGAATTCCCTTGCATGGATTGCCACATGTTGCCCATCTTTACGACAGTCCAATAATGACAGTTTTTTGTGGACCGCACCAAACAATTAGACAAAATCGCCCATAAACCCCATCAAATCGCTCTGGGACCCGCTTATTCTATTGAGTGACAACTCGATAGGAGTCGCTCTAATTGAATTTGAGGTCCATTCTATCTCTTTTTTTTTTCTTTTTAATACTTTCATTGGGTCCCAAGGCCCGGATGCGAAAAAGGAATGATTACGTTAGGTAGTAAACAACCAACATAAAAATATTGTAAAAAATTCATGACATGAATCCTTTAAATCATTATGTAAATGCTAAAGTGTCCTCTAAAAGCGCCACGATGTACTGAATGAAAACAGTGAAAAGAGTGCAAGGGTCTCTGTGCAAAGGGCTCCAGTGTAATGTCAAATAAGCAAAGATTCCCACATTGTTGATGGTAAGACCAAAGAAGCTAGTCCATGAAACTAATATCAAGATAGGATCTTAAAATATAGGTACTCTCACAGGTAAATTAAGGAAATTAGTAGATCTTATGGTTCATAAGAAGATAAAATTTTATGTATTTAAGGAATTAAATGGGTTGGAGAAAAGGCTAAAGATCGGTTTGGGGCTGCGATGCGATGGCGGTGCGGCAACACACCACAGTTTTATCTGTTTGGGTAAATTGCGTATTGACAGCTTTTTCAAAAAGCTGCAGCTGAAATCTGCATTTTCCCACCGAACATGGCTAGGTACGAAGACAGCTTTCTAGCTGTGGTCCGACTTTTCAAAAAAAAAAAAACAAATTACAATGTTCACCGCAAATTTTTAAACATCAAATTATTCTTCAGCAACTTCACAACTACTTTTTAATAAGCTGCATCTGCATTAAACAGCTAAGAAGATTGATAATAGGTTTTAAAATTTGGTATTCTAAGTAGGAGTCACACTAAAAACGGTGCATGTGTAATTATATATAAGAGTTTGAAAGATAAAGTTGTAAATATTAATAGAATTGGATATAAAATTATGTTACTGTTGACATCAATTTTTGATGTCACAAGTGTGGGATGTCCACTTATGCGTACCAGGATCGTACTTTATCCAAATAAGTTACCTCTATAGTGCAAGACATCCATTCAGACCTTTCGACGCGTGTTGAGGGGCGCGTAGCCAAGATCATTCTGCTAGGCTTTGACTTTCACTTAGGCGAATGTTGGTCGGTATTTTGCACATCGGACGACTCTGATCAGGCCAACGAATATTATTCACCATGTCGTGCGGGAAATTGGCTCAAATTGGCCCGTCCATCAGCGAGACTATTTGGATGACCATGGACAACGAAACGAACCATTCAAGTGTGTCTAAGACGTTGATATTAACTAGGAAGGACGTCCATTTCGCTACGGCTTCGCAGACGGGGTAAAAATGTGCAAATCATCATTTTTGGTCTGATCGTCAGAAAGTCACCCGAAAGGCTTCGAATGGCGAAACGGACCACATAAGGGTGTCTGGGACGCCGATTTCACCTAAGGGAGGGTGTCCATGTCATTACTGCTTCGAGTGCGGGCTAAAATGCACGTATTATCGTTCTAGTCCAGGTTGTTGAAAAGTGATCCCGACGATCATGAATGATGAAACGGACCGCGTCGGTGTGTCCGGAAAGTCGATTTTATCTAGGGGACATTCATTTCACCACGAGGTCGTGTCCAAGCAAAAAATGCGAGAATGATAATTATATTATTATAATTATTATATTATATTATATAATTAAAAAAACAAAAAAAAAACTTATCTAATCCTATTAAAACCTCACGTGCACGCCTGCTCCTCCCTCTCCCCTATCCTATAACATGCAACCTTTCTATCGAGCCCTCCCCCCTGTCGTTCGAGAAAGAGCCCGCCCGAGCGCCGTACCAACTTCGCGAGAGATCTCCTTCTCTGGCTGACGAACCTCGTCGAACTCTCACCAGACGCCCTTCCAACCGCCGGCAAGCTTGCGCTCCCTCCTTCCTCAAGCGGCTCCCCTTCGCCTGCTTTCGCGAAAAGGGCATCCGAGCTCTCGATATTCATCGGAAACCTCACTGGCGTGCCTCGTCGTGGAACGTCGCGCTCCCGACACTCCCCAGAGTGCCTTTCTCCTCGTTCTGCCACTTTTCTCCCTCGGTCGGCTGCACCGCACAACCTCCTCCCCTCGCCGAAGACATCTCGTCGACATCGTGCTCACGCAGAACCAGGTTTCCTCTCACGAACAGCGCCAGATTTTGTGCTTCTCTCCATGCTTCTCGGTGGTGCAACCCGTCCCTCAGTTTTCCCCCCGCCAGTAAAGCTTCCCCGGTGTGTGAACCTTCATCAGCGCGTCACAGCCTGCCTTTGCTTCCTTCGCACGCAACAAACAGAGCTAAGCTTAGGCCTCTTCCCCCTTGCATTTTCTTGCGTGCCGCTGGCGAGTTAGCTCCTCCATTTCCAAAGATAGGACACTTTGTCGGAGTACTCAATGCCGCTGGACAGCAAATGACATCGTTGTTCGAGGAGGTGCAAGAGTCTTCCACCTCGTGGGAAAGGCCTCCGTCGGCGCTTCTTCTCGTCGGCATCCTCGTGGGTTCCCATCTTTCGCCGTCGTCAAGCGACTCTTATTGAAGGTACATTTGGGTCGCATATTTTTATATGTTGTGATATTCATTATAGGTATTTTGCATACCTCATATGTCTCTTTTTTTTGTTGACACGTATTGCGAGGTACGTCTGCACGTGGACTGGAGCACCGCTGGAGTTCTCCGGATTCGTGGGCTCTTCTTCAGCATAAAGAGAACGTGTCTGCAACTGTCACGGTAGTGAGATTCTCTAAAACTCCTAGCTAGCTCTAGGGTTAGTCCGGTCTAGGCGTGTAGGTTTAATCGCACACACGGGGTGTGTGCACTGGCGTGAGCGGATGCGAAGACGTGCCTATGTGATGGATCGTTGATTTCCTAAAGAGAGTCATAAATTAGGAATCATGTGTGTTGGCCTTTCCTATTTAAAGTCAAGTGATTCCCCCTTTCGTGAGCTTTAGATCTTTATCATGCCGTCTTGGAATCTCAATTTCTCACAGTTTTGGCACTCTTATTCTCTCTTGGAGGTATTACTTGAGTTCGATCTTAGAGGACAAGAAAAGCTTTGTAGTTAGTCCGTCCTATAAGATCGTGATCGTTTGTAGAACAGAAAAAACTTTGTAGCTAGTCCGCTTTACAAGCGGTGAAGAGTTTCCCTTAAGAGAAATCAGATACGAAAACCCTTCACACGGTTATGCCAAAGCTGGAGGAGGCGATGCCGCAAATATAAGAGTGTCAACCTTGGGTACCTATGTGAGATCGTTAGGATGAGTTCGGCATGCCGTCGAGCGTTAGAGTTGCATTGCATTTGCATGTTTGTTATTGCATTTTTTTTTGTGTGTGAATCATTTGCATATCATATGCACGATCACATGAGCACTTCGGGTCGATCGACTGCCCTGGACCGATTCCCGATCCTCCTTTGAGTTCGATCGTCGTGTCGGGCCGATTACCCTATTGGGTTTGATCGACCGCTAAGTGTCGATCACCCACTTTGGGTTCGGTTGACTATGTCAACCCGACCACCCATCCTTTTGGGTCGGATTAGTCACCCCAAACTAATCCACCCACTTCTTCAGTCTAATCGGCCACCACGGTCCGGTGGACCGATCACTTGCATGTTTGTATACTTTTGCATCATATTTCCTATTTATTTGCATATACATGTTGGCTTGATTACATGTTGCAACATATTTCGTGCGTTTGCATTTGCACTTGCACCGCACATGTGATTCTCCCTAATGAGAGTTATCATTCCTTCGGGTCACTGTCTACTCGACATAACCATTTGCTGGGGCCGCTGCCGCTACGGCATGCCCACCTCTAGGTCGCTACCTCCTCGGCATACCCATTTTCAGCATGCCCAACTTCGGGTCACTGCCTTCTCGGCATACCCATTTTCTCGGGCCACTGTCGTCATGGCGTGCCCACCTCCGGGTCATTGCCTCCTTGGCATACCCATTTGTTCGGGTCGCAGTCGTTTTGACATGCCTACCTCCGGGTCACTGCTTCTGCAGCATATCCATTCATTGGGCAGCTGCCTCGACAGCATGCCCGCTTCTTTCGAGTCACTGTCGTCACGGCATACTCACTCTCACCACTTTGGTGCACTTATCATATGACTTGGATATCTTACATGTTTGCATGCATGCTCGGTGAGTGCCTCTCGGGTAAGGTATAAGTCTTTTTTATAAGTATCATTTTACTCGATGCAAACTCATTTGTAGCCAGTTTCTACTAGTTGCATGGTGACTCGGGTCCCCAGGCAGGTGTAGTTCCTCTTCATAAGTAGTTTGTTTTCACCGGTAGACTTGTTTGTGTGTCTTACTGCATGTAACATCATTGCATTCTGCATGGTGTGCTTGCCCTTTTGGGCACCCATTGTGATTGCTCTGTACATCGGTCGAGCAATCACAAAGTGGGCTTCTTGCATGACTGTTTGCTTGCATATTTCTCGATGGTGTGTCCTACTCGTTAGGATCGCGATGCCTTAACGAGCATTGCTTGCTGGGTTGACCGTAGTGAGCAATGCAAGTTAAGTCGTCGGGATTTGCAAAAGTATGATTGTGCTAAGGATCAATGGATCTAACTTGTGCCACCCCTCTTCGTGACGCCCTTTAGATCTTTCGAATCTCTAGGACAAGTCCGGCATGACCACCCCTTTAAAATCATACTATATCCAGACTTACCTCACATTTAGATGGTGTGCTAGGCTAGGGCTTAGGTTGCTAGGTAGTATTTTTTATGTCTGGTTATTGTTTTTTTGCTGGATTGGTTCCCCAAGTCAGGTATCCTTCTTTTGGATTATGCCTGTGGTTTGAATGTATATTTCATATGCTTGGTAGTATGTTAGGACGCTTTTCTGCAGAGAGTTGTGCTTATTCATATACGCACTCACACGGGTGCCGCTAAAGGGGGAGCTTGTAATGATTTTTGACTCTTTTACTTGCAGATGCTATATAGCTCCCCCACTTATAAGACATGGGGCATTACACATTATATGCATATGAACTTTCTCACTAACACTTGTTTTCATGTAAGACTGAGTTTTTTTTCTTTTACCTGTGTACTTTTAAAGTCTAGGAGAGTCCTATAGCAGAAATAAGATACAGGCACAGGTTCTAAAGCGTTTGACGCGGGAACCACGTGGAGGGGACCAGGAGCTGATACTCATGCCCTGTATTTTAATTATGCATTTCTACATTTGATATATAAAATTAGGACCGGACATGTATATGCGGAGTTTGGCCGCCTTTTTCCTTTCTGGGATATGTTGCCCACCCAATAGCACCGGCCTTTTATTATTTTTATTTGGTTTGTTTTACTTCTCGTCACATGTTGCGTGCCTGCACTTGCCTGAATTGTTTTTCCTTGTTTCTTTCTGTGATCTAGGATTTCATAATGCAATATACGCTCTTTAGGATTTGCATTCCTATTTTTTTACAAAATCCTAAATAAAATATTCAAGATAATTAAAATTTAGGATTAAAATATTTAAGACTAAAAAGCTAAACTTTTATTTCATAGATATACTAATAGGGTCTCCACAATACTTAAGGACCGCTCTAGATATCCGCATTCATATTTGTGTGTTCCGATGAGGAGTCCTCGTGTTTCTCCAACCTGACTGGCCTAGCATACATTTTTATAGTGGTTGTCTAGTGCGCATAAGGTGTTAGAAAACTCCTCGACCCAGACGAGGTGTGAGTCCTTTTGTTTGGAGTGTTTGCAGCTGAACCTCCTTTTTTCTTCTTTCATGAGGCATCATTACCACTTTGGCAGGTGTAAGACCCACCACTTGGAGCTCCAGCCAACAGTCAGGAAAGAGTTTCTTTCCTCTGACCTTAGAGCTACCGAGTTCCCCCATGAACGACGCAATTCATGCATTGCTGACCAGGGATCTCATGACGTGTTGGGTCGACTCCCTTCAAGACTGGATAGACTTAGGGTCATATTGGCTTGGGATGACGGGACTGTGGGACCCCCGACTTGGCTATCTCTACCGTTTTAGTATTACTTCATTCCTTTGACTACCACTGTTGAGTCATTTCGCTCCAAGACTTCGTTGATATCATTTTGATGGCCCGATGGCGATGAGCTGCCGCTCGTTTAGGATACGACGATTTGTTCTCTGTCATTATAGCCCAGACGTGCTTTGACGTGTTGGGATACCCCGCCAAGATAATTTAGGTTATTTAGTGAACTTTGTATGTCGATGAACCGCTACCACATTTGGGATGTGAGAGACTCACTCTCTGCCTGATAGCTTGTTGGTAGGAAAAAGCCTAATTAAAGAATGGAAAAAATAGGAAAGAACTAGAAAGGAAGAAAGCTAACAGAAAATGAAAAAAAATGGAAGAAAATATCGACACAGGACTAACGCGGGCGCAAGGGGTGTGGATCCTCATCCACATTTCTTGTCGCCTGGACTGAACCGATCCAAACCTAGAAGAGCCGACTGTCACGGAACTAACTTTTCTCTTAGTCCCCGTGCGGCTTTAGCGCTCTTCTCTAGCACTAAATCAGTCTAACCCTCGCAAACGCTTAGACTTATGAGCACAACACTCTTGAAAAGAAGAGTAGAGAGAAAGAAACACTTCACAAGAACACTTGGAAATTCTATTCAAAGCTTAGATGGATAAAAATGAGGGGGAGGGGCTCTTATTTATAGCCTCCTTCAAGCCATGAGAACATTCTAGAGTATTCTCTATATTTCTTACATATATAAATATCCCTAGAATTCTCTGGAATTCTCATGAAGAACCCATGGATGGAATCCTCCATGCCCCATCCATGGGTTCTTCATGGAGTGATGCCTTCCCTTTTCCTCTAGAATTGGGTGGAAATCTCTAGAGGATGGTGGAACCTTCTTATCCACCATCTTAACTCTAGAAGGTTCTTTGCCACGCTTGACTCTTCTAGAGTTCTCCTTGCCATTCTTGCCTTGCCATTTCCTCAGAAATAGCGGTCCATGACACTCTCCCCCACTTAAACCCGCAATGCTCTCAATGCGGCTTGCCCCGCACCGTTGAAACCTCCTCCTTGGCTTGCCTCCACGCTTGGCAACCTTTGGTTTCTCCTTGGTGTTTTGGGAGAGGCATGTCTTGCAGCAAATCTCCCTGGCTGGTGGCTTATCCCTTGCCTCCAACCTTTCCTTCTTCCTTGGCATCCCCACTCCTTGGGATTTTCCTCCTTCATTTGTGTCATGAAGGAAAGCCAAGGTGTTCCCCTTGTCCTTCGCCATGCTCCCCTTGAGCTAGATTGTCGATAGCGTCTTGGACCCTGGCTTGCTTTCCCTCATCATCGGCACCAAGCAAGCTTGTCCCCCTTCTGTGATGCACAAGCTATTAGCAAATGGCATGGGGATTGCTCTTGCCTGCTCCAGGAAGTTCCATCCCCAGGACAACCTTGTGATCATCCAATGGAATGACTGTGAAGTCTAGCATAATTGACCATGCCCCAATGCTAGTCTTGACTCCCTTAGTCATTCCGTTGATCCCCATCGCTACTACGTTGATGACTTTGATGGAGCCTCGTCCTTTAGTCATCTGCAATCCTAACCTCTTTGCTTCCTCCAAGGAGATGATGTTGTGGGAAGCACTCGTATCCACCATTGCCTTGGCGGTCTTCCCTCCTATGACAATCTCCACAAAGAGTAAGCCCTTCCCTTGGGGTTTTGTCTGAGCTTGCACCCCGATCAGCAGCTGTACAGCTCGCACTTGTGCCTCCATGTCATTCACCCTATCACTTTCTTCCCCCTTATGACTTGCAAGGAGAGCATTAAGGGCCTTCTTCTGAGGGCAATCCCTTGCCCAATGCGGTCCTTCGCAAAGGAAGCAGCGATTCTGATATGGCTCATTGTTTGTATTCCTCCCCTTGTACCTTACCTTGGTTGGGGTCGATTCGCGGCTCTTCTCCCTCTTACGCTTGCCCTTGTCATCCCCACCTTTGTCTTCGTAACTCTTCGCATCTTCATGCCTCCTAAGCTCCTTTGAATATTCTACCAAGCTTTCAGCAGTTGCGATGGCAGTGGCAAGATCTTGCACTCCTCGCCTCCTAAGCTCGGTGTTTGCCCAATGTTGGAGCCCATCCATGAAGTTGAAGAGAGCATCCTAGGCTGACATGTCATGGATCTCCAGGACTAGGCTAGTGAACTCCTTGATGTACTCGCGAATCAATCCCTCTTGCTTAAGTCTCCGCAGTCGGGCTCTAGCCTCATCCTCAGCATTCTCGGGGTAAAACTGCTTCTTTAACTCTCTCTTGAAGTCGTTGAAAGTGGACATGGAGCACAATCCTTTCTCCACATCCCATTTTCTTCTTCTCCACCAAAGCATAGCGATGCCTGAGAGATAAAGAGAGGCAAATTGTATTTTTGCTTCTTCCTCGGTAACCCCCATCGCTCCAAAGTATTGCTCTAATCCCCACAGGAAGTTATCTACCTCATTTGCGTCGCGAGCTCCTCCAAAACTCATTGGTTTTGGAACTTCCACCCTCTTGGCTTCGAATGCGGGATGGCTTGTGGATGCCGCTAGTGCCCTCTTGCACAGCGAGATGTCTCCACGCATCTCCTCCATGCTAGCACGTACCCCGCTCATCTTATCTTCATGGGCTCTTCGCACTTCTTGGAGCTCCCACATCAAGTCTTCCTGCAACTTAGCCAAATGACCCATTAAGGTCTCCAGTTAGAGCAACATACCTCTGATTGCTGAATGGATGGTGGCATCCTCCTCCTCGAGTTCATCCACCCTTTGACCAAGATCCTCCACTTAGCCCTCCATGCCATTCATTACCTCCTCTACCCGAGTAAGGCACAAATCAAAGCTATGCAACATCTCATTGGACCTCGCACGGGACTTGGATGCAACGGGATCTCTTTGCTCCTGGAGACCTTGCCCTTGTTGAGATGTCTCCACGTTTGTGGCTTCGGACTTCACAGCGTGCTCTTTAACGCTTCTTGTCATTCCCTCGAACCAAGGCTCTGATACCAACTCTAAGCTTCGAACCAAGGCTCTGATACCAACTGTCACGGAACTAACTTTTCTCTTGGTCCCCGTGCGGCTTTAGCGCTCTCCTCTAGCACTACATCAGTCTAACCCTCGCAAACGCTTGGACTTATGAGCACAACACTCTTGAGAAGAAGAGTAGAGAGAAAAAAAACACTTCACAAGAACACTTGGAAATTCTATTCAAAGCTTAGATAGATACAAATGAGGGGGAGGGGCTCTTATTTATAGTCTCTTCCAAGCCAAAGGAACATTCTATAGTTCCCTACATTCTAGAGTATTCTCTACATTTCTTACATATATACATATCCCTAAAATTCTCTAGAATTCTCATGAATCCTCCATGCCCCATCCATGGGTTCTTCATGGAGTGATGTCTTCCCTTTTCCTCTAGAATTGAGTGGAAATCTCTAGAGGATGGTGGAACCTTCTTATCCATCATCTTAACTCTAGAAGGTTCTTTGCCACGCTTGACTCTTCTAGAGTTCTCCTTGCCATTCTTGCCTTGTCATTCTTGCCTTGCCATTTCCTCATAAATGGCGGTCCGTGACACAAAGGACTCTTCCAAGTTGTCGGCTTCTTCCGTGTAACCTTAATCTATTTGCTTAAAAATGCTTAAAGTATGCTTCCCTGTCATTGCATATCTGATTGAGCAATAAACACATTATGCAAAAAAACACTAATGCAAAGCAAGGATCCAGTGGATGTTATATTCGTGGAAACCACCAAGAGATTCATAACCACCACCGCGTCTGCTGCTTATTATTGTTTAACCGCAGCAATCTCCTCCACCTTTGACTCGCTATCATTGTTTAGAAGAAATATGTTCTTTCACCATCCAACAATCCATTTCCACCTTAGTTAATTCTAAGTTCTTGGGTCGAGGCGTGACAGCAAGATTGATACAAGACAACCTTTTTCTATCAACCAACCACATCTTCCTTAATCCAACTCTTCCTTGTTCTCCTGTGCCTTCTTTACCTAGATCTTGGAGGGCTTAATCCCATCAAATTTCAAGTCACCCTAAACAATCAAAATGTGAAAACTGACCGCACCTAGCATATAATAGGATTTGATAATATCGTGACAATAGAACTATCACCATAATCGTTTGTTAACAAATCTTCCTAAAGTTTCCAAAAGACTTGGCATGGAGGTGAACCAATTGACCATATCTAAGTACTATTCACTCTTTAAACAAGTTGTGATGCCAATCTGTCTGTCAATTTTATAGCCGGATGAGGTCCATAAAAACCTTGTGCACCCTTCTAAACAATAGACAAAAGTATAATAGTACCTTAAGGACTATATTATTAGGCTTACCCGGATAACCCATAAGGTCATCAGCTCTGACCCATCAACAGACATCAAACTACATCAATAAAAAAGAGATTTTGGTCTTTCCCTCTTTGTTCTGTTTCTTTGCCGATTGATCTCAATAGAGAAAAAGAGTCAATTAGGCTAGCAGCTGAAGCAAGCCAATTGTCCTCGCTAAGGCCAACCAACACTTATCACCAAGGACATTTATTCATGGAAACCATCGAGAAAACTGTAATCACCCGCGTCCACTACTTCATCATGGTTTAACATGTCTCCACCACTATTGAATCACTATCTCCAAAATATTGGATGCCATGTAAAATAAGGATTAAATCATGTAGCTCACTCAAACTAAGAATGCCCCCAACAAACTACACAATTAGAAGTTGTCTCTACTATGAAAACCATGATCATAAGATCAACGAGTTTCAATACTAAAGTCCATAAATGAAAAAGTTGATCAATGACCGACACTTACAAATGTAACTTTGCAATCAATGCCTCGCCACCGACGACAACACACAGCGCACCTAAGGACAACAACAATGACAATACTGCCAACAATGCTCTCACTAAGGAGTTAGAACATAAATTGTCCATCTAAGAAGCCTGTGTCGCCTTGACTCCTATGAGAAAATTGCTTCTTTCTCACCTACTCCCATTGTTTCCTTAGAACGTCTGCTTTGATGCAATACACCAAGGCTATTGTCCACACCCGTCAAGGACTTCTAACTCCTGATTAATAAACACCTAGAATTTGTCAAATATCATCTTCTTCCACCTTATAAAAAAGACCAACATGACATCTAGAACTTCAAGGCCCACAAAGTGGCATTATCAGGCTTTGCCGTAGAGCACAATTACTCTATAGTCACAAGGGGTGATTATTAGAACTTCATACTAGGAACAGAGACTTCACCGCCCTTACAATGCCAACTTTGACCACAACTTAACAAATTTTTGGCAATCATCTCAATAAGCCATCGTGTAGTTGATTTCCCCACTTTTAGCAGGATAGACACATGTTCTATCTAAGAGATGCAACCTTAACAACATTGTGGAGGATCCTACTAATATCCTCACTGCCAAGGAAAAAAGTCCAATAATCCACTTAATTGTCGAGTCTTAGTTCCTAATTCTAAGGGGGGCCCACACATTGAGTGCTTTCTAGATCAACTCATTTTATAAAGGAAATTGCTACACCCAAGTTGTCAGCTCCTTCCGTGTAACCTTAATCTATTTGCCTAAAGATGCTTAAAGTATGCTTCCATGTCATTGCACATCTGATTGAGCAACAAACACATTATGCAAACGTGTCTGCTGCTTAAAAATGCTTAAAGTATGCTTCCATTCATTGCACATCTGATTGAGCAATAAACACATTATGCAAAAAAACACTAATGCAAAGCAAAGATCCAGTGGATGTTATATTCATGGAAACCACCAAGAGAACCATAACGATCACCGCATCCGCTGCTTATTATTGTTTAACCGCAACAATCTCCTCCATCTTTGAACGAACTGGACAATTAGAAATTGTCTTTACCCACGAATACCATCATCATAATATCAATGAGTTTCACTATTAAGGCCCTAAATGAAAAATTGATCATCGACAGCATAGGAAAAGGCAATTTAATGTAATAAATATTTGTGCTGAAACTAAAATTGAACGTGTAAAAATATGGTATGAAACTTACTTTATTCCTCGATCATGATCAACATAGGAAACTCTCTGCACGTAAAGCAACAAAAATAGTAAGAATAACTTGCTACATGCATACATAAATATTATAAACAAGCAGAGCACAAATTGTAGAAAAATTCATAGAAATCTTCCTTATTGAAGAACAAGTGCACACCGTAGAGACTGATAAATTCCCCTAACCCAGACCAACCCAAGCTTTCATGCACAAGAAAAAAAAAACCAAGTATATAAATAGTTACAAAAGCAAAAATTTTTTCCATGACAATATAATGATATATGAAATGAGGCCATCTATAGAAGGATAAAAATATTGCATGATTTTAGTTACGGAAGTAATGTCAAACATGAAACTGAAAGGAGAAGCATGAAGGTATAGAGACCTGATTGATAACACTTGATGACCGATATGAACCACAAGGGGAGTCATCACGACGGTACAAAGGGATGTGTGTCAACAAAACACTGGGTCTTAACGTATCAGCTGTAAAAACAAAGAGCAAACTTCAATGGTAATTAAAAATATAGAATATATTATTTAGCATAGTTAATTTCTTATCAAGTACCTGATGATATGTTTTCAACAAAATTCCAAGACATAGATGTTTCTTTTGCTCGTTTAGGACCTGTATAATAAGTAATTCTTGTCCATAAGTCAATCAATTAACAAACATATAAAAGACTGCAATTTTAAAACAGCACATAATTATCATAAAGTCCCTGAACATGATGCACGACAACGTCAATGATATCATGCTGCAGACATATATGCCCATAATATGCATTATAGAGGCTTCCACTGTAGAATCTAATCTTAATTTAATAAACAAAACAGAAAATACTACATGTGCTCAACGACGTGCTAAGGTGGTGTATGATCCACCAGACACCACCAGATGATGCTTAGAAACTCAATGTTATCATCCCTAACAAACAACTGAGATCCAGGCATGGGGGTTTTAAAGAAAGAAAACGGCGCAACATACATAC
Source organism: Papilionanthe hookeriana x Papilionanthe teres (assembly GCA_022702705.1). Taxonomy (NCBI): domain Eukaryota; kingdom Viridiplantae; phylum Streptophyta; class Magnoliopsida; order Asparagales; family Orchidaceae; genus Papilionanthe; species Papilionanthe hookeriana x Papilionanthe teres. Next base: position 74,333,155 of record CM040425.1, on the reverse strand, counting down.
CACACACTTCGCATGTGTGTCATGTATGTATCTATCTAACATCTAAAAATTCATACTTACATGCATGCCGAATCTTTAAAATCACATCAAAAATAGCACATCACTATCTTTCTAAAAGGGAAACACACCTTTTTCGTGCATTGGTTTATGAAATTAAGGTGTCATAAATGTAAATATCAAACTTTGGCTGTTAGATACGTAAATATAAAAGAATTGTGTGGTATGTATGTAAATTTCCCTTCTTTCAATGACTGGAGGCCATAAGCACAAAAGACTGACAGAAATGCATTAGAGAGGGCTACAATTTACAAACCTACATTGGTAATGGTTGAAAATACAGGCAGGCGAGATGAAACAGACCATCCGACAAGTATCAACAGTTTGGCTTTATATTACCCATGCATTATCCAACCTTCCATATAACAGTGAATTTCAGTATGTTCAAGTTTTAAAAAGTTCCTTTAGAAGATTTTCTACTGGAAAGTCTTATTGGAGCTATACGAGAAATAAATCGAATTAATTAGGATGTGAAGAAGAATGAAAAAACCTCCTTTAGTAATGTTTGAACAGACTAGAAGACTGTCCAGGAATCTGATGCGGGAGCTGGAATCACGGGATGTGTAATATCCCGTACTCTATATGTGATACCCTTGTAATAGCAGGAACAGGAACTGTGATTTTTGCTACAGTACCAAACCAGAAGTGTGATCACTGGGAGCCGTAGATTTAGCATTTCTTTTCATTCCTTTTTTATTTCTTTCTTGTTCCTCTATTCTCTCATTAAGTTTTTCAATGAGGAACTATTTATAAGTTTGCTTCTATATTTTGAGAAAGACCTTTGATTCCGGGTATGTATTTTGGAGATGTTTTCTCCTAGTCATCTCTCTCGAAATGTTGTATCCTTGGATTTCTTTCAGATGGTGTGTGTAATCTGATAGGATCGAGGTGATCTCTCACGGAAGTTCGGAGGCCCCTTCATCGTACAAATCACAACCAACCATTTTTCGCAGCATGAAAATTATTTTTATCAGTTTTGGTTTGTTGCTTCGTCGTTGTCCATGCCACAATTTCAGCTGACACCCCTCCTCGACATATGTGTCACATTGTTTCATGATTTTCCTATGGTCAGTCGGGACAACCACCGAACATCAACCATCCCCATATCCAAATATTGTCCATCGCCTAAAATTTCATTCCCTTATTATTCCTCTACCTACTCTCCATCAGAACCGCTTCCCGAACACCATTTAAGAGTCCTAGATCAGTGCTATTTGATATCAGAGCCCGACAAGACAATTTTTTTAGGATTTTGTCTTTCTTATCCCCATCTAAAATTTAAAAAAAAAATAAATCCCACCATACCTTGAAAAGTCCTACCACAATTCCTAACTTTAACTCAAAAAAATATCAAAATCCAGTTTTCACACGTCCACAAACATTCCATCCTAACACCTACCCCAGAAACCTAAAAACCCAATCAATCTTGAGTCGCAATCTTACATTCACGGGAAATCTGATCCTGTTAAAATGGCACAATCCCACCTCGAAGAAATCCACAAAGAGGTATCCAAGAGCTTATTATTGAGAATATGCAGTGAGAAATCCTCCAACTGCAACAGAGATTTATCTTTTTCGAGAGGAGAATTCAGTGAGATTACTTGTAGCCATAACAGTGATTTGTCAATCGAGGTTAGGAAGTAAATCCCTTCCATCAAGCAATTTCTAGTGACTAATAACTCAACGATTTGGCGTGGGATATCAGAGAAGTCAGAATCTTGGAGTGCAGGTGAAATTACTGAATTCGAAGGTCACATCGATCTGGAACCTTGCAAATTTTATTAAATCAAGCACGAGGACTTTGTTTAACCCATATATGACTTTTTGATACTTAAAAAATTCTGAACATCTCCTGAGCAATATTATTTGAAAGTCTGCTTCGTATAAACCACATCAGAGAGATCAACGTAGACACAATACTGCTAAAGTCCATTTAGAAAAAGGTCACCTTTGATATATGACCATAGATAAGAGATAAAGAAGATTTCAACAAAGTCACCAGGGGAAAGGTCTCAAAATAGTTAATATAATGAAACTTTTTTTATTCTTTTTCCACCAATCAGGCTTTCTAACAATTGATAGTGCCCTCTTGATGAAACCTGATCATGAAGACCCAGACACAAAATAACTTTACATCAACTAGGAGGGCAATCAAATCCCAAGTGAGGTCATTAAGGAGATCCCGCATTTCAATACCCATTGCATATTTCCAATTAGAATCAGCAAAGCTTCTTGTTCTTTTCTAAACCTAAAATTTGTATAGAGATAAAAGACAAAATAATGAAATTATGTGGATAAAAAGAGAAATAAAAGAGTTACAGTAGGGTGAATAAAGTACTGTATACCATTCCAAATAACAATGGAGAGATGGAGATCTAAGATTACAAGATTAGACAAATTCCCAGTCATAGAAGACCGAATGGAAGGAGGTTGTTGAAGCCTAAACCTATGGTAAAGGAGGACCAAATACAGGAGCAAGAGGTGGAAGTCCAACACTTGAAAGAAATTCAATATTGGAGGAAGCGGAAGAGTAGTAAAAGGTTACTTCATGAAAGATAACATCCATAGAGATTTGAGTTCAGGCAATAAAAAAAATAAACAAGATGTTAAATCGAGCAAGTTGTTAAATCGAGCTTGCCATAAATGAAAATTTTAAGATATATGTGAGGCAAAAAAAAAGATGTATAAAATGACAAATAATTATATCAAAAAGATGATAGGATTAGCCTTCGTTGAAACTATGTAGTGAAAATTATACTTGAGTACAGAAATTAGCAGAAAACGAACCCATAAGATAGATAAAATTACTATTGAACAAAAAGGGACAAAAAAGAGGTACACCAATATAACATGGATAAAAATTGAAAAAAATCAGCTTAACATCTCAAACAACACTCAACAAGAAAATGATTAGAGACTTAAAGATTTACAAAGCCAGCCCTAAATAGTTGGGAAAAGTCTAATGTTACTGATGATGAATGAGCCAGCAAATAGTCATAGCATTTTATCAAAGCTATGATATAGAGACAGCACTCGGGAGTTCCTGTCATGATTTAAGCATTTTCAAAACCTATAATTTTAAAAAAGCCTATAAGATATTTTAACACACATAGATACATGCCATCCAAAACTTCACTTCTAAAAGCATCGATTGCTAATATAGCATTTAATTATGTAGCGTATCAGCAACCAGTTCCATCTCCGTAGAAATAAATATTAGTTTCAGAAAATTTCAGAGTAGTTATCAAGAATACCGAAAGCCATATTCAACAATGTAGGGTCTAATTAATGAAACATCTATCTCACATGTAGTATGGGCTTGCCAACTTGATTTTATGGCAGGAGTATATACTTAAAAAAAAAAAAAAATTGCAAGAAGTCTATTACCCCTAACGTGTACCATTAGCATCCAGTGCTTTCAATTCAAATGGATTCAAACGGAACAAAAAAATCTCAAAACTTAAAAATAATAGCAAAATTAAACATGTTAAAGTTGAGAATTTTTTCTAGAGGAAGCATGAGAGGTTAATATCTTCATCTGGATTTGCTGTTTTACACCAGTCCAATGGGAGCAAACTTGGTCAATGAATTCCTTACCATCTAGTGTTTGTGCATCAACAACAATGAAGTTCACATTTCCAGCTGAGAAATGATAGTTCCTTGCCCCAAATTTTTTCTCATAACGATCAATAACCTGCAACAAAAAACATTCTAAGAATTTATCCCTAATAACAGAAGTATAGAGACAAATAATAATACTGACAAGCATCTACTGCTTTAGTTTCTATTACAAGTCTAACAAACAGCCACATAAGTATGTCGGCCGCTTTTGGGAGCGCTGCTTTGAGTTTTTTTTTTTTAATTTAGTATATATATATATATATATGTATTGATTTTTGAAAATAACATTTTAAGTTTTAAAATACGAGAGTGAGAAAGGACGAATATCATTCGTTTGGCGAGTTGGATTGAACGAGCGTAATATCGCGAAGTAACGCATCTATTCCGAAGAATAGACACCCTACTCGATAATATCGTTAGATCAAATAAACCACAAAATTCATGACATCCGTTACGGTCCGCGAACCTTTATGTGGACTGACAAATTTCACTATTTAATACGAAAGAATTAAATAGGGTTTATATTATCCGAGTCTTTAAAACTCCCTATGAAGCGAGCCCCTATAGTTAATTACCCCTCGGATGACCGAAATCACTCGAGAAGCTCTCGATTTAGATCTCGGGTTTATCTTCACGAAGTCGAAAGGTAGGGTTTTCAACGAAATTTGAGGGTAGGAAATCCAATAGGTGAAGGGCGCGAGGAGGAACGGTTATTTACGGAGTCGAAGGAAAGAAGGGTAGGGGTGTCGCGGATCTCGAGGAGGACCTCGAGGACGTCCCGAGCTATCCTAGGTTGGGTTTTAAATTTTGGAAAGAGATTTTATTTTGATTTCAATCTCGCAAATTTAATTATAGGGATTACGTTTGCGTAATGCTCGGTATACTGAACTACCGAAAGACAGGGAGGTTTACGTCGTATAAGGCGACAACCTCGGAACACTAGCAGATTAGGGCTTATATTGCACGAGAAGAGGTGTCTGAAAGGCGCTAAAGAGAAGGTGAGGGTTTATGTCGCACGGGGCGGACTACCTCGAAACCTAAGGCTTGTTGTTTAAACCAAGGAATGGGTTTTCTTGATGTCGACACGGGTTTCTTTGAAGAAGATGGCCGTCTTGCCTACCGTGCTTTCAAGCTCCACGTTGTAGTAGGAATCGCAGTTTAAGTTTAGGATTTAAGTTCGAGTGAACATGCTGAGTCATTTATTTATTTTTATTACAACGGTGAGTGTGTACTGAATGATGGCGATAAGTGTAAAAAGAAAGCGATGAACGAGGGCATGCTTAAGTTATGCGAGAAGTAACGTCTTATAACGAGTGTATACTTGAAATAAGCGAAGTCTATACTAGCAGGAAAGAGTGCGAAGAAGTAAAGCATGCTAAGCAGAGTAAGATCTTGGAAATGTAAAACATGCCAACGAGTATAAGCGAAATGTAGCAACTAAGCTCAGCGAGTCAGCGTACTAAAAGTAGAGCGGATGACGACGAGTAAAAGAAAAGGTAGAGAGCGTATTCGTAGGAGTACGTATGTCATCCCATTTATCACTCAGTGCATTGCTACTTCTTATTTATTATTATTATTATTATTTTTTTATTTCACGACGAGACTATCGATCTTAAAAGAGCGAGGAGTAGAAGTAGTAAGTTAAAACAACCTAGTAAACGGAGTGCTTATGGTAAGTACAAAGAAAGTAAAGTCCGAAAACTCAACAAAAAAAACGAAGGAAAACGCCGAGAAAGCGAGGAAAAATCGCGAAGAAAAAGGAAACAAAGTAAAACCGTAGGAAACCACGAGAAAATGCGAAGAAACCTACAAGTAAAGCTCTACAAGTGTCCCGTAAGCGCGGTGGTGTTTCGGACTCGGTAGTGCGTCTAATATCCGGACTTGAGTGCGACTACTTATCCAACTTTCTGCAGAAAGCAGTCCTAATCCGACTCGGATAGCCAACCATAGACTTTTTTTTTATAAGTTTTCACACATTTCATTTTTTTTGTTTTACATGCAGTAAAATTCGTAAGTAGGTAAGTTCATGTAGTGATGGAGGTAATTTTGTATTTTCAAACGTATGTATTTTTGTTTTAAAGTATTTCGATCACGGAGTTGATTACCTAATGTGACTAGAGACTACGAACTTTAGATCGTCGACGATAGAAACCGCATGACGGCAGAGATAGTTCCGTGACTCTCGCTCTACTTCTCTGAGTCTCGAGACAGGCGGCCGTCATTCCATGGCTCTCGTAATTTTCTCGTTTTGCAACCGCATCACTGTCACACCGCACTTGCAACTTACTGATAGCGCATATATAACCTAAGGAGGTTATATATGCACACCTACATGTCCCTGTATGTGTGTGGGTTAAGCAAGAACAAGGTGAAACCAGGGACGAGAGGTCGAGGAAGGAGGACGGAAAGCGGCTCAGCTTAACACGATTTCGAAAGAGTGAGTCGATTTCCGATAATCGAAAACACGTAAGTCACCCTGGATTCCCGACCGATCTCGCATGTCACCGTAAAAGGACTAAAGGCACCTTGACGCTCTCGGAGAAGGTGAAGACTAGACCACTAGGAACACACTTCTTTTCCCGAACAAAGATCGTAAAATCAGGAAATGAAAAAGAGAAAGCCCACTGCTCGGGTCCCAGGCTCCGGACTACTAACCCGAGAGCTATCACAAAACTCCAGCGCTAGCCCCTTCACTTTCCTTTCTCTTTTTTTTACTCCGATTTTCATTTCATGCCACATATCGGGCCTCGAACAAATCCGAAACAAGGGCCACGAACATATAAACATCAACTTATCCAATAATTGCCACAACTCAATGACCCCACCTAAAACCAAAGCAAAAAAAGAAGCTAAGGAAGCCAAACCCGAGAGGCAACAAGCCACAAAACAGCCCCAGCAAGAGGGCAAAACCGAAGGTAGCAAAGAGGCAAAACCACTTTCACACATGCAGATTTTACAAACAAGCCATGCGAAACTTCCGAAATTTTCAAATAAACCGTCGAACATCTCAGATTTTCCCACAAGTGGGCATGCTAAAGTTTCAGAATACTCCTACATGTAACTACTAAATTTCGGATTTCCATGGATCGATAAAGCTGCAATCCTTTCACAAGCAAGAGCATAATACTTCTCAAACTTTCTCGAATATCCGAATAGATGCTCCTAGGTGCTCAAACTTTCGGATTTTGTAAAAGAACACCCAAAATATTTCGGGTTTTGCAAAAGTATCATTCCAACATTTTCGATTTTGCCAAAATATTTCAGATTTTGCAAATGAACCACACAAACTCTCAAATTTTTTTCAAATCAGCCACCTAACATTTCAAATCTTATAAATGAAGCATACCTCCCCCTTTTATCTTTTTTTTTTTTTTGAAATAGAAAGAGATGAACAATAAGCTCATAACCAACATATACTTCCAAGCCATTCACAAGAGCATTTGCAAGATAAACATCAAACCATCATATTCATTTCTTCTCTTTCCCTCAGCATTTCGATTTTTGCAAAATAGAAACTCAAGTATTACGAACCTCGAAGCATAGAAAGCATCACCTTTTGAGCACATATGTATGTAACATGAGTTAAAAAGAAATAACAATATTCATGAAGCATGTATAGAACCTTACTTTGACGAAAGAACTAAACCACAAAGTGGAGGGGAAATGTGGAGCCAAGGGAACTCCAAAATACCCTCTAACTCATGTCAACAAAAGGAATTAAGCCATGCCAAATTTCATGAGTGAAATATATCAAGCATGAAGAGGTGAAAATAGAGAAAGTATGGCATCCAACCTTCAACCCAACCCTTTCCCTTCTCTTCTTTCTTTCTTTCTTTTTCTTTTTTTTTTTTTACAAAGAGGCAAAATCCCAACATTTTCAAATGGAACAAGTTGAGGCTAAAATAATATTAGAAAAATTAAAGTAAGCCATTTAAAGCCTCTGCTTAATGCTTGGGGCTCCAACCTCCGTGTAAAACATAAAGGGAAGTGACATGCGATTAGGGTCTCAACACTACATTTATTTAATGTCATCCTCCATAGGCCAAAAGAAACTTTAAAGCAAGCAATAAGGAAATTAAAAGAAGCTAGCTAACCGCATTTGTCACCAAGGGGAAGCTTCATAAGTAACGAACAAGCCAAACTATAGGGAACGGGGAGTTATACCTCAGCGGCTTTTTTCTTGTCGAGCTTTGCCCCAGAGAGAACAAAACCTCTCCAGTCTTTCAAATCCACCCACACACAAGATGAAGAAAACCAAAAAACAAAAGGGGCAGCACCTCCCCACTCAACAAGAGAGTCAGCCCCAAAACCGAGAGCGAAAAAAAAGAAACAGCAAAACTCAAAATAGTCCAGAGAAAACAGCAAGGGGTTCACCCCAATAACTTCAAAAGAACCAAAACCCAGCTATAGTGAGAGGCTAAAGACGATTTAAAACCGAAAAAGATAGCAAGATGGGGGCAAATCGGCCCAAATTTTGAATCAAAACAGAGAGGCAGCAAGGAGTTTAAAAACCGAGAAAATAAAGCCACCGAGAGCAGCCCCGAACTTCTTTTTTTAACATGAAACAAGATTTACTTTCAATCAGGCTCACGATGAGCCCAGATAAAAATATAGCTAAACATGAAGCTTAAACAAGCATTTCCATTCATCCAACATATCAAATATAAGCCTTCAACATATTTCAAACGAAAGTAGGCATAAGGGTTCTCCAAATCAACTTAAAGTCTCCCTAACATGCTTTCTTTTCTTCTTTTTTTTTTTTAAAAAAAAAACAAAGAAGAAGTAGGCGGAGCAAAAGAGCAAGCTCCACGTGCATATAGATTAAGCAAACCACTCTATGCTTCACATTAGATTAGGACAAGTATGCAAAATAAGTAAAGAAGAGCAAGAAGCAACCCCATGCCATTTTGAATATATAACCACGTCCAACTCAAGCATAGCAATATGTAAATAGCCTCACATGTAAAAATGCGAGCCAAAGAAAATCATACCTCGGTGTGTATCCTAGCAAAGCACCCCAAAATCCAACAACGGAGACCAAAGGGCGTAAACCAAGCCAAAAACCGATCGACCAACTTCCGAAATTTCAAAGAGCAAGGCCAACGACACCTCCGCCTTACTCGAACACAAGCTCGAGGAAAACCGTGAGCAACGGAGGAAGAGAAAGAAGAGGAGGAGAGGTAAGGCAATGGCAACACACACAACACCGACCAACAAAAATAAGAGCCAACCTTAAACCCTAATCCAAAAGAGGCTTTTATAGCCGGCCTCAAGAAGAAGAGCGCGGCGAAGCCGTCCCACTTGCACCGGGCGTCTCGGCTAGAGGAAAAGAGGCGGGAGAGAGTGGCGACAAAGTCGGCGAAAAGAAGCGACGAGGGCGAGAGTGGCGGCGGGGAAGGCGAAGAGGCTGCAGTGAAGCGGGTCGCCGGGGGAAGTGGCGAGAAGGTACGGGGACCAAGGTCGGAGCTCGCGCGAGAGCGGAGAAACGGGATCGGGACCGGGAGAAAAAAAAAAGGCGAGGTCCACGCGGGTAAGGGAAGAGGGGAGAAAATTAGGGTTTAAAATAGGATTTAAATAGAAAATTAGATTTTATTTAATAGAAAAAGAAAAAGGACGACAAATTTTGACGTCGCGAGTCCGCGCTCCAAACACGACAAGTTATACGTCTTTTCCCAACGAATTCGACGTCCGGACGCGATGGCGCGATCCGTTTCGCGATCCGAGGTCGTTCGGAGAACCTCGTCACCGGTCGAGTCGAAAGTGCGTCAAATTCGATTTCGTCGAAGTTCGGCCTCGATGGCGCTCGTTCGCGCATTCCGACTTCGATCTCGATCCGTCGCGGAGAATTTGAAGACGTCGAGGTCGGGGCTCGAGGAATTTGTGCTCGGTGGTGCGGAAAGTGTGCACGAGGCTACCCTAAGGTCCGGTGGTCCCATAGGAACTCGATTTGAGTCCTAACGCTAATTCCGACCTACCAGGTTGTGAGCAAGAGGTCGGGAATTCGTCCGGGATTCCAAAAGAGTGTCGAAGTGGTTTCAAGCACTCTAAGACGAGGTGGGTCCAGTGCTAGGAATCTAAGATCGTCGGGGAAGCTCCTAAAGCTAGAACCCTAAATCCTAGGAGGAAAACTAAACCTCGACAAAAGTGAGGTCAACAAAGTACAAATCACAAACAAGCTATGGCTATAATTTGTCCAAACAGTGGATTTCCTCAATAGATTCAGCATTTAAGAGAAGAACATATTGCAGTAGATTCGTTTCAAAATATAATGACTTTATAATATAAGCCGCATGGACCTCAGTTGTCCCACCTGTTGCCTATTCATACATACATAAATCAAGTGCAACGTACTTTAAAGGGGATCATAAAGCCTTCATATTACTAATTGTGCTTTTGAAATCTTATTTGAAACATCAGATAGAACATAACAACTGACTGCCATGTAGCAGATATTAAAAGTTTATTTTATTAAGAAAAAACTGCCCTGTAGAAGATACTAAAAAATACAGATCGAAAAATGACAAATCAATTTAAACATAAAGCAGTATGCAAAGCTTTACAGAATGATTTGCGGGGTACGCTATTCCAGATACAGGTTTAAATTCTAACAAATAGACGGTCTTAAATGAAATCATACCATTCCACTACAAAAACAGGGCAAAAGAAATTCAACAATGAATAAATTGCATGAATTTAAATTAGACCAAGTAAAATACAGCTGAAGAAGATAATAGGCAAATTACTCGAGGGAAATCAAGATTCGAGCACTTCAAGAGGAAGTATTGTCTCATCGCACATCAAAAAACAACATCTCCGAGACAAAAGGGGTTACACATGCCAGATGCCAACTCTTATGCATTCTAGAAAAATAAATCAAGCACTGATAACGGAGATAACCCAAACTATAACGCAGGACACAAATTTATTAATAACTTAAAATATGATTACAACAGTGACTCTAAAGAAAGGAAAGATAATATGCAAATCAAAACATAAAACAACACATGACAACAAGGACTAAATATAAAAAGACGGTGTCGAGTGGTGGTTGCGGTGAAGGTCGGAGTGATGTCGGGTGAGAGTAAGTCAGATCTCGTCGAGGTGTCAAACTCCAACCGAAAAAAGCGGGAACATCGTCGGAGGAGGGATGGTTGGCTGCGGTGAAGGCTGAAGAGGTGAGACTGTTGTGGAAGACATAGGACAGCAGGTTGATGATGGTTTCAGTGTCGAACCGCAACTCGAACGACTGGTGATAGCAACTGGAGGCGCTGGGGAACTTGGAGGGGAAGCTACCTCTTGTGTGGGAGGTGGACAGAGATGTTACGACTGCAGTGAAGCTGAACGTGAGCGATCTGCAATTCTGAGAGGACGGCAGGGGACTGTGGTGACTTATGATGGGCTACATGGAACTGTCGCGACGTCGGGATGGCAGCAGATAGCTACGAACTGTCTGCAGGTGAATTGCAGTAGGATGGAGCCCACCCGGGAGGAACTGCAGAGAGTTGTAGCTGAAGGGAGGTTGCAGGTAGCAGAGATTGGTGGGTTGGAGAGGCGCAAGGAGGAGCTCGCGCAGTCCTGCAGTGAAGTTATAGGAGGCCTGGTGGCCATCTGGAGAAGCAGCAGATAGGGCTTTCAAAAAAGCTCACTATTCATGAATAGCTTGTGTTCGGCTCGGTAAATAGCTTGTGTTTGATTTGTTCATTAAACAAGAGAGTCGAACAAGATTTTCTAGCTCGATTTACAACTGAGCCGAACACGAACATCCTTCGTTTGATCGTGTTCAGCTTGAATTAGCTCGAAATAAATAAATAATTATGATATATTTAATTGAAAATTATAAAATTAAAAATATATTAAAGCATTTTAATTATTTTTAAATTTAATGAAATTAGTCTATTATTGGATCAAATCAACCATCTCAAATTTTATTCTATTAAAAGAAGTAAGGATATATAATAATAAACCCTAACTCTCGAGCCGCCCCATTTCCTTGTTTTGTGTCCTAGTTGTGTCGCGAGGAGCGAGGATGCGAGGGGGAAGACGCTGCGACACTACATATCCTTTTTGTCCCTAGGGCTTCAACCAAGGTGATTTTGCTTTATCACTCGGTGAAGAAAGCCTGTGAAGAAGTCGGCGATCACACTGAAAAGGTTCTTTAAGAACTGTTTCTTCATTTATTTTTCTTTCTTGTGATTTCTTTGTGGATTACAACCAACAAGGTTGTTCGAAATGTGATGTTTTTACCCCCCATTCCTTCTGAGATCTAGATCTATATATCATTGCGTTTTTTTTCTTTCGAAATGTAAATTCCAAATCAGAAAGTTTGGAACTTCCCATCTCTATAGAGCAGTGGATTCATGATTATACTATCTTTGTGAAAGATTTTTTACCTCACTCTTACCATGGTGTCCAGCTCAGCAAACCCAGGAAAGATTCTTTTCATTTGAACCTATTGTTCAGAGTATTAATTCTAAACTACATTCCTAGGCATAATGTAGATCTGTTACTAGTATAAGTAGTGTTGCTAACTTTTTATTAGAATATTATATTTCTAAATCTTAATGTTTTTTTGTAATTCTGTAGTGGATCTGGTTTGGGTTTATCATTATTTTTTGTGGATCTAAGTTTCTACAAATTTACAACGGTTTGTCATTCTATTATAATTGAAAAGAGTATTGGCTAACCTCTTAAAAACATGTTTGTCTCTCATAAACCGTAATGTGTGGAACTTATAATTATCTAACTCATCACATTTTATTCTTGCAATCTATACATGTCAATACCAGATTGTGTCTAATAGAGTCTACTGCTATGGAAAAAGGGACATGGCAAGTGGCAACTGGTTGATTGACATTTTACATGACATGGAAGAAGCATTGAATATCGTATAAGAGTCACTATAAGCTGGGGAAAGGGAGGTATTTTATTTTTCACTTTTCAACCACCATGTTTCCTTGCTCCACTTCCACTGCATAGCTCTTTCAAGATTACTTTATCTTCTATACATTTGTTTTGCACCTTTCATTGATATGTTTTGCCATATTGCATCTTACTATTTAATATTTATCCTCTAATTTTTCTTTGTTGGCTTTCCTACTTTCTGGTTCTTATTTTACTGCACAATGTTGCAATTTGATAAATGCATTTATATTACTGAGTTTTTTTTTGCTTTTTTGTATTGTAATGAAGAAGAGTAGTTTTAGATCATAATAAAGAAGAGTTTATTTTTTTAATCTTTTTTTGTTGCTGAATTTGAGCCTTAATGATAAATTTGTACCTGAAATCTTCTATTCCAATAGTGAATATTTTTAATACTTAAATAATTAATTATAATTTATAAAAGCTCATTTCAAGCAAAACACGAGCCTAAAACGAACACAACGAACTTAATTCAAACTAAACACGAACACACTGTTCACGAGTCAATTTCGAACATGAGCCTATTTCGAATGAGTCGAACACGAACAAGGCCTGAGCTTGCTCATGTTCGGCTCGTTTACAGCCCTAGTAGCAGAGATGCGGCACCCTGCAGTGAGGTGGTGGAGGATCCTGCGGCACTTTGGAAGACAGAAGAATGCGAGGAAGCTGCCTGTTGAATCGTTTGAATGACTGGAATGACAGAGAGCTACTGGAGGACGAAAAGTAGTCGAAAAGATGAAGATAATCACCACCTCGGATGGGGTTACAGTCGGAGCACCTTCCTCATCGACGGATACAACCCTCAAGAGGAAAAACAATCAACTGGAAATAAAATCAGATCTCAACAATCAACTCTGTAACTCTAGACACAATACCTCCTATTTATAAAAGATATCTGACCTAATTAGGAAACATTAAATTAAGAAAGAGCATAGAATTACCAAATAAGGAATTAAAATTACTTAAATTGTTCGATGTTGGACAATGAGTCAGAGCTTGGAAGAAGCCATCACCAAGTAATTATTTCCTAAGATGCAAAGTTTCAAGACACCTAAGCGATGTCATTGCTTTCAAACGCAATAATGTCGGCATCAAGCACTCCATAAATTGATCTCAATTGTATTGGGATAGCGGTGACAGAGCCCCTTTGGTGACATCCTGTAGGATGGACAATTAGGAATGACCAAGCCAGGTATGAGTTCAATGGTGTGCTTATTTCCGGCAAAAGGGATAAACTGACCGAAACATTCTTTAGAAAAATGTTTGAAAATTGTTGTAGTCATGGCTCTATAGTTGCTAGAATTGCTATCTAGCAAACCCTATCTTCAGAAATCAGCAAGAAATAACCCTTTCTTGTATCCATCAGCTCTTGTTGTAACAATATAGTCGTTGAACTGTTCTTTGCAACAACCAGGCTGTTATTTTCAACTTTGCTTTGTGCCCCCTCCTTCATTAGAACCAAAGTAGTTTACTTTCCATCCTTAGCAAAAGGGAAGGTGTTGGTATAACCATTGTGGACGGTCAAGCGGTCATATTGCGACGGTCTCCCAAGCAACTATGGGAATAATGTAATATTGAACTTCCTCTTGGAACTTCCGGGCAGTAAAAATTTGTACTAGACCTTCTCTAGTAACTTGGAGCTCACTTACCTTCTCTATCATTGTAGAAAAAACTATGTTTTCACTACTTCCACCATCAATGATAAGGTTGCAAGTTTTATCCCGCATTATGCATCTTGTCCTAAAGATATTATGACGAAACTACTCTAGATTAAAGAAGGGGCTAAACATTCAAAAGCCTAAGAAAGACCAATAATTCCCACTAATTTGCATGCAACACCTGCTCTTGTGTAGAGGGTTGTTACAACACTCCAAAATTTCTTCCTCGTCTGGACTGTCATCTTCCACCAACGACATGATTCAGCAGTTAGGGCAAAATGATGCAATATATCCAAACCCATAACACTTAAAAAACCTTATTGAAGAATGGTTTGCAGCCGTTTTTGTTGTTCCTCTTGGTTGAAAGACAGCCTGACTGCTGGTGGATTCGCCTTTCTCCATTTTGTTCATTTACAGATTTTTCCCCCATGGGGTGCTGTAAACGTGCAGTTTTACTCCATTTCTACTTTTGTTCAACCTTGACGGCAAAAGTTGACGTCTTGAGGATGCAAAAATATTATAGTTGCACCATGTGGCCAATGGTTGACCTTAGCCCACCCAAGAACTGAACAATGTAATGATCTTCCGATTCGATTACGTTGCAATTCAGCCCAAGGCATTCGAATTCCGCCGCATGGTCCTCCACCGTCAAGTCTTATTGTTGGAGATTATGTAACTTTAAGAAAGCTTATTGTCCGCAACGCTCCGGCAAGAATTTTCTTTGTAATTCTTCCTTCATTTTATCTTATGTTGTAATCTCCGACCGGCCCTCTCTTTGCCTTTGTTCTCTTTGAGTTTTTCCAACAAAGTGATTCATTCATTTTGAGTTTGATTGCCTTAAACTTGAGCATGTGTTCTTATGGTGCTACTTTGTAATCAAGAATTTGCTCCATAGTGTGTAGCCAATTGATGAATTATTTACGATCTAATCTTCCATCGAAATCAAGAATATCAACCTTAATTCTAAAATCTCAATTTTAGCAATGACAGGTGCGGATTGGCCTATCTTCCTCGTTGAATACCACTCCGAAGAAAGGATTTTCTTCCTTTTCTTCAACCGCCTCCTCGACACAATTTTTTTATCTCCGATTTCCAGAATTTTATTGCTCATTAACAGCAAGCCTTTCTTGCAAATGTTGGAATTCTTGTTATTCTTCTACCATCATCTTTTTTATTGGGTCTTCCAAGATTTTGGAAACATGACTTTTCTAGAAACCTGAAATCAGCACAATAGTGGATGGAACAGCAGTTTTCTGTGGTTGAACAGAGGAGAAGAGGGAGGACTGCAGTGGCAACTTCTTGCCATGGTAGAAAGGGCCCAGAAAACGCTTCTAAGAACCAGGCTACAACATTCCAGGAAGATTCTTGCTCTAGTCGAACAACTCAAGAAAGAAAGACTTGCTGATACTAAGATGATAGTGAAACAACAGCGAAACGCTTGATTAAGCAACTATCACCCTCCTGGAACCAAAATCTGCAGCTGTGGCAGCAGACACCGGTCCAGGACAGCAGAATATAGGCCCCGCGAGCACCCCAGGGGAGAGCCGAACCATGGTTACAAACTAAACAGCAGGTTTCCTGAGGAAACCCCACACTTGGCACAAAAGAAAAGATAAAAATGATCAGCCAAAATTCCCATTTTCATTAAAGAAGCTTGTCTTTTATAGATGACAGGTAGGAATACAATTGGACAGTCCAAAAATACCACTATAAACTTTTAAAAGAAAAGTAAACATAAAAAACAAAAAAGAAGACTAAAAATAAGTACTAGGACTATCCTAGATTGCTCCTGCATAGACAGAGAACCTCCAATAGGTAAGAGCAAAATATGTTGTCTCTAGCAATTCATGGTGGATGTCTAATTCAATAGCCTGTATTTCAACCATGGTTGACGATTTAGTAATAATTAGCCACAAAGCAATAATAGTACCTTCTCCATCAGTCCAAGCTTTTAGAGTAGCTGATTGCAGCAAATGGTAAAAATATGGCATCAAAGCATGTTGTGGGTTTGAATCTTTGGTGGCATACTTGTGCACCCAAACGGAACAGAAAGACGGATAATTGTCAGGAAGCCAAGATAGCAGCCATCATGTCCCTCAGGGTCTATGATGGACAATTGAATCATAGACTTGTAATTCACCCTCAGACGGTTAACATATGGGTGGTTTGGATTCACTAATTATGTGAGTTTATGGGAAGCCAGGCACTTATATGGTTGCACCTTCTCCATTTGTCAAACTTTTGAAGTGCTTGCGTGTGACAAGTAGCCCTAAGAGTGAAACCCTTGCCTTCAAACATTGTTTCAAGTTTTATGCCTTATTTGCAAACAATCTTATTGATTTAACAAGTGGTAAAAGAAACTAAGTCATGCATTAAAAATCTTCACATGAGAACAGAGCATCCAAACATAGCTAGGTTTGTTCCATCTCCAGGATCAATGAGATTAAACACCTATTAATGTTCCCAGCAAACCAAAAAAAGAAACACATTTTGTGGTTTGGTTTGGTTAACAGAAGATATTAGATCCTTGATTTAGGTTTGTCCACTTTAACCAGCTAAATATGCACAAGGCCTGCCTGATAACATGAAGCATCAACATTAATATGGTTTTACCCTTCTTGAGCTAAAGTGTACTCCTTGATGAAGGAAGTCAATTTGATTGGATTCGCATTGAAAATTCATCAATAAAAAAATGAATGCATGTGTATAACAGGAACTTATTACCTCAGGATATAGTGCATGGAGACTTGAATAACCAATATCATGATTTCCACATAAGTAATAAACCAAGATATCTGAATATCTTCCATGTTCCTCCAAACCAAAAATATGCTTGAAACGGCTATATGACTCCAGCCACCTGGTCAAGTAAATAACGTCACGTATTGTGTGAAGATCACATTAAGTGGTACGATGGATTTTAAACATGCATATGTAGTATGTACATGTTCACAAATTTCACAAGTGGTTTCCTTCCATATAGCACGTGCAGTACTTTTGCAAATCAAGTCATGTCATTATACCGGTATCATACCACAATCTTGATGTAATTCAAACATGCACATGTAGTACTCCCATATCCCACAATCTTGGTGCTCCACAGAATACGATAAAGAAAACTCTGCGTAATATGTACAATCTAAAGATTGGCTGTGTTCCCCAACTAATCAAATCTTTAATGATTCAATAGCATTTAAGAATTATAAATACTGAGGTGCAAATATTACAGTGACATTACTTAAGAAGATAAGA
Source organism: Papilionanthe hookeriana x Papilionanthe teres (assembly GCA_022702705.1). Lineage (NCBI taxonomy): Eukaryota > Viridiplantae > Streptophyta > Magnoliopsida > Asparagales > Orchidaceae > Papilionanthe > Papilionanthe hookeriana x Papilionanthe teres. Next base: position 74,315,648 of record CM040425.1, on the reverse strand, counting down.
CTAATTAGCATAAAATATTAGACTAAACACAATAATATTTGTATTATGGAATAGCATTATACTACAACCCCATTAGCCTGGTTGCAATTACATCGTTTACCTAGATAGTTAGGATCCACATGAAAGCATTTCTTTATCAAGAAATTCATCCTTCTTTCTATGGTTGTTGTCCTCATTTTCCCCATTTTTTATCCATTATGTGAACCCAAACAACCAATTTCAAAGTTATTGAGCACATGATTGTGCAACTTACATTGAAGGATGCAAAAAAGATCAAGTGAAACAATGCAAAAGGGGTGAAACTCTCATTAGTAGGAAGCATTTTTCATATGAAAAATGTATTTAGGGATGGAACCATGCTTTCTCTTCGTTAAAAAGACATGAGCAATAAAGATTATTTTAGGAAGCATAAGGCACTAAGGCTGCCTCAAAAAAGTGTTAGTATGCGATTAATGATAGATGGAGCCGTCAATGGATATCTAAATGTCCATTCTAGTTCAAAGGCCTCGTTAATATATATATATATATATATATATATATATATATATATATATTTATTTATTTATTTATTTATTTACTTATTTATTTATTTATATATATATATATATATATATATTCAATAAATAATTTGACCAACATTCATTCAATTTGTTACTTCGTAGTAAACTTATTTTGTATCTTCCAATTTCTTTTTTTTACAAGCTACCTTTAATGAATGATAATGACAACAAGATACACTTTCTATTGATTTGACTTGTATTTGTTAGGTAGGTTTATGTGGTTCGGTATAGATTCAAACAAGTTAAGATACTGTGGTTGATTCCAGTATTAGGAGATATGTTTTGCGCTGTGTATGAAAATCTATGTTGTTCTGAAGTTTGGACTTCCGTGTAGATTTAAAATTTTAACTTCACATGAGTTTACTGTTTTGATGATTGAACTTTAAGCGCTATTTGGAAGTTGGATTTCATATGGGTTTTAACAACTATCATTGTGTTGGGAGGTGCCCGTAGTCTTTGGACTTCATGTTTCATTGGTTAAGACCTATGGTTCAGCTGACCAATGATTAATGGATGTGATGCAATTTGTTGTTGTGGATTCAAGCTATATTGAAATTCATGGATAAGGACAGGAGTAAGTTTATCCTCAACATTCCATTGTTCATCGAGCATTTATTTGTATGTTGTAAATGCAACAACCTGCTCCCGAGAAGATCACCTTCGGGTTCCAACATAAGATCAAAATTTTTTATTACGGACAACTTTTTTACTTTAACTAAATTTCTATACATACATTACAACTGACTTGCTAAGTGTTCCATACTTTGTTCAAATTTTATGCAATTTTAATTATGCCAGTTAAATAATAAATTATTGTTGATTTGATGTGACTCAAATTTCTAGTTAATTTCCTCAAATTTATTCAATGACTCCATTATTATTTAGGCCTTAATTATTATATTTATTAGTATGGATGTAAACAAAGCAAATCTTTGTATACGTGGTGTTTTTTATTGAATCAAAGTTGCATCAGAAAACATGAACCCTAAACCGTCCTACATCACCCATTTTTTACCACTAGATGCTTTCAAAGCTATAATGGCACTTCTTTGCAAGAACAAGGACCAAAAGTTAGAATTGATGATTAAGTAAGAAGAAAATAGCACCCAAAAAATCGTTAACAAATATAAGTAAATTAAAAGAACCAAAAGAAAAGTAATCTGAAAAGGGGGGGATTCGTGCCTTACTCTTCATCCTCCAAGAAAGGTCCCCCGTCAAAATGATCGCCAAGAAATATAACCACATTAGGATTGAATGGTAATATAGACAGGCGAAAAGACCTCCGCATGTATAAATCAGTATAAAATTTTGCTGCTGCAAGTGCAAGCGACTTGGCACCAAGGCTGAGGGATGTCCTATCCATTAGCTGTTGAAAATGAAATTTAAATTTAAAAACAAAGAACAGCTATGCTCCCAAATTATTTCAAAAATTAAAAAAAATTAAAAGCCAGGTGACGGCAAATGACCCATAACATTTGTAGTGCAGATCTATGGGCATATAACATTTAAATTTACATTTCAGAATCAAACTAATGCATTGTATTCTGGGGCAAGAGAAGATAGGGGAATGGTATTCAGGTGTTACTTTGCATTGAGCAAATAAAATTTTAACAGCATGGAGTTTTCATCTTTTTTTCAGGATAGTTAAAGGTAAAAAAGTAAAATGAAGCGCAGATATACAAAAAACCAAATATGTAGGAAAAGAAAAATTGCCTGTGGGTCGGCTACAACAGCAACCTTCACCGCACGGCCATCGATCTGTTTAATAACAAAAAAATAGCTTAAGTTTGTGATTACACACATTGGATAGAATGGACAAGAAAGCGAGCACAATATTCTTATGCATAACGCTGAGCAGAAGGATATTCATATAATAGCACGTACACTTATAAACGGTAAGCACAAAGAAAAAAGGATTTCTGATCAGATTCGCTCGACCAAACATCACATCTACTTAGCCTAAATTTCAAAGAGGAACACAGGCACATTACCGATGAAGATAACAAGGAGGAGTTGGTGTCGGGTTGAGGCCATGAGCACGTCCACAGAGGGATCCAATAAGCGACCATCTCGCCATAGAGGACAGTCAGAACCCAGGCGGAGCACAACACTAGGGTTAATCGTGCGATACTCTGCATCGATGCCGATGAGCACGGGACGCAAGTGAAGGGGTAAGAGGTGGAGTTTGTCGGCGTACTTTATGCCGGAAGTGACGTTAGAATCGAAGCTTTGCGCAGACGATGATGGCCTGAGCCCCGGCTGCAGGAGTAGAGGTACTGTTTGAAATCGTTGTTGCAATGAATGTTGACATCGAGGTTCTGCTTGGCAAACGGATGAGATGTAGTTTTTTTTTTTTTTTTTTTTTTCTTTTCTCCTTGGTGTGAGATATTGTGGTGTAGTTGTATTTTATGAGAATAATTATTTTGTTCTTATATATGTCATATAATCAGAATTAAATAACAAAAAAGTTTTATACTCGTAAAAAAACTAACAATCTAGTTCAAAATATTTTAATTAACAGATGATTGATAAATTATTTGAAGCAAATGACTGCGATACGGAGGATAACTACAGTAATTAGCAAGTCTAGAATGATGTTTATCTTAAAATCCAGATGATCAACTCTTCGAAGCATTTTCTCTCCATGCTTGCATCTCTCCTCAACTGATCACGATCTAGAGGGACCATATCGGTGCCTCAACTCAACGGAATAAGTTGCGATTTGCATGAGTCATTTATCTAGGATAATAACAAAATTTTGTCTCGTGACTACCTTCCAATCTGGACTGGTACTAAACACACATAATGTCAGAAAAACAAAGTATAACTTTCAAAGTGTTTCATGATCTTGAGTTCATATTTCATGTTATTGTACTTAGTATTGCTCTAATTGAAATAAATTATAATTTTTAAATATATATATATTTATATATAAAGTCTTAAAAGTGATGACCAAAATTTGTCAATTCACAAAAAAGTAGAATACAAATTGCTACAAATATTTTGTAAAAAAGTACATCTAAAGAAAAACATATAGATGAAATATGGATTATCAACTACAAATATCTAGGTGATGTTATATCAATACAGTAATTGCATTTGCCAAAACGTTAGTAATATCCTCTCTTAACTATAACATCTCCTCGATATGTTCTCCCTCAGAATTGTTGTACTCGTCCGTCTAAAGTCCTCTTCTTGCACTGAAGGTCTAACTTGATATTGGTCAACTTCCTCGGGTGTGTAGGTAGGATCATCATCTAAGATTCTAAAATCGATATCATCTCAAGATGATACCTCTGTATAAAATTATGGATTGCAGTCGTTGCAACAACTAGCTTCACTTATTTTTTGAAAGAATACATGGACATATATCGGAGTATAACCCATTTCTTCTTCCATACACTGAGTGTTTGCTCGATAACAATATGTAATTACGAGTCCCTTTTGTTGAAGAACTCATACCTCCATCTAATCACTTGATTATTGTGTTCAAGGTGGGGAAGGTGATATCTCGTGTTAAAAAAATGGCTTTAAAAAATCCTGTTACAATGGATATTCCAAATCGACGGGAAAATAATTTCTTGAATAATTATAACATTAGTGGATTCGTTAAAATGAAAATATTATAGTGATGGCCTAAAATGCACCAACCTTGCATAGGCATCGAGAATTTGTAATAGGGCCTAATCGGGCCGTCATGTTGCAAATTTAAATATTCTACTGTCGTGTGCACTCAATTCCGAATCAGCCATCACGAATGCAAAATACATCAAATCTTACTAATATATTTTGCGTAATAATCTCACACCTTCCGATATAGGCTATCTTTTCCTCATTCCCCATGCACGTGTCAACGTGCATTCATCAATTTGCTTCGATGCATTCAATTTGCTTCGATGCATTCCTTTTAAAAAAATGTCATAATATAGGCTCTTTATTTTTTTTTTTTTAATTTTACAGTACAAATAAAAAATGAGATCAATACCAAGCGGCATGTACCTCGGATCGCTACGGATTTCCTAAGGTGTTTGTGCAAATGATGGGTCTAGTGGTTTGAAGATGTCCGAGATCATTTTAACCAACCCCTTACATAGAAAAATATGTTGATTGTCTCAGTAAAGTGTTGGAAATGTTCGGCAAAACACGAATGGACTCCTCGGGATGTAAATCACAATGATCCATGCAAATCATATTTGGATTACAATTCATCTAATCAATCACATAATATAATTTTTGACATTCATTACATGTGAATATGATTGGTGAGCTTGCATTAATTCACTAACACATTTGCCACCCACAGATGATGATGACACAATGTGTCTTATAAATATGTCTCTTGTAATACTCATAAATTAGACAAACTGTGCTTGTAATGACTATCGCTTGCTCGACTATTTTTGTAATATTCTCTTGATTTGGTGGCTCCATTTGTTTTAAAGAATAATCTTAAGCTTATTTCAAAATGACATGTTGTTTTTAAGGCCGGTAATTGGTTAACTTACGTGTAATGAAAGTACTTTAACTATTGAAATTCACAAATAATGCAACGTCACAAATAGTTCAAATAAGTCAGTTTACAATAGAAATGCCAAATACTACAAATAGCACTCTGATATAGTAGTAACAAGTAAAAAAACAGATGTGCATGATATTTAACTAATTTGACTCTCTAAAAAATAACAAAGGAAATGAATCCTCTATTCATGTAGCAACGTGAAAAAGCATCCCACTTTTTTCGATTCTCAAGAAGTTTTACGACGAATAAGTAAAGGGTCGTGTCATAAAAAATTTCTGAAATTGAGTCGAGTAGCTTGACAATATTTGTCATTGTCGGGTATGCAGGTAGAGCAGTGCAGGCACTAGAAGTGATATGTAGTTTGTCACCAATTGTGATATTTGTTGGGATAAATGAGCTGCCCCAACTTTAATTTTTTTTCTTTGTTTTCGTGTCAAGGGTGCAAGTCACTTTGAGTAACTAGACTCACCGTGGTCTCTTTCATATGATTGTTCCTCAAAAAGTTTATTGAAATGAGCACATTCAAGCTCATCCAAATTATGGGTGGGCTCTTCTGTTGTAGCCCAATCATTGAAGCACGTGCTACAACACGGAGGAACATAATATCTAGCTTCTCCTCCAGCTTCAGGTCAATGCCAACAAGCATAAATTTATTGCATTCAACAAAACCTACAATTAATAAACTTGATTTCTAAGAAACATAAATTTAAAGTAAGTAATATTGAATATAATATTTTTTACTTACTGAAATTTTCCTTGGTGACCACTCCTCAGGTGCATCTACTATTTTCCTAACATGGTCTCATCCTAAACTAGTGGCCCCTCTCTTTAGCTCATTCCACAACCTCAAATCCTTCTTAAGTTGATCACATTTATTTTTCATATGAGTTTTTTCATATAGTATACCAATTCTTTCTTGAAAGAGTTTTGTTGTACCTTGTTAACCTTCCTTATTGAAATGCATGGTTGGTCTATTGCGCTTTTCTACCTCCCTCAAGTATAAGTCATTGAAAATTACCTTCATTTTGTTTACCCATCTGATATATAAGTAAAAAAAAAGTAATGTATCAACATAATTTGGCATGTAAAACAACAATACAATAAGGTAAAACAAAAAAATGGATAAGAAAGGATTATGAGTAAAGCTCATAATTAAGCATTGATATAAAAAACTTCTGCATCCATGATCACAATTTGTGTTCTCCAGGTATAAAGACCAGGCACTATCTATGTCAAATCTATATAGCTTTTTTTTTTTTCAATTTCACAAATAGTAATCAATTGAGCCTATTTGTTATGTTTTTTTTTTCCACTATCACTCTACTAAATATTTCACAATGAATGTGAAATTTGCCCATCAAATCACACTCAGAATGCATCACCATAAATGAAAACCAAGCAACCAACGGTCCGCAAACCATCTGAAGTAATAAGATCATATAATCTCGAGAGTCGTACTTGATAAGTTAGCAACATCCATTTTACCTCAACATAACTCAACATGGATAAATATATGTAATTGTTTTACAGTCTCTTTAAGAAATTTTGCTGGTCAATATGTTTGCTTCTGCCTCTTTCTTAGCGTTAAATAAGGTTTTTGGAGAGAGAATGTCTTGCACTGCCTTCTTTTTTAAGTTTTCGAGTGACTTTTATAAATAAAATTGCATAAGATTTCTTACAAAGTTGAAGTTTACAAGATAGATAAGTTAGTAGCATCTATGCATATTTTGATTAATAGAAGCAACATAATGAAATACATATGAGCATTGTTTATCTGTTTCCTTAAGATTTTTTTTTGTACTTTTTCTATATATGCATGCATTGATGTTAATTGACTGATTTGGTTGCTCTTGCATATGCATATGTTCTGATGCAAACTCAAAGATTACATAACATATAAGTTACCAATAACCAATTTTTTGCTTCTATCACGCTAGACAAATCAGGTCTTCGAGCGAATAATTAGAGCTCTGTGAGATCTCTTAACCAAAAAATATTTCATCTATTATCAACATTTTCCCAAATCGACTAAGCACCTGAACATGTTCTCTAGTAACAGGTAATATATGTGAGAAAAATTTCTCGTCGATTTAAAATTAACAAACGGTGATCTATTGAGTCATTCGATAGTTATTTTCCATCATCACTCTAAATAATACCTGCATAACATTCCCAAATTAATATCTTATTTGGCATATAACCTCAATTCATGTATATGCGAAACAAGTGCACATAAAATTATGAAATAAACATATGAACAATACTCATATATATTTTATTCAATAATTTTTATTGATTATCAGAATAAGAATTGATACTGCTAACTTATAAACTTCAACTTTGCATCAAAACATAATCACACATATTTCATTTTATAAAAAAAAATATCAAAACTGAAAAAAGGAAACGATGCTCAACAGTTACCTCCCAAAATGTTATTCTACACTAAAGAGGAGATAAAAAAAATTTCTTAGATGAGACAATTCAACCAACAAAAATTTCTCAGAGAAACTGTAAAACAATACTCATATACTATGCAAAACAAGCACGCCAAATATTCTGAAATAAACAAATTAACAATGCTCATATGTTTATTTCAATTCACAGCTTCTACTGGTTAAACATGACAGGTAAAATTATTAATAACTTATATATCTTATATACTTTAACTTTGCACAAAAGTATATGCAATTTTATTTATAAAAAATTATAAAAACATAAAAAGAAAACAGTGCTCAACATTCTCCCATCAAAATGTTACTTAGGATCGAGGATGACGCAATAGCAAGAAAATCGACCAACAAAATTTCTCAAAGAAGATGTAAAATAATGGTCATATAACTATGCAAAAAAAAATAAAATAAAAAATAAAGGAATTGAAAAACAATGTTCATATATATTTCATTCTATAACTTCTACTGGTTAGTTAGGATATATAAAGATGCTAGTAACTTATCTATTATGCAAGTTTCATGTTTACATTAAATCACATGCAATTTTATTTATAAAAGTCTTAGAAAAACTTAAAAAATAAAGTAGTATTTTACATATTTCCCTCAAAATGTTACTCTACACTAAGGAGGAGGCAATAGCAAACAAATCGATAGACAAAAGTTCTCACAAAAGTGTAAAGTATTACACTCCTGCATATTGCGACGTCTTTCATTTGGTTGATGACACTGATGCGGTCCCTCGAGATCCTGATTAATCGATGAGAGATCCAGACATAGAGAGGAGATTGTCCCGAAGACTTGTTCATCCGGACTTCAAGAAAAACAACACTCTAGTATTGCTGATCACTGCGGTCGTCGTCATTATTTTAGTCATTTGCTTCAAATAACATTTTTTTATATATGTTAGAATATTTTGGACTAGACTTTAGTTTTTTAGTATTATGAACTCTTTCTATTATATATGATTACTCTGAAAATTACACTTATTTGAATATATTACATATATAAGGACAAAACAATATTTCTCGTCTAAAACGACAACAACAAGACACATATCTCAAACAGACATATGCTTTTTCATCATCAATTTTCTGACAGACCCTGAAAAACTGCTTCATCGTAAAACTGTCTTACAGTAACTTCTCGAAAAAGCAACAATCACCTAAAATGCACCCTTAGTAAATACCACAATGCTAGATAGGTTAAAACACAATGTGGCAATCGATTTGTTACGCCCTGAAAAACTACATAGTAGACATATATTTCTAAGGATTAACTGTTGAAATCTGTGAAATCTAGATATCAAATCCACGGTTTTATTTTATCCAAAATGACCGTCTGGCACAATTTATGAGATTTACAGCTTAAATTAGCTTAAATCTGGGGCTAAATCCGGTTCTGGACAGCCCCTCGATATTTTTGAGTGTTATGTACGTAAATCCCCATTTATTTATTTATATATCTAACACTAATCTTACACTATTACACTTAACAGTTTCATATTACCCTCATAGTACATAAAATGTAAATCTTACACATTTACACTTAAAGTCCAATCTACAATATCATATAAAAAATAATAATATTATCATTCTTTGGAAGTGAAATACAAATTTTCATGAATATGTCTAAAACATCAAAGTGCTATATATGTAAATACATATGAACCGTGTGCTATGTATGTAAATTTATATATATTGGTGTCAAAAAAATTATATCTAAGTATGTATTTCACTTTTAAAAGTGATTTTTTGTTTTGAAGTTAAAGATTTAGGAGATATATATTGTTGAATTCTGATATGTTCATAAATCACACTTAAAGAATAGAGCGTAAGACAAAAGAGTGGGAGAAAAAAATATAGAGAAATGCACGGTGATTACCATGAAATGATCCCTAAATGAGGTAGGTATAATATAAGAAGCTGCATGTTTGTCATGTTTCGATGAAAACATTATAATATATTTTATGTATTTTACGTGTACAGGCCATCGACTCGGCCATCCTGTGACTAGTCGACCAAAATCGATTGGTCCTTATTTGTCAAGATATGTCATCCAACTGTGCTTAATCAAGATTATTGATAGGCTTTTAATGAACTTTGGGTCAACAAGACCAGACTCGATCCACTTCATTTTGCCGATCAGATGTGCTAATCTGATCGTCAGCTATTGATCGCAGAGCGAGGAACTCCTATCGGCAAAGCAAGGCTGGTCTATCGGGTAGGGGATGAATCATCGTAATTCGATAGAAAGTTTGCTATCTGACGAGGCGATCATTCGATGCGCTCCATTTTATTATGTTATGACCAGTTATCGACCCTGGATGATGAATCTCAAGATCGTCTATGGAATGGTTGGTGATGTTGAATTCTTCTCTTGATTGGTTGTAGTGAGAGATAGGTTGATGTCTCTGCTCAACACAATTAGCCTTGGTCATTGATTTAGATGACTTGTATTCAGTTTGCCTTTAGCCCCTATTAGTGGGTTGCACCTAGCTAGACAGGTCATTTGGTCTTCCGCTAGTGGACCCCTAGTCTTCCACTAGTGAACCTTTGATCTTCCGTTTGTAGACCCTCGGTTATCCTCTTGTGGGCTCTCCTCAAACTCACTCATTTGTCATTTTGTCTATTGGATATCCGTAAGATTTGTGCATACGCGTTTCTAATATTTGTGCGAGTTTATACGTGAAAGTTTAGCTAGCTCAAACCCGTCCCGCCAATGAAAAGAGCAGCTTGAGATCAAGTCATAACCATAGAATGAATTCAAGATTGACTTGTACCCTTTTTATCAGGCTCAAGAGCTTGACTCATGCTCGTTAAATGTCTTCCAGAAGTAAAACTTTATTGCATTTATTTAAAATGGACTTCTTTTAAGTTTGCATCTAATGCATCCGATTTTTACTCATTTTTTTAATAATGAATATATATATATATATATATATATATATATATATATATTACTTTATTTGTTTTAAGAGCTTACGGGCCAAGTCTATTAAATTTGAATTTGAACTCGATCATACAACTCAAACTCATGACTTGATTGTCGAGTGAAGCCCGTTACACGAGAGAAAAAAAAAATGGTTTTGCTTGCAGCCTAATTGCTCCCGCCTCCAGAGGGTACAAACGGGTTACAAAGGCTAAACAGCGGGAATGGTACAAAATGGTTACAAAATGGTTACATTTAGGTTACAATATCTGGATGGGTCTTCGGGCCACACGCGTTAAATAGCTTGTTTTTAAATGAGGCGGGACCCGTTGTTCGATGTGGCATCTTTCCATTGACTACCGTACGCATTGATGCATACGATTTACGTACGTAATTTTTTTCCGTATGCGAGGGCACCTACTGTAGGCATGAGAGTTTCTCTTACTTTGTTAGGGATTGAGTCTTCCTTACTTCATACCGGAGATGCTTGACAATTACACATGCAGGCACAACTTTGATCTCCTCCTACCATGACATCACTTGCATAGTAGCAATGTGTGTAGGGCTTTGGCTAGGTTGCACACAAAAGCCATCTTCATCTTCGTCCTCTTTCTTTACATTTCTATCTTCTCACTTTCTCCATCCATGTCTCTAATGCTTTCTCTTTTACGAATGGATTGAGAGAAATGATCGAGAATAATGGTTTTAACTTTAGCGCGGGTTGCTTTCAAAGGACACATTCTTTATATTTGCATATATAATTAGACAAAATTACATGTCATTCAATTCTTATGTTTTTTTTGTGTATCTAACACCTAAACTTCTAAAATTTACTTACATGTGAACTTATTTATAAATGAATAGATATATTTCACATATTTTTTATAGTTAAAAGGGTGATATTTTTTATACAAAATTTAGGTTGTAGTAATATAAAAAAAAAGAAAAGGTAAACTTTTAGTGTTGAGTATGTAAATACCTACGAAATGTAGGGGTGTAAATGAGTCCAAACTCAGTTCGTAGTTTATATTTCGAGCTCAAAAAGTATGTTCGTGTTCGGCTCGTTTACTTAGCGAGTCAAACACGAGCTGTTCATAATCAAAGAGTCATTTTAACAGCCCTAATCACGTAGTCACAAGATTTTAAAGATTAGGGTAAGATTAAAAATTATTATTTATATTAAAACATCATTTGAATATTTTTAATAATATTTATTTTATATTATTATTTAATAATTTTAATTGATTATAAATCTATATAGTCTGGTAGTTAATTAATTTTTTTTAAAAAATAGTACTCATCAATCAATATATAAATATGTAAATATATGTATATATATATATATATATATTTTTGAGGAATATTATTTCGAATCAAAATAAATTGAGCATAAACAAATAAATTTTTATTTCTTTTTAACTCATTAACTTAACGTACGAGTCGAACCGGAGCTGTTGACTACGGACGAGCCGTTTTGACAGCAATGGGTGACCGGTATGTAAATGCCCCATATTTAATACAACAAACGTGCGGAAAAAAAAGGACCGCCGCGTGGCAACCAGCAATTTCGTTCACGGGATGCAGCAGCAGTAAACCCTTCTCTTCCGCTTTCCCTCTCCCCTCAGACCCGGGATGCAGCAGAAGTGCGTAATTCTCCATGGCCCGGGAGGAGGAGACCATTGAAGATCACTGTCACCCGAAGTCGTCGGCGGCCGGTGGTCTAGTCGTTGGGAACTACTGCCATGATGTTATATTCCGCGACGGAGTCGTCGTCGGAGAAGGCCTAGGCGGCGCCGCCTCTTTTCTCTCTAACGTCCTAGATCCTCTCTCCCCAAGTCCCTCCATCTACATCTCTAAGGTCGGTTCTGACTTCTCCTACTCAGTCTCCAACGCTCCAATCACTTCCTCCTCTTCTCGAACGACTCTCTTCCACGCCCACTTCCCTTCCGCATCCGGTGGAGGCTACCACGGAGACCGCGTTCTCCACCGTGTTTGCGCCTGCGAATCGATCTTCCCTTCCGATCTCCCCTTATGCAAATTCGACTTCGGTCTCGCTGCTGGAGTTGCTGGGGAGATTCTACCGGAAACCCTAGCCCTCATGCTTGATCTGTGCCGCGTTATGTTCGTCGACGTGCAGGGGCTAATTCGGGTTTTTGACTCGGGCGACGGTGCTGTGAAACTTGCTCCACTGAGGAGCACTGCTTTTTTTGAGTTTATTCCTCGAATCGGTTTTCTGAAGGCGTCGTCTGACGAGGCGCCCTTTCTGGATTTAGAGGAAGTGAGGAAGGTTTGCTGCGTGATAGTGACGGAAGGGAAGGATGGGTGCAGCGTGTATTGGAAGGAAGGGAAGGTGAAGGTTGCTCCATTCCCGGGTATTCAGATCGATCCGACCGGCGCCGGAGATAGTTTTTTGGGTGGGTTTGTTGTGGGGTTGAGCTGGGGCTTGGCCGTGCCGGATGCTGCGCTTCTGGGGAATTTCTTTGGCGCGCTAACTGTAGGCCAGATTGGAGTTCCTAAGTTCGAGCTTAGCTTGCTAAAGGTTGGTTTCTATTAGTTCTTTTTCTCAACAGTCTTGTGTTCTTATCGGTTCATTTTAACTGCCCTTCTTGCTTCTGTTGTTTTGAGTTATATAGGGTTTTTCTTTTTTGGTTCGCTTCATATGAGAACATGATCTGTTTGATTAAACTGTCAGCGCTGAAGCATTATGTATTGTTTCCGTTGACCATGCGATTGCTTGGGAACAAACTGGGTTCGGAGAGTCTCAGTTTTTAATGCTATATCATATGGCCGTTTATTGCTCATCCATCTCATTGGCCCCGTTTAGAGATACTCCAAGGAATATGATTCTCATTTTTTGAATTATGATTTTAACTTACATGATGTTATCCAACTCTGTTATTTAGTTTTTATTCTTTGAGCTTGCTGAACTTGTTTTGACATTTGCTGACTCTTTCGGTATATAAGAAAGTTTTTGCTTCTTTCATGCTTTTTAGTTCTCTATTTTATATTAACATCTTGTGCTTTTTCTCCATTGTAAACAAAAGTTAAATTTGACTCAAGAAGCATTCTCAGTCTTCCAATTTCTGCTCCTGAAAGTTTAGGTTATACGCCGAGCACTTTTCACCTTAGGAATCTTTCATCCCCCTGCAATTCGATTCAAGAGACTTCACAATCCATCCCAGTGCATCCTACTCTGTGCATCCTCTTATCAGGAGCAGGTCCTCCCAGGTTTATGTTCCCTGCTGTCCTTAGCCCTTCTTTGAGGACAAATGTATAATTCTTCAAGTTCTTGATCCTGTTATCTGTCGAGAATAACAACCAGACTACTTGCATGGTACATAACTGGATTGTAGCTCTACATTTCACTTAGATACCTCAAAGATGCTGCATGTTAGTCATTATTGCACTCAAAAAGCTATGATTTTTTTTTTTAATTTTTTTTCAGGGCAATGATTTTGTAAAATATTTTATATACACGTCATCCCAGCTTGTTTTATGTCTTATGCACATTGAACATTAAGTATCGGTCTCCAACCTGTGTCTGCACCATCCTTGCGACCATTTGCATTTTAGAATCCTCTCTGCAATGTATGTTCTAGCTCTTTTGGCCAAGTTGGCAACTACATTTAGATTTCTTCATCTTCACCCACTGCTTTAGCTTCTTAGTTCTCTTGAACTCCTACTAGAAAATTGATGGTGCTTTCACCGCTTTTGAATCTTCATGAGACTCATTACGCTTGTTCTTGCTGTTCTTTTGCTAGCACCAGGCTATGGTAGAGTTTCCTATTTCCGTTACCTTTTCTCTCTCCTTCTCTTCTGGGAACCTTTGTGTTATTGCATTCAGTGAATTTAATAAATTTAGTTTTCTCCTAGGGAGCTAGCCTCAAACTGGACAATTATTCTTGACAACATAATGAAGAAGGTAAGGAGAATCATCTTTACTATATTATTCGAACGTGTGCTACTCCTCCATCGAGAGACACTATCTGGTGTTGATCTTTACTGCCCAAAAGCTACACCATTACATGTTGTCTTAGAAAATCACGCTCATCTCAAGGATCGATCCTCTGAATTTCTTAATGACAAGACCAACGTTGACAGGTTGCTTGGCTTGGCGGGCAGTCTTTCTTTTGCAATTTGATATCTCTTATGTTCCCCAAAAGGCAGTGAAGGGACAAATTCTAGCAGATTTCTTGGTTTCACAAGCTATTCCGGAGGAATCACCACTTAATGATGACTTGCTTGATGAAAAAAATTTACTTATTAGGAGAATGAGGTTGCAAATTTGGGAATTCTATTTCGATGGAGTCTCTTCTATTAAGCCTACGCAGCCTCCCAGCCTTTTGACGGTAGAGCTGGAATTGGCATTGTCTTTGTCATCCTTGATGGAGGCATTGTGAGATAATCATATGGTCTTACCGAGCCACAAACCATTAATGAAGCTGAATATGAGGCACTGATAGTAGGCCTTGAGATAGCCATCACATTAAAATCAACAATCTACATATTTATGGTGATTCTCAACTCATCATAAACCAAGTCAGAGGCATCTATAAAATCAACAAGCTTGAGTTAGCTTACTATCACAAGCGAGCTATTCAGCTCCTCAAGCAAATCCTAGAAGTTACTTTGACTCGAGTCTCCCGAGCTCAAAACAGTAAAGCAAACAGCTTGGTAAATTTGGCTAGAGAAATGGCAAATATGAACTTTGAACCCATGATGATTAATGTCATGACTCGTTGAGTGCTAGAGCCGACAGATCTACAATTCTCGCTGGAAGAGAGGTCAAGTGCAAGTCAGCAGGATACAACTGCAGTTGTTCGTAATTCTACGTTACAAATTATTATGCAAGCCCAATCAAATGAATCTCAGGTGGACCAAGAAGAATTTAAATCCGAGTAATCCCAAAAGATCATGTGGATATCTTTATGGGCTAAGAACAAATTGATTGGAGACAACCTTTTATCGATTATTTCAAAGAGAGAAAATTGCTCGTTAGTAAATCTATGGTAACACAAATCAAGAGAAGCACTTATAGAGAAAATATGGTTGCGATGTCTAGGAGTTGACGAAGTCGATAAGGTCGTGGCAGAGGTTCATGAAAAGACCTTGTGGCGCACATCAATCTGGCCCTACTATGTCATTCAAGATTAAAAGAATGGACTACTAATGGCCGTCAATGTTAAAAGATTGTATCGATCATGCTAAGAAGTGTCACTAATGTCAAGTTCATGGGGATACGATACATCAATCTCCTAATCTGTTACATCTGACTATAACATACTGGCCGTTTGAATGTTGGGGTACGAATATAATTGGTCCGATTGATTTACCATCGTCCAAAGGACACCGCTTCATTTTAGCAACAATAAATTATTTATCGAAATGGGTTGAGGCAACTCCATGCAAGGAAGTATTGTCAAGCAGGATATTAATTTCTTTACTCAGAATATTGTTTACAGATTTGGTGCGCCATGTCAAATTATCTCAGACAATGGTCTTGCCTCTAAAATTACAAAATTTACAAGTTCGCCGAGCGACACAAGATTGAGTGGAGATATTCCTCAAGTTAAAATCCAAGAGCTAATGGCTTGGTTCAAATTTTTAATAAAACACTGGTCAAGATACTGAAGAAAATCCTCACGAAGAACAAACATGAATGACATTCAAAAATCACAGAAGCGTTGTGGGGCTATTGAATCACCTATAAAATGCCAATTAAAGCCACACCGTATTCTTTGGTGTTTGGAGTTGAGACAGTTTTGCCGCTTGAAGTGGAGTCGCCATTACTTCGAGTAGCTATCCAGTACAACCTAACTCAAGCACAAAATGCTAATTTACGAATGGAAGAGTGGTCTAGATGAGTCCTGACTACAAGCTCAATAGAATCTTGAAACATATCGAGCAAGTATATCCAAAGCTTTTGATCGAACGGTGCATCCCCGGGCATTTCAGGGAGGAGAATTGGTCTCGGTGTCGAGAAGACCAATTATTCCCCATAGAAGAATCAATGGTAAATTTGAGCTTAATTGGGAAGGTCCTTACGTCAACGAGAAAGTGTACGAAGGAGGGGCCTACCAACTCATCAACTTAGATGGTCAACGCCTAATGCCACCCATTAATGGTCGATACTTGCAAAAGTTCTACACCGAAGCGCCAAATCGAAGATTATACATCCAATATGCTACGTCGACATGCCAAGATCTCACTCTATCTTCTTATAATAAAAATTGTATCACCAAAGTATAAAATTCTCCCTAATAAAATTCTCCCTATAAGACGGGGGCATTTTATTTTATGTTATTTTAATTTTATTCTCATTCGGGTGACATCGTGCTAGATGTCGAGATCCTTAATGGGGTGCAAGCTATGAGACTTAAAGTCTTGAAGTTGGAGACAAAAAATACATTAAGTGAAGATGGAGGGAGTTGTTCCAATCGAACTCAATTTTTTTTACTAAAATATCATTGTAAAGTTTTTTTGTTATGAAACTATTTCTTGTACAAGTTTATTTGATCAATAAAATTATATTAATTTTTTCCTTTTTCTTGGCATCCACACCATCTTGGTTTGTTGGGTGGTTTCTCTAATTTTATAGTTTTTTGCTGATCTTTGATTTTCAGACAAGTTGCAATGTTTATCAAACCAACCTAATAATTTTTATTTTAGTGAGAAGTCTTCATTTATTCCGAAAGAAAATTAGTTATCTAGAGTCCCTATTGAGGACTAGTTTTTGATAGTTCCTATTGCGTGGTAGGAAAACTCTTTATCAACAGGTAAACAGTTAAATCTTGGGGCAATCTAATATGCAATCGAAATATGAATCAATAAGCTTCTTCGTGGATTCTAAATTTATTGATTTTTTACTCTATGTTGTTGAAGATGCTAACTTTTTGTTGAGAAAGCTCCTCAGATAAATGATTTTGTTGAATTGTAGACTGAAGTTGTTTTTCCATGACATTTTTTTTCAAAAATCTTAAATTCCTGAATCCTTTTATATAACTAATGATAGAATGTTGTCTAAGATTTGAGTTTTTATCTTCAAGCATTGAAGGATGCATGTCCCTTGAGGAAGGTGGGACTATTGAGGCGGGGGGGCTGTCGATTCCCCACCTCTATTCCCTTCCTTACGTGATCCCCTCCATAAGGGATGTCTTCAATCGTTGTTTCTGGATTTGGACTGCTGCCGGCACCTCTCTTTTTTATGTGGGAGATTCCTTCTCTTCTCTATGTCAGAGTATATACATTGTTGTTTTCTGGTTATAGGGTTCAGTTCTGAATGGACAATCGATGGCATATTGTTTTCCCTGTCTAGGGCTGTCTCTGATGGGTAGGGTGGTGCTCCGGCTGTACCCCTTTCCCCCGCTGGTGATTATGCCCTCCGACTTCCACCTCCACCCTACCTCATTGCCACCAACTGCTCTTCCAGCAGCCCCACCTCCTCCTACAGCAAGGCTGCTGTCCACCCTGCTAAGTCCGTATCCTACTACTTCCCCAACCATAACTCCCTCCAGCTCATCCCAGACCAGCGGCAACTCCCTCACGTCCCTTCTCCTGCTGCCACAATTCCCTCCAGACATACTATCTGCTGCTGCAACCCCCTCTTTCCAATCTTCCTGCTCGTCATCAAGACGCCTAACCTCTTGACTGCTTGCCGTCATGACCCCCTGCCACCCGGCCTACGGCCCTGTCGGCCAACATTTTTTGCTTTAAAAGAATATAAAAAATTGGTGATTTAGTTTAATATAAAAGACATATGATTTTTGAAAGTAGTTTTGAAAGTAGTGTATTTTTAATTTTGAAAAATGAGACCGCCTGGATCTCATTTGTCCAGTAATTTGCATAATCGTGCCTGGTGCCACAAGTGATACACCTTCTCGAAAGAAGTAATGTATCTTGCGACGGTAGAGCCAGTCATACTGATCTAAAGGACTCGTGACATCCGTTTGGTCTACGAACACTTTATATGTGGCTAGAAGAGTTCCTCTACCTAATAGAAATACTTAGGTAGGGTTTATTTTACTGCGGTTCAAGGTTCCTATAGAGACGAGCCCTCATAGTTAATTACATCTCGAAATAGCTGGTGTCACTCGAGAAAACTCTCGATAATGATCGGTGGTTACTGTCTTGAGAATTCAAGGGTTTATGTTTTCACGGTAGGACGTGGAAAAGCAAATGAGAGTGGCTCAAATGGGAACAGTTATTTCCAGGAATCCAAAAGAAAGAAGAGGTAGGGGATGTCATAGATCTGAAGCAAGCCCCAGTGACTTCCCAACTATCCTATGGTGCGGCTGCATTTTGGAGATGATGTTATTTAATTGTTAAGTCCTGCCAATTTTATTATTTGGGACTTACACTTGCATAATACCGGATTATGCAAATAGCCCGCAAAGATAGGAGGGTTTACGTCGTACCGTACGACAACCTTGGAACCTAAAGCGTGTTAGGACTTACGCTGTGCAACACGGTTGCACAGAAGCCTAAAGAGGAGAGTGAGGGTTTACGTCACGCTGGGCGAGCTACCTCGAAGTCCTATAGGTTTGTTGTTTAGACTAGGGATGTTTTGTTGAAGAAGGTCCTCTTGTTGCTCGATCCAAGCTCCTCGTCATGTTGTTGTAGAATGTCGACCACCTCCTCTTGTGGTTTGCTCCACGCTCCTTGCTGAAGTAGAAGCCCTAAGGTCTAAGGTTCAAATGGTTTTGTCAAGTGTGTTACAATGTTTCAGGTTTTATTGTTTTTTCGATTTTGCATCTTGAAGTAAAGTAAATTACGAAGTAAAGTTCTTCAGAAAGTAAAGCGCGATAAAGTGGATTGCGATAAAATAAATTGCGATAAATAAGCCGTAAAAGCGTACTGCAGGCATCTATTCATCAGTTGTATAATTTGTATTACGAGCGTGTATGATTTGCGGTGGATTTAAATAAACTCGCACACGAAGTAAGCGAGTAGCGAAAAACCGGACACGAAAGTCAGAAAATAAAGAAAACAAGTCGTAGAAATCGCAAACAAAACTCGTAGTCACATATGGAAGACCGGAACTGGGTATAAGACATCAGTGGAGGTGGGGGCTCAGAGCTGGACTGTGTGCTTCCCGACCTTGGATAAGAGTTACTAAGCCCGACGATCTACGGAGGCGATCCTTAACCTCAATCCGAGTGATTAACTATGGACCTTTATAGGTTTTATAAGAAATAAATTCTTTGATTTTCAATACAAAAATTGTTGTTTAAGTTTTTTATGCGAGTTAACTTTTATGACGAAAAGAGATTTTTGTTTTATTTATTTTGTAAAACATTTTGTAAAATAATAGATTCCACGAGCTAGTCACTCTCAATCGTCTTGTAGATTACTAACGACCTAAGATCGCCGGGGGAAACAATCTCACCAAGAGTCGGCGAATAGTATCATCGGTCCTTTCCTCTCTCTTATTGAAGGTCCTAGAGGTAGGAGATACTATTCCAATCATCCCTCGAATCCCTCGTATCCCTCGTATAACACACATAAGCATTATTATCATCGCCCTCGCCACCTAGCACCTCGAACTTACACCGGTCAGATGATCCATATGTAGCAAAACAAATGTCCCGATCGCGGGAGGATTTGAGTGTAATGTTCGAGCTCGAATCCCGTGCATTGGGTTTTATTATTGGTTAAGTCGTTTTAGGGAATTCCACGATTGATTTAATTAAGGAAGGGTGAACCGCGCCTCGGTGCGTTCCGGTGTCCAGGTGTCTCTAACGACTTGTGAATTAGGGTCACGTGTCTAGTTCATTGTGCATTCGAAGGTTATGTGGATGCTGCTCTCACTCAGGGTGTGATCCCGAAGTCCAGGAAATTTGCGATGAAGGATGAGTGAATCTCACTGCAGGGTATGCTCCTGAGGTTTAGGAGGCTCATGTTGTGGATTAGGTGGGTGACTCTCACCAGGGCGTGCTTCAAAGGCTAGAAGCGCTTTGTTGAGGACTAAGTGGGTGACTCCTCACCTGGGTGTGCTTCTAAAGTCCTAGGAAGCGTATGCCGAGGATTAGGTGGATGGGCTCTCACCTGAGGGTGTGCTCCTAACTCTAGGAAGGCTTATGCTAAGGATTAGGTGGATGGGCTCTCACCTGAGGGTGTGCTCCTAGCTTCTAGGAAGGCATCTTCGTGGGTTTAAGTAAAGGGGCTTCATCTAAGGTGTGCACCTAAGGCCCAGGGAGCCTATGCTGAGGATTAGGTGGATGGGCTCTCACTTAGGGTGTGATCCTAAGTCTACGGAGCCTATGCTGTGAATTGTGTTTGCAGTGATTAAGAATGTTTTACCCTTCCTCAAGTTAAATCAGAAATTCCCCTTCTTGTGACTTAACCGTTTTAAACAACAAAATAAAACAAACAAAGAAAACGGAGAAGGCCGGCTCACTTCCAACACAAGCAAAAGCCAAAAGAGAAGAAAATGCAAGTGAACCGGGCCTAAATCACAATCTCAGGAACTCCAACGACCGGGGTTGCAACTAGCAAGCCTATGCGGCGACTCTATGATCTTCATGACTTGGGGCGGTGATTAGACACTCCAAACAACACTTAATTACACCAAACGGGACGCTATACTCTTCCGAACGAGCATTTACGTCGTTCCGGACATCCACCAAACGATCCGAACAGCAATTACATCATTCCTAGCTCTCCTACAGCTTCCTAAAGCACCTATTCAGCAAATCAAAGCTTTTAACAGCAGTTGTATAGCTTCTAAAACTTCCAAACAGCAACTTAGAACAGCTAGACAGCAGCTTTTTGATCCAAACAGCAGCTATTGGAGCTTAACAGCTATTCCAAACAGTCAAACAGCACTTCCCATGGCTAACAACAGCTTTCTAAATCTCCTACAGCAGGCTAACAGCTTTCCCCCAGCTTCTGCAGCAGCTAACAGCTCTCATCAGCTTTCTGCACAGCTTTCTACAGCAGCTAACAGCCCAAACCACAGCTTACAGCATTTAAAAGCCTCACCCAACAGCTCCAAACAGCTAAACAGCAGTTAATTCACTCCATACAACCACCTATAGCACTTTCTAAGCCTCTCACAACACCTCACAGCAGCTTTCAGGCTCTCAAACAGCTAAACAGCTATCCCAAACATCAAGCAGCTACCCCCTCAGCCTCCCACAGCGAGTATACAGCAAATAGTGGCATCCTACAGCAGCCCCAGGCGTTCTTGCAGCTCCAACAACTCCAAACAGCCATATTAAATATCAAACAACAATTTAAATGGTTCCAAATAGCATAAACAAAGCAACAAAACTCTCCAAAATAGCGAACAAATGAGTATTTTTAATAGAGCATGAAACTCTCCAAAAGCAGTGAAGAAATTGGCATTTCAAATTGAGCACAAATCATTTTTTAAAACAGTGAACAAAATGATATTTAAATGGTTCACAAAGATCTCCAAAACAGTAGGCAAATCAACCCCAAGAAAATATAAATGCTTAAACCCTCCCCAAATCGTCATATAAATGGCTCCAAAGAGTGCATAAAAATCAGCCCACAAAATATCCCAAAACAGTGTTAAGACAGTGCCAAAATTGTGTTTTTAATATTCCCAAAATAGTGCTCAAGATTGGCCCAAATCAACATTCAAATCAGCTCTAAAGACGTGTTCATGCACCTCTGAAAACAGTGTTTTAAGGGTTCCAAAATCAACACTTAAATGAGATACAAAGTGTACATTTAAAGGCACCAAAACAGTACATAAATTTCTTCAAAACAATATTTATAAGCCTCCCGAAATCTTCACAAATAAGGCCATTCAAATTTTTCATATCATCACGATAACAAACTATAAAACTTTCAGCTTGTTCCAGATGAAAGCATAAAAATTTTTTTTTTTGTATTTCCATCAAGGTTTATTTCAATAGAAGTGACATGAAAATAATTCATATGTTTTCCAAACAAAATAATTCCGAGAGTGAAATCCACACAAACTCTTGCATATGACTTCTAAATACGTGTAAGACAATATATGTATGCAATAAAATTAGAAGTTCAGGTGTTAGATACGTAAATACTTAAGTAATGAATCATATGCATGTAATTCTTTCCTGATTAAAGAAAATCAATTGAATCGTAGGCATATGAGTGCAGGAATAGAAAATAACTCCAACAGCACAAATCATGACACCACTATCAGCTTGATCTATGTATCTGGGTTTAAACATAAATAGAATGGCAGAGATTTTGGAATGCACAAGTAGAAGAGTAGCATACCAGATTGCTTAGAAGTTAAACTTCATATTTAATCCAAAAAAAAAAAAAAAAAAAGGAATTCAGATCTGGAGGTAACGACCAACTCACAGC
This sequence comes from Papilionanthe hookeriana x Papilionanthe teres, assembly GCA_022702705.1. NCBI lineage: Eukaryota > Viridiplantae > Streptophyta > Magnoliopsida > Asparagales > Orchidaceae > Papilionanthe > Papilionanthe hookeriana x Papilionanthe teres. The sequence goes on along the minus strand of CM040425.1, from coordinate 74,292,864 downwards.
ACAAATACCTGCAAGGAGGAGCACCAGTCCCGGCGAGCTTCGGGCCGAAGAGGGAGAGGTGAAGCAGTCGAGTCAAGCGGGAATGAGAAGGGAGGTGGCGAGCCCTCGAGCAGGGTCTGATCGAGTGGGAGCTCGGTGCAGAGAGGGAGAGTGGGGATTTGTCGCAGAGAAGAGACGAGCGTCGAGTCTGGACGCGGGAAACGGAGAGCGGCTTCGGTGCAGAGGAGGTGAGGGCGTTCGGTCGAGCAGAGGCGAGCGGCTCTACTAGGTCGAGCGGGAGAGAAGGCGAGGCGAGCAGGCGTCGAGCGTGAGGAATCAGCGAGCAGGTTAAGGTTTCGATTCGCAGGGGAGATGAGCCGAGCGAGGGTTTCTGCGTGAGCGTGAGGGAGAGCTTCGGGATCCCGAGGCGTCGAGCAGAGGGAGCCGGCAGAACACAAAACTACGGCGAATTCCAGTTGAGCGGGATTTCTATCTCGCGCCTCTCCAATAGCCGTTGCACATGCTTTGGGCGGGGAAGTAATTAGCTGCCTTTTGTGGATGGACCTTAATTGGAAAATAAAACCCTCTAATTAAGCCTAATTAAAATCATATTAAAGAGCTGATTTGAATTTTAAAATTTTGAAATTTGAAATAGCCCTGGCTCGTGTTCAGCTTGTGTCGGGCTCAAATTGAACCCGGGTTGAGTCCGAACCGGTGCCCCGCTAATTAAAAAAAATTGCGCATCGATTTTCGCTAACAGCTCGCGCGCGGAACCATAGTAATATGGGTATCCTTCACGCTAAGTCGACGTCCCGGCGCATCCGTGTGGTCCGTTTTGTCATCCGGGGTCGTCCGGACAAGTTCGCCGACGGTCGGGTCAAAAAGGTCGAATTGTGGTGTGTGCGGATTCGAGCATCGTTAAGGGTTCACCTAGGCGCGTTCGATCCTATGAGAACTCGTTTTCGAGCCCTCTACATGGTAGTCCTCAGCCTCTGCAACTGGGAGTCGAGTGCTTGGGGCTACTACATGCGAGGTTTCACAAAAACGAGTTTAGAAGTGGTTCGAAGCTCTATGGGAGGTGGGTTTCGTGAGCTCAGTCCGCTAGGATGGTCAATAAGGAACTCCTAAAGCTAGATCCTAGGGTCTAAGAGGAATATCCTAAGACCTCACTAAAATGAGGTCAACCGGCCCACAACCCTCTAGACTCCCTCACTGCTACCGCCACCTTCCAATCAGCCCCTCCCACCCGCTGTCCCGCCGCAACCCACCGATTTCGTCCTCACTCTAGGGTGGTTTTTATTAACCTATGTCAAGGATTTTTGGTTGTAATCTATTAAATTTCTGTAATACTATTTGTGTTTTATCGTAATTTAGATTAACTCTGGTATGAACTATAAATGGGCAGTCTAACGTTGTGGATTGGGATAGGATTCTTTTAGTGGATTACTTCCTCATACTCATGAAATGGTAACAAGGACTTCAAGTGTCCCCTTCAACTTTGCATAAAATTGCACTAATCAATATTTTTGGACCATTAGTTGTACTATTGCTTGATACTCTTTAGTGTAATGGATGTAGATGTTGTCTTTACATTAGATGCCTCTTCATGGGCCTAATTATTTGTCAACATCTCATTGGGAATTGAGATAAAGATGTGCCACCCTATGTTGATGCCATGTCGTCATGGACTTCAAAAATGGCAATGCTATTCTCTGTTCTCTTTTTTAACCATTGCATGTGCACTAATAAACCCTTGAAAGTTTTCTAGTGAGTACTTTGCACAGTATTGTTTGTATTTTTACTTTGTTTATTGGTGGGACCTCTGGGAACCATCAAATAGGCGATATGAAGTGTTAATATTTGCAAAATGATTTTCGTTGAAAATCAAAATGGATTATAAGATTGAAGAAGTAAAAATAAAAACTCAAATAGTATTGACACAAGGAAATAAAATGCAAATAAAAGTTGAATTATAACATCTTAGTTTAATAATCTTTGGTAGATGTTCCAATTGATGATAAATGGTGACATGTAAAATTTTATAGGCAACACAATGATCTTAAGTGTATGAGGTTCATTATTTGGCGGGGTGGTTGCACCATTTATGAAAGTCACTCTATATAGAAAAGTTGATTGTAGCTTGCCTCAATAGATTAGGCCAAGCCAACAGGCCTATGTTTGGGTAACATAGTGATATAGGTACATAGATGTGGTAGAGATTTAAAACATTCAGTTTGTTTAAATCCTGCGTAGGTTTCCTTTTTAAAAGAGTAAAACGGAGTCCAAGATTGTCCTGGTTATTTACATAACATAGAATTTTAATTCTAAGCTATGTATCACTTCGGTGCAGTTAACATTTTTATAATTAATTGTTGCCAACCCAGTCTTACTATCTTGCTTTCCTTAATATATTTTGCTTAAAATGTTTTCCTTCAAAAGCTTTCACTTGCTTTCAATTCTTTCCTACCAACATCACTCAAAAGATGACTGTTTGCTTCTCATTGTTCTTGCATGAGCCACTGTTAATCTGTTATATGGATCTATCAAGGCCACTTACACACTAAAATTTATAGAATCTAATATTAGGAAGACGATGAATAGTAGCTTGTGGGTTGGCTTGATAGATCCATGTAGTAGATTCAATAATTAATTAATTAATTATTATCCTTTTTTTTGTTAATATTAGTTAAATCAACCTGTTTAAACTGTGTTCAGCTGCATTTTACTTCAAATAAACGATGAACTTCGGGTTCAGCCTTTGTTTAGCTCAACTCTCTCAAAGCCCCTAAAATAAGTTTAAGCTTTGTTTAACTCTCATTCAAAGCCACTACAATTAAAATCAAATCACACGGTTGAATTTCAATTCAGTTAAGGCTGCAATATGATTCAATTAAAATTAAACTACTGAGTGTATTCCTCGTATATTAGATTCTGCAGCCTAAATCATACCAGTAAATGTGGTTCAGCTTAACTTCCACCATTGTTCTAGCTAGATGTGTTATGAATTAATTCATTGAGCATTTTTAAGCCTTACTTTTATATAGTTCACCTCAAATAAACATGGTTGAACTTTAATTGTCATTCACTCTCGATTTAGCTCAAATCTCTTATTTTCTATTTTGTTTACCTCAAACAAATTGATTCTTGATTTACTCTAAATAAGTTAGTTCATACCTGATTCAACATAAATGATATTAGTCCAAGCCGGTTCAGCTTTAGTTTAATTGATTCAGTTGTAATTCAACTCAAATAAGTACATTGCATCTTAAATCAACGATTGTTGACCAGAAAAAAATGGTTCTACTTGTAATTAGCTTGGGTTCACATCATTACATTGGTCTGGCTTTAGCCAATCTTGCTTACCATTACCCACCCTCTTAAACTGCACTTGTGCCAAATAACCTGAAAGGCACGGTCACATCTTTTTGGAGTTTGCGTTGCAACAATACTTTTACATATGTTCTAGGCTATATTGTTCTTTCAATACGAGTATATCCTTTATAGACATTTTGAACTTCTTTGATTCAAGCTGTTCTACATTTCCTAGAGTCTATAAATAATTTCATTTTAATGGGTGCATTTTATAACCTTGTAAATATCCAAATCACTAAATCTTTTCATTTTCTTACCTGCAACTCCATTATTCTTCTAATCTAAGCATTCATCATTATATTTTTTTGTTTATGCCACATTCCTCTGCACAACGACTGCTTAGGTATTTAATAACTTCAAAACTTGCACTTGATTTGCTCTGACATTCATGCCGAGTCATGACATCAAAATATGTGCAAGTCTCCTATATACGCTGAAATTCATTCTAAACTGCATCCAATTCACTGATGATTATTCAAAATCAGGTCAATTTGTGGAAATATATTGAGATGCATGCTACGGTATATGATAAAAGTTCAGGCCAAGGAGTGTGGCATGCAGGTGGATCAAAGCCTTACCAACCTCATTATTTGTCTAAGGTTTCTCTAAAAGTATAAAATTACAAACCTACCATTCTAAAGCTTTCTCTGAATACTCTCCCAATATAATGCGTTCAGGTCAGCAACCAAGCTTCTAATTGTAATCATTTAAGTCCTTTGCTGATAAAATTTCTTTAGATGCACACAGGCGTTGCTTCAGAAATTGTGCCAATGTATGAAAACCAAAAGTCTATCATTTGAATCATGTCAGATCAAGCTGCAACCAAATGCCGCAAGCACCATTTTAATTCTTGCTATTATACTCATTAAACGAGAGAACTCTGCTTATAATAAGAAAATTTTTTTATAACTAAGGATCATTACAAACTAAGGTTTGCAAACAACTTAAATGGATCCTTTATGATGGAATCATGTTGCTTTGACATAATTTCTTTCTCAAATTCTTCACCTAGTTACCTGCACCATTGTTATACTTAAATTTATTTTCCCAGCTAAGCCTTAATCAAGAGCATTTTGAGTTGGTTTAAGTTTATTTTTAATTGAAATTTGAATTTATGTAAATCATCCTTTTGGATAATCAGTATTGATATTTTGGAAAGTTTAGCTGTGAATTTGAATTAGGATTTGATCTTATCTTGCTATAAGTATTTCTGTAAAATATTAGCTTATGCTTTATGATAAATTACTGGATGAATTGAATCTAAGATTATGGCTTGAGTGCTAACTGCCTCATCCCTCCTTTTGAATTATTGTTTCTCGTCCCTTCAAACCCAAACTTAATAGCTCATGCCACAACCGCCTTTTCACATTTTATGTGTGAAATCGTAGCACATCTTTCACATTTATGCAGGCCTTCGCAAATCCATTGCCCAACATTAAGCGCTAATCACTAATGGATTAATTCAATTCAGTTGGTTAATATTTCAATTAAATAAAATTTAATAAGGTGCATGTAAAATTTCAAGTTTTTTAGATATCCTTATAGCATTTTGTTGATATTTAAGATGAACATTTAACCACCCTATTCCTATGTATTGTCATATCCAACACATATATTTTGCTTTTTACATTTATGTCACCCAAATCTCTCATATCACATCAACGATACCACCATTTAAACTTAAAAAAAATGAAATACACCTATTCATGCATAGGTAATGTGGTATGTATTTAAAAATTGAAGATTAGGTGTTGGATCTTTAAATACATAGGAATTGAGTGGTAAGTTCGCCATGCCACCACAGTTTAGTTCAAATCAAAAACATAAACAAAGCAATAATATGTTGTTAACATGTCAAATATGTTTTATTTCAAATCAAAATACAAATAAAAAAAAAAAACTAATAAAAGTGATCCCAAATGGCCTCTTAGGTGCTTGTTTTTGAAAACCAAAAAAACACAAAGCCAGAAACAAAATTAACCTAAACATTACCTTAATTTCTCATGTTTGAAAATCACATAAATTCAAGTTGTAAATCTTTATTCGCCATTTTATCCATTTCTTCCATCAGTTTGCCATCTCAGTCACAAATTTACCCAATTACTGAAGCAATTATATTGTTTTTCTATTGTTTTGGATGTTTTATACATATTTCCTGCATCCCTTAATGCAGGTTGTGAGGCAAGAACTGGAGAGAATGGGAACCCAATTCTCAGAACCATGCAACAGAAATTTTTCTGTAAGTTATCAGAAATCAGTTTCTCATAAAGATTTCCGAGATTTCTTAGTTAGAGCTGCTGAGTTATATTGCTGCGGTAATAGCGATGTAACCAAAGTAATCACATAGGAGAAATTGCTTGAAGCCTGGAATGAGTTAGATAGATGACAGCATAGCGAAATCATTTTATATATTTATAACACATTTTTTTATATTGTCAAATAACTCCACAAATTTATCACTATTATGGATGCAGCTGGCATGGTCCTCATATTTAATAAATATTTACTGAAAATTCTGTCATAAAACAACCCTTGGACTATATAGGACATAGCTCTTTATGGTAGTTGGTAGAGCCCTGCTCTGAAATATCGCAATATCCTCAAAAAGATAAATTTTAGAACTAAGGCAATAAATTTATCCCAAGTTGTTTTATTTTACTTTTATTTTTTAAAATTTGTTTCTTGTATGACTTGCGTATTGGAAAACTGAAAAAAAATAAAGAGGGGGAAATTTACATACATACCACAAAATTTGATATTTACTCTTATAACACATTAAACATGCATGAAAAATGTGTATTTCAGTTAAAAAGAAAATAGCGACGGCGATCTTTTTGATGCGATGTTAAAAATCCGAGTTGTATGCATGTAAATATGAATGTTTAGATGTTAGATATGTAGATACATGAAAATTTTTGTAGTATGTATGTAAATGTTAATGAGGTCAAGGGATTCTAAATTATAGTGATCAAACGTTAGTGTGGTACGCAGATTCGAATTTTGTGATATTATGTTGGTTCATGCACTGAAACTTACTGAAAATTATAAATCTGTGTGACTATGAAGTTAGAACCTTGCTACAACTTGTGGGATAATTGTAATCTGATATTATGTTATTTCAATCCATGGGAAGGCGAGAATTGCAAGAAAGTGAGGTCTATGTTACTATTCTTAGCACCAGCAATCGAGCCATGCTGTCATATATAGTTTTTACTTCATTATATTTTAAGATTTAACTGCTAGCTGCTATCAACTCTCTCTTTCAAGTTTGCTCTAACCTTTACTTTGTAATTTTTTTGTTTTTTGTTAACAACAAAACTATTTTTTGAGTTTTTAAAATAACAATTGTGATCTTAGTTTTGTCGAATGGTAGTGCATTGGGGTAACCATCACAATAGAATGATTTACACAAATTTTTTTAATGAGAATCGGATCCAGTAATCAAAAGCAGGCAATATGATATTTGTAGTGGACGACATTTAAGTGCAATTTTACTTATTTGTTTATTTAGTTTCGAAGCAGGCAATAATAAGGAATGTAAATATCCATAAAATACTCCATAAAACGGAAATGAAAATCAAAATTCTTATGAACGCACCCGTGGTCAGGTTACAGATATACATTTGTCAGATGTACATATGTACGCTCAATTTTTATGTATTTATATATCTTGTGTGCGTTCTGTGATTTATTGATAAAGCAGTCTCTTTGAAGGTTGTAAGTCTCTTCAGGTCAAGGGTTTAAATTTTCTCGTGGCACGATGTCGTTTTAATTCAGGTGGTACTCGATTCACTCCAGATTGGGCTCAGGAGTTGAGCTAATAAGGTGGGTTGGGGATATCAAGCCCCGGCCCATTCTCCTAGCTAGGAAAAAATGAAAAAAAAAACGGATATCTCACTTTTTCCTATATGGGTAGTTCTCTTTTTAAAAGTAAAAAAAAAGAGGCATTTTTAATGTTATTTGAAGCATTAGGCGGCATTAGTATAAAAAAGCAATGTTAATGTATTGGATATGTATATACATAGTTGATGGGTGTTATGTATGTTAATGCCTCAATTTTATTTTGTAATCACTGCAAATCTGCTAATAATTCTACTTATTACCGAATGCAGATATAATAATGACAAAAATTTACATTGCAATTGTTCAAAGAAACGACATAATTACCGTAATATTGCTCTCAACCAAAAACTAGTCAGAATTTAATGCCAAAACTAGCGAACAAAATTTAAACGTCATATATTACGATTTTAGAAAAAAATAATGTTTTGTATTATTGATTTAGGTCATCTTAATATCAAAATTTTTTCTAAATTATTGTCCATTTTTACTCATCTCAAATAATTTGGGTGTTATTTTAGGTTCTTTTATGGCTATTAGTCCAACGATAAAGAGGATACCATGATAGTACACGATAGTGGCACCATTTATAAGGTATAGGGTCATTTACATGTTACATGTACCACCCAATCCTTTTAAATTTACGTATCTAATCTAACACCAAAATTTTTTACTTTTAACATTAAATCCCAAATCTTTCATATCACATTAATATTATCACCATCTTAATATATAACAAGTGAGATTTACGTGCTACATCTGTAAATAGATAGGAATTAGGTGATATTTATGTAAATCTTCTAAAATGGATGAATGGGTTGGCGGTAGGGGTGTAAACGAATCGAACACGAACGAACAGAGCTAGAGCTAGTGTTCGTGTTCGAAATGTTCGAACACATCACTGTTCTTGTTTTGTTCGTTTGCTTATCGAACGAACACGAACTTCCTGGCGAACCGAACACGAACGGTTCGCAAACAACGAGCTTTTTTGACATACTTCAGCTTTGATAGGATACTTTCTCAAAATGAAGCAAATTGATCAGGTATTTTGTAAACGTCGGGTAACCCATACTTCCTCAAAATGAAGCAACCGAATAAGGCGTTTAGGATTTTGATTAGGATTTTATTTTAATATATAGTATAGTATATTAATTATAATATTATAATATTTATATTAATATAATTAATACTATAATATTGTTATTATTATTAATAATTTATCATATTTTATAATTTATGAAAGTTTAATTATTTAAAATATGATAAATTTTATAATATATAATTATATTTAAAATATCATAAATTTTTTATATATAATTATTTTAAATTATTTTATATTTCGAACAATAATGAACCGGACACGAACGAACACATCACTGTTCGTGTTTGGTTCGTTTAACAACCCGAACAAAAAAAATTGTTTGTGTTCGTCTCGTTTGCTTATCGAACGAATCGAACACAAATTTTTTGACGAACCGAACACAAGCTGTACGCGAACAACTAGATTTTTTAACAGCCCTAGTTGACAGTAAATGCCATACATACTAGCCTATACGATTACGTGAGTATATATGGATTTTCATATTCAATAGTATAAAATATATTAGTCCAAAATTGGCTAGGGTTCTCCCTCCTGGGAGATGTGAGGGTTTCTTCTTCTTCTAATCATTCGAGCCACGAGTGTTGGGTGCATGATCTCAGGGAAGATCCCCCGTCTTCTTCTTCTCCTTACGGTGTTTCTTGTAACTCTTTAGAATTTCTTAGTGCGGCTGGGTTTCCTTCGTGTTTAGGCGAGGATCTTCTCTTCTTTTCCATTTCTCTTGGGAAATCTCCGTGATATTTATTCTTTTTTCATTCTTCCGAGTTTTTGTCTTTTAATTTTTTAGGGCTTTGCCCTTTATTTCTTTAAGGAGTTATCTTTGCCTCCTTTACCTTATTTTTCTTCCTGATCTGGTTTTGGTTTTCAATCAACTCGTGTTATGAACTGGAAAGGATTTTAACTTGTCTTATGCCCTTTTTATAGATGATAAAGTGGTTTTCTCGGATGAAGAGGTAGATATTGATTTTAATCAATGGGATCTTTATTTAGATGGTTATGCTATAGGCAGAAAGTCTTTCTATAGCAAATTTCTTCAGAATATTGATAAGTTTTGGAAGTTAAATGGTTCAGTTGACATACTTTTTTTAACAGAAGTTTTTTTTTCCCCTTTAAATTTACATGTCCTGATGATTTTGAGATGATTCTATCGGGTAGTCCTTGGTTTATTGTTGGTAAACCTTTTATTTTTAAAAAATAGTCTATTAATTTTCGGCCAATTGGTGAAGATTTCAAGGAAATTCCTATATAGATCAAATTTTCTAATCTTCCTTTGTTTTGTTGGTCTGAAAGAGGTACTTCAAAAATTACTAGCAAGATTGGTATCTCTCATGCAGTGGATGTGTTGACAGTTAAGGGAACTAGATTATCTTTTGCTATAGTCAATGTTCAAATTAATGTTCACTCGCCTTTACCTGAATCTATTGCTATTGTTTTTAAGATTAGAGAATTTATCGTTCTTTTTGTTTATGAATGAAGCATATTCCATGTACGGCTTGTTCTACATTCTCTCATCATCCATCTAACTGCCCCAAAAATTCTTCTTTTTTGGTCAATGCTATTCCTTATTTTAGAGGAAGGGATAAGAATAGATTAGTTGTTGCTGGTAATTTGCGGAACATAAGTCAATCTGTTAATATTATTTGATCTTTACAAAGACCAAATAATATTACTTCTTCTGTTACTCCTGATCTTAATGTTGTTGCTTCTGTTTTATCTTGCAATAATGAGTCTGCGGAAAATATGTCCCTTATTTTGGATAATGTTCTTAATGATGTTTCTTCTATAGTGAATTTTGTTCCCGTTTTACAGAATGAGGTGAACATGCATGATTATGATCGTTCTACTTTATGTGTCAAATACTTTGGTATCACATTATATGAGCATTTCTAATAATTTATCTTCTTTAGAAATGATCAATGATGGTAACATAGATGATATTTTACAAATATTTTACCTGTTAGTGTAACTTGGTTGATAATAGTCCCTCAGTTTGGAATGCTAATTTGGCTTCTTCTGGGACCTCTAATAATATTAGAAATGACTGTATTTCTAAGTTCGAATATAAAGCTCTGGTACCGGATGACTTCACTTCTAAGTTCTTTAATGATGCTTGTGATATTGTTAGAATATATTTTTAGGTTTTCTCCTCATTGCATCCAAAATACTCATCGGATCATCCGCATATAATAATCTTTTTTAGTGCTGGAAGTTAAAAATATTTTTGATTTCATAAAAAAATGATAATAATTGATTTAATATAAATATAACTTACGTGAGAAGCCCTACATTGAGCATATCAATCGTCACATGCAGTGGTGATTTTATAAAACCAAGAAACATACATTAGAATTTCATTTTGTTTTCAAAGTTTAGAAGAATGTATCATAAATAGAGATTATTTATTGCCTATTTGTTAGAAAACTAAATTTCTCATGTATCAATGGAAAAACGTAATTTTTTTTTTTTTTTAACTTAATTAGAGATATAACAATTCCTATATATATATTATGATGTAGAAAGAAGCTTTTAGCGAGTAGATTATATTATTGTAATAAATTGTCTTTATCCTCAATTTAAGTATTGTAGCATGGACCCAGAGCTAGAAGACAAGCTTGATTTGATGTTTGTCAGTGTTGTAGCATAGAACTCTAATGGTCTGGCCTGTAACAAAAGACAATCAGAATTTGGAAGAGTCAAAATATGAAGTTCACACAGAACTCGTCCATGAGGTAGAACACACTGAATCCAATCAATACAAAGTTGGCCGACATCACATTTTGAAGTAAACAAATATCACAGTTCGTTACAACTTGTATTAGCATGCTGTTCAGTGCTAACACAACACACACCTACCCTTTGATGGTAGAAGCCATTAAACTACTGAATTATACTCCTGAAATTTTGAAGGACATCATTATATTTATTTTCATAACTTCTAGAAGACCCAACCAAGTGGGAGGTTTTTATAACAATTGAGCGGGGGATCCATTGCCTTTATTATTTCCTTAACAATCAATTTAGTTGAACTTGATGTAATAATTTATGATATTGATATGATTGTATTAAGTTGAAATTTACTCGAACTTCCGAAATTTATGTTTTTAGCGCACTAATACTTTATATGTTATTGTTAAGCGTTAAGTATTTTTCTATTAGATTAGAATATTTCAATTCCGTTCTAAATAAGCATGTAGCTCCTACACAATTTCTTCCAACAGATCCTTAGATGAAGTTCATCCAATGATATTTCCAATAACATAACTCAGTTTGATAGTTTATATTATTCATGTTTAAGTGGACTGTACAATCCTATGAGCTAGCATTATTCTTATCCATGTGTGCCTGACATGCACGAAATATTCTGATGAATCTATAAAATGAAGATGAAATGATAGGAATAATACAACGAACAATAAGCTTAACTGCTACAATATTTCTCATAAAAAAAGTACTATCAGTCTTACTTGTATAAGATCCCGTGCATGACATCCTTCTCTGTAAGTGGTAAATGAATTGGTGAGCTCCTCGAAGGTCATACAAATATATATATTTTTGGTGATCTCATGGGTGAATTGCAAATTCGATAAGTTTTGCATGTATCTTCCATGGTTACACATGGGGAAGTATTATTCATTACGATATATATGATGTCGCATAAATCGATGTGTTTAACTTTCATGCAATTTCAACATTCAACCGAAATTATTAGTATGTATTGTGATATTGTCATTAGTTTGTTAGTAAGATTGTCATCAAATATTGTCAAATCAATAGATCCCAATTTTTGGTATACAACAAGAGAAATACCTAACAATATAAGATACAAGTACTTCTTAAGTGACTCGTTAAATAATCTTTTTACTTGATATGCATGCTTTACCAACAAATAAACGTTTGAAAAATATTTTAAACAGGATTGTAAATGAACAAATGATACGATGTTAAGTGTTGCCAATAACAATAAAATCCCACATATTGAACACTGAATCCGCAACGAGGGATATAATAGCAATACGTGACTTGAATATTTGTTTTGCGTTCTCAATGGTTGGAAGGGAATACACTGCTCATAATGATCACATACTTGAATTTGAAACTCAAAGTCGTGAATAAAAATTTCCAATACCGTTGGTCTCAGACAACGATCGTATGTGCATACATGTTGAATCATTCAAACATCGTACAAGAATGCTAGAAGAAGATTTGATTTGATGACAACCGAGGTGTTCAAGAAATAATTCAATTGAGGGAACAAATTACATCTATGCATTAGTGAATGCATGAAATATTTGCAACAGATCAATTGGGGAAAAAAAATCATAAATGATAGTGGGCTTTGGTAACATAGAATTTTGAAATGTCATGTGGGATATTTACTGAGATGGATAGAAATATGTAGGTTGATGCATAAAAAATATAAGTGCTTTACTTTTGTAGATAATACGAGTCTTTCCTTCCAATTAAGCCCTACATATTTCAATATTTGAATGTTGCAATTGATCATGCGCAACTGTTCAAAGAAATTGTAATAATTATATAGTGACGATATTTTCTTTCTTTTATTTAATTGACTATTTATTTAAAAGGGGTTATATCTCCATTTTAGATTTCATCCAACAGGACAAGTGCTTCCAGTTGCAATCTATTAACATTTTATATGCAGACATGGATTATGTGCAATAAATGCTTTCATTGAAACAAAATTAATCATATGTACCACTTAAACATTGAAACTCATCTTGATACTTGATTGAAAATTATACAAAATATGTGCGAATGTGGTGATTATGTATACATCTAGGTATGTGTGTGCTGATAGAAATATATGAGACGGTGGTTACTGAACTATAAACAAAGTGTTTGCTGGAGCAATAAATGTATGGGACGGTCTATAAGACAACTTTGGGTATATTTTTTTGTACTTTTTTTCACTGTTATGAACATGTTGAGTTTGATCTCACTTAGATGCCCTCTTGGGCAATCATGGGTTTATTTTTTTAAGAGGTCTATGATGGTCATATAACCCAAGGGTTCTTTTGAATGATCATACTACAAACATGTTTTAAGATATATGTGATTTTGGTATTAAGGGCTTTAAAAGCAGCCAATATCCCATTATTTATAGGTCCACTATCTTGTTATGATGGCAAATTCTTCACCAATTTCCATTGACTCTGAGCCCATATTATTTTCATAAAAATCTTATTATATCAATTTTATGTTTAGCTTTTGCTTTTAGTTTCTACCTTTACATTTTTTAACATCAATCAAAGCTTAAAATATACATTATGAATAAATATGAGTTCAAGAAAATCCATTGGCTCTTGAATTGTACTGCACCTAAGGTATGCAATGTTGTATATACATGTGTCCACAAGCACTCTGTTAACGCAGGGGCTATGGTGGACCGACTGGTACTCAAAGAGAGGGGCGCTGCTACTCCTCCCTTTTCCTTCTCTCCCATTTCCCTCTTTCCTTTTTAGCACCTTCCTAATATAAATTTTTTCAAATCAGAATTTCTGAATATTTATTTATCATTCCTTAATTCTGAGATTTGATTTTATTCTTCCATCTTATTTTAAAAATATTTCTTAAAATTTAATTTTATTCTCCATTCTTATTTTAAGAAAGCCTTTCCTAAAACTCTTGAAATATAATTTTATTCTCTTTCTTATTTTAAATATTACCTAAAATAAGGTTCAAACCTAATCATAAATAGAGGATGATGTGTTTAGAGTTAGAGGTTTTATTTTTTATATATAAATTGAAGTTTTAGCCTTGATATTCTCTCTTTGAGAGTCGTATCTAGTGTTTCAGCTGTCTTTAGTCTGAGGTGTGATCGTCTTCAAAGGTTTAAGTAGTGTTCTATTTGTAGTTCAACCTCGAGGCATTTATCTTATGTTTCTTTGTCGTCATTTCATAATCCAACCACCTTTGTTGTCCTGGCCTTTCCCATCAATACCAGTGCTTTCTTGCTCAAAGTCCGTCCAAAAGTGTTGGCGAACCTTCCTACCTGACCTCTCTAGCCTTTCTAGGAGCTATCAAACCAACCTCCCCTCGCCGGATCCCCTCATCTAGTGTCATAAGTTGCAATCCATTGTTTTATATTATTATCTTTCGTTATTTCGAATCTTCATTATAAGCAAATTTTAAGTCAGTAGTAAAATTGTATTGTGTCGTGGTTTGGATTCACTCCGGTTTCATCCATTATTGGAGAAAATTGTCTCGAAAATAAATACTTGACGATTGTGACTTTTTCAGATGAGCTGAAGACTATATAGAACACTTCAAATAACAACCACCTATAGAGAGCAGCTTTGGAAAGAAAATTCCCTAAGAGGCTAAGCATTTGAACATGAAGACTAATATTGCATTAACTGATATTTAATTTTTAATGTAATTTATTTAACTTTTGACTTTTGGTAATTTTATTTTGGTGTTCTGTTTATAATTATTTTCGAACTGTGCCATTACATCTACGTTATGTAACAGCATTATAATCTTTGTTTCAAAAATAACCACCGGACAGCAGTTTCATAATTGAACCATCCAAACTAAATATAATATTTCTGAGGCAGCTTCTCTTGACAGCAGTCCTGAGAAGCAACAGTTTATTTCTTCAAAAAGCTGCTGCTGCCCCAAACATACCCGAAAAGCATGGGGGCACTTCTACAAGCTATTGCGCCAACAAACAAACGAACTTAATCTATTTCCCAAATGCTTTATAAAAAAATTGTTTATATTTAATCTGAGAGTATATGCGACTGGGCTGTCCCAATCCAAACCCAACCCATAGAAAAACTACATTAATGCATTGCTTAAAAACACAGAAAAAATAAAATTTGAAACTGAAATATGAGAACTTCGTAAGAGCAATTGAAACTAATAAATTCTCCATTGGCTTGTTAATGCGTCCAAGTATCCATTAATCTCCTGTTTAATCCATGGCAATAAAGATTTCATCGCTGCTGGTAATAATAAGAGAAATTGTGGAAAATAAAGGAAACGTCCAGAATAACAAATCCATAATTTTAAACGGGAAAAAAAAAATCCCCAATAGTTGATACATAAAGTTTACCTAATAGCAACATAAATGTTTTGTAGGCTATTCAGTTAGCAAAGATTATTGAACATTAATGACAATATCTAACATCATCACATAGTTATAAAAGAGCATGAGCAGATGGGTATAAACCAACCTAACAGGATGGGAATGATAGGGGCATATTATCAAACCAGTAAAATGAAAGCTTGGCTGCAATAAAGAAGATTAACTCAGATAGCATATTCAGCTGGCTCTAAAGTATTCATGAAAAGGAAATCACTAAAATGTTACACTAAAGCGCAACCTTATTTTGGGTTGAGAAAAAACCTTGAAGTTCATTAGTGGGGTTTTGGGTATCATACCTTACGAGGATCAAACCTTCTGTTCCCAATTGAGTTTGTTATTATATAGTATTCTATCCTTCACTTCTTCGTCATGCAAATCTTCCTTATTGAACAGAGCCTCATGAGGTGTCACTTCTTTGTCATGCAAATCTTCCTTATTGAACAGAGCCTCATGAGGTGGCAAATCTTCCTTATGGAACAGAGCCTCATGAGGTGTGACTTCTTTGTCATGCAAATCTTCCTTATTGAACAGAGCCTCATGAGGTGCCACTTCTGCATCAACTTGGAATTCTTTTATATCTGAATTTTCCTCCTTGATTACCTCAGGCAGAGATAAATCAGGCACAACTTTGCTCGGTTCTTCAACTTCCAGTTTTTCATGGTCTTCTCTTGCAACTGAAGTTTCCACTTTTGTTGCCTCTGGCAGAGGTAAAGCAGGCAGATCTTTACTGGCATCTTCCACTTCAGGCTTTTTCGATTCATTCCCGGCCTTTTCTTCTTGGACTTCAACTGAATCTTGATCTGCTTTGTCTGCTTTCACTTCCCTTTCTTCTACAGTCTTATATTCTGCAGCTAACACAGTAGAATTATTATCATTGATAGTTCTAGCAGCTGCCTCTACCATTTCTTCTACTGAACCATCTTCACCATCTTCTATTACTGCGTCCGCAACACTCTCCACTGCTTGTGTGTCTGTTTTAGGCAACTCATCAACTTGTTCCTCCTCTGTATCTTCGTCATTCCTATTCTGCTTTCCCTTGCTTGAGTTTGATTTTCTCTGTCTTTTCTTTGGTGGATCTTCCTCAGCAGATTCTGTTGCCTTTACTTTTTCCCTAATTCTGACAGAGCGCCTAAGGGTATCCCCTGTTATACCAATCAAGCAAGGACTAAGATCACGTGAAAAATCAACAATATTAATCGAGAAATTGAGGGAGAGAGGAGGGAACAAGAGGGGGAAGAGGATACCATATCCCCAATCAAATTCTGAAGGCTTAGGACCACCAGGATGAGAGCGCAGAAACAGGTTCAAATGCTTCCTGTTTCTAATCTCCTCTCCCGTGGGAGAAATAAAAGTTACTCCGTTCCTTCTGGGAGGTCCATCCTTCGGTATGTACTGAAAATATAATGGTAATAGAGCATGTAAATGAAAATCACCAATCTTAATCACTAGAGTAACTATACCAATCCAGAAAGATTCATCTACTATGTTTCAGGATAATCCGATTACAAACAAGTAATTAATTTAAAATACAAGGAGAGTGTGTGTGTGCAACAAAGTGGATGTGTGAAAGGCAATACAGCTATTTAGAAAAACGCATGTGATCCAAAAAAGTAATACAACTTCTCAATTCTATAAAGATACGGTACCTGCTTAGAGGTACCAAGAAACAATTTAACCTAATTTAGGCAAGAGAAAGAACAAATTTATTACTAAAAATAAATATTTGGGTTACAATCAACAAACTTGAAAGAGAAAATAAAAAAACGGCACAAACAAAGACAACTAAATAGTATCTTAAAGGTGGTGGTGGTCATTGAGGATTTGGAAGGTGGCACGGGAGTGGAGAAAGCGATTGGCGAGCAGAAACAGCAAGACGGCTGTTTCCTTGATGCCGGACAGAAAGCAACCAGCACAGTGACGTAGGAGGGCTGCCCATGGTGATGGCAGTAAGGACGAAGAGCAGAAATGGTGGCAACAGCAAAAGGAGGGACTGGACAGCAATAAAACAGTTGGAAGGGGCAGTCTTGGCTTGAAGCGGCAAGAGAGGAGGACACGGCAGTGAGATAGAGGTGCTGCGGCAAAGGTAGCAAGCTGGAATAAGGGAAATGGCTGGCAGGGCAGCTGGAACAGTAGAAAACAGCTTTTTGGGGTGACTGCAATGAATGGGAAAGACGTCGGCACAGCGGGAAATACATGGGACTACAGGACATCAAAGGGAGGACTGTCTTGGGATGCAGCGGTGGAGGGGGACAACGAAGAGGGTTGGCTGGAATGAGTGGCAACAAGGTGGGAGGTGGTTGGAAAGGATGGCAACAGGTGGAGGACATGGTGGCTGGTGACTAGAGTTGTAGGAAGACAGCTGGAGTGTGGTCCGGTGGTTCCCATGGCGAGGAAGGGCGGCGATAGGAGCGAAGAGAAGGTTGTGGAGGATGGGAAGTTGAGAATAAACATACCTCAGGAATGAGCTACAGTCAGAGGACCACCCAACCCTTTGAAGAACACCATCTCGGACGAGCTATAGCAAAAGCACCACCCACCTTTGGATAAAGTCCTAGGACAGAGAAACCGGCACACCGACCACTGTCCTGAACAGAAATAAGACAAACTGAAAACCTAAACACAAGAATCAAATATATAATCCCTAGGTGGGAAGTGGTTGGAAAGGATCTCAGGAGGTGGAGAACATGGCGGCTGGTGACAAGAGTTGCAGAAAGACAACATAATTGTTGTCTGGTGGTTCCCGTAGTGAGCAAAGGTGGCGATGACAGCGAAGAGAGGGTTGTAGAGGACGGGAATTTGAGAATAAAATTCCTTGGGAGTGAGTTACAACCAGAGCACCACTCAACCACACTCGACCATTGGAAGAATATCAACACCTCAAAATACAGTCCTAGAAGGAAGAAACCGGAACGCCGACAGCTGTCTAGAATAGAAATATGACAAAAATTGAAAAACCTAAACACAAGAATCAAATATATAAACCCTAGGTATTAGGATTGGGCCCACTGTTAAAAGTAGGCGCCAAATCCATGTAAGAAAGGTCGGCAGGCCCACAATTTGCTATTCTGACCTGAAACTATAAGAACAAATCTGCAATCCAGTTCACATTCTACAATGCTGAAGCGAGAAGTGTACATGCGATTTGAAGAAACTGAGAGTCCACTCAACATCTTTTGTTACAGTATGATTAGCAAATAGTATGATATCAAATAATCAACAAGTAAACAAAGATTAAATACAATGAATACTGCTGAAAGAAATGGGCATTGCAAAAGTAGTTTATACTATGCCATATCAGCTGAAACTACAAAGTATCCATAATTATAACAAGTCAACACAAGCCAGTCCCACAGTTCCCTGCCCCACATCATGAGAGGCATCTTAAAATAAAATGCTACGAGATTGGATTAAAGTGGATAACAATATTATATATTAAGCTTCAGCACATGTTACACTGATTTAATGCAGAACTATTTTCATGGTTTCTTTTATTTGAGGACACTTTGGATGTCAGACTTTGTGGGTGAAGCCAAATTTTAAGTTTCTTTGTTCAGTACCCTAACAATATGGCTATTGTATGACTACTCGTTTTGATAGTGCATTAAGAGTCATGGCATTAGATTCAAACCAAAGGAGATGAATTCCATGGGGCTTTGGTGTAGGTCAAGATATGAAGAAGGGAAGTCAACTAAAGAAAGTTAAAGAAAAAAGAAAAGAAAAGGGATTTTTAGGGATGCATGTTTCTCTCGCTACTCTACTTGTCTATTTATGTTCAAGATGCATGCCAGATAAGATTACTTATTTCAAAGCCTTCTGATGAATTATTGACATACTATTTCTATTTAAAGAAATCATAGTTGAAAATGTAATGTAAGATTGAACATGGTAATCTCCTTATCTAATGAAATCATTCTAGTATTAACTTCCCGAGGATGCAAGCATTATCTAGGTTGAACCGCATAATGACTATGGGACAGTTTTCCTCCAATCAACAAGGACGAACCCTCCAACAAAGTGGAAATTGCATCACTGAACAATCTCTTACTGCAACAGTTGAAGAAAAATACAGGTAAACACAATTTGATCCCTAAATTCATAATTTAATATTTTATGCATCGCCAAAAAGTTTAAAACGACCTTTGATTAACAAATCAAAAGTTAAGTGTGTTGCTTCCTTAGCTTATCGATGAAGGTCTCCAATAGATATCAAAGGTGATACTTGAAAGGAACAAATAATCTAAGCAGTTTGCACATTATACACCGAACACAAAATAGCCCCTGATTACCATCAATATATCATGAGAACTTGGGATCATCTGCAAATATTACACACAGTTGTGCCATAACCAAAAGGGTTCTCATCAAACACCTCGAAAATAAAGACAACAAATTAAGGAACAAAACATTTCAAATTACACAAATGTGGTTCCTACAGAAAACGTCATAATCACACGGGTGGTGTATGCTGGTGATAGACATCACATTTTAAGCTAACATTAAGGGCCCAGTTGGTGCGGCTTTTTCTGCATAGGGCGGCAGGAGGCTGCGGAAAAAAGCTTTTAGGCGCGGTGTTTCGCTCACAATGGACGTGAATCTAAGCGAAACACAGGCCACGGGTGAGACCCCGTGACCAACGTTACCCCTCCAATTTTTTACTCCCCCGCCTTCATTATTTATGCCTTCGTTATTCTCCCGCCTTCTTTATCTATCCTGCCGAGTGCGACCTTCCTCTGCCCTAACTATCGTTCCGGACATCATCTCCTTCCAGTATAACTATTCTTAACCTACATTTTCTTTGAGAAATCTTTTGTTTATGGTGGATTTTCACAATGAAGCTTTTATTGTGTTTATTTGGTTTGGTGCTCGTTTGTGCTGGTCGATTTGGTTGAGGGTTTCTTGTATAGTGATTCTGTTTATCTCTATTTGAAGAATATTTATGCAAATTAAAATACAAATGTAATGCTTATCCCCAAAAATGTGTCAGTGAAGTAGATCACCTAAGAAATCTTACTGTGATGTGTAGCACTGATATAGTAAAAAAATAGTGTAAGAAAGAACAACAAACCTTCATTGTCATCATTTTTATTCTCAGAGCCATAGAACATTTGTAGTTCATTGTCTCTTTGAGAATGTTGATGCAAACAACCCTTATTTTTCAAAGCTTCTGTTGAAGCATAACTCTCAATAACAAAGACACACTCATAAATGAGGTGCCAAAATAGATAGACTCTGAAAATAGTTTCATGTCATACTATGCATAGATATTACAAAGATTATTGTTTATAAAAGAACAACAAAACTTCATTGCCACCATTGTTACTCTCACTACTATAAAACATCTGTAGTTGTTGTCTGTTTGAGCGTGCACATGCAAACCGAATTGCAAATTATTATGCTTAAGAAAGTTATTTTTTTCAATGACACGCACAACCGTAAAATAAATAATCTCTGAAAACAATTTTATGTCACATAACTATTGATACTCTTTGGGACATATAATAAGAAAATTGTAATGCAACACTTTTATTTCGTTACTGTATTTTCTTATGATATGCTTTTTCGATATTCGTAAGTCATCATTTTTATCTACAAATGTTTGGGTCATGTTTTCTTCGTGATTTATTAATTCCATTTTGTTTCTTAACACTAACGCAATATACACAAACATGGATTTAGACCAAGAAAGACGAAGGCGGAGAAATGCATCAATCTCCTTGATTGTTGAGTATTACATGTAGATTGACTGCTCTCTGTGCTTCACATCGTCTTGTATAAGAGACAAATGAGTTGGGAAATTGCTTGTTGGGCATTCAACCAGATTCAGCAATATGTTCTGCATGAGGCACAAGGTATTTATAGATTTTTTAGCAGAACTTACTAAATTTCATGGTCTTCATGAGTCATAGAGGACAACTCGACGTGAGGTGTTGGTGACGACTCTCTACTTATTATCACAAAACAAGTCAATGCTTGGTGCAACAGAACGATTCCAACATTCATCTAAGACGATCAACAGATACTTTTCTGTAGATCTGAATGCACTTGTGAGCCTGGCTACACAAGTCATAAAACCAACCGATCCAACAGATATGAATAACAGATATTAATAAGTCAAACTTATATGAATTTTAAATATGAATAACAGATATTAATAAGTCAAACTTATATGTGTAGGATTGCATTGGAGCAATAGACGGTACTCACGTTGATGCAAGAGTTAAAAATGAAGAAAATATTGCATTTATCGGACGTTGTGGAGCCCCTACACAAAATGTAATGGTTGTATATGACTCTAACATGTTAGAAATAATTAACTAGAATTTATATAGCACGTGATAACAAAATCTAAGGTTATAATTATATCAGAGGCATGATTTAGATGATATAAGAGAATGAAGCACTGTCTTCATTTGATGGGAGAATTATAGTTTTTTAAACTAGGTTATAGAAATGGATAATTACTTTGGATGGCAATATATCTGACGAGCGTCAAGAATGACACTATATATGGTGTGTATCAAGTAACATTTATAAGTTTTGAGCAAGCTATGATAGGTTAGATGAACATGAAAATGAAGAGAAATGCTTGGCAGAAAACCTACAACCACTTGTGTTAAAAAAAAGGTGAATTTAAAGAGAATATACCACCTCATCACACTAATAATTATCGATTTCAACGCTTTAAAATATGGCATTGAAAGTATTATTGAATGTATAAATATGCTTAAGGAGTCAATGAGGTCATCTGAGAAGCAGATCTCAGAACAATATTTTCTAGTTTGTTTGATTTGCTATCTGATATTAAAAAGTAGATGATAGCTCATAATTATATCAATTAAAAATACCTTCCAATTTCCGGTATATTTGAGCTATATTGGTACTTCCAGCTAAAACTTAAATGCTACAACTAATAAATCCAAAGATATTAACACCAGTACCATTAAGGGTAATAAAGCAAAGCCTTCTCTAGCACATCTTGTTCTAAACTTACTACAAATGTACATTTTAAAATTTTGATCAAGTAGGTCATAATTCGAATGAATGTTGAAAGTGGGGTTGCATATTTATGTGAAAGATAGGGATGATAAGAAGATTAAAAAAGGAAATGGCATTCATGAATTTAATCAAGAAAGAACCGAATTCAAAAATGTTATACTTTGATATTCGTTAAATTTTATGAAATACATTATTGCTACATTTTAAAGTTGAATTTGCTAAAAAAATAACTTTCATATCACAAATTTAATTTAAAAACAAGAGTGAAGTTTAAAAACCTATCATTAGCAATGGAAATTGCATAAATGTTATGGTGATTTTTACAATTGATCATATAAATTTAAATTTGAAACATATCCCAATCAAATAAAATGACGGTTAAATAAGGCTGTTAGTTCTTAGTGATAAATCTAATATAATATTTTGATTATGGAGGTAGAACATATAGGCTTGGGTACCAGTGAGCTTTATTTAACCTGACATGCCTCCCTGGTTCCCGGGTAAAGGTCATGAGTTCATGCTTTAATCAGGTGATATGCACCTTTGAGATGCTTCCATGGAGTATAGTATGTTTCTTGGCTTCGAACATGGAATTAACAGGCTTGTAACTCAACTTGCACCTAAATTACATAAATAAAACATTTAGAATAAATATCAATCCTTTTAAAAAATATTTTCGCTTTGATCATCTAAAGGTTATATACTTATATGATATACATGTTACTCATTTTGAAAAATATGTTACTCGTATGTTCAAAAGCAATGGCAGAACAATAGTGATGAAGCCTACTAAACTTAGAGAAATGCTTGTTTCACCTTAAAGAATATATTGCCTCTAACCTAGAAGACTAAAAGAGTAATATATGCTTTAGAGGATGTAGAAGTAAATGCAAAACAACTAAGAATGTTGGGTTTTACAATGCAAATGGGATGCACAAAAACATACACAAGTTTAAATTTGTATTTCACAAACTATTAATTTATAACTATTTCATCCTATTAAATGAAAAAAAATGTTAAATTCATACAAATGGCAATCAAACATCTAACAGAAATATCGCAAAAAATCAAATATCATATAAGAAATAAATGTTCCATTGAAACTTTCACAACATTTGAAAATAAAAATAAAAATCATATCGTACCAAATTTGACATTTAACAATAGAGGAATCATGCAAAAAACCCAATCACAAAACTAGAGAATATAAACAATTCAGTACAAAGATATCCCCAAATAATAATTCATACTCACATCAAGTATTTGTAATCTTTAATTACACCAATCAACAAAGAATCACACCTAACCAACATTCAATCAACATGAAAATAAAAATAGAATATCAGATAGATTATGAAATAGAACCAGGCAAAATGATTTACACATACCTCAAAGGTCATATTTATAATGCAATAATTTTACTTAATTTACACTGAAAAAAATCTAAATATATAATCATCGTCCACCACTCCAGTAGATATAAATAGCTGAATTCTAATAAATAAACAATAAATTCATGTGAATGGAGCTTAAGGAAGACACATCCACAAGGGCCCGAAGATTACATGAAGCCCATTATACTAAAATTGACATAAGAACAAAGATTGTAGAAGATCCACCTCGACTGTAAAGTAAAATTAAAAACATTTATGGATTGCAAAAAGCCTCTCTAAAGAGATCATAGAAGAATCGTGAAGGGAGTCACAAAAGAATGCAACAAAGTATCACATCAAATTTACCCTCTTTGAAATAAGTCTAATTCAACAAATTGCTCAACTGATATTCATCAAGCTATTCTAGACATAAATTGTGTCCTCTAGAAAAGTGCAAGAATCATAACACGTAAGCCTATCTGTTCACTTTGTAAAATATCATAAACATCCATCATAAATATATTTTCATCTCTAATAATAGCTTAAAAAATCTTATTGGTCAGAAAGTCTGACATCTTCAAAAGATATGTTGAATGTGGATTTTGAAAGGATAAAGAAAAGTCCTCAAAGCATTAGCTGACAATTGATGACATAAAGCGAAATAAGACATATTAAAGATCGGACTATTGCTAAAATAATGTAATACATATAACTTCCAAGCATTTATCTTAATGCATTTTTATGATTTTATGGCCCTATTTTTCTCGTAGTAAATTTTATGAAGGGTCCTGTAAGAAACCTTTTAGGATTTAGACAAATTATTACCTTATAAGCAATTTAAATTCCACATATCTTGGATTCACATCTTCGATAAACTTAAAATCTTCCTCTTTATAACTTCACAATGAAACTTTCATACAAATAATTAACGGCTGATGCAATATGATGAAATGCAATAAAAAAATTCTTAAATACTAAAATGCATTCTAATTAGTACACTCTAACTAAATTTTAGAGGTGATAAAGATAACTTAAAGTTGATATTTCAAAGGTGAAAATAATGAAGAAACTTAAAGATGATATATTTAAGTTTCAAACAATATTTGCAACTGATAAACCCACAAGAAATGACATTTTCATTAAATGAACAAACGCCCTCGAAAAGAAACCCAAAGGTCTTACATATCAGTCGTAATAAATTATACGCTTTTAGTTTCAACCGAAAAGATCAGACATAAGTATAATAGTTACTTAAAGGCAACTATCATAAATATGTTGCAACTTTATCTATCAACGTTTTTTTTATAATTTGTAATTAAAAAAATTTGAAAAACCAAAAACCAATAGCGATCAATACCAATTTGAGTATTCACCATAAAGATAATTTTCATAGATAATTCATCAAGAGTTATGTTATTAATCAATTGATTCATTAGCTACATGATGCATGATTTATTCAATTTCACATTCAAAAATAAATTCAGTTTTTATTAGAAGTTCAAGTACAAATATGATCCCATACTCTTTCAAACTAAACATTTCAATCTATTCAAGTAAAAATGCACTAATTTAGGTGCAAACTTTTATTCAACAATAGCACATACAAAATGATCATATCACACTAATAAATATTCTCAACATGTATTAGATATGACCATGTATGACTCTTCTGTTGATGTGCTTACCAGAAATTTTATGTGATGAGATGATTTTATAGAAATATTAATCACAGGTGATCTAATTTTAACAAGAGAATTATATTAATTAATATACAAAGCTCAGTACAAAGCTCGTGTAGATGTTTTGGAGAATTATAGCTTAATTTACCTTTATTTTCTTGTCCGAGACCTTTAATAAAATATATAACAATAATAACAAAATAATCTACAGTTATGCGTGGTTATAAGACCATTAAGCTTTACAAAATACTAAAACGCCATAATTAAAGCTCATAAATCGATCATGCAGTTCGTCTCCATATTCACTTGATGGCAATTATTATTTTTCGAAAATTAAGTTTCATATCAGCTAATATAGATTTTTGTTACTGACAGTACTTCCCCAAAAAAATTGAGTCCATCTCATTATTTTTCATTTAGCAAATCTAATTCCTTAGTAGTTAGTCAGACTGTAAGCACTAAAAAAATAATCAACTTATTGATCTTGTTCGCAAAACTTTTTAAACTTATCTCTCTCCTCGGGTTGATAAGCTTTTAAAATAATACTCCATGTTATCAATCCAATGAAAAACTTCCTTACATATATATCTTTCTTTTAGTGTAGGAAAAAATATTTCCATTCTTTATAATGACTGAGTTGAACTTGTTAAGAATTATAACTTAACCAATCTAGTCCATTTACAACTTTTGTTGCTTATTGATTGACCCATTTATTATATCCTGATATCATAACATAGCCATAATCTCTAAAACAAAAGCTAGTGCAAGTTACTGTATATTCCAATTGCAGGTCCATGCGAAATGCACAAAACATGCACAAAAATTCAAATTCATAGTACAAAAACCATTAAATCAAACAAATTCTCATTCATTTGGATGGAAACTTAAAAAATGTAAAATTGTAAAATTCATACAAATGATAATTTAACCGTTAAATAATAAAAAACTTACAAAAAAAATGATGATCATAAAAGGTTCAAATATTCAATTGAATTTCAGATGCAATAAAAAAATCAAGTAAAATTTAATAATAGTACATCACACAAGTAAACCATCATTAAATAAGAGACAAAAAATAGTACGAATGGAAGAAATCAACAAAAAACAATCCAGGTCTCATATTTGTAAATGGAGATAACTTCCCCCCGAGAATTTGTGATGTCTAATTACACCAAACTATGAAGAACCGCATCCAACAAGTATTTAAATAAAGCGGAAACCAAAGTAGAATTTGAAGTAGGCTATCAGACATAATTAAGCAGAATAGCTTGTGCATGCCACAGACCCAATGCTTACAATCACAAATTTATCTCTTTACACGATAAAAAGTCAAAAGATAGATTCAATAATCATCACCCAAAATGATAACTGCAAAGTTTTGTAAAATAACAAACAAAGTCATGCAAGTAGTTCTCCTCGAGGAGTCAACCAAAAAACTTAAAAGAACACAAGACGCTCACAATATAAAATCCAAAGGTAAGTGATACTGGATTTGACCCACATAACAGAAGGAATGCAAATATTATTACTGAAATTCAAGTAGGAAGTTACAAAAACCAGCTGAAATAAGAAATAACAACAGACACGATACACTAACTCCCTCTAGGGTTGGATCAATGGGAGATGGAGGTGGTTGGTGAGGGTCGGGAAAGCAGCGGGATGGTGGAAGATGTGGTTGGTTAGCAAGAAAAAGTAGGGCAACAATTTTTTGGGTTCCTGAGCTAATCATCATGAATTAACAGTTAAAAGGGCAAGGTAAATAGTGAACCTTAGGGGACTTGTTTATACATCTTTATGTAATTGTGTTGTGATAATGTCCCACACCGCCACCATATAACCACTCACTTTAAAGTTATGACATAGGACCATATCTTTCACGTTCAGTTTTTAGTTTATTTTCTCTTTTCTCATGATGAAATACCTTGATTCGAACAACAAATCCTAAGCATCTCCAAAATCAATACCAATAGATGCAATCTTAATATCGATTATTTATTTAACTTTGCAATGGTTGAGACCCTTGCACAAACCTCTTTCATCTTCAATGCTCACTAGCACAATCCTGTTACACTTAATTATATGTCATTTCAACATTAATAGAACCATATGACGATCTACAGATTGCTATGTACATTTGAACTAGGCACTTCAGCATAAAAAGACATCTATGATGAATCTTTTTCTAAAATGAAATTACATGCAATTGTCAATATCAACATAAATTTTGTAAACCAATTTTTCGTTATGCTCTCCATTCAACTAGTTTGCATAACACGTAAGCTGATTATTCTACAATTACAAGAATTCTTAATAGCACAAAAATATTTCTTAAATCTTTGAGCATCCTCCAACACTGTCAGATCATTTTGAAAATATTATAACCAAACTATTTAAAAGTCTCCCATAGCCTCCAAATTTCAGTGGGGATTTCATCTAAACTTAAACATAAACTCTTGTAGCTCTTTTTCAAAACACTCATTCGAGCAATTACTAAAATAATTCAAGAATTATTCATTTCATTCTGCTTAATTTTTTTATAACTCTAGCTAAATAATTTTCAAAAGTAGCATTTTGATTTTTTTTCTAGGTGTCTTCATTTCTAACCAAAAACCAAATATTTTCATTGTTAATCTTCAAATTTAACCAAAGTCCATAACTCTCTCTCTTGCTCTAAATACTTCGCATCTAAAATTTATAATGATCAACAGTGACTGTAATTAAAAAAAAATTAGAAAAAAAAAAGAGGTTTCAGGGCAGAAAAATGAACAGCAATGTCAATTTCTATCCAAAATAATTGAAGCTCAGGTAGCTGAATTCTGTAACATTGATGATAAAAATAACAAGATATGATCCCCACGAATATGTCATAAGAAATTGCAAAAATATAATATCATAACCTGCAATTAATTTTTTCACTATAGAACATGGCATGTTTGAAAACTCTGATAACTTGCCTTTTTCTTGTTGGACATTCAAATCGCAACATCCTGATTTCAACAGTTGCACAGTTAATTATATATCGAATTTCCCCAAGTGAAAGAAAGTCCATCAAATCGCAACAAAATTCTATTAGCTAAGTGAATAAACATCAATCAATCGAACAAAGCCCTAGTTCAGACAAGCAAGTCCAAGTCATCCAGCAAATTCATCTCAATTACAAATCGACAAGAACCAAACTACGGTCAACTCCTAAAAACAAATAAAATCACAGCCAAAAAAACCAGAGCGTAACAGAAAGACACCGCGAATTTAACTAAGAAAAGTTCATAGACCCTACGATGCGAGCCAGAAACTTAGTTCGCGAGTAATAATCTCAGTCTCTCAGCTCAGAAGTGAAATTAGGGCACAGACACTGAATTATAAATACTCACACAAAGTGGTCGGATCAGCAAAAAACCTAGACTGAATCATAAATTCTCATACGAAGTGGTCGGATAAGCAAAAAACCTAGCAAGTATCGAAATCCCACCTTCTTCCAGCCAGCTGGGGCAGGCAGCTCCACGGAGTCGATCTCCTTCTCCGACATTCTTCCTCGCTCTTCCTTCCTCACAGTTCACTAGCTCGCTTTTCCAGGTAGATTTGCCGCTTGTCAGACGAATTGCGCCCGAAATAAGTGACATATATATTTGTTAAGACAAGGCACATATCGGCAAATCTCGCAATCGATCGCCGCGGCGGAATCGTTGGGAACCATAATTGGAATGGAATCGGGGTACCTCGGGTCCGTGGTGACGCAACGTGTGCCCTGTGGATCAAGACAGGTGTTCTCTTAGGGATCAGTCTCTAGCTGACTCCTCATTTTCTAGTATTATTTAATTGATCGTTTTGCGTGCTTATCTTAAAATTAACTTTTAAAAAAATCATGCGGTTTTATATTTTCACATATTGAATATTATGTATTTATTTTTCAAAAAAATGTTATGCTTTTATATTTATTAATATATTTTCTTTTGAAATTGATGAAGGAAAATTATATATTTATTCTAAGGTGTTGTTTGGTTGCGATGTAGATGTTGACCTCACTTTTATGAGAACATGTTCTATCTCTGTAGAGACGTAGGATAAGGTTTTTCTGTTGGCATGTTTAGATGATTAGAGATGGAATTCACCCATATAGAACTTCTAATCAATGTTATACTCATTTAGGATTTCTTGAGATCGAGACTAATGGTCCGTTTGGGGCTGCTTATTTAGTGCGGTGGGTTTTTGAAAACGCACCTGGTCTGTTTGGGTAAACTGTGTTTTGGCAGCTTATGCGTTTTCAAACGCATAAAATAATTTTTTCACACTGCACCTATCTAGGTGCGGTGCAGCTTTCTGGCTGCGGTATGTCTTTTCCATGAAAATAAAATTTTGTAATAGCCACCTCACCTAGTTTATCAGTAGATTATTTTTAATCAACTTATCAACAGATTATTCAATAAGCTACAACTGCCCCAAACAGACCATAAATCCTTAACCCTTGGTTGAGATCGTTGAAGGTCTAGTCCAGTGGAAGCTCAAGTTGACTTCTTATAGGTGAAGGATTTCCTAGGCTACCCGCGGAGCTTAAAGCCCAGAGAATTCCCTTATTCACCCATTGACTAACCCTGAAATTCTCATTGATTTGGGAAAAGCCCATTGGACAAGAGCCCACTCTTAGGCCAATGGGGGCTTTTATCATTGGCCCTATTACCCTAAAAATCTTAGAAATCACATGGCACCAAAATTCAAATCAGGGGGAGGGGCGAGTCACCAAAGTCAACCTTGTTATCAATTAATTTTTTCCAACACCAATTATCCCTAAAATCAATATAAACCCTAAAAATTGGAATTCCCAAAACTCAGTGGTTCAACTAGTGAACAACTGAACTCCTAAAAAAAATCAAAATCAATTCAAAATATTAAAGCAAAGACACTTAAATATCAAAATTAAATTATGAAGATTAAACCCAAGCCATCATGGTCCATGGGTCAACTATGGTATACACGACTCACATAACCCAAAGAACCTAACATGATACTACAACCTAAATATGAATTAATTAAAAGAAAATTAAGCATAAAATAAGCACAAAAAGATAAAACATGCACTCTTAACCAAGTAGACTAACACATGACATCTAGGTCATGACTCCTTAGACCAGCCCATCGGGAGTAAAACCAGACCAATTCTGATCTTAGCCACCACAATAAAAGCATCCCCAATCACTCCAAGCTCCTCCCCATGCCACCTTCACCTCCATTGGAGCCACCACGCTCAAGGCATCAAAGATGGTGAAAGTACTTTACCTCTGCCCAAAAGCCTCTGAACATCTTCTGCTCATTCTCTGAGGAACCACTGGAGTCTCCCGAGCAAGCCAGAGCTCCCCCCACGACCTCACATGGCTATAAAAGGGGGATAACTTGAGAGCTCCACACAAACCTCAAGCTCACCAAACCCTCACTTAAACTCCCTACCTTCAAAGCCAAAGTTGCTCCCACAAACCCTTACGGCCACTCCCATCGTTTCCAAACAATCTCCACCACCACACAACCCTAATTTTTCCTCTAAAATCCAGGACCTTATTCAGCCTTTACATCAACCACGCCAAAAGTCCATTTCAACCCTCTCATAAGCTTCACAAGTCCCTACAACCTCTCCCTCAATCAAAATCTACTCTTCCCGCACCCTCTAACCTACCTCAACACCAACCGAGCCACATCTTGTTCTAGAGCATACTTTGGCCCAACCTCAGAGCAAATTGAAGTAAGGGGAAGCTTCATGGCATTAAAGTGATCGTCTCTGTCAAACACAATCGAGGCCTCATATCTTGGGATAACATAATGGCCTGAATTCACCATTTATCCACTCAGTTTGGTCTTTTGCGAAGCAAAACAACAATGCATGTCCCACTTAACCATATGGATATGTTCCTCTCACTTAGATGAAAAATTAGGGAACAAACCTCACGCAATTTGGTTGACTATGGAGCTAATCTTAGGGTTTGAGTGCTGAAGGCTCTCACTTCTCTGTTCTGTGGCTACGATGAACCGATGTCGGCGATGATGAACCAATGTCGTCCGTCTCTGTGTATTCAAAATGGATGACAGAGATCGAGTCGACGCAGCGGTACGCATTGAGCAGAGCATCAGATCGCGAACCACCTTAGCGCTTGCTTGTAAAGCGTTACCAATCACAGGATGATGCGTGGGAGTTCGATATGTAGGAGGCCGATGCTGCGTCACATAGGTTAGGTAAGAAATTCAGGTTTTTCGAATCATTTAAATATGGAAAATTCCTATAAGTTTTAAAAAATCATAAAATCAAAAATAAAAAACACAAAAATAAAGTAAAAGTACTTTTGAACTATTGAACAGAGAAAAAATTATTAAAAATAAAAAGTAAAATAATTAACTTATATATTTTTTAATTAATTAAATAGCCCGGATAGTATTTTAATTATAAAATATATATATATATATAACATAAAAATATAATGTTTTCAGAGATTATTCGCCTGACATCAGGGATATTATTTGATTTTTCCAAAATCAGATGATCTCCCTAGCACCCAAATGTTTATTTTTCCATTAAAATTATTATTATTTTAAAAAATAATTATAAAAAATAAAATAAAATTCAGAAAAATATAAATTAAAATGGGAACTAAAAAAAATTAGGGTAGCAATCCTAACCACAAAAATGATAATTTTCACAAATGAAATCTTAAAAATAAATTAGAGCATTACGGGTAAATATGTAAAATTGTAAGTTTTGCATTTTAGCCCAAATTGTTTCCTAAACCTAACTTAAACATAAAAATTAATTTATAAAATCTTAGGATTACATCATAATGAGAACATTAAGTTAGTTGGGGAGGGTTAATCTCATAACTACCCTTTTAATTGTGAGTTTACCTCACTCAAGTAAAGTTCTAGATCTAATTTGGGTCTAATCTAATTTAGACCTAATTCAAATTTAGTTTAGGTCTTACCCAACAAAGACCCAACTCATCCCGAGTGACTTTAAAACTTAACTTAGGTATAGCCTCGATCTAGACCTAATTCAAACTAAACCCCACTCTAAATTCCACTCAGGTCTAGCCTAACATAAATCTAACTCGGTTTAAACTCAACTCATACCTAATTTAAACTAAACACAACTCTATATTCAACCTAGGTCAAACCTAACTTAGATCTAGCCCAACTCAACTCGAATTCAAAGCATAAATTAGGTCAAAACCAACTTAGAATTTTCTCAACTAAACTCAACCTCATTTAAGTTTACTAAACCTAAATCTGATTCAACTAAATTGTGGACTCAATCTAACCTAGGTCTAACCTAACTTAGACTTAATTCAATTCAACTCAAGTTTTAAATCTTAAACTTAAAGCATAGATCTAGCCCAACCCTTTACCTAACTCAACTTAACTTGAATTTTAAACTTATCTTTCGTCAAACCTAACTCAGACCTAATTCAACTTAACTCAAGCTTCAAATCTTAAACTTAAGACATAGGACTAGTCCAAACCAATACCTAATTCAACTTAACTAAAATTTTAAACTTATTTTAGTTCTAACATATTTTAGACCTAACTTAGTTAAGACTTAATTGGAACAAACTTAAACTAACTTAAGTCAACTTGACCTAACTCGGGTTAACCCAACCTAACTTTAACCAAATATGGGTCAACCTGACCTAACTCAGGTTAACCCAAACTAACTTAAATCAATCATGGGTCAACTCGACCTAACTCGGGTTAACCCAAATCAATATAAACCAAACTCAGGTTAACCCGACCTAACTCAAGTTAACCTAAATTAACCTAAACCAAACTTGATTCAACCAACCTAACTCGGGTTAACCCAAACTAACTTAAACCAAACATGGGTCACCCCAATTTAACTCGGGTTAACCTTAATCAAATTTGGGTCGACCCGACCTTACCCGGGTTAACCGAAATCAACCTTAGCCAAACCTGAGTCAACGTGACCTAACTCAACTCAAACTCAAATAACCTCAGTTAAGTAGTGTTTGAACTCTCATAAGAGATTAGAAGCACACTTAACACACACAATGGAGACGACATGGGTTGAAATGCAGAATAAGCATAAATGACATAACATAAAATACACCTAAAGTTTATTAAAACTTAAAGTTTAACCATAAAACACAACCTGATTTCAGAAGGAACTTAGGAGGAGGCAACACATGACTGCTAACGAAGTGCCTTTTAGTCATTCGTGACTAATCAAACCACAAACTCAATGACCCTGAGAAGACAGAACCATGTGATCTTAGCCAGGTCATTTTGAAAATAAAAATAAAAACAAAATAAAAAAAATTAATCAATCTTCAACAACTTAAGATTTTCAACCTCCTAGAATCTGGAAAAGACACTAAAACTTAAATGAAACTCTAATGAACAAATATCATCAAAAGCAACTTTAATATTTCTAATCGGGTCTACGAAGATCCTTATAGGATGCAACCCATGTTTATTGCAAGAACCTTCCGGTTGGATCAGACTTGACCACCTATCTAAACTAAGTAGATCAGGGAATCAGACAAACTTGGGTTCTCCTAAACAAAAAAGATAAATAATCCAAATGAACACATTTATTCCTCTTGCATTAAGATAACGCATACTAAATCTATTTTGCATGACTGTTCAATACACCATACAAAAAGTTGTCTTAGATTTACTTTAGATGTTGTTATGATGTACTAACTCTGTTTTGTAGGGCTACTTCAAGGAAATAACTTTTGTAGTAACCTAGAATTTTTACTTTGAGTCTTCTTTTCATTTGTAGAGTTAGACAGTGTTATGGTCAACTAACTATAAACATTTGAACTATCCAAAGGAAGACAAAACATGAATCGAATGATGAACTTCAGCTAAACCATTAATGACGACTCTGACATAAGTTAGAGTTGGTACCCATACCGTCAGTTCGTTTGTATTCATTCGATAAGTCTGCCAAAATTGTATGTTGATATTTACATTTCTGCCTTTTGCCAGGATTGTCAATAAGCTCATTCAAGGGCTAAACCTTCTAACCTAATCTAAACAACTTCAATCTAAAATTTTAGAATGTAACTCATAACTAAAGCTAAACCACATGAATCACCGCATTCATAATCATAGAAACATCATACATCTAAAAAACCTCGATTGACATCAAATAAATAGAGTATAAACCCCCTTTTGATTTTGGAATATGAACAAGAACATGATCTGTAGACATATGCATAACATGTTGGTCTTATTTCTTGTCTACAGACCCTCACTCATTTCATGGAAATATGTGGTTTAACCCGTGAGAACTACTATCTTATGGAGTGAGTTTTGCCTACGCTCGTCGTTTGACCTTTTGAAATAAATTTTCAAAGTATTCATGATCAAGACTTGCACAATTTGGTACACAACCTGCTTTGATGCACCCATCACCTATTAAAACTGAACATTTGAGTGTAGTGAGTTATAAAACATTTAAATTTGGATTCCAAAATATGTTAGCATTAGTCTTAATACATTATGTATACCCTATATACATAGGCAGCTTGATCTATAATCAAGTCGTAGGGCCTACAACTCTTAATAATCAACAACTTACCCTATCTCGCACCCTTGAGACCGGTCGTGCATGGTTTTGAACGCGATTAGGAGGTTTAGGCGGCAACCCTTTCCATGCAGGGTTATAAATCCATTTAGGTTGGGGCTCCGAAGTTTCACCTCTCCCGATGAACTTCCCCCTAGGCCTCTAAGGTTGTTCGTCTAGTTACGACGTAAATCCTTACCTTTAGGCTCCTGCAAAATTGTATGTCGTGCAGTCCTAAATTTATAATAAAACATCATAAAAAATATTAAAATATGTTTTAGGATAAAGCAATAGTATTAATCAAGAATTTTCTTAAGTAGATTCAATTGCTTAAGATATAAATAACTATAAGGGCTTTGCCCCTATAGAAAGTAGAATACCCCAGAATTAATCCAAACCCTATTTTTTCTCTGGATTAAATAAGGAAAGTGACCTGTCAAATTTATTCGCAGACCATTGTCAATAATGAACGCTTTCTTTGTTCATATAATTGAACCCATCGTAAAGTTGTATGTCTACCTTTCAAGGCGGTTTACTTGACGCGCTTGATGATGCTAACAACCCAAATCATCGAATCATCACGACATTCAAAAGCCCCATCTTGAGGAGAACATCAAATCTTACAAACGAAACCCCGATGAGAAAACAACATATTTATGTTAAATAGGATTTATCAACTTCTCGAAATCATGCGAGCTCGCGACAGAGAAGCAGCACGCAAGTGATGACGCGGTAAATCCGTTTAGTCTGCCTCACAAGTCAGATTTGATAAATCTGAATTTATATCACGCAACAAACTAAAAAGGAGGAAAAGTGACAGGACGTGATATAATTAGATTTAATAGAGACTTGGATTTCATTCTCTTTTTTTTTTATGTTTGATTGGCTTTAAGCTAGATTCATGCCTCATTTTTTTAAAAATATGCTACCAAACACCTAAGATACTACTCTGACACTTTACTTTTCAGATAATATAATAAAAATATAAAAAATATATATTTTTTATTGACCTCTTACCAAGCTATTTATCCAACGGCTCACAAGGATAGAAATGAATTAAATATTCAAGCTTAGGTCATCGATATAACGAATTTCAAGTACTTTATTCAAACTCATTTATTTACTTAAATAAACAATAATAAATATTAAGTTCTTTATCAAATGCAATAAATATTTTCTTAAGCTGAGCCTTCCACTTAACATTAAAAATTATCGACCATCTCTTCCACAATCTTTACATAATTTTCTTAAGAAAATAAATTCTTTGTCAGCGAACCTTAGTCTCCTAATAACTGGGATGTGATTAAACAGTCAACATAAATAAATTTTTTCCTTGGCTTGAATTAACAAATAAATAATATTAATTAATATTTATATATTAAATTTTTATATTATATTTTAAAAAATATATTAAATTTTATAAAATAATTTTAGCTAGGAATAGAAATGAAAAAAAAAAATTTGTTGAGAAGTAAATAGATAAGAATTAGGAGGTACACATGTATATGCCTAAAAATAAAAACTTAAAAATATAAAAAATATAGCACTCACTATTTTAAGAGAAAATATTGTTTCTGGAGTTTAGAAGATCGTGTCCGCGTCTGGACGCAGCTTACATCCAAACTTCGGACGACTTCGAATGAGCACAAAAGTTTTGTTCAACATGAAAAATAAAAAATGTGCTACCTATGTAAATAACTTAAACAAGCTCCCGCTCGCACTCCCACCCTCTCTTCAGTTCGTGATACTGTCCTCGTTCATATAATCCCACGTCGTGAATTCTTAAAAAAATATGAAAAGAATTACTAAATAAGAAAAAAATTGTAGGATGTATCTAATCATTAAATTTGAAACTAAATGTTTAATCAAACGGCCCGGATGACAGTCACACGATCAATGCATCATGCTGTTTAACAAGCGACTGCATGATCAAAATCGACAGACAAGCTATTGTGAGAGATTCAATCGGCGGACAACCCCCGCAGCACCAACCGACCAAGATACATGCAAGAGCCTTCGATCATAAACTAACAACACACATAACTCTCTATATCGAACATAAGAAACATGAAAATTTATGTAAGAACCCAAAATAAGCCATCAAATAATAATTAAACCAAGATTAAATGCAATATTAAGTTCTGCCATTTGATAAAACAGATGGATCAGCGCTCAAGCATTCAATATATGATGAGCATTTAAAACTTTGCTCACACTCTCTTAATTACATAAATAAACAAAAATAAATGAGCCTCATACGAACTAGCATCGAGCCGTCCATCATTTATGACTCCATTGTCAAAACTGCTTGACATAACTCATAGCACCAACTGGAGGTATTGACTGAATCAAAACATATGGAAGATTAGGCCGCTGATTTTATACCATTGCCAAATATTTAGAGAATTTTACATGCCTACCACATAAATTTTATGGATTTACATATGTAACACCTAAAGTTTGACATTTAGGCTTAGAGAGGATTGCCAAAATAATCACCAGACTATCTACATGGGATTATTTTAGTTTTGAGCATATAAAAGTGTCAAATTAACCATCAATCTCCTTTTTAAATTGGGATTGAAATAATCCTTTATGGAGGTTATTTCAACTCATATTAAGAGAATACGAGGAATAAATTAATACTTCTATAAATTATAAGACTAAAATGATTGCCAACAAAAAGTTAATGAACTATTTTGACACTTTTCTCTTTACATTTATTTTTGCTTTAATTTATGATTTTATTATTTTTAAAATTTTATTTAAGAAAAAAAATGTGCATATTATCACTTATAAGAATTGATCTAGTAAAACACATTTATTATTTTCATTTAAGAAAAATAGATCGTCGAGATTCTAAAAATTAGAAGGTCATTCCAAATGAAAATTTAAATCAATAAAATTGATTATTGATTTTGAATTTTAATACGAAGAGTTGGAAGATGAGAAATACAATAAAATATTGTCATAGAATTATATGTGGCACTTAAAAGACGCAAACAAAATTATTTCTATAAATAAACTTCAAGATTTTAAGATTTGAGATATTTGTGGAGAAGAGAGTGCGATAGAATAAAGTGTTATTAAGCAGGTTACAAAAGATGTGCTTGAAAAATCAAAAGCAAAAAATCTTTATTAATAAAAATAGTTGCTAAAGAAATATTAATGTGCAAAAAAAAAATAATAATAATAAGAAATTAAGTTATAAACATCTAAAAATTGTTTGAGTTACTAAACTTTGTAATATTATTGTAAAAACTAAAAAGATGTATGATGAGCAGAGAAAGAGTATTGATTTCTATTTTTAAAAATAAAGGGGATGCATAGGAATATACAAATTATAGAGAAATTAAGTATATTATGACATTCATTAAAGTTATGGAAGAGATTACGACATGATACAAAAATTTCTCAAAATCAGTTTGGATTCATGTCAGGTAAGTCTACTATGAAGGTTACACATTTATTGAGAGGTTTGATGGAGAATTACGAAGAGAGCAAGTATGATCTATGGATTTTTGTTGATTCAGAAAAAACTTACAGCAAGTTTCCAAAAGAAGCACTTTGAAGAGTTCTAGAAAAGAAATGTCTTGATATTGCTTATATTCAAGTTATTAAGAATATTTATACTAAAGTTGTTACTTGTGTTCAAGCCAAATGAGGACTGACAAAGTACTTTCCTAGTTCAATTGGATTACATTAAGGATCAGCTTTAAGCTCATATATTTTTGGTTTAGTCATGGATGTCCTTACTAGGAAAATGTACCTTGGAGTATAATTTTCGTTCATGATATCCTTCTTGTGGATAAGAATAGAGAGTTTAAAAAAAAACTTGATTTATGAAGGCCAACTTTATAACGGCTTTTGTTTGGGTAGATATAAAATTGAATACATGGAATATAATTTTAGCAGTAATATATATAGTGATGGAGTAGTAAAAATTGATGATCAAGTCATTAAAAAAAAAAACGTTTCAAATATCTCGGCTCTATTTTTCAAAGTGATATTGATATAAATAGAGATATTGTTAGTGGAATTCAAATTGGATGGTTGAAGTGCAGGAATGTAATGGGCCTATTGTATGACATAAGTATTGCTTAGATTTAAAAGGAACATTTTATAAGATGGTGGTGACACATGCAATGTTTTATGGTGCATAATGTTGTCCCATTAAAGACAAGCATAAAATTAAGTGTTGTTG
Organism: Papilionanthe hookeriana x Papilionanthe teres; assembly: GCA_022702705.1. Lineage (NCBI taxonomy): Eukaryota > Viridiplantae > Streptophyta > Magnoliopsida > Asparagales > Orchidaceae > Papilionanthe > Papilionanthe hookeriana x Papilionanthe teres. The sequence continues at coordinate 74,253,646 of CM040425.1, read as the reverse complement.
AGATGAGAATGTGGTGGATGAGTGCTTTACACTTAGAGACAAAATGCAAAATAAATATATCCATGAAAGGGCTGGAGTAACTCCACTGCTGAAAAGATTGAAGAGATGAACCTTAGATGGCTGGGTCATGTTAAATGTCAACCATCTAATGACCCTATTAGGAGGTTAGATGTATTAAATTTGACTTATGTTAAGAAATGTAGAGATATATCTAAAAAGACTTGGGCATATTGTATAAAAAATGATGTTAATTTATTAGAATTAAATAAAAATATGACACTCAATAGGAAAAAATGAAAAATTCATGTCACCGGCCCCACTTAGTGGGATAAAGGCTTATCATTGTTGTTGTCGTCTCTTTACATTTATAACATCTTACTGTTGTAAAGCTATACATAAAAAATACAGTTGACTTCAAAAAAGTTAGTTAAAAGTAGTATTTTGATGTGATGTTCAAAATTGGAGTACTATGAATCTAAATATTGAAGTTTAGGTGTTAGATATGTAAATGCATAAGAATTGTGTGGTACACTGGTATGTACGTAAATACCCCCAAAATTTAGACAGGTAAATGAGAAGACAAACCTCTTTAAGCGTGGAAATGTAAATCAGCTATGATGAAGACTTGGGTTCATTGATGAAAGTTCCCACGCTCTTAAACCAACCCATCAGGTTCCGGTGGTCTTTGACATAAAGCCAGGCCTGGAGAAATCGGAAGAGGCTCTCATTTACGCCGCGAGCCTCAATAAACATGTGGAACGCATCCCTCAGTTTCTGATCCAATTCTCTGCGTAATATGAACATCAGTTAGTTAGGAAGATAAATATCAAGATGAATAAACAATGGCAGAAAAGCTCAAGGTTGCCTCAGCCACTTGGCCTGTTTTCACGCATCTAAGAAATACTTGGTTTTATGTGTTCCAAATATTTGAGGCGGGATTGGCTTTATGTAATGAATTCACATTTTTCATTCATTCATATTATATGTTGCTCGAGGATTTCGCATAGGGGTTATTTGGTTTTCTTAAAAAAAAAGGAGAATGCAGTGTTAAAATAATGTATTCTATTTGGAATATTTTAAAGTTCTTTCACTCAATATAAAATAAATGCAAAACAATGCATTTTGTTTTGATTTGATTGAAGAATAACGAATTCAATATAAAATAAATTTGTTAAGATTGGCAGTGATGGGGGATAGGCAATGATAGCTGATGGTGGACAGCGACACGCGGCTGGTGTGCGGTGTGGCGGACGACGACATGATTTTACATAAAAGGATGTATTTGAAATTCATTTATAACCCATACAAAAGAAATGCAATGCACTCATTTTACCGTCAACCAAATGACACCTAATCTCTTCAAATTTGAATAAAAAAGAATTTTAAATAAATTGAAATTTTACACAAACTGTTTTTCTTCCAACCAAGTGCTTGAATTTTTATAACCCATGCAAAAGAAATGCAATGCACTCCCATTATAACCCATGCAAAAGAAATGCAATGCACCCCAAACAACACCAATTCTTTGCAAAACATTTTGACAAATTCAACTTATATGTTGTTTGGGTTTGCACTTTTTATACTTAATTATCGGACACTAGTTTTATCTATTCTACTCAGATAATGAGTACATTATATAGAATTTGTTGGAAATGTCCAATGTCCAAACACCCTGAAGAGTTCGTTGGCTTCTTCTAAATAAAATACATGTTTTTAGAAAACTATCATATAGTATCCACAGATTTACAGTGTGAGAAAATGTAGTTATCACAATTGAGGGGATTTTTACAAAATTATAGGATTTGAAATTAGTATTAGCTTCTAACTATATACAACGAAATGATATACATTTTTAAACATGATGTAAGTTTTAAGAAAGATGCTAACAGAAGGAGAAAATATGCACATAGAAACTTCAAAAAGGTAAAACAAGGAAAGGAAGTTCAGGCGCTTAGAATTCAAAAAGGTTACTTCGGTCTCTTGGAAAGATTCCATCATCTTCCTGTGGTCTTACAAAGAATGACCAATTTTTTATTGTTCAATCAGAGCAAATATATTCCTTCTAACACTCTTCTTAAGAAATACTATTTAACGAACACATGCAGAGAATTTGGATGCTCAAAATAATAATAAGACCTGAGCAGGACACAAGAGCCCGTGTGTCAAATATAGAAGAAAAAAGGACTAGGGTCTATAAAAAGGCTATCCACTTGTGGTTCTAAAAAACCAAGGTTTTTCAAGTTTAATTCATTGCATCAATGAGGAAGCAGGGAGAGCCTCATTTGACCTTGCCTACAAGAGCTACTAATGAATAGAGCTGATCTGAATAGGAGAGTTGCTTGATTTTGAACTTTTTTGCCAACATTAAGCTTGATGATACCCTAAAACACGACTCGAATGATACAAATTTTATTGTTGCAATAAAAAAAATATACAATGCCGATTCTTTGACGGAATAACACAAGTATGAAAAACAGTAAGAAATAATAAATAATATGGGAATAAGAAAAATAATAGAACAAAGACAAGAATGACTCTCTCTAAGGAAGTGTGCGGATCCAGAAGGGGTAATGCTGAAACAGCAGTGCTGGCAGTCTGCTGGTGGGAGTCCAGGATGACCAATCGCTGCTGGGAGGGTCCTGACAGGCTGCTAGAAGATGTTGAAGAGGTCTGGAGCAATAGCAGACCGGTGGCGGCGTCTAGACGGCAGCAGGCACAGGTGTCCAAGGGGATTGGACATCAGCGAAGATAGGTGTGGATGGCTGGACAGCAGCTGAGAAAGGCGCTGATGGCTGGACAGCAGCAGGGGAAGCCCAGGAGCGGCTGTTGGGCACTGGTTGAGGAGGGTCTTGGCAGCAGCAGAGAAGAAGATGGAGACCAGGGCAGCGGCAAGGAGAAGGATGGAAGCCTAGAAGACAACTGAGAAGATGGTTTGCGGTTGCTGGAAGTGAGGTAGGAGGGACTGCGGAAGAATAAATGTCTTGTCAGAGTCGAGCTATAGCCGAAGCACTACATGGACCTTTAAAGACGAATACCACCTCGGATGAGTTACGGCCGGAGCATCTTCTCATTACGTGGTACAGCCCCCAGAGGGGAAGAACACCTCAAAAGACAGCATTTAGAAATCTACACCCATCCAAATATGAACCCTAAAACACTCAAAAACACACATATATAATGGAAATTCGTAAATATAATAGTTAATTCTTAGGAAAGGAAAGAAATAGAAAAGATAAACATAGAAGAGGTAGAATAAAATAGGAGAATCATGAAAAATAAAGGGTAGAGAAAGGGAAACGAAAAAGGAAATGGGAAAGGGTTGGACTGCAGTATTGTAGCAGCTACAATACTGCGTCTGCGGCACTGTAGCAGCTACAGTACTGCCTCTGCGACACTGTAGCAACTACATTGCGGCGACCCGGCGAAGCTCCTTCGTCACTTAACTTCAAGTACGAATTGAGTTTTTATGGTAGTGTAGAAGCACGGTTATTTTAAGCTTAACTCGTTAGCTTCAAACAAGCATCATCGAACTTGTTAAAAAGCAACACTATAGAGCAGCTTGTTATCTATTTGAACAACCCAATCGAGTCTATTAATAAGAAATCTAATAAGCTTAAAAAATAAAATTATAATTGAATGAACCATTTGAATGAATAAGAATTGTCACAAGTATAAACAAATGACTTGTGTTCATGAACAAAAGCATTGTGATGTGGAAAAAAACGACTCCCACATAATCACATATCAAATAAATTTGCAATCAAGTCTTAAATGAGTATATTATTACGCTTTAATCAAGGTTGTTCACAAAACGATATTATTTATTATCATAAGAGAGTTTGACACCAAGCTTTTAAACCATATTCATTTATCAAGCATCTACAACATGCCCAAACTTTCAATTATTTAATTAATGATTATGAACAAGCTCCAATCAAGCCAAGCTACCAGTAGCTTGCCAAGTATATCCATTCATCTACAATCCCATCGCTCATAACTCAAGTTCTTGCCTTTCAATGTGAGTAATAAGACCGCCAAAGTTGACTATGGGTTTATTTTGTGCATATTGTTAACTTTAAACTTTCTTAGGTGTATTTTTGCTCATTATTCCATTTATGTGCATTTCCACAACATTTATGCAACATGCCTGCAGCAGAGAATATAAATTCACCAAAGTTCCAAATTTCACCAAAATACCAACCAAGTTTCTAGGTAACCCTATACAAGGCATTAAAAAGAGAAGTAGCAGGAATGCATATCACCCTAAAAAGGTGAATATGATGCTGCGTATAAGATAACGCTCTCAAAATTGTTCCTCCTACCATTAAAAAAAAAGTCATGCAAGTTCAAGTGCCCATTCAAAGGTTAGCATAGCAAAATAACGACAAAATTGAAGACAACAGTAACCACTCAAATCATTTTCAACTGAACAAACGATTTACAATACAGAGACAGAAACAACAAGTAACAGTGCATTGTCTCTCTTTTAAAAGGAAATCAAATTAGCAGGCTTAACCTGCAATTTTTCAACAGCCTACTGGCTTACCCAAGAAATCTTATCACTCAATTAAAGCCAATAACCCCACCTCCCTTTCTCATATATAAACATTGCATGCAGTCAAAAAAAAAAAAAAGCCACATCTGATGTTGAATAAGAGAAGAAATTTGTTTCTTTTGGGCCAAAGTTGTACGTCAGCACAATATCACTATTTGTATGTAAATGGCTAGTAAAAAAGGGGCATTTACAGAGATACCACTTAATGCCTATGTATTTACATATTTAACATCTAAATTTTATTTTTTACATTTACACCACCCAAATCTTTCATATCACATTAAAAATACCACCATTTAAATCTTTAAAAAGTGAAGTACACCTTTCCCTGCATTGTTAAAGTGGCATGCATGCAAAATTAAAGTTTATGTCTTAGATATGTAAATACATAAGAATTGAGTGGTATGCATGTTAATCTTCCTAAGAAAGAGCTTCAGGGAATTGCTCAGGGAGTTATTTGCATCTTGTTGATAATTTTGAGGATTCTGACAAGCCTAGTTATTGAGCTACAACCACTCCCAAAGGGTCAACAAAGAAACCCTATAAAATTGGTAACCGAATCAGCTAATCTAAGCCTAAGCACGCACCAATCTCACGTAGAGAGCTAGAATTGATGTCATTACTAGTATAATGACTTTTCTTACATGTTCCTTACAATAAATAAAGGATGGTATTTCAAATTTTGAAAAACAAAATTACTTTAAAGCATTATTAAATAAAAATCAAAAGTACAAACACGCTGCTTGTTGGAAAACCCAAAGTAACATGGCTGATTTAAAAACATAATCTTCCAAAATCCACAAAAGAATGTAGATGATTTAATGTGTGGGTTATTTTCAAATCATTTAAGTAATAGGAAGACAAGCAACAAAATCATAATAATGAAATACAAAATTCCCATGAACAACTCGATATCGTTTAGGTTCAAATGATTTTTTATATCTAAACTCTACGTAATCAACCCTGACGATGAGAATAAATCTAATGACAATAACTGAGACAGTGATATGAGCAATTGGTGCAAAATTATATCACAAACTTTTGAAGGAAAACAATTATCTTGGAGAGTTTCAAAGCAGAAAAAATTATCATTATAAAACATATAAATAACAAGGTAACATGCAGACTTATATTAAAAGTAAAAGAATAATAATAAAAAAGGGAACATGCAAAAAAAAATCTAGGAGAATATGCATACATACCAAGCAATTATTATGTATATAGATATCTAACACTCAAACTTTCGTATTTACATACATAACACTCAAATCTTTAATATCACATAAAAAATACCACTATCAACCACTTTTTAAAAGTGAAATGCACCTTTTAATGCATAAATTTATCAAAGCAAAATGTTATGCATGTAAATATTAAAGTTTATGTATTAGATATGAAAATACATAAGAATTGAGCGGTGCATAATTAATTTTCCCAAAAATCTAATGAAAGTCCAAGCAACTTCTAGTGAAGAGCATCTCACAAGCAAGCTCATAGACCACTGCCATTGGCGCAAAGAAACAACAAATGGTAGCGAAAGAGAGAAGCTCTTTCAAAATAATGAGTAAAATAATAAGCTAAATGAGTCAATAAAAAATATTGCTACATTGATTGCAAATTAATAAGTTTATAAATCAGTCAAATCAAAAATATTAACCAAAGTATAAATATTGAGAAAAGGTCAAACAAAGATCATGCCAGCATAGAGTTTATCACAAATGCTGAAGGAAAGACAAGGCTACCAGCGTTAGATAAAGTTAAACTTCTTAACATCGATGCCTCAAGACAGCATGAAAGAAAAAGGAGGCACTTTTCTAACTAAAAACCCACTCATCTGATTCCATGCCATGAGTTGGATCAAGAAGGCGTAAGAATTTCTCGCATTCATTAAAAATTTTTCTTAAATTTATGCAAATCAAGATAATCACATAAATTAACCCGAGAATTTAAGCAATGTGATTTTCACAATACCTAACTTAAAAATCAAACGTACCGTGGTTCATGATAATCTCCCTCGAACTTTAGAAAATTATAGTTTCTCTTCCTTTGCCCAACTCTTTCACTTAATGATCAAGCTTCAAATGGAGAAGAAATTGACACTTAAATCGGTAGATAATTGACTATTAGTTACTTAATCATTATTTGATAAAATAGTTTATGAATGTTTAATCAAGTAACTCTCCTTCTGAGCAATAATTTAAACACATCATCATTCATTAAACGTGAATTATTAATAAATAAAACATGGGCCATTTAAATAAATATATAACATATTAATGTTAAGCATTATAACTTTGTAATAATAATGTTAAAATCAAAAAGAGCATTAAAATATTAAAATAATAATGTTATACATTATTAATTATAACATTATATCTAAAAAAAAATCCTAGGCTTAAAATAATGAACCAAGGCACTGTACGATTGAATGATGAGTAGATTCATAATGAATTTAGATGCAAGGTCGTGCTCCATAATATAGATCACATAATTTTAAGAAATCTAGATTTATAAGATAAAATGTTGTGTTCTAAATAAAATAATGAAGAAAATTTTCTAGTTTATAAGCATATATTCCAACATTGAAGGATTGCCAACATCTGCCCTAATCATGAGAACGTCTTTCTGCAATAAACTACTATAGCATTTGTGATCCCAGCAACTTCAAAGAAGAAGAAAATGGAGAATCCCAAAGAAAACCACCAACTATAGCAAGAATAACATAAGAAGAACTAACATGCCAATAAAAAAATGTAAAAGAAGAAAATATAATCGTGCACGTCAAAGCATGTAAAGAAAAAGAAAGGACAACAAAAGTGGCATACCAACAATAAACAAAAATTTGTTTGTAGGAGCAAATTGGATCATAGTACTAAGTCATGGTCAAAGAGGTTCTAGGTTAAAATGCACCAAAAATTAGAAATTAGTATCAACAGTGAAAGTGAAACAATAATTGAGTAACTAATAATTGAGTTACAATAATTGAGTTATCAAAGTTATTGAAGTCCATGACTTGGCTAGGATAAATGAGCAATGCACTCTCATGGATCTTAGTGTCTTTTACCGTATAAAAGCAATCTTCAAAGTGGCTCCATGAAGACTCCATAAGGTTAAATGAGCTTTTTTTTTGCATGAAACTTGATAGAATTGAAAAGCCTTTTGTTTGGAAATGGGTAATGTTTGATTGACGACTCTCATGAGAGGGGAAGATGATTGAAATACATGTTGTAGAAAATAAACTCACATATAAGGTAGAGCAAAAATTGAGTTACCAATATACTAATAACGCCTCTTATCCATTGGCAAAGGCAATCGGTTGCTGAGTGTCCATTTACTAGTATAGTAGGGTCAATTTAAATGCTTAATGTTCTAACATCCTAACATGAGGAGCCATGCACAGGAAGAGGACAGCTCTATAAAGTTGATAAGTCTAGTGTTATTTAATTCAGACCTTAGTCCCCATTACTTCTCAATAGAATCTAAATATCACCACCAAATCCTCTTGGCTGAGTCTTGCAGAAGGTTTACTTCAATAATTGTTCACCTACAAGGGTACACCCACTATCTACGCTACTACCAAAAAAAAGCCCGAATCTAAGATCCAAAGATTAGTTGCTAAAAAAAAAATTATTTACAATTTCTACTACCATCACTTAATGCTCTCATTTTTGAATTGAGATAGAAAATACCATACCATAATCAAAACATAGATTGCAACTAGAGTGGAGAGATCAACTACATTGACAAGAAGGCAGTATTTGTATAGCTCTAATGAGGCCAATTATCTATTGATGTCCTGCACGCTAATATTAGTTTCCCAAGAGATAGAGAGAGTTTATTGAAATATGTAAATAGTGCTATGAAAATTGAGCATTGTAAATCAATGGCATATGATAAATTATAATTTAAAGTTACTAACAAACTAAATTTTGTTTGGCTAAGTGGGTATTTGAATCATGAGTTTCTAGTGAGTTAGGAAGGTATACCACAGAACCACTCACCTAAAACATGAACTTTCACAAAGCCTACAGGATATGCAATAAATTTTCAAAAATCATTCATCAACTTTGTTCGGAGCGGACCTTTTCATATCAAAGTATAAATGAAATACTTACATACCAATGATTTGTTAGGCAACCTGGCCCAGTCCCATAGCTACACTGCATGAATGCCTAAGTCATGCCAGCTTATATTGCTTTAAGGACGTGTTTGATTCCTTAAGAAAATATGAATTTGATGAATTATATTAGAAATTAATTTATAGGATTTAGCAAATCATGATGTTGGATCACAATTCTTAAATCTATTTAGCAAAACTGAGTATGAACTTACAAATCCTAAAATATCAATTTAACTCAAGAATTTGACTCAAGATTTATCCACTTCTACTCAATCTTAAATTTATTTTTGAAACATCTTATATAGTGTTGGTGAGATTTAGCTCAAATCTTTCTGAAGCCTACAGAAGATAGCCAACCAAACAGCCCCTAAAATATATTTTCTGAGATTTTGATTGGACAGACAGGCACTCTTGCAAGCAGAAGGGAAACTCATCGTTGTCATTGGATATGTGTTGCATGGTGGAAAGCCAATCCAAAATATATCACAAGTCTTTGAAGACATCCAACTTGACCAAAGGAAAAATGTTGAAAGCTAAGGCCTGTTTGACATCATTTTTTTCTGTCTTAGTTTTCGTCGTTAGTTTTGTTCTTTAAAACATGTTTGTCTAGTATAATTTTTATAAGTTTATTAATAAAAAAGAAAAAAATATTTTATTTTAAAAACACTCAAAACTTCTAAAAAGATGGTGACTTTTTTAAAGCACTCAAAACACGTAAATAATGTTTGGAATGTTTTTAAAAACAACTATAAATGTTTCAATCCAAAACAAAACATAAGCAAAAATAAAATAAAAACAAAAATAGCAAACTGAAAAAAAAAAAAAAAAGAGATCCCAAAGAGGTTTTAGGGCTTTTTTGGGTTCCTTCTTTTTTTTTTCTTTTATTTTAAACAATATCTGTTAAGTACATTTTTTTAAGGTTTTTTTTTTCTTTTAAAAACAAATCAGCTTGTTTTTAAAAACACTCAAACATCTAAAAATTTATTTTAGCATTTTTAAAATCAAGTAAAAATTCATATCATACCAAACATGTTTAAGGGCTTGTTTGGGTTCACTTTTTTTTTTTTTCCTTTTATTTTAAAATATGTGTTAACATGATTATAGGAAAGGAATCAATGGGCATTATTGTTGAAGTGGTTACAAGAAAGGAATCAATGATAGCATTGATTCTATTGGCAAAAATTTAGGATTAAAATAGACCGATTTTTCGCTCTTAATTTATGTCTCTTTCTTGTTCTAGTCTTAGGCTATAAATACCATACTCCTTTGTACAACTACAATACAAGAAATATAAATTTTCTTTTTAATTATTATGGTATCAGTTCTACTGCTACCATTGATAGTTCTCCTGCTATCACTATGAGTGATCTTGAAGCACTATTCAAACAGGTTATCTCTTCCAATTCATCTACGGCCATGTCTGTCACTCCGGTTAACCCTCATTGGCTTTTTGACTCTGTCTGTTGTACCAATACGACAAATAATGTTAAATTATTTTATACCACAACATTGATGTCTTTCTTGTCACCAATCCACACTGTCAATGGTAGCAAAATGAATATCACTCACACTGTTCGTGCATCTACCTCCAATCTCAGTATTCTTGAAACCTACTCTGTCCCTAACTTAGCCCTCAATCTTATCTTTGTTGGTCAGTTTATGAACAAGGGCTAAATGTTAATTTTTTCCCTTCGTGTTATCAGGTACATGATACACAAACGGGACAGATTCTTGGGATGTGTCAAATGGTGGGTCAATTATTTGAGCTTGTCTCTCTTCACCTTCCTCAGAAATTTCTGTCTGCTGCTACAACTACCAACTCTTCTATTCACCAATGACATCTTCGTCCGGGTCATGTCTCAGCCAGTAAAATTCAGCATTCAATTTCTCGTGCTTATTAGGATCTACAAAGTTTGAGTGATTTAATTGTTTACATTGTCAACTTTGCAAAGCAACCAGCATTGTCGTTTAATCTTAGTAATTCCATTTCAGGGAGTCATTTTGGTTTAATTCATTTGGACATCTGGTGCCCTTCCCTTATTCCTTCAATAAATGATTTTCGTTATTTTGTGTTATTTGTTAATGATTATTCTCATTTTATATGGATCCATTTTTTGAAAAAACCGATCCGAATTGCCAAAAATTTACAATTCAATTGCTAACATGATTAAAACTCAATTCTCTTATACTATTAAAATTCTTCAAACAGATAATGCTATGGAACAGCGGGATTTTTCCTTACGCCAATTTCTCAATCAACAAGGTACCTTGGTTCATGTCCTCACACTTCCCAGCAAAATGGATGAGCTGAACAAAAACATCGTTATATTTTTGATTATGTTCGTGCTCTTTTCTTGTTGCCTCTTGTCCAGAAAAATTATGGGGTGAAGCTCTTAATGCAGTCTACAGCAACAAACGGGTCACTACCTTAGTTCTCCAAAATTTATCCCCATTTGAAAAATAGTTTTGGAAGCCTCCTGACTATTCCCTACTTAAACTGTTTGGATGAATCTGTTTTGTTCATTTACAAACCCATGAACGTATGAAATTAGAACCATGTGCTCGTTTATGTTGTTTTCTTGGGTATGGAATTGAACACAAAGGGTATCGTAGTTATAATCCTATTACAAATAAATTTTGCATATCATATCATGTTACCTTCTTGGAAAATATCATGTCACCACCCTGTCAATATTAATTCTATGTTTCTCACTGATTCCTCAATATAGTTATTTTCATGTCCTGACACAGAGAATTCTGATATACTCAATATTAGGCCTCCCACACCTGCTCCTATTGATTCTGCTCTTGCTGCTAATCCTGCACCAACACTTTCACCTACCATTGACAACACTCTTCGTCGTTCTACCCGGGTAAGAGAAACTCCTTGTTCCCTTACTGATTTCCAATGTTATTCTGCTATTGCAACCCTTCATGAGCCTCGCTCTTATCGTGAGGCAAGTATTGACCATATTTTCAAGTAGGCTGTGTCGGAAGAACTGGCTTTGGAGAAAACTCATATTCGGGACTTAGTGGATCTTCCTACTCATAAGTCCCCTATTTATTGTAAATGGATTTATAAAATCAAGACTCGTTCTGATGGGTCCATTGAACGCTATAGAGCTTGCTTAGTAGCCAAAGGTTACACTCAATAATAGGGATAAATTATGAAGAAACTTTTGCTCATTGCTCGATTAACATCAGTCTGTATTCTATTAGATATTAATGCAGTTCATAAATGGAAGCTCCACCAGATGGATGCCAAAAATGCTTTCCTCCATGGTGATTTGTCAAAAGAAGTGTATATGCATCCTCCCCCTGGTTATCATTCTCCTCATAAAGTTTGAAGCTCTGACAAGCTTTGTATGATTAAAACAAGCTCCTCGAGCTTGGTTTGTCAAATTTAGTTCTACTCTAGCTCAACTTAGCTTTATCTCTAGTTCACATGATTCAACACTGTTCGTTCGTGAAACTGACAATGATATTGTACTTCTACTACTTTATGTTGATGATATGATAATAACAGGTAATGACATATCTAGTATCTTCGAATTACAACATTTTCTTAATCAATGTTTTGAAATGAAGAACCTTGGCAATTTCACTTTTTTTGGGGCTTGAAGTTTTTCATAATTCTGAAGGTTATTATCTTTCTCAAGCTAAGTATGCATCTGATCTATTTTCTCGGGCGGGCATTACTGATAGTAAAACTATATCAACCCCCTTGAAACTCAATTGCAAACTTACTCCTCTCAATGACACTCCTCTGGATGATCCTACCCTATATCGACAACTTGTGAGTACTCTTGTTTATCTCACTGTTACTCGACCTAATATCGCATATTTTGTTCGCTTGTCACATTTTTCTGAAGTTCTTCGGATACTTTGTTATATTAAAGGCACTCTTTTTAATGGTCTACATTTTCCTGCTCACTCATCTTTGGTGTTATCCGGCTACTCTTATGCTGATTGGGTTGGTGATCCTACAGATTGTCGTTCTACAACTGATTATTGTTTCATTTTAGGAGATTCTCTTATCTCTTGGCGTAGTAAAAAACAGTCGTTGCTCGTTCCAGCACAGAATCAGAGTATTATGTTTTAGCTGACTCCACATCTGAATTACTTTGGCTACGTTTATTATCTAATATGGGTGTAAATCTTCGGCTTCTATGCTTTATTGTGATAATAGAAGTGCTATATAGATCTCTCATAATGACGTTTTTCATTAGCATACTAAATACATTGAAATTTATTGTCACTTTATACGTCATTGTGTTACTCAGGGCACTATACTTTTAATTATCGTCTCCACTGCTAACCAAACAGCTGATATCTTCACCAAAACTCATCCTTCCACGCGTTTTTAAGATCTACTGAGTAAAATCAAGATGAAATCCACTATACCATCATGAGCTTGAGTGGTGTTAACGTAATTATAAGAAATAAATCAATGGCATTATTGTTAACGTGGTTACAGGAAAGGAATCAATAACATTAATAGCATTGATATGGTGTTAATATCATTGATTTTATGGGCATAAATTTAGGATGTAAAAAGATAAATTTTAAGCTCTTAATTTACGTATCTTTCCTATTCTAGTCTTAGGCTTCTTGTATAAACATCACACTCCTTCGTCCAATTACAGGATAATAAATATAAATTTCGTTTTATTATTATTAACATGTTTAAAAGTACATTTTTTTGTATGTTTTTATTTTTATTTTTATTTTTTTAAAAACAAATCAGCTTGTTCTTAAAAACACTCAGAACGTCTTAAAATTCTTTCTAGTGTTTTTAAAAGCAATTAAAATAGTATATCATACCAAACATCTTTTGTTTTAAATCAAAACCTAAAAAAATAAAATAAAAAACAAAAGTGATTTCAAGCGGCCCCTGAGCAAGGTGCTCCAGTGCAATATCAAAATGTATCAAGAAATACCGATATTTGCTCCCATTACTACAACTAAAAGGACCTAAAAACGCCATAGTTTACATCTTCCAACACTCGAGGCCCATTAAGAACCATTAGTATGTACTATAAAAGGGAAATTATTAGCAACAATAGCAGGGAATCCAAGCTAATTTATTAAGACTATATCATACCATCTGCCCGAAATAAATGAATCGAACACCACAAAAAATGGTTAAGGGAAGTCCGCAAAAGAAAAGTCAAAATTTTGGGGATACGAGAACAGAAAAACCATAAAGGTTTATACTTACTGCAGCTCATTGGGCTTCACTGCAAAAAATATGATTATGTTCAGTTATAGGAAATGTGAAATTTCAAAATAGAATTGAGAGAATATTCTTTATTTTTATCTTAATTAATAAGAGCATATTACAGCATGTATTTATAACCTAAAACGTGGAACAAATTAATGTAATTTTTAAATAGAGAAATAAATAAAATCTGACCTAATACTGGTAAGTAATTATTACGTGAATAATTTCTAATAATTACAAACTAATTTTCTCCTAATAATTATGAACATTCTGTAATAATTACAGAGTGATTGCCTTTTCATAATTACGAAGATTCTATAATCTCCCTCAATTTGATGTTGATTGATCAAGAAACATCAATTTGCCACTAAGAAACTTATAAAATTGTTAGGACAAAGAACTCTCAAACAGTGAGTGCCGAAGCCGAGTGTGCCGAACGAGGAGGTGCGGCAATCTAGAGGAGTTTGCTGATTGCGACGGGAGAGGAAACCGACGGACAGGGGTTTTGATCGTGAGCAATCAAAGGAAGGATCCGGGATCCCGCTAGAAGTCTGCGTGAGAGAGGACTAGGGCCGGCAAGATCTGGACGACGACGTCAAGGAAGGCTGGCGATACGTCGACGACGAGTATCGAGTGGCTCGTGCGAAGAACCGGCTGAGGAGAGTAAAGGCCAAAGTTATTGCATGAAGCCTTGGGTAGGAGCTCTGGTGGCAGAGGAGGACGTCACCGGCGAGGATCGAAAGGTAGGCGAGGACCGAATGGCCGGCCGAATGACCGGAGAGGACCGAATGACCGGAGAGGATCGAATGGTCGGCGAGGATTGAAGGGCCGGCAATGACAGAATGGCTGGCCAGGACCGAATGGCCGATAAGGATTGAAGAGCTGTCGAGGCGAGGATTGAAGGGCCGGCGAGGAACGAAGAGCCGGCGAGGACCGAATGGCCGGCGAGGGACGAAGGGCCGGCGAGGGTCGAATGATCGACAATGACTGAAGGGCTGACGAGGAGCGAAGGGGAGCGGCGCGACGAAGCAGTCTTAAGGCGTTGGAGTCGAAGATGTCGCTAAAGAAGGAGATGAAGGCGGATGAAGGCGGATGAAGATGCCACAAAACTCAAATTAATGACAGAGGCATGCTCCCGACGATAAGACGAAGGTGGGATTCCTCCCTTCCTGCCCCTCCCTTCCCCCACAGAGTATTGCAGGAAGTGAGTCCGACAATTCTCAAAGGAAGACCATTGGCTAGAGTACGGTATTAGGCTCTAATACCATGTAAAATTTCAAGATAAAATTGAGAGAAGATTTATTTATTTTTTTCTTGATTAATAAAAACAGATTACAACATATATTTATAACTTAAAACGTGAAACAAATTAAAGTGATTTCTAAACAAGGAAATAAATAAAATTTGACCTAATACTAGTAAGTAATTATTAGATGAATAACTCCTAATAATTACAGATTAATTTTCTCATAATAATTATGATAAAGATTTTGTAATAATTACAGAGTGGCTGACTCTACATAATTGCCTACAAGAAATAACGGGTTCAGAAAACTCACTGGAAGACACGGCCTTCGTACTTGTTCAAGGAGGCCAGAGACAGAGAACCAATTTTAGGCCTGAGGCACACGGAGTGGATGCCAACAGTATCCGGATAGAGCCCGCAAAGAAAGTGAAGGGATTTTTCGCATCCTGGCTTCGAAACGTCAACGTGGAGAAACAACTGGTTGATAGATTCGTTGTCATCGTCGTCATCAGCCTCGGCACCACTTGGCATGATGTTCGCAAGCCTCATTACGGAGATGGTGATCTCTTCCCCCTTGTACTCACGCCGAAGCGCTGGGCCATCGCGATCCAGCGCGCCCTTCACAATCGTGTAAGGCGAAGGGGGGTTCACTTTCTGCGGGAGGATTGAGAGTTAGTGAAAGACGATAGAAGAAGAAAAATCAGACCGGAAGTGAAACCCTGGGAATACCGGCGGTGGAGACATCTTGGAGACCTCGAGATAGTGCTCCTTGAGGGAGCGGAGGATGAGGGAGTTTACGGCGGCGGCCGAAGAGGCAGATGAGGAGAGGAGCCTCGCATCCATGGAGTTCCGGCGTGCAGCCGCCGCGGCAGCTGAAGAGAGTGACCTGATCCACATGCTGAAGTGATGCAGCAACGAGAATGGAGAACGAGGGTTTTAAGGGTTTTACAGGGTGGTCGTTCCGGCTGTATTGAACCTTTGTTCGCATGGACCGGTTTAAAGAGTCCTGCGGCTTGGTCGCAAGGGTAGAGCTTTTTTCTTAACCATTTTATTAATAATTTGGAAAATTAAAATAACATTAATTTAGCATCCAACTTTTTATATTTTTATGTATAATCTTTTTGTTTTATAAATTTGATGTTGTGTCGGAAGATTCGTGGTAGCGGGGTGATTATTTAATATGTTAGAATTGCCAGAAAGTCCAGCAAACGCTCACATAATATAAGTAATATGTAGAGAAATCAACAAATTAGTGAGTACACGTGTATGTTCTTATTCGACAAATAAGAAACTACAACACAGTTTCTGTAAGTATAACGTTCATTGCACAAGGGATGTAAGTGATTGGAGTAGTTATCGGAACTTCAGTATTCCATTTTTGTGCATTGTTGCATGACATTCAAGATGATGCCCACTTCACCCATGTACTCTGTTACTCAACAATGTATGCTGGAATTTTGTAGTATGCATCGTGACTTCACAGAGGGTTTCCTGTGATGAGTAGAGGCGATTGTTGGTGGTCCACAATGGTTGAGCAGGAAGTGTTTGTTGTCTCTTTAGTGTGGAACCACGCTATAATTTAACTGTTTCGCGGACCAACTCCAGATCCAATTTCTAGTTCAAGGCCTAAGTCTCATTTAATAAAGAAGGCATTACTCTATTTATAGAGTGTGACTAGCACGCCTGCGAAGAAAGAAATATTTTAAACCATTTCATCTGATGCGCTAAATAGATTCGCCTGATCATATAGTGTTTTGTGAACATTTAAATGATTTAAAGATGCTAGAATTGTGATCTTGTACTATTTGGATTCGTCTCGTTGAGATGTCCGATTTGACTATGAACTCGTATGATTTTGAATCTATATTGCCATTCAATTAGTCATCTAAAGTTTCAAATATTACTTTAATAACTTGATGTATGCTTGATATGACTTATATTGGATTCGTCTTGTCGAGTCAATCAGTTTGACTGTAAGTTTGCCGAAATCAAATTACTCGATAAATTCTAATTGGATTTTTTTTTTTTTGTTTGCTAAAATAATGCTTTAAGATTTGTGCTAATTGTCTCTAGATTCATGCACTGTTGTTGACGCATCAAACTTATATATGAAAATTTATATTTTACTTTAAAGCTGTTAGTATTTGCTGCATTCTTTGTAGGATTTTAAAAATCTGAATATTATGTATATAAATATTAAATTTTAGATGCTAATTTTTTATTATAAAATAGGAAATTACAATAAATTATTATTATTATTATTTGGCCATAAAAAAATTTACAAAAGGCATAAAATGGGAAGTGGAGGGATTTATTATAACATGTCCAACGGTCCAATGAATAAAATTCGATGGAAAGTATGTCAAGAAAAGCATTTAAGCGTAATATTGATGAAAATGTCATTATTTGCATCAACAAAAATTATGTTAATTATTTATATGAAAACAATGTTAGGATAATGATGCGCTAACAAGATTGCTGTCAATTGAATAAGAATAACACATTTTTATCATGTTTTTGTCATATACGCACCTAAAATATTACATCAGGAATCCTGATGCATAACTATATCAGGACCCCAATCGCTGCCTGTCATGTGTACAATTTGCCCATTTTAGTAAAAAATAATAATAATTTAATATAAAATAGGGTTGGGTTGTACGCTTGGCAGACATTAATTGGTTTAAACGTGATTGGTGAAAAATCTTGAATATATTATATAGAAGAATGTTAATATAGGATTTTATAAGTGGAATTTCAAAGACAACTGACCATCAAGCCAATGACAACAATCAACCCACCATTAAGCTTGCTCCGATAGCAACAGGTAGCCATCAGGCTAGTTAGATCAAGTAGGCCAACTACACTCGACTTAGGAGAAGTAAGACTAGTCTCTCGGGGTTAGGTGATCGAAGAAGTCGTTGAGAAGGCATCTTTCTTGACAGTTTGATGCGGTGATGTTGCAATTATACATTTTGAATAAGATAAAGGAAAATTTACATGCATACCGCACAATTCTTACTTTTTTACATATCTAACACCCAAACTTTGATATTTGCACCTATAACACCTTATTGTCATAAACCTATGTATGAAAATCTTGTATTTACTTTTCAAAAATAGTGATTGTGGTATTATTTATGTGACATTAAAGATTTGAGTGGTATGTATTTAAATATGAATGTTAAGGTGTTAGATAAGTAAAGAGAGAAGAATTATGTAGTATGTTTGTAAAGACCTCAATAGAAAATGAGGGACAAGTCTTTGTGAAAGAGTGATGATTGCTTGGTTCTGTGGAGTTTCCTTACATTAGGCTTTGTAGGTTTTGCAAGCAATAATTTGGATAAAGCTAGGTGTTGTTGTTTTTCCTTATTTTTGTTTTAATTTTAGCTTTATCATTTATGTAATTAAATCAAGAATTGACTGTGGATACCATCCAGTTCATTTGCTTGGGACAGGCAGACATAAGATTGATTTTGGGACTTTTAAATTTAAATATCCACAGGTATGTTGAGGGCATCAGGATTAGTTTTGACATAAATTGAGGCTGATCTTGTGCCAGCCTAGCCTTTTCTACTATGATAGGCTATGAGATTATAAATAGAGTTATGAGGTATTTAATTTATAAATTTTTGCTTAAATAAAATCTCTTCTGTTGTGAAAAATGATGACAATAAAGTAAAATTGGAACGAAAAATGCACGCAGAAAATAAACACCAGAGCGACACACAGATTTACGTGGTTCGGCAAATTTGCCTACGTCCACGGAGTTGCAGTGGATTTTATTTCTTCGAGGAATTACACCGTCGAGCGCCTTGATGTTTACAAGAAAAAACTCTATTTTTTTCTCTCCCTTCCTCTATCTTCCTCTCTCTCTCTCTTGGAGAACTTGGTTGTACATCATCCAATAGCCAAAAGAGGCTATCTATAGAATAAAGGAGAGTGGTAGGTGGGAGGTAGGTGGGAGGTAGGTGAGCGGTAGGTGGTATATGGTAGGTGAGCGGTAGGTAGCCCTTAATTGGGAAGCTAACATGTGGTGGACCGGGTCTCCACATTACCCAACAATTCTCCCACTTGAGACCGGGACACTCACTCGTACCACCTACAGTGCCGCAACATCTGCTAGCTGTACCAAAATTTTCCTCAAACACGATATTCTCCACCTCCGCAACTCAAAGCCTCCGTCTTGAGCTAGAAGACCAGCCGGAGCTCGCGCACAACTTCAATTTCTCGAGAGTAACACCCTTTGTCAACATATCAGCAGGATTTTTGCTTCCACAAATTTTCTCAAGTAGAAGCTGTTCGTCATTTAATAATGATCGTATGAAGTGATACCTGATCTGAATGTGCTTGGTCCTGGATTGAAATGCTAGATTTCTGGCGAGGAATATAGCGCTCGACTATCACTCGTAGAGAGTGCCCTTCGAACCTCCTTACCCGATTCTTCCAAGAAACTTTGCGGCCATATCATCTCCTTTGCAACCTCCGATACCGCAACATACTCGGCTTCACGTAGTGGACAACGAAGCGTCTTCCGCAAATTTGAGCCCCATGACACTGCAGCATCACCAAGAGTATCAACATAACTTCGTAGTACTCTTCCTATCGTCAATATTTCCAGCTAAATCCGCATCAACATAGCCTTGTACCTCCGGGCTCTTTCCCGAGAAACACAAGCGAGGTTTACGAAGAGCCCTTTAGGTATCTGAAGATCCACTTCACAGCTTCCCAATGTTCTTTCCCTGGATTACTCATGTATCTGCTCACAACTCCAACTGCATGGGCAATATCTAGTCTAGTGCAGACCATAGCATACATAAGTGAACCAATAGCTGAAGCGTAAGGAACCTTACCCATGTAGTCTTGTTCCTCCTCTGACGTTGGTGACTGACTCTTGCTTGAGTACGAAATGACCGCCAAGGGTGTGCCAACTGGTTTCGCCTTGTCCATATTGAACCTGCTAAGCACCTTTTTCACATATTCAGCCTGTGAAAGTCTTAACGTACCTTTGACTCTGTCTCTGATAATCTTCATGCCAAGGATTTGTTTTGCCGCTCCCAAATCCTTCATTGCAAAGTGTTTTGACATCTGCTTCTTCAGATTATTGATCTCATAAATGCTAGCCCCTGCAATAAGCATATCATCCACATACAACAGTATGATGATATATGAATTGTCAAAATACCTGACATAAGCGACAATGATCCGCCCGACATCTTACGTACCTCGCATCGAGCATGAATTTATCAAACTTCTTGTACCACTGTCTAGGAGCTTGCTTCAGGCCATACAAGCTCTTTCTCAATCTACAAACTGAGTATTCCTTTCCCTGTACCACGAACCCTTCAGGTTGGTGCATGTAGATGTCTTCTTCAAGGTCTCCATGAAGAAAAACTGTTTTCACATTTAACTGCTCAAGGAAAAGATCTTCAGTAGCTACCATGCAGCAATACCATTCTGATGGTTGTAAGCTTCACCACAGGAGAGAAAATCTCGGAATAATCAATACCATGCTTCTGTCGAAAACCTTTTACAACAAGTCTTGCCTTGTACCTTTTACTGCCATCATGCTCAGTCTTCACCCGATACACCCACTTATTGTGTAATGCCTTCTTCCCTGGTGGAAGATCTGTTAGCTCCCAAGTCTGATTTTCTAGCAGAGAATCCATCTCCTCCTTCATGGCTAGGTCCCACTTGTTCGAATTTCCATCTTGCAAGGTTTCTTCATAACTCTGAGGTTCTCCACCATCTGTCAACAAAATGTAGTTTAAAGTAGGAGAATACCTCTGTGGAGAACGTCTAGCCCTTTCTGACATGCGAACTGCAACTGTAGGGGTAGATTGCTCTGAAACTGACTGCGGAACAATAGGAATGGGTGCCTCGGACCCACTCTCTTCATCACCTTCATCTTTGTGCTGAACTGTAACCTCTGGTAAATCATCAAGTTTTACCAACTCAGATTTCTGCAGTGTTGTTTCAGAAACTGTACTGGGCTTGTCCTTGTACATCATCTTCTCATTGAAGATCACGTTCCTGCTCCGTATGATCTTCCGATCTCGATCATCCCAGAAACGATACCCAAATGCATCATCTCCATAGCCAATGAAGTAACACTTCTTTGACTTAGCTTCAAGCTTACTTTGAGCATCTGGATTAATAAGAACATATGAAAGACAACCAAAAGTCTTAAGGTGAGAAAATCTGACCTCTTTCCCACTCTAGACCTCCTCAGGTAATTCACAGTTTAATGGAACGGATGGCCTCCTGTTGATCAAATAAACTGCAGTGCTGACTGCTTCTGCCCAAAAAATTGGTGGTAATCCGGCGTGCAATCTCATGCTTCTAGCCCTCTCATTGATGGTCCTGTTCATGCGCTCTGCAACACTATTTTGCTGTGGTGTCCCTGGAATGGTCTTCTCCATTATGATGCCCTGAGCTGCACAATACTCCTTGAATCCACCATCAATGTACTCACCACCATTATCAGACCTCAGACATTTTAACTTTAAGCTTGTCTCTGTCTCAACCATGGACTTCCAAGTCCTGAACATATTAAATACATCGGATTTATGCTTCGGAAAGTAGACCCATACCTTCTCGTCGTGATCGTCTCATGAATGTGACGTAGTAGCGAGAGCCTCCAAGAGATGTCATCGGGGAAGGTCCCCACACAACCGTGTGTACAAGATCCGGCTTTCCCGCCTTTGGCGTCCCGCCACTTTTCAAGAAACCGACCTTCCTCTCGTTTCCCCATAGTGCTGACTCTCACATATGCCAAGATCAACTGTCTTCGCCTCGGTGGCTTGCCTCCGGACCGAAGTTCCTTCATACCTCTTTGACTCATGTGACCAAGTCTATAATGCCACAACTTTGCTTGTGCTCTCTACAACGATAGTATCAACACTCGTTAATTAAACCGATAGTCATATATAGCGTACCCGTTTTCTTACCCCGAGCCAGTACGAGTGCTCCTTTAGTAACCTTCCGAGTGCCATCCGAGAATACTACCGAATGTCCACACTCATCAAGTCGCCCAACGTAAATGAGGTTCTTTTTTAGTTCAGGAATGTGTCTGACCTTTTGCAGTGTCAACCTGTTATTGTTTGAAAGTGCAATGTCGATATCTCCCATTCCAACCACATTCAAAGCTTCTCCATCTGCGAGATATATTTTTCCAAAGTCACCTGCAACATAGTTTTGCATTAAATCTCTATGGGAAGATGTATGGAAAGAAGCCCCAGAGTCCAGTATCCAGTCGTCAATGGAGTTGTGACCTGCAAGCAACAACGCATCCTGAGCTTCTTCAGTTACAGCATTAGCACCGATGTTCTCCGTCTTTTTAGGACTTCTGCAGTTCTTCTTTATGTGGCCAATTTTGCCACAGTTCCAGCAGGTTGCTTGTTGACCAGTCTTTGACTTGCTCCTGCCTTTGTACTTTGAATTTGATCTTCCTTTGTTTGAATTCCTGTCCTGTGATCTCCCTCTGAAATCAACATTCAGTGCCAAACTCGAACATGAAGTCTCGCCAGAATCTTTCCTACGCACCTCCTCAGCCAAAATTAAATCACGAATATCATCATATTTTAGCTTAGATTTACCTGCAGAATTGCTGACTGCCATCCTCATAGCCTCCTAGTTATTTGACAATGAAGCCAATACTATCAGCGCCCGTATCTCATCATCAAATTCAATTTCGACAAACGACAATTGATTTGTGATAGTATTAAAGTCATTCAGATGCTGTACAACGGACGTACCTTCCGCCATTTTCAAATTGAATAACTTTTTCATCAGATGCACCTTGTTATTTGCCGACGGCTTTTCATACATACCTGACAAAGCCGCCATGAGATCCACAGTGGTCCTCTCCTTGATAACGTTGTGTGCAACTGATCTTGACAGGGTTAATCGAATAACCCCTAGAACCTGCCGATCCAACAGATTCCAATCGACCTCGTCCATCTTCTCCGGTCGCTTGCCTAGTAACATAAGATGAAGTTTCTTCCCATAGAGGTAGTCCTCTATCTGCATTCTACAGTAACCAAAATCGGTGCCGTCGAATTTCTCGATCCCTGAAACCTTCACTTCTTCTCCGACCATCATTCTTCCTCAGATCCGAACCGAAGCTCTAATACCAATTGTTGTGAAAAATGATGACAATAAAGTAAAATTGGAACGAAAAATGCACGCAGAAAATAAACACCAGAGCGACACACAGATTTACGTGGTTCGACAAATTTGCCTACGTTCACGGAGTTGCAGAGGATTTTATTTCTTCGAGGAATTACACCGTCGAGCGCCTCGACGTTTACAAGAAAAAAACTCTATTTTTTTTCTCTCCCTTCCTCTCTTTCTATCTTCCTCTCTTTCTCTCTTGGAGAACTTGGTTGTACATCATCCAATAGCCAAAAGAGGCTATTTATAGAATAAAGGAGAGTGGTAGGTGGGAGGTAGGTGAGCGGTAGGTGAGCGGTAGGTGGGAGGTAGGTGAGCGGTAGGTGGTATATGGTAGGTGAGCGGTAGGTAACCCTTAATTAGGAAGCTAACATGTGGTGGACCGGGTCTCCACATTACCCAACATCTTCTTCACTTTTTGATTTTGTGAGAACACGTTAGATATGTGATTCTTTAAGAGCATGTCGTTGCAAGTTTTTGGAGAAAGCCATCTTCTTGTATGGATGTGAGCCTTATTTTTCTTTTGTAATTTTACTTTTTATCCATTTTGTTTTATTAAATTTATTATTATTTGGTTTAGTGCTTTTGATATTTGTCAAAAGGATATATGCTAGAAATGTAATTTTGTAGAAATAGATTCTTTAACATTTTTATTTTAATTGTTTTAAAATTATTGTTAAATTGCTTGAATATTTATGACCATTTCATTATTGATTGATTTAAGCTTTACTATCACCAATTCTGATTAGCAGAAGGCTAGTTTTTTGTACAACTAATGACTTATGGTCTGTCAATCTTCAACTATTCTTTACTTCAAAACATACTATGAATCATATTGTTTGCATTAAAAAACCTAACCTCAAATTATCTAACAACAAGTTAATATCAATAGAAATAATAGCTCAACAAATCTTGCCCATTTCATTAATGGCTTGGACTTATATAGAGCCTTACAATATTTACAAATAAATCTCTAGACTTTTTCTATATACAAATAAGACCCTACATTAGATATAAATCTCAACACTCTTCCTCAAGATGGGCAAAAGATAACCACTAAGCCCATCTTGCCACATAACTTAGAGAAATCTAATGACCTGAGTCTTTTGGTGAGGCAGCCAACCATTTGCTCTCCAGTGGCTACACGACTTAGCTCGAGTAGTCCATTATTCAACTTTTCCTTGATGACGAACCTATCAATCTCCACATGCTTGGTTCTATCATGATGCACCGAGTTGTTGGCAATGCCAATCGCTGACTTGTTGTCACACTACAACTTCATTTGAGCCCTTGGTCCAGCTTGAGCTCCACCAACAAGGCTCTCAATCAAATCATCTCAACAACTCCTAAGGCCATTGCCCTATACTTTGCTTTTGTTGTTGACCCTCGCTACTACTGGTTGCTTTTTGCTCTTCCAAGAGACCAAATTGCCCCCTACGAACATGCATTATCCAGATGTGGACCTCCTGTCATCCATTCAACTCGCCCAGTCAGAGTCACAATTGCCCTCAACATTTTTATTCTTTCTGAAGATCAAACTCTTCCTTGACGCATTTTCAGGTAGTTCATAATCCATGTGACCCTTCGTCAGATCATGTATGTAGCGGCACACTACACTTACTACAAATGAAATGTTGGGACGAGTGACTCCGATACATGAGACTACCTTCCAACCTATGGTACCTCTCATGATCAACTGACTTTACTGTATCTGCACTCAACTTTTTCTTTTGATCAATTGGTGAAACTACATGCTTGCATCCTAGCATGCCCGTTTTCCTAAGCAAGTCTAGTGCATACTTCTTCCGATATAGAACACTTTCCTCTGCCAACCCAATCCTGAGGAATATCAAAGTTGTTTCAGGTCCTTCATCTCAAATTCTTTGCTCAAACTTGCTTTCAGCTGAGCAATATCTCCCTCATCATCTTCAGTGACAATCATATCATCCACATACAAAAAAAAGAATAGAAATGTGACCACCTTGTCGTCAAAAAAAACTGTGTGTTCGGTATTGATCTACTGATATCTCATACCTACTATTACTTTCTTGAAACTGTCAAACCAAACACGAGGAGACTGTTTCAAACCGTACAGTGACTCTAAATCTACATACCTTGCCCACTATTTGGTTCGTGTTGAAGGGTCATATCTCCATGTGCACTTCCTTTAGCAGATCCAGTTGGTGTAATATTCATCCACCATTCACAAGTAAGGCGACGAGTGTCCTGATTGTGCTCATCTTTGCCACTGGTGCAAATTTCTCATCATAATCGATGTCATATGTTTGACTATACCCTTTACCACCAACCGTGCTTTGTAATGATCAATCTTTCCTTATGAGGTCTGCTTCACTGTGAAGACCTATTTGCATCCGACTACCTTTTTCTCTATTGGTAGCAACGTGAGCTCCCATGTCCCGTTCTTATCGAGTGTACTAAGATCTTCCAGCATTGCACCTGCTACTTTGGATCCTCATTAGCTACCCGCCAACATTTGTTTATAGATAGTGTCCAAAGATGTAATGAGTTCTCAGTGTAAATGTGATATGTTAGAGTATGAGACAAATTAGGTGGATGACCAAAACGATCAGGAGGATGACCCGCATTGCTGCAAGAGATCCTCCTTAAAGCCATATGAGTGGGAGGGAAAGAGAGATGAATCATATCACTTGTGTAATTGAATTCCGAGGTCGATGGTGTGGTGTCTCAGGAGTCAAGGTAGATTGAGACGCGGGACTTGTTGACTTGAGTGGCACAACAGACACTGTTCCCTCATTTTGGTTTTTCCTCCTTATATACCACCCTCAGCTCCCCTTAAGCTCGAGTCCCACTATATTCAGATTCATTTTCCTCAATTTCTGGCTCTTCCTCATTTGATCCTTCCCACACAACGAGACAAGACATCATTCTCATCTGTACCAATCTTTCACCATCACTACTCTCCCCCTTTCGCCTCATACTTGCAACATCTCACAACTCACTAAGGGTGAGGTCACCTCTAAGATGTAGTATGGTTCAAATTCTTTAAATGTCACATCCATACTCACAAACAATCTCTTCTTTATTGGACTCCGACTTATATATCTCTCTTGAGTGGTAGAATAACCCCACGAAAATACACTTCGCAACTCTGGAATCCAACTTTCCTATTGATGGTTTATTATATTTCACAAAACATGCACAACCAAATACTTTCAATTGGAGGATCCCGCCATCATCTCCTTTCAACAATTCACAGGGAGATTGCCACTCCAACACTCCTGAGGGCATTCTGTTTTGAGAGGCTGTCAAAGCAACTTGCTCTCGCAAGTGTTTTGGGATATTTATCGAGATGATCATGCTTCTGGCTACCTCTATAAGGTGCCAATTTTTCTCTTTGCTACTCCGTTTTGTTCCAGCGTGTATGGACAAGTTGTTTTGTGTTGTATCCCTTAGTCTACAAGTACTCCCCAAATGTCTTGTTTGTATACTCTGTCCCTTTATTATACTTAAATACCTTTACTACAATACTTAATAGAGTCTGAATTGCCCTGTGAAAGTACTTAAAGTATGAAAATACATCATTTTTATTTCTCATCAGATATGACCAAGTAACACGAGAAAAAACAATCAATGAAAGTCATAAAATATCTGTAGACATTCATCAAAGTTTTAAAACAAGGTCTCCATACATCTGAGTGCACCAAATTAAAAACACAAAAAACTACTATTACCATAACTAACGTAAGAGCTCCTTGTGTGCTTACAAAACTCAAACACCACACACAAATTTCTGTTTATTTGTCGTTTCATACAAAGACAAATATAAATGCCTCAATAGACTAAATGAGGAGTGTCTCGTGT
This sequence comes from Papilionanthe hookeriana x Papilionanthe teres, assembly GCA_022702705.1. Classification (NCBI taxonomy): domain Eukaryota; kingdom Viridiplantae; phylum Streptophyta; class Magnoliopsida; order Asparagales; family Orchidaceae; genus Papilionanthe; species Papilionanthe hookeriana x Papilionanthe teres. Next base: position 74,226,483 of record CM040425.1, on the reverse strand, counting down.
GTTTATGATGTAGCAACGACACATCCTCCACACTTCTACCAAATCCTCCTACTCCATCACTCTTTAATATGGATGCCAAAGCTAAGTCCATCACCTCCCTATCCAAGTACTAGATTTCATCATGCCATGTGTAAGTCTCAATTCTTTTGCTAGTCCCCTTCTCTTGAAAGTTCATTTTAGAAATATAAAATAAAGAAATACATTTTAGTTGGAGTGTAATGACACTGGATAAAAGATTCACTGAAAATGAAGAATCATGCAAAATATTGAACATAGTTATAGAATTGGTACACCTCATTTTTAATCTTACCAACCACAAACTATATTGTATCATCAGCTGTCTGAATGCTATTTAGAACTGCTAGGTGAGTATATGAAGAAAACCCACTAGTAACAACTGTCACATGTCGAGAAATACCAGAATCTACTATTCATTCTAGTGATCTTGTGGTGGATATGGAGACAAGAACATGTGTATCATGAGTACCTTTAGCTGAGTGAGCATAAGTAGCATTGTTCCCTTTGGATGATAATAAGCTGAATGCATTCTCAGTCACATCCGTTGCCGCTCTCTGCTTCCTCTTCAAAATCTCCGGTAGCTCGTGATCCTCATATGTAAAGACCACCCCTGTCTCTCCCTCGTTCTTTGCTACCATCAGATTCCCCCGGTGACCCACTTTTCTACCCATTCGGCCCCCACGATTACGACCACGACCTCTAGACTGTTCACATCCACCCGTCTCTCTATCATTGGGTGGCTTTGGACAAGTCTTACTCAGGTGTCTCATTTCTCCACAGTTATAGCACTTGCGGGTTCCCCTTGGGCAATTGTCATACCTGAGCTTAAGGCAGCCAAAGCTGATCATGTACCTGGAATTCCACTCGGTTTAGAGTGTAGCCTTTTGCGACATTCCTCTTGTATCATCACGACGATGTCCTCATCAAGTGAAGTAATCATTGCTTGGGCAAGATGACCTATCTTCTCTGATCAAAGGCCGGGTTTAGATGGCCATAAACTACATAGTCGTCATTTGTGCAAAGATCTTCTCCTTTTTGCATCCTAGTTCACCACAATTTGACATAGGTGAGAAGTGATCAAGATTTTGTCACAACCGCTCCAGCTCTATGGAGTACTCCTAAATTCATCTATCATCTTGTACCACTACCTCTATGTCAAGCTAAATCCGGAACACCTTCCTTTGGTTCTTAGTCTCAGCATAGGTCCTCTTCAGCTTTGCCCATATGTCTTTTATCTTCCTGATGTCATCCACTGATGTAGCAATCGATGAAACCATCGTGTCGAGTAGCTAGGTGTAAATCAATGCATGTATGGTCCTCCACTCATCCCCCTCAGCATTGTCGCTAGTTGGCTCGACCCCCGTCAGTTATATTTCTAGTATCTTATGTACTAGTGAAACCTCGATCCGATGCGACAAACTCAAATATCTGCCAGTCCACCGAGCTTCATATTCACAAGAGGGAGATCTAGTTTTGCTTGCTTCTAAGCACGTGCTGAGATAATGGCTCCCGTAGAGACGCTGCTCCCTCTATGAACCCGACCAAGACTTTCTGAACTTCAGGATATATCTTTCTCAAAAATTCCAATTCCTTACCTCCTACACTATCTCCATCTTCTGATATCTCAATCACAAGGAATAGTCTACAACACAAAAAACTCACATGACTTGGTGCAAGTTCGTAAGTTTGTGTGATCCGATTTGGCTTAAACCACACGAAGCTGCAACCCCTCTGTCCCACATGCAAACCGCAGTCGCTTTGATCCTTCCCCTCTCTGCATTTGTCGTCCAACATTTTTTGCTTTTCTTTGAAAGATATAAAATTTAGTGATTTAGTTTAATATAAAAGAAATATAATTTTGGAAAGTAGTTTTGAAAGTAGTGTATTTTAATTTTAAAAAATAATAATAGTAAAAAAAATGAGACCGCTTGGATCTCATTTGTCCAATAATTTGCATAATCGTGCCTGATGTCACAAATGATACACCTTCTCGAAAGAGTAATGTATCTGGCGACGGTAGACCCAATCATATGAATTAAATGACTCGTAACATCTGTTTGATCTGCGAACCTTTATGTGTGGCCGACAAGTTCCCCTACCTAATAGAAAAACTAGGTAGGGTTTATTTTACCTGGGTTCCAAGTTCCCTATAGAGGTAAGCCCCTATAGTTAATTACATCACAAATGACTGATGTCACTTGAGAAAACTCTCGATAATGATCGGTAGTTTTGCCTTCAAGAATTTTAACGTTTAGGTTTTCACGGTAGGACATGGAAACAACAAGTGGGAGTGGCTCAAATAGGAACAGTTATTTCCAGGAGTCCAAAGGAAAGAAAAGGTAGGGGATGTCACAGATCTGAGGCAAGCCCCAGTGACTTCCCAACTATCCTATGGTGTGGCTGCGTTTTGGAGAGGATGTTAATTAAATGTTTAATCCTGCCAATTTTATTATTTAGGACTTACATTTGCATAATACCCTCTTATGCAAATAACCCACAGAGATAAGAAGGTTTACGTTGTACCGTACGACAATCTCAGAACCTAAAGCGAGTTAGGACTTACGCTGTGCAACATGGTTGCACAGAAGCCTAAAAAGGAGAGTGAGGGTTTATGTCGCGCTGGGCGAGCTACCTCGAAGTCCTATAGGTTGTTATTTAAACTAGGAAGAGTTTTCCTGAAGAAGATCTTCTTGTTGCTCGATCCAAGCTCCTCGTCATGTTGTTGTAGAATATCGACCACCTCCGCTTGTGGTTTGCTCCATGCTCATTGTTGTGCTGCCCACGGAGTCGACTCCAATCTTCTTGCTGAAGTAGCAACCCTAATGTCTAAAGTTCAAAAGGTTTTGTCAAATGTGTTTCAATGTTTCAGGTTTTGTTGTTTTTCAGTTTTGCATGCTGAGTAAAGTAAATTGTAAGTAAAATTGCTAGAAAGTAAAACGCAGTAAAGTGGATTGCAGTAAAGTAAATTGCAGTAAATAAACTGTAAAAGCGTACCTGGGCATCTGCTACCGTTATATAATTTGTATTGCAAGCATAGTATGACTTGCAATAGACTTAAATAAACTTGCAGACGAAGCAAGCAGAGCAAGAAAACCCGATATGAAAGTCAGAAAATAAGGAAAATAAGTCGTAGAAATCGTAAGCAAAACTCGTAGTCACATATGAAAGATCGGAACTGGGTATAAGACATTAGTAGAGGTGGGGGCTCAGAGCTGGACTGTGTGCTTCCCGATCTTGGATAAGAGCTGCCAATCCGACGATCTAAGGAGGGTAGTCCTTAACCCAATCCAAGTGATTAACCATAGACCTTTATATATTTTATAAGGAAAAATTCTTGATTTTCATGCAAAAGTTGTTTAAGTTTTTATGCAGAACTTTGTTAACAAGCAGAAGAGGATTTTGTTTTATTTCTTTTTTTTAATATTTTGCAAAAGTAGTATAGTCCACAGGTTAATCACTTTAATCGTGCTAGGACTGCTGACGACCTAAGATCGTCGGGGGGAACGATCTCATCAAGAGTCGGCGAATAATATCATCGGTCCTTTCCTCTCCCGTTTTGGAGGGTCCTTGAGGTAGGAGATACTATTCTAACTATCCCTCGTATCCCTCGTATAACACATATAAGCATTATTATCATCGCCCTCGCCACCTAGACCTCAGACTCACACCGGTCCAATGATCCATATGTGGCAAAACAAATGTCCCCAATTGCCAGGAGGATCTGAGTGTAATGTTCAAACTTAAATTCCGGTGCATTGGGTTTCAATATTGGTTAAGTCATTTTAGGGAATTCCATAGTTGATTTAATTAAGGAAGGGTGAACCAAGCCTCAGTGCATTCTCTGGTCTGGTGTCTTGATCAGCTTGTGAATTAGGGTCAGGTGCCTAGTTTCACTGTGCATTCGAAGCTTAGGTGGACAGGCTCTCACCTTATGGTGTGCTCCTAAGGTATATGAAGTCTGCAGTGAAGATTAGGTGGGTGACTCACCTAAGGGTGTGCTCCTAAGGTCTAGGAAGCATATGCTGTGAATTAGGCAAAAGAGGTTTCACCTAAGGTTTAGGAAGTCTGAAGGTTAATGTTAGGTGGGTGACTCACCTAAGAGTGTGCTCCTAAGGTCTAGGGAGCATATGCTGTGAATTAGGTAAAAGAGGTTTCACCTAAGGTGTGCACCTGAGGTTTAGGAAGTCTGCAGTTAAGGTTAGGTGGGTGACTCACCTAAGGGTGTGCTCCTAAGGTCTAGGGAGCATATGCTGTGAATTAGGTAAAAGAGGTTTCACCTAAGGTGTGCACCTAAGGTTTAGGAAGCATATGCTGTGAATTAGGTAAAGGAGGTTTCACCTAAGGTGTGCACCTAAGGTTTAGGAAATCTGCAGTTAAGGTTAGGTGGGTGACTCACCTAAGGGTGTGCTCCTAAGGTCTAGGAAGCATACACTCTAACTTGTGCTTGAAGTGACTAAGAGTGACTTATCCTTCCTCAAGTTAAATCAGAAATTCCCCTTTTTGTGACTTAACCGTTTTAAACAACAATAATAAATCAAGAGAACAAAAGAGGCCGACTTACTTCCAAAAAACTAGTAAAGCCAAAAAGGGAAGAAAAAGCAAGTGAGTCGGGCCTAAATCACGATCTCAGGACCTCCAACGACCTGGGGCTGCAACTAGCAAGCCTATGCGGCGACTCTATGCCCTTCTACGACCCGGGCGGTGATTAGACACTCCGAACGAGCGAGTCTAAGACTTCCTATGGCTCGGGACAACAAGTTGAAAGCTTCAAACAACAATAAGAAGGTTTCGAACAGCAACTATAGGCACTCCTAAGCTTTCGACAGTAATTATGTAGCTTCCAAAGCTCCCAAATAACCATCATATGACTTCCAAAGCTTTCCTACAACGGGCAAGCACTCCAAACATCAACTATAGGCACGGGACAACAATCCTACGATATCTAGACGCTCCAAAATAGCACCTATAAGCGCGGGACAGCAATTGTATCTTTCTCCCAGCTTTCCTACAACTTGCAAGCACTCCAAACAACAACTATAAGCACGAGACAACAATCCTACGACATCTAGACGCTCCAAACAGCACCTATAAGCACGGGACAGCAATTGTATCTTTCTCCCAGCTTTCCTACAACTTGCAAGCACTCCAAACAGCAACTATAAGCACGAGACAGCAATGACATCTAGACGCTCCGAACAGCACCTATAAGCGAGGGACGACAATCCTACGACATCTAGACGCTCCGAACAACAGCTATAAGCGAGTATACAACAATTAGTGGCATCCTACAGCAGCCCCAGGCGTTCTTGCAGCTCCAACAACACCAAACAACCATATTAAATACCAAACAACAATTGAAATGTTTCCAAACAACATTTAAATGATCCAAAATGGCTCCAAACGGTGTGGAAATTAATATTTGAACGGAGCAACAAAACCCTCCAAAACAGTGAACAAATGAGCATTTTAAATAGGGCATGAAGCTCTCTTAAAGCAGTGAAGAAAAATACCTAAATCAGCGAACAAATCTTAAGCTTTCCAAAATCAGCAAACAAAAATAACCAAATCAGCGAACAAATCTTAAGCTTTCCAAAATCAGCGAACAAAAATACCCAAAACAGTGAGGAATTATGAAAATAAAAAGAAAGAAAAAGCTTCATCCATATGAGATCCATAGGAAGACTAGAAGTAAAAGAACATTATAATCAAAGAAATGAGCATTGTCTCCAACCTGCACTAAGCTTGTTAGTATTCTATCATCAATGTTTTAGAAGGATCAAATAAGAACGCACAAGCTTATAATGTTTACGCAAATCTCTGATTATTTTTTTTTCTTTCTTTCTTTTTTCTTTCTTTTCTTTTCTTTTTCTTTTTTTATTAGTCAGGCAAAGAGAGAAATAGAGTTTTGGTGATCTTGGTGAAAGGGTGCGGCTGAGATTAAGATGTTCTTGAGAGCTTAAGCAGAAAGAAAAGAATCTTTTAGAAAATTTGAGATTACCTAGGCCGTCAAGAATATATCAAATCAGCCATTAGAACTAATAAAAAAAAGAAAAAGATCAAAAAGCTGAATCCAAGAACCATACATGCAGATAAATTCACGGCTAAAACTGTACGCAAAATCAAAAGATGCTGTAAAGAAACATGTAAATCTTGTAGTGCAAAGAGAACAGAGTGATATACCTTGCTGTGTGAGCAACCCAAGAAAGGGGAGGCGAGGGTTACGGTGGGCTCGAGCAAGCGAATGCGGGAGTCGAGCGTGTGTTTCTGCGCGGAAGACTGGATCGAGCCGAGCGGGAGACGAGCGACAGTTTTGCGTGCAGTCGAGCGGGGCTTGTCGAGCAGAGGAGGCGCGTCTGGTGCGGGAGAAGCTCTGTGGCTTCGGTGTGGGAGGCGGGATCCAGCAGACGAGTGCGGGAGTCGAGCGGGCGAGCTGTTTCGGTGCAGAGGAGGAGATCGAGTCGGACAGGCGAGTGCTGGAGAAGGACTAGGGCTTCAGCGTGAGGAGGAAGAGGAAGGGTCTCGGTGCTCGAACAGGGGGAAGAGGGCTGATGTCGAATGAGGAGAAGGAGCCATCCCGCCCGTTTTTATTGCCGCGTTCGTTTGTCAGTGGGCGCCAAAATTAATTACTTGGAAAAGATTAATTTCAAATATACCCTGATTAATGTTAAATTAATTAGTTTATTTGAAATTTAAAATTTGAATTTTAAAAAAACAAATGGGCTGGGGTGTGCAGCCCAGTTCAGACCCGAATTAAACCTGAGTCAAGCTCGGACCCGAATTAAACCTGAGTCAAGCTCGGACCCATGTCCCGCAAAATTAAGAAAAATGCATCGATTTTCGTGCCGTTTGCGCGCGCACGGAACCATGGCAATATGGGTATCCTTCCTAGCTAAAGTTGACGTCCCGGACGCATCCGTGTGGTCCGTTTCGTCATCCGGGGTTGTCCGGACAAGTTCGCCGACGATCGGGTCAAAAAGTATCAAATTATGGTGCGCGCGAATTCGAACGTCATTAAGGGTTTACCTAAAGCCGTCTGCCTCTATGGGAACTCATTTTCGAGCCCTCTACATGTTAGTCCTTAGCCCTTGCAACAAAGAGTCGAGTGCTTGAGACTACTCATGCGAGGTCTTACAAAAATGGGTCTAGAAGTGGTTCGAGGCTCTATGTGAGATGGGCTCCATTACTAGTCCGCTAGGATGGTCAATACGGAACTCCTAGAGCTAGATCCTAGGGTCTAAAAAGAATAGCCTAAGACCTCACTAAAATTGAGGTCAACAACATTCGAGTGAATGTCTGAAAACAAAGCATTGCTCTGCTACCTTCCTAACTCCTGAGCTGCAATTCCACATCTTTTTTTGTGGCTAAAGCCCGCTTGTACATGAAAGGTCACAAAAAACGAAGCCTGGTCCACTCCTTCCTCTCACAACAAACCGCAGAAGTCCTTTCGTGACCGAACCCTACGGGATGCTCTTCTATTGAGAAAGTTGCGATCAGAGCTTCTGGGAGAGTCACGAAGACATGCGATCCTATCGACAGGTGTGATCGCGTAGATGCCTTCCCAGCGAGCTTTAATGTGGCTACTTCATGAAGGAAAGGAAGATCGTAGTTCTTGGTCCCTGCACTGATCGAGTTGCACCGACGACCCCGGTCGACTGCTAGGGTTAAGGCTCTTATACCAAATAGAAATAATTGCTCAACAAATCTTGCCCATTTCATTAATGACTTAGGTTTATATAGAGACTTGCAACATCTACAAATAAATCTTCACACTTCTTATATAACATTATATACAAATCTCAATAATACCAATGTTTTAGTAAGTGTCAAAATGTTAGGGAAATTTAACAAATTATGAAAATTGTGAAATTTTAACAATTTTTGCAAAATAAATGAGTTGTGTTATTCAATAATCAAATTCAAATCTATGAAAATAGTAATTTGATTTAATTAAGAATTAATAATTTGGAAACCAATGAATTTCATGCACATTAACTCAGATGGATTTCAATCAAAATGAAAAACTAATTCAAAGTTAATTATGATAGGAGATAAGGAGATTATTTTGATAGACAACTCATGATATCCAACAATACTCCTTTATGAAAATTATAGGCGTTAAAATTTTGATTTAGATGGTGACATAAGGAATTTTTAATTGAAATTACTACCTACAATGGTACAATTGATCGTATTATTATTATTATTATTTACTTGCTACTAGTTGTAGATAATTTCTTTGAATGGCAAACTATTTGATGAACATCCATTGTGATTTTTAAAAGGAAATGAACTAGTTAAGCAAAAGATTATTGGAAGTGTATGGAGATGCAAAGAGAGATGTTAGGAATGGAACATCTAACTGCATGGGCTAAAATGAAAGGAATTTATGAATAAAAATATTTACCTATATCATTTCGAAATCATTTGCTTGGTGAATTTAATTTGTTAAAAGTGAGGCGTCAAAGTTTTTATTGATACTTGAACAAAATTGAAGAACAAGTTTAAGTGAATTTGAGGCCTAACATCAAGTGAGAGATGACACCTCGTTGCACTCCATCATTTAACACACTCTTCAGCCTATATTACATTTTGAACGAAATTTGAAGTTCCATCTGTCTAAAAGGTCACTGCATATTCAATGAGTGTATCATTTTGTGTAAATAATCAAGTTTAGTATATTATATTAATTGCATCTAAGGCAGTAACATTATAGACAATAAATACACTAAAGGAAATCAATTGCATATGGGTCTAAGATTTTTGTTAATTCATGTTTTAAGCATCATCAAATTTATAACTTTGTTAATGAGCGTCCTAACTAAAATGTAGAGGATGATGAAATTAATGATCCTGATCGTTTACTTGAGTTTAATTAAATGATTAATGATTCTGATTTTACTTTAATTGATAGTTCTTTGAATGCCATGCATTGCATAATATCTATCTTGAGGTTGATCTGATTGAATGATAATTAATTCTTTCAGACCTATTTCAAACATGAGAATAAGCTTTGCGTGCTTATAATTGATTGTGGAAGTTGTATCAATATTATATCAAATGAACTTTAAATCACTTGAATTTGAAATTTAAACGACATCCAAAATTATTTAGGTTATTACGGGGTGCTAAAATTGCCATATTTGCTACTCTAATTAATGTCTTCTGCTGTCTCAATTAACCATCTAAACTGATAAAATTTGGTGTGATATGCTGCTACTCATGGACCTTATTGGTGTTTTTTTCGTAGAACTTGGTTGTGTGATTTATGTGCCACTCATTTTGAGGGATTTAATACATATGCTTTGCAAACTACTGCGATAATGATAGTTTCAAAGCCTACTAAGCTTGAGTATAAATTTGAATCTAATGTGATACTCAAGTTTTGTGAAGAATTAATTAATAATTCATCTTTGTTCATGTTGTGGGAAAAACACTTTCTTTCCTTAATCTTGGTAAGAGAACAAACCGCAGATCACAACAAAGAAGATGCAAACACAATAACACAAGCAAACAAGAGGATTTACGTGGTTCGGTCTTTTTGACCTACGTCCACGGGAGGGAATCGAAATAATCCACTAAGACAAGAAACAAGAGTACTTAGCTTTACATAGATGAGCCCTCATCTTCCATGGCCTCCCTTCACATCCAAGGCCTCCAAGATGCTCTCCTCACCCTTAACAAGCTAGCCCACACTCCTTGAGTTCTTTTTCACTCTTACAAAACCCACACTAAGGCCTCCCTCATCTCATCTATTTATAGTAGATTAGATTACATTATAATATTATATAAATAGATGAGGTGTAACCTTCGAGGATTGCATGGCTTCCACATGTCCACCCTTTAGAGTCCTCCATCGCATGGTCTCCACGTGTCCTTTCACATGTCCTCCTTCCACCGCATGGCCTCCACATGTCCTTCCACATGTCCTCTTCTAGGGTCTTCCATGAAAAGTCAACAATGGAGGCTTAAAGTAAGTAGAAATCTACAATAGTGCCACTTACCTTAGTGACTAATTGGGGGTCAAAACAACAAATCTCCACCTTGACCCTCAATTATGCTGGAGTAGTGATTCCCTCCACGTGGCCCCCGAGGGGCCCTCGGCCAGATGGAAAAATTCACTAAGTCCGGACAGGTGTACGAACTTAGCTATGGGCGATGCCTTGGTGAGCATATCAGCAGGGTTCTCTTCAGTTGGTATCTTCTCTACCACTATTGAGCCTTTAGCGACGACGTCCCTTACGAAATGAAGCTTCACATCTATGTGCTTTGATCTTTCATGAAATACGTGATTCCTGGTTAGGTGGATGGTGCTTTGGTTGTCGCAAAACACAGTTATCACCTTTTGATGTATCCCAAGCTCTTCAGCCATGCCCTTTAGCCACATAGCTTCCTTGATTGCTTCGATCACGGCGATGTATTCGGCCTCCGTTGTTGAGAGGGCCACAGCTCGATTGGAGGTTAGACTTCCAGCCGACTGCACGATGCGAAGACAGTGAAGATTAATCCGATCGGTGACTTCCGGTGTCAATGCTTCTGCGTAATCGGAATCTACGTAACCGACTACTTTTTCTTCTTTGTCTTCCTCGCCTTTTGAAGAGTAGCCCCAAATCGGTGGTGCCTCTTAAGTATCTCGGGATCCATTTTAGTGCTTCCCGGTGAGCTCGTCCCGGGCTTGCCATGAACACCGCTTACAATACGACGGCGTAGGCTAAATGCGTCCGCTACAAACCATACCATACATGATGCTACCAACCCCACTGGCGTAGGGGACACCCTCCATGTACCTTTTCTCCTCTTCAGTCTCTGGTGCTTGAGAGTTCGATAGTCTGAAGTGTTGGCCAATAGATGTTGCAACCTGCTTAGCCTCGTGCATGTTGAACCTTGTTAGAACCTTCTGAATATATGACTTTTGAGACAAGAATAAGCTACCCTTTTTCTTGTCTCTGGTAATCTCCATACCTAGGATCTTTGTAGGTGGTCCTAGGTCCTTCATGTCAAATTCAGAATTGAGCATACCTTTGATCTTCTGGACTTCCTCCTTGCTCCTGCTGGCTACTAACATATCATCCACATAAAGGAGCAGGTACGTACCGATTTCACCGTCTTGCCACTTCATGTACACACAGCTGTCGTAGCTGCTTCTGACAAAACCGATCTTTAGCATGAAATCATCAAATCGTTTGTACCATTGTCTTGGGCTTTGTTTCAGCCCATACAATGCCTTCTTCGACAAGCAAACTTTGTCCTTTGTCTCTTGTCTCGGGTGTGTTGTACCCATCTCGGTCGGTCCATGTAGATGGTTTCTTCGAAGCTCTCCATGTAGGAACACGGTCTTAACATCTAGCCGTTCTAATTCCAAGTTGAATTGAACTGCTAGTGCTAAGACTATCCTAATCGAGCGATTGCTTCACCACGGGTGAGAAGATTTCGTTGAAGTCAATTCCTTCAACTCGTGTGAATCCCTTTGCAACGAGTCCGGCTTTGTACACGATCCTCTCGCACTACGGCATGCCTTCCTTCTTCTTAAAGGTCCACTTGCAACCGACTACGCGTTTGTTCGTTGGTCGATCCACAAGTTCCCAGGCTTTGTTCTTCATCAGAGAAGCCATTTCCTCATCCATTGCCTCTTCCCACTTGTGTCTTTCCTTGCTCTTCAGGGCTTCCTTGTAGCTGCTCGGTTCTGCTTCTTCTATCACTTCAACGAACACTCGGAAGCAAAGGAGATCATATCCGCATGGCCATATCTCTGCGGCGGTCCGATAGTTCTCCTTTGTCCGTCCCTTACCAAGTCGTAGTCATCGGATCTTCTTTCCGGTTCGATCACTTGCCGGTCTTCCGCCACTTCGTCTTGATCGTTCACAATTATCCTTTGATCGATCAAAGTTTGTCGTTGTTGCAGCTCCACCTCAATTGACGAATCCTCCTTAGTGACACTGTTCCTGGTAACATAGCTTTGCATATTTACCATTTTGGACTCATCGAATGCCACATCCCTACTGATGATGCATTTTTGTTGATCTAGGCACCAAAGTTTGTATCCTTTGGTTCCAGGTGGGTATCCGATGAAGATGCACTTCAAGGCCCTCGCTTCCGGCTTATCCTCGTCTAACGTGAGCGTATGCAATACATCCAAAGACTTTAAGATTATCATAGTTACTCGGTTTTCCGTACCACATCTCCAAAGGAGTCTTCATGTTGATAGCTGTCGATGGGCATCTGTCGATGAGGTAGCAGGCGGTTGACACAGCTTCGCTCCAGAAACTTTTGGGTAGACCTGCATTTAACAACATGCACCGCACTCTCTCTAGGAGAGTCCTGTTCATCCTCTCAGCTAGGCCATTCTGTTGAGGAGTGTTCCGGACATTCTTGTGCCTTGTGATGCCATTCCTCCTGCATAGCTCCTCAACCGCTTCCGAACGAGTACTCAAGCCATTGTCGGTTCTCGAAGTGCTTCACTTTGCTCCCATCTTATTTTCGGTGAGAGTTAACCAGTCCATGAATCGTTGAAAAGCTTCATCTTTTGTTTTTAGGATAAAGACCCATACCTTCCTGGTGTAGTCATCGATGATGGACATGAAGTACCTTCCTCCTCCATGAGTCTGAGTTCTAGCTGGGCCCCATAGATCACCTGTGTACATAATCGAGAGGTTTCTTTGATGTATGTATTCCGAGTGGAGAACTTCACTCCGGTGGCCTTCCCTAGTACGCATTGTTCACGGGAATTCCGGTTTGTCGACCCGATCTCCGCATAACAGTGTCTCGCTTGGACAATTCCTGTAAGTCCCTTTCACTTACATGCCCCAGCCTCATGTGCCATAGTCTGGATCTGTCAGGCTCTGATTGAACTGCATTTGAGAAGTTCCTGATCACAGTTTTTTCAACTAGGGAGTATAGCCCATTCTTTCTGACTCCTTTCATGACTATGAGAGAGCCCTTAGCTACTCCGATACGCCTATTCTCTCGCCTTGAATGAGTATCCATTCGACTCCGGCGTCCCTAAAGAAATTAAATTTCTTTTAAGTTCGGGACGTACCGACATGTTGCGATATCCGTTCGGCTCCATCGAACATCTTTATTCCGATCGTCCCGTCGCCGATCACCTTACAGGCTTTATTGTCTCCAAGTAGAACGGATCCACCATTTGCCAATTGTAGTGTCTCGAACCAGTCTTTGTGAGGACACATGTGGAAGGAGCACCCTGAGTCAAGGATCCACTCCTTGCTAGATTCAGATTCTGTGATCACCGAGCTTCGAGTCGAATCATAGCCGTCCGAGACTATGCTTGCTTCTCCGGAATCTTTAGGCTTCTCTCGAAAGCCTTTCTTTCTATCCGGACGAGTCCTTCTTAAAATGACCTTCCTTGTGGCAATGGTAGCACTTGTAGGATCTCTTAGAAGACCGACCTCTAACATTTCTTCCGGACCTCGATCTCGCTCTCGGTCACTTTTATATCCTTTATTGCTCGATCTTCCTCTAACCATCGATCGTCTCCATTGGTTTCCTCCTTCATGTCGTGCTTCTTCTGAAGTTCTTTGGCTCTGATTAATGATTGAACCTCTTCCAGAGTAATCGTTTGCGCCCTTCCATAGAGCATCGCATCCTTGAACTGCTCGTAGCTCTTAGGAATAGAGTTTAGCAACAGCAGCGCCTTGTCCTCGTCATCCATCTTGACGTCGATGTTCTCAAGATCATCTATGATCTTGTTGAACTCGTCTATCTGCTCCGAGACTAATTTGTCTTCGTGCATTTTGAAAGAGTATAGGCGGCTCGTTTCGAAATAGCTCATTAGCCGAGAGACTTGGTTAGGTAAAGTACCTCGAGTTTGGCCCAAAGCGCTTGAGCCATTGTCTCCTCGACACCTCCCTCGGAACCTTGTCGCCCAAGCTCGAGATTATCAAACTATGAGCTTTCTCAGCATGCCAATCTTTTATTTCTCCGTCATGTCGGCCGGCAGCTGCCGTCGGCCCTGCAAGGCTTCGCGACACCTCGCCGAACCGGTAGGGCTCTCATCTTTACTCTCCACGGACCGAAGTCGTTCTTTCCCGTGAATTTCTCGATGTCGAATTTGGTGGAGCCCATTGTCCCCGCCAAACGGCTCTTCTTGCTGCGATTTCTTGGGTGCGATTCCTCCGACCAAGATGTGTCGAGATTTTCCCACAGACGGCGCCAATTGTTGTGGGAAAAACACTTTCTTTCCTTAATCTTGGTAAGAGAACAAACCGCAGATCACAACAAAGAAGATGCAAACACAATAACACAAGCAAACAAGAGGATTTACGTGGTTCGGTCTTTTTGACCTACGTCCACGGGAGGGAATCGAAATAATCCACTAAGACAAGAAACAAGAGTACTTAGCTTTACATAGATGAGCCCTCATCTTCCATGGCCTCCCTTCACATCCAAGGCCTCCAAGATGCTCTCCTCACCCTTAACAAGCTAGCCCACACTCCTCGAGTTCTTTTTCACTCTTACAAAACCCACACTAAGGCCTCCCTCATCTCATCTATTTATAGTAGATTAGATTACATTATAATATTATATAAATAGATGAGGTGTAACCTTCGAGGATTGCATGGCTTCCACATGTCCACCCTTTAGAGTCCTCCATCGCATGGTCTCCACGTGTCCTTTCACATGTCCTCCTTCCACCGCATGGCCTCCACATGTCCTTCCACATGTCCTCTTCTAGGGTCTTCCATGAAAAGTCAACAATGGAGGCTTAAAGTAAGTAGAAATCTACAATAGTGCCACTTACCTTAGTGACTAATTGGGGGTCAAAACAACAGTTCACAAGGATTATATGATGAGGTACATAAGGGTACTCATCTTTATATTTCTAAGTATCATTAAGTCATTTTCTAAATTTAGGTTTAAATGCTGGACCTGTTACTTAACATTTTTGAAAGACTAGGCCATTGTAATGACCAGCAATTTTTTTTTAAAAATTTTTGGCCATGTATCAAAAGTAGTTTTGCATAAATTGTTTCTCAATGTTGGACTTATCAGTCTTTTAAGGGTAAAAAATAATATGTAAGGTTGTAAGTACCTCTACTAATTTCATATAAACCCAAGGAGTATATTAACATGAATTTTTATGGTGTTAGATCTTTTTTAAAAATGACGCATATCATATTGTATCATAAAACTGCTGATACATCTTTTGACGTTTAACTATATTTTAAGTAAAATGATTAAATTATATGGTTTATCCAAAACAATTGTTTCAGATCAAAGATGTAATATTAATGAGTTGTTTTTAAAAAATATTAAAGATAAAAAGGAAAACCAAACTTCAATTTTCAACCTTTTATCATCCATTTATTTGATGTTCAATTCGAACTAGTTAATAAAGCTTGGGAGGTCTATGATGTTGTTTGATGAAATTTCATATATCTGGGCGAGATTTAATATTGTATAAAGCTGAGTTTTCATATAATCATCTATTAATAGCCATGCTAGCATAACACTGTTACAACATATTAACTTATAGATCTTTTTGAAGTACATATACAAGCTCAATGTAATGCATTTACTCTACTATTCACACATTATTTGGCTGATTTACATGAGGATATGCAAACACAAGGTATATGAAATTTAAGCTTGTGATATGGTCATGATCGCCTTTAATCGATAAATGTTTCCATTTGGAGCATTTAAAAAGTTAAAAGCCCAAAAATAAGACAATTTAAAATGTGTAAAATGTTGGAACTAATATTTATAAATTTAAGATTTTTGAAAAGAAATTCAACTTAGACCGAATAGGTTCGGGGTTCCCTCCCCGCTCCTCGTCAATCTATCGAGGTTGGTGGAGTTTCAAGCTCATATGTCGAAGCTTTTGACTCATGATATGACATTAGGTTGGCCACATTGAAGGTGATAGAGCTGTTGTAACCTCTTGGGATTGGAGAGCCTTCGACTTCCGACACTTGTCTCCTCGGTGGCATTTTTAGGGTTTAGGTTTGGGAGGTGAAAGAGGGTGTATGAGACTAATTTAGGGCGCAAAAAAACTTTTTAGGATTGCTTATTTTGAGGTAGAATCAGGCTTAGGTCATGATTTGGCCATGGTTTATTGGTCCTTGTATAAAATTTTCTTATTAAGTTATTTTTTGTAAAATCTTGTTTCAACCTTGTTTAGAATCAGCTGCAGCTTCATAATGAAAACAAATCTTTCTGAAAAGCGTTTCTTTTAAAGTATTACAACCAAACAAGTTTTTTACTTTTCTTAAAATGGAAGCTGTAAAAAATTTCTTTCAAACGGAGACTAAGGGTATGTTCGGGACAATTTTATACCAGTGCGTTATTCATCTATCACCACAATTTTATTAGGAGGATTAATTTTTTAGAAATTTTTATAGTAGGAAATTTCTTTTTGCAATCATATTTGTTAAAATGGTGCGGCAGGAACATTCTTGTCTAACTTTTTGAAAAAATAAAATTTGAAACTATTTATAATTCCTACCATAATTTTTTTATAAAAAATTGATTTCCCTACTAAAGCTTTACAGTCACATTTACAAGAAGTTGCAGCTGCCCTTAATGTATCCTTAGTCTTAAATGGGTTAGGTTGACCTCAACCCAGGTTTGACCCTCTTACATTGGTTAGGTTGACTTTGACCCAGATCTGGCCCACTTTGCTATAATTGGATTAGCTTTATAATTGGGTTAGTTTTTTGGATTTATACATCAGTCTGTTTACCATAAGATCAATTCTGTCAGGTATGCTCAGTTCTAAGGCGCGTTATTGATAACATTTCTCTCTTCCAATTTTCAATTTTATGAATATAAGTTGGATATGTAATTCCTCCTAGTTCCACACAATTGTAACAGATATTGGGGAGATCATCTTGTACCAGTATGCTAAAATTATTATTTGTCTAGTTCTTCTATGTAAGTTGTTTATTTGTAGTCCATTGTTCTTGACTTGGGTTAACATGTAATACGGCAGAAATCTGCTATGCATTATTTAGCATATGAGTGTACTAATCATCATTTTACACATTCTATGAAATTAGCTTGATCTATAATCTTGTAAATACCACAATCTAAAAAATGCTTGCATATATCATTGGTATAAGGTCTTAAGGATATGTTTAGTACTAAATTCGGGAAATGCTGGCCTGAGGGCTTTTAACTAACGAACCGGGCAGAAAGTGGGGTGGTATTAAATAAACATGGTTTAGCATAAGCGCCAAATGCAGGTCTTTTTTTTAGGAAGATTTACATACATGCCAAACAATTCGTATGCATTTATATATTTAACACATAAACTTTGATATTTACATTAATACCACTTTACCTATACTTTTTAAAAGTTAATGATAGTAATATTTTGATGTGGTAAGAAAGATTTCTCTGTTATAAATGTAAAAATCAATGTTTAGGTGTAAAATATGTAAATTCATAAGAATTGTGTGGGATTTATGTAAATGCAAAAAGAAGGGTGCTAACACGTTTGTAGTGTGCACTTAATCAACAGAAGATTTGTTTCTCTTCTAAATGATGGATGGAAACTCTGAGGTAAATCGACCCCTCAGTTATAACAGACTCAAGTAGTTCGCTGAATTGTCGTTACGATTGTAGTTATTTGATTTGTTATGGGGCCTAAATTTTTATTTGCAGACAACAGCATAAGAAAAGTAAGCCATAACACCTAAACTTTAGTAATGAGAATGGATCAAGCTAGAGAGAAAAAGATCATGGAGTAAGATAGCTTACAGAGCAGCTTTGAGATTTCACTATATATTTATGTAGTAAGATACGAATGGAAAACAATTTAATATTTTTGTCTTACCTACCTATTTACAAGGTTGGGTTGATGCATAGTACTACAAGAAAGGTTACATTTTAGTAAAATTACATTAGCAAATTTTAATGTGTACATGTTGTAAAAACAAGTTAAGTTCAAGTGAAGTCCCTGCTTTCTCTTAAAAGTGGCAAGTTATGAAGTTCTCAGTGGCATCATTCAGGGGCTACCAACTTGAACTCGCTGGCGATATACTTCTATACATTGTCTACTTTCTTTGTGATGAATTAATCCTCTTTAGCTGGATAACTTGTCTTGAACTTTGCTTATTTTGATTAGCATGGCTAGAATTATTTTAATTAGCAAGGTCAGTCTAACTTAGCCCAAGTGATATTGGGTAGACACATTTGATGTTTACTTGCCAGATCATTCAGGTTAGAGGTATGTAAGACGACGAGTGTTCAAATTAACGAGTAATACAAAAATTCATTCTTCTATGTGACGCAGGGCTTGGGGGCTGAACCGAACCCAACCGGTTCAGCAGGAGAGGGTTCGGTCCAGCAGGAGGCCGAACCGGGCCCCTCTCCTTCTCTTCATGGGGGTGAAATTATTCCCCCTCTTCCTAATTTTGTTTCTCACCTATTCCATCTCTATTTATATGTGTGCATTTTATCAAATTACTAGATATTTTGCTAGTTTGAGCATCACGCCATGTACAATCTTCACTACATTTCCTTGGAACTATTTTGCATTTTATACAAATCTACCGGATTTACTGCTGTAAAAGTTTGCAAAGATCTCTCATTTACATTTTATGAAACCCACTTTAGTTTATAATTTATATCTCATCCTTCCAAACACATTTATTATGCAAAACAACGTCTTCTTGTCTATTTAATAAGTGGTCCATGCTTGAAGGGCATTGTTGGCATTGATTACGACCTGCTACAGTGGGATTCAGTGGCATTTTCTTCTTTCTTGGATTCATTGTATATAGATAAGAAGGTTCATCTGTATGGTCAGTTTCACGTAAGTTAATATCAAATCACTGCCTTTACGTTGTCTCTCTTCTCATGTAGTCTCCATTTAATACGTAAAGTACTCGAAAATGGACAGTAATGCAGGCGGGGGATAGAAAAAATTATTACGTCTGGAGTCCAATCAAATAATGCCGTGTTGATTGACATCTCAAACCATGGAATAATATGGGGGGAATATTTCTCCCATGTTATTCTGTATTATTCATGTGTTATTGTGTTATTATAACATCATTATGAGTCCAGAATATCACAAAATAACACGGGAGAATATTCTCCCATGTTATTATGCGTTATTCTATCACAATAATGTTTGAATAATATAGAATAACATAGAAAGAATATTCTCTCGTATTATTCCGCTATTTCACGGTGGGTTACGTGTGACGTGATTTGATTGGACTCCGGACGTACATTTACGTTTGTAGTCCGGACAAAATAAGCATTCTGGGGATAGATGCTCCAAAATGTATGTTGGCTATCACATGTTTGGGATCCTAATTAAATCGAACCTGCGGATGAGATGGTGGGCTAGTGATTGGGTAACTTCTTGTGCGCCCGAGGGACTCACGCTCGAAATTTATCTATTAAAGAATGATAATAATAATAAAAGCATCATCCAACCTCTTATGATCTGATGTGATTTTTAACTGTTCTTTTGTTGATGATGAAGAAGTTCAGAAGATTAATTAATTGCCATTTTTTTAGGAAAATTTATGTATCTCGCACCTAAATTTTTATATTTGCATGCATAGCAGTTTGATGTTTTAAACCTGTGTAGGAGATTGTATATTTCACTTTAAAAATGTGATAATAATTTTATTTTTGATGTGATATTAAAGGTTTTAGTGCTTTATGTGTAAATATGAAAGTTTGGGTGTTAGATATGTAAATACATAAGGCATGTATGCTATGCATGTAAATGACTCTTTTTTCAAGCATATAGTTTAGGAATATTTGCATACGTGTCACACTATTCTTATGTATTTACACAGAGTCGCATTCTTCGCCTGGTGGGGCGGGACTTCTGTAAGACCCTAAGTTCAGGGGTTCGAATCCCACCCGGGGCGCGGGGAGATTCGGTCTGTTTAGGCACATGGCGCGGGCTCTCATCATGAGGCCTAGCGCACGGGAAACCGATATTTAGGCCTCTGCCAAATATTGATTTCCTTTTTAGAAAAAAAAAACATATCTATCACCCAACCGTTTGATATTTACACTTCAAATTCTTGGTGTCATAAAATTGTGCAAGAAAATATGACCCCCTTTTCGGAAAAAATTACGATTGTAGTATTTTCGTTGCGACGTTAAAGATTAGAGTGGCGTGCATGTGAGAATTGTGTGGTATGTATGCAAATGTTCGTATAATTTATTTGACGTATTTTTTAAATTGAAATTAGAGCACAAAATCAGATAAAAATAAGCATCTGCAAAATAAGGATTGAATTATGTTGGAACCTAATGATAGGTACATCTTGTTATCGAATATGGAAAATATATTTCTGAGATCTTATAGCTTATTTGATGTGAGATGTTGGATATCTAGACTTTAATGCCTTCATGTCTCTTATTAGTTCTTGAATTATCATCCATGATAGCGACACTGCTGTTGCGTAGGAATGCTGCCTCTTGTAATTGAATGTGCCGCGATGAAGAAGGAAACGTAATAGAAGCTGCACATTCTATTCAATATTTTACATTTTGCATCAACCAAGTAGAAGCAGCGGTCAATGTAATTAACTCGGAGTTTGAATGCGGTTCAAAATTGGCTCTTGGCTTGTCGTATTTGATTTTGAAGCCAACTCCGGTTTGAAATTGAATCGAGCTAGATCTGGCTTGAAATCGAAACGAGCTCGCTTGCATTGAGCTATTTGGATCCATTCCAACTCAAAAATTAAAAAAAAGAGTTCACTCATTTCGATTGATATAATGATTTGCTGTGCCAATTTTTATTCATTTATTATGTGTTGTGGGAAATTTGAATCGAGCACTACTTGGCAAGAAAGAAACGCAGGAAAAAAAAAACAAACAAACACAGAAGAACAAGAACACAAGCAATTACGTGGTTCGGTCCTTTTGGACCTACATCCATGGGAGGGAATTAATCGTATAATTCACTAAGGCAAAGACAAGAGAATACATAGCTTTACAAGATGTGCCCTCATTTTTCATGGCCTTCTTTAGCAATCCCAAGGCCCTCCAAGATGCACTCATCACCTCCCTCAAGCTAAACTCTTTCTTGTTTAATCTTGGACAGATTTTATCCTCACTTGGCTCGCACATTCACTTCACCTTTCTAAGCCTCACCCCCTCATCTATTTATAATAGATGAGGCCAACACAAGAGACTTAATACAATATGATAATATTACATAAGATGCCCCTTTGCCCTTAGTTTAACATAATTGTGAGTCAATATTAACAATTCTCCACCTTGACTCTCAATTTCGAAGATCTGAAGTGATGATTCCCTCCACCTGGCCCCTGAGGGGCCCTCAACCCGTGGTAAAGTTCACTAAGTCAAAACAGCGTTTGAACTTAGCTATAGGTAGCGCCTTGGTGAGCATGTCAGCAGGATTCTCCTCAGTAGGTATCTTCTCCACTACTATTGAGCCTTTGGTGACGACATCCCTCACAAAATGAAGCTTCACATCTACGTGCTTGGACCTTTCATGGAAGGCCTGATTCCTGGTGAGATGAATAGTGTTTTGATTGTCGCAGAACACAGTTACCACCTTTTGATTTGAGGTATCCCAAGCTCTTCGGCCATTCCTTTTAACCACATAGCTTCCTTGATTGCTTCAGTTACGGCGATGTACTCAGCCTCTGTAGTTGAGAGAGCTACGATGGATTGAAGATTAGACTTCCAGCCGACGGCGATGCGAAGACAGTGAAAATGAATCCGGCCAGTGACTTCCTGGTGTCGATGCTTCCAGCATAATCGGAATCCACGTAACCAACTATCTTTTCTTCTTTGTCTTCATGCCTTTTAAAGAGTAGCCCCCAATCAGTAGTGCTTCTTAAGTATCTCAGGATCCATTTTAGTGCTTCCCAGTGAGCCTGTCCTGGATTTGCCATGAACCTACTAACAACACTGACGGTGTAGGCTAGATCTGGTCTGTTGCAAACCATACCATACATGATGCTACCAACCCCACTGGCGTATGGGACACCCTCCATGTATTCTTTCTCTGCTTCGATCCAAGGTGCTTGAGAATTTGATAATTTGAAGTGCTCGACCGATCGGTGTTGCAACCTGCTTAGCCTTGTGCATGTTGAATCTTGCCAGAACTTTCTGAATATAAGACTACTGAGATAAGAATAAGCTGCCCTTTTTTCTGTTTCTCTTAATCTCCATCCCTAGGATCTTTGCAACAAGTCCTAGGTCTTTCATGTTAAATTCAGAATTGAGCATACCCTTGATCTTTTGGACTTCCTCCCTGCTTCTGCTGGCTACTAACATATCATCTACATATAAGAGCAAGTACATACTTATTTCACTGTCTTGCCACTTCATATACACACAACTATCGTAGCTGCTTCTTGTAAAACTGATCTTTAGCTGAACTCATCAAATCGTTTGTACCATTGTCTAGGGCTTTGTTTCAGTCCATACAAAGCTTTCTTCAACAGGCAAACTTTGTCCTTTGTCTCAGGTGTGCTGTACCCATCTGGCTGATCCATGTAGATGGTTTCTTCAAGCTCTCAATGCAGGAATGCAGTCTTAACATCTAGCTGCTCTAACTCCAAATTGAATTGAACCGCTAGTGCTAAAATCATCCTAATGGAGCAATGCTTTACCCCAGGCTAGAAAATTTCGTTGATGTCGATTCCTTCTACCTGAGTGAATCCCTTTGCAACGCGTCTGGCTTTGTACCTGATCTTTTCAATACCTGGTGTGACTTCCTTTTTCTTAAAGGTCCACTTGAAACCAACTACACGCTTGTTTGTTGGTCGATCCACAAGTTCCCAAGTTTTGTTTCTCATAAGAGTAGCCATTTCCTCATTCATGACATCTACCCACCTCTCTTTAAGGCTTCCTTATAGTTGTTCGATTCTGCTTCTTCTATCACTTCAGCAACACTCAAAGCGTAGAAGATCATATTTGTACGACCGTATCTCTCTGGCGGTCTGATAGTTCTTCTTTGTCTGTCTCTTGTCAGCATGTAATCATCTGATCTGTTTTCTGGTTCAGTCTCTTGCTGGTCTTCTGCCACTTCATCCTGATTGTTCACAACAGTCCTTTGATCAGTTAAAGTTTGTAGTTGTTGCAGCTCCACCTCAATAGAAGAACCCTCCTTAGCGGCATTGTTTTTGGTAACGTAGCTTTGCAGATTTGCCATTTTGGACTCATCGAAAGTCACATCTCTGCTGATGATGCATTTCTGTTGATCTAGACACCAAAGTTTGTAACCCTTAGTTCCATGTGGATATCCGATGAAAATGCACTTCAAAGCTCTTGCTTCCAGCTTATCCTATCTAACATGAGCGTAAGCAATACATCTAAAAACTTTCAAATTATCGTAGTTACCTGGTTTCACGTACCACATCTCCAAAGGAGTTTTCATATCAATAGCTGTCGATGGACATCTGTTGATAAGGTAACAGGCGGTTGACACTGCTTCACCCCAGAAACTTTTCGGTAGACTTGTATTTAGTAGCATGCACCTCACTCTCTCTAGGAGAGTCCTGTTCATCCTCTCAGCTAGGCAATTCTGTTGGGGAGTGTTCCGGACTGTCTTGTGTCTTGTAATACCATTCTTCCTGCACAGCTCCTCAAACTGTTCTGAACAATACTCTAAACCATTATCAGTTCTCAAGTGCTTCAGTTTTGCTTCCATCTTGTTTTCAGTGAGAAGTAACCAGTCCTTAAATCGCTGAAAAGCTTCATCCTTTGTTTTAAGGATGAAGACCCATACCATCCTGGTGTAGTCGTCGATGATAGACATAAAGTATCTCCCTCCTCCATGAGTCCGAGTTCTAGCTGGGCCCCATAAATCAATGTGTACATAATTAAGTGGCTTCTTTGATGTGTGATTTCAGGTAGAGAACTTCACCCTGGTAGCCTTCCCCAATACACGCTGTTCACAGAATTCCAATTTGCTGACTCGATCTCTGCATACGCATTACGCTGGACAGCTCTTGTAAGCCTCTTTCACTTACATGCCCCAGCCTCATATGCCATAATCTGGTCCTGTCGGGTTCTGATTGAACTGCATTTGAGAAGTTGCCAATCACAGTTCTTCCAACTAAGGAGTATAGCCCATTCTTTCCGACCCCTTTCATGACAATGAGTGAACCTTTGACTACTCTGATGCAGCCATTTTCTGCCTTGAACGAGTATCCGCTTGACTCCGCAGTACCTAAGGAGATCGATTTCTTTTAAGCTCCGGAAAGTACTCGACGTGTTGAAGTATCCGCTCGGCTCCATCGAACATCTTTATTCTGATTGTTCCGCTGCCAATTACCCTGCAAGCTTAATTATCTCCAAGTAGAACAGACCCACCGTTTACCAGCTGCAGTGTCTCGAACCAGCCTTTGTGAGGACACATGTGGAAGGAGCACCCGGAATCGAGGATCCACTCCTTGATGGATTCTGATTCTGATATCACTTGAGCTTCTGCTGAATCATAGCCATCTAAGGCTACACTTGCTTCTCCGAATCTTTAGGCTTCTCCCGAAAACTTTTCTTTCTATCCGGACGCGTTCCTCACGAGTGACCTTCTTTGTGGTAGTGGTAACACCTGTTAGATCTTTTAGCAGATCGACTTCCGCTCTTCTTTACGGATTTTGATCCGTTCGATTACTTTTAGAACATTTTTTGCTCGATCTTCCTCTAACTGTCAGACTGTCTCCGCTGGCTTCTTCTTTCATGTCGTGCTTCTTCTGAAGTTCCTTGGCTCTGATCAGCTATTGAACCTCTTCCAAAGTAATAGTCTGTACCCTAGAGCATCGCATCCCTGAAATGCTCATAGCTCTTAGGGATAGAGTTTAACAGCAGCAGTGCCTTATCCTCGTCGTCCATCTTGACGTCGATTTTTTCAAGGTCAACTATGATCTTGTTGAACTCGTCAATCTGCTCCGAAACTGATTTGTGTTTGTGCATTTTGAATAAGTATAAGCGCTATTTCAGAAAGAGCCTGTTAGCCAGAGATTTAGTCATATAAAGTACCTCAAGTTTGGCCCAAAGTGCTTGTGCAGTTGTCTCCCTCGACACCTCCCTCAGTACTTTGTCGCCCAAACTCAAAATTATCAGACTGTGAGCCCTGTCCAGAATGATATTCTTCTCTTTCTCAGTCATAATTATCAGACTATAATTGTGAGTCAATATTAACATTATGCATGATAAATTTTTGTGGACATATGTCTAAACACTAAACACAAAAATAGAATTAGTGATCCCTCCTTTAAATAAATAATGTATTTATTTGATTCTTGTTAAATGGTGGTCGAAATGACTCAAAAATAATAATAATAAATAAATAATAAAAAAAATAAATAAAACTTAAATTTAAATATGAGATTTGTGCTCTAGAAGCGGATATGAATGCCATAAAT
This sequence comes from Papilionanthe hookeriana x Papilionanthe teres, assembly GCA_022702705.1. NCBI lineage: Eukaryota > Viridiplantae > Streptophyta > Magnoliopsida > Asparagales > Orchidaceae > Papilionanthe > Papilionanthe hookeriana x Papilionanthe teres. Next base: position 74,201,125 of record CM040425.1, on the reverse strand, counting down.
CCACAGGCCTAATAAGCCCAATCATTCAGATAACGCGATATTTATTAAAATAACTTGTTAAGCTGATTTGCCAATCTTATTCACCAGTGAGATAAGTGTGTCGTACAAATCAATGAGCTAACTAGTCGAGCTGACCTATTGGATTCACCTAGTGAACTGTTCAAGAGGATTGGTCCGACGGACCGACCTAACATATTAATTATTCAGACTTCTATATCAAACTTGTCTTGTTGATGACCCTTAAAATTAATATAATGCAAAAGTCAAGACCTAAATCAATGATTGATGTTCGATATCTCCTTAATAAGTACATGTTTTGATCCATATATAAGGTGGTCTGTAAGTAAAAACTGAAGTTTAGGTGATAGATATGTAAACTCATAGAAATCAAGTGATGTGTAAGTTTTCCTTGTTCGTATATCAACATTATATATACTTCACATTATATCATATTGGTCTATAACAAATTAACATCGAGCAACACACACACACACACACACACACACATATTAATATATTGCTCGATGTTAATTTGTTATAGACAACATAATGTGACGTATTTTATTTATTTATTTATTTATTTGGGAAAAGTGCAACGATGATTCCCTACGCGTTAATTCGAAAACAGTGTTACAAAAGAGGGAGGGAGGCGGATCCCCAATCTAAAAAAAACGCAAAAAATACATTAAAAACGCACCCCTAAGGGTTCCACTTCCCTCGGTACAACTCACGCAAAAATTTCTCCAAAATACAAGTATAACACTATTCGAGTATACCAAAAAGAGAAACAAAACCAAAACTGACTTGTAGTTCAAAAGGTTAGTGGGACTTGAATGATGCCATGAAGAATCTTGTAAGGAAATCAAAAGAGAAAGCTGTAGTAGGAGATCCAAGCATTTCCTCTAAGGTCACGAGTTCGAGCCCATTTGAGTGCATCAGCCTGCAGTGCAAATTCGAGTGGTTAGACACATGAGATTTGTTAGGGGTTCGTATCACAGCGTTCAACCAATTGTTTTTAATATATATATATATATATATATATATATATATATATATATATATATATATATATTCAAATAGATTTTGTTGATGAAATAATATTGATTGACAATCATGGCAAATTTCTTAAGAAAAATTAATTGATTGCAACTACATTTTCAACTGCATTTATCCAAAAAAAAGAAAAGCAAAAAATAATAGAAGAGTTCACATGACTACAAACAATGAAGAAAGTGACTCTTGATATACCCTGGACTTAAATCTACTCCAAAATAGGGAGATTAAATTAAGACCTATAACTAACATACTGCAAAATTAATACTTAGTAGAAAAAAAAGAGTGAAAGCTGCATAATAATTACAAATGTCATTACAGCTTTAATCGCAGAAATAATCCCTATACATATGTTATCAAAATTGAATGAATTGCAATATGTGAATTTTGAGTTCTTAACAAAAAAATTTTGCGGCTGTCATCCCTTCTCAAAGGAATTTTTCTTGGAATGTCCGTTGCGTTAGAAATTGAAAATCACATAAATCGATTCCACAGATACCAAAATTATGAGCAAAAGCGCACAAGAAAAAAAGAAAAAAAACAAAGAACACTAAGAACAAATTACATCATATTCGAGCCTCTCTATAATCCCAAAACTTACGAACACTCATTTATTTCTTTCGCACATGAGAAATTGTGAAATTTAACTTCAACATGCACTAATATTTCTACTTGTCCACATTCCCACAGTGAAAAATGAAGACATAAATCCATACCAGCTGGGCCACCAGTTACACTGGTTTCAAATTAGCTCACCTGCCTTTTAAATATCTTGGTGTTAACTTAATAAGGGGTAGATGCAAGCAAATTCAGATGGATGAGGTTATTGATAAAATTCAAGGAAGGATAAAGGATTGGAAAAATAATTTCCAATCCACTGGTGGTCGTTTAACCCTTTTAGCTGCTGTGCTTCAGAGTATACCTTTATATGCTTTACAAGTTTTTAATGCTAAAAAAGCTCTCTTAAGCTATTAGAAGGTATTTTCAATCGTTTTCTTTGGGAAGGTGGAGGTGCCAAGAGACACTGGCTCTCTTGGAAGAAACTGTGCAAACCTAAATTTGCTGGGGTTTAGGTTTCAAAGCTCTCTCTCACATTGTGGAAATAAACATGTGTAAACTCCGGTTTAAATTCGGGCTTGGTGAGTCATTGTGGGCTAATTTCATGCACTCTAAATACTGCTCATCCGCCCACCCCTCCACTCGTTAATTGGAAGACCGAGGACTCTAAGATCCGGAAGGCCATTCTAGGTGCAAGAACTTTAGCTACTGATCTTTTATTTTGGGAGTTAGGTGATGGCAGAATTTCTTTTTGGAAGGACTGCTGCGGGGTGCCTCTGATGGATCACCTACCCTAACATCCTGACCAAGAGAACATCTCAGTTGCTGACTGTTGGTTAGAGGGCCACTGGGATTTACTGAAACTTCGTCAGCTGGTGGGCAATGATGTTGCCATGCTAATTAACCAAATCCCTATACAACAAACCCAGAGAGATAAACCTGTATGGAGGAAACCTTCCTCCATGTCAGTGAGTAAGTATATATATAACTCTATCACTTCTCATTCTAGATGGCATTGGAAAAATATTTTCCGGCAACCACTGTTCACACCATCAATGTCCTTCTTCCTTTGGCATTTATTTTCTTCCTTACTCCCACTGGATGACATTTTAAAACTTAAAGATTTACGTTTGGCTTCTATATGTCCTCTATGCAAGCAAGATGAAGAGTCTTATCAGCATATTTTTTTCAAATGCATTTACACTAAGGTTATTTGGAACATGCTGGCCACTGTTTTTAATTTGAATTGGCCTAACTGCACTTCTATTGGAATTTATTTGAAAGTCTGGAAGATTGCCACGAATGCTGATAAAACTTTATTTCATTTTCCCTTGGTGGTTCTCTGGTTTGTGTGGATGGCCAGAAATGCAGTTTTAAACATTCTGATCAAAACCCCACACCGAGTGTTACTTTCTCTAATATTTGGGCTTACTATAAAAAAGCCATAAAATTATGCCCTCATAAATCTGGATTTCCAGTACTCGCATGCTCGTACTCGGTTAGATGGTTGCCCCTTATACCTGGATGGATCAAAGCCAACATTGATGGCTGCTGGACCACCAATTGTTCTGGTGTTGGTGGCTTATTTAGAGATCATTCTGGAAAAGCTTTATTTTTTTTTTCTCTTCACCTATAGAGGCTGATACACCTTTGTGTGCTGAAGTCTGGGCACTTTTGCTTGCTCTCAAAACAGCTGTATGCTTTAATTTAACTCATATGCACATTGAAACAGACTCAAAGATGCTTTTTAAACTATTTCATAAATCTACCCCTCCCTTGGTCACTTATTTACCTGTTTAGACGTATATGGAGCATCATCACCACCTCTTCTATGCAGGTGAATCTAATCTTTATCTACAGAGAAGGCAAATCCCCTGCTGACTGGCTTGCCAAGCATGCTTTCGATACACCAGTTGTGGGCACAAAACCCTCCGAGCGGCTTGCACGTTTGCTTCACAGTGATCTTTTAAATTTATCTTACATTAGATGCTGATTCATTATGTTGATTTCTGTTTTCTGGTTTCTTTATCCTATAGGCTTTCTAGCTTTAGCATCTTCTCTCACTACTATAGGCTACAGATTCACTTGATGGCATTACAACATTTCATTTTTGAAGTTTTGTTTTCCACACATTCGGTTACTGAGACATGAGGGCACATCTGCTTTGAACAACACTGCGCAATGGATTGCTATTTCTCTCTGGGTCACAGCTGCTAGGGACTTTTCTGGATGCCGCACCTCTATACTTCTAGATCATCCATTATGCAAACCTTTGTCTTCTGGATTGGAGGATCATGCTACTAATGCATATCATTTTATTGATCTCCTATGTTCTATTTGATTTCCTTTGTTCTTTTAATGTTGTTTTGGTTTATACTCTGTTTTGGTTACTCCCTCACTGGAGCCATTTTTTAGAGTTATTTTTCAGAGTGAGTTGTAACGTGGGAGGCTGAACCCTTATAGGTGCGTGGAATTTGTATTTTTTTTGGGTTTTCTTAGTGGGGATCCCCCCCCCCCCTATCGAACCTTTTTATATTAACACGTAAGAAGCCACAGGTGCTCTTTCCCAAAAAAAAAAAATGTAAAGCCATTATTCATGAGTCTTGATTCAGAATGATGTAAGTTGGTATAGAGTGTTTATGGTAAGAAAGATTCCAAAATATGAGAGATATTTGAAGGAGCCAGAAAGAATAACATAAATAAAATAAAATTTGTCAAGAAGCCCCAACTTTTTTGGCTCAATAGCTAAGTCCATTGTCACATTATCTTTGATGCATAAATGCATAACTTTTGTTTGAATCTGACTTATTTTTCTCATAGCTTTGTTTGAGAGAGAGCTTTAGTGTTATCATGAACAAAATCTTACGAGGAAGGGGTAATGTTAATTTAATTATTTTCAAGCTGATTTTCAAAGTGTACATTGCTAGAATTAGTAATAAGATATTCTCTATATAGCTTCCATAATTTTCTTCCTTACAAGTATAAGGGCGAAGTATAGTTACAACTTACAACTATGGAAAAATTTCCTATGAATATTATATTTTTAGAAAAAGGAGGAGATTTTTCATCATTCAATTTTTAGAAAAAAATTACTGCTTTTAAAACCCAATCAAACCTTCTTCTATAAGTTAAAAGATATATCCAACTTAACCAATGAAAAGTCTAGATTGGTAGGTAGTTTCCTGAGTCTATATATTATTAAATAATAATAATCACATAAAAGTCAAAGAATAAAGTATGTCGTTGTTCATCAAAATGAAAAAAAAAAAAAGAGAAAATAAGATGAGGACAGTTCACATATTTCAGAGAAAGAGACTATTTAAAGAGACACTAAATATATATCCATTAATATAATCTATAAAAAAATCCCAATCAATGCCATCATCTCCATGTTGAAGTTGCATAATATCCCATTCTAAAGCATGAAGAACTTAATCCCAAATTAGAAATGAAATAATAAACAAATTTTAATAGTCAGTCTTTGAAGCCAAGCAGTTCTCAAACAGTGTAACTAGTGTATCACTCTCTTCACTTGAGGACATGTCAACTCTTTTTTCATTAAACAAAGTCTAAATTTTTCAAATATAAAAAGAGAAATAAAAGAATTACCTCACAGTGCTTCACAGAAATAACAAGAAAAATATTAAAAGGAGAAAGACAACTTGCATATAAGCGTGCTCTTCTCTTATTTGTTGCCTATAAGTGAATTGCACTCACCTAATATTTTCTCCGAAAAAATACACTAAGAATAATACAATTGTTAATACCAAGCCATACTAGACGACATAAACTTGATGAGCAAAACCCTAAATCAAGCCACACTATTCATTACATTATAATATTTAGAACAGATTTTTATGCATCTCCTCAAAGAAAAATATTGTTTTTATTTTTTTATTTGACTCATCTGAAGTGCACAGTGATGGGCTGCAGATGCCCAAACTTTGAGGCTGAGGTTGATACAGCAGCACATTGAAAGCAGGAAGAAGCCAAACAATGTGACAGCTCTGCATCTTTCATGGTCGCCTCAGTTCAGTTAAACGAAATTCGTCTTTTTTCTTCCTCTGGTTAAGGGGAGAATTTGGACTTATTTATGCGAGAGTGACGTACGCGGTGCATGTCACTGTCTTCCTTGTCTAACATGCATCCCGATAGTCATTTCACTGTAAAGTTTCATTCCCTGTTATTCATTTTTACACGCTTGTCTTACCATAAAAAGAAGAAGATTTACATATATACCCACTTGTTTTTATGTATTTACATCTCTAACTTTGATTTTTACACATATGTTATCTTAAGGAATTTTTCACTTTTTAAAAATTGAAGTTTGATGTGATATGAAAGATTGGATGGTGTGAATTTAAAAATAAAATTTAGGTGTTACTTAGTATGTAAATGCTCAAGAATTGGGTGGTATATATGTAAATGCATGAGAAGTGGGTGGTATATATGCAAAAATAAGTTGGATTACCCCAAAATGAAAATGTAGTCCAATCCTACAATATTCCAACGCTCAGAAAAAGAAAAGTATAGAGAAACTTACCGAAGATAGATAGCTAGGAACAAAGCTAAAGAGACTCAGTACAAATGCAAAAAACAGAAGTGGAGATAACTCCACATAAAGACCTAATAATGTCCCATTCCAAAGACAAACGCACTCACATGCGGAATTTTGATCGTGAAGTGTGCTGCAAGCATGTAATGTGATTATAAAGAACATAAATAAAGGAGAATTCATTGAAAATAATAATTTATTTGTATTTTCTTAAAAATAATAATTACAATATTATTTGAGATCTATTTTTACTCTAAACAAACTATTCTTAAAAATTAAGCACAATTTTAAATGGGAATTCTTTTTTATTGCTACAAACCTTATCACACTGAGAACAAATGCAACATCAATCTCAGTTTTTACAACTTTTCTATGTTTTATTTTGTTTTTATTATGGAAATTTATTACATATTTCTAACACACGGAATTTGATATTTACACTTATAACATTATGGTGTCATAAATCTATGCATGAATGTATATGATCACGTTTAAAAAGATAAATGATTTTGATATTTTTGACCATTTGAGTAGCATGCATGTAAATATGATCATTTATGCGGTGTATATTTGAATACATAAGACTTGTGTGCTATATGTGCATGTATAAATGCACCTTTTATTTTCAAAAGAAACCATTCCTAACTTTTTACATCATCTTTTCACTCTTTCTTCTTTTCCCACTTCAACAGACCAAACAACAGATTAAAAACCTCATATTTATAGAAATATTTATACCAAAAAGTCTAGCTCTAGCTCAAATTTAGTGCATTAATCTATTAGGTACCAGTTGAACCTCTCAATATCAATATTATTCGTTAGAATCATTCATATATAACCAAACATTAACAACAAGATGCACAATAATAAGAACCGAATTCTTCTACGAACAATATTTATTTATGTGTACAGTGTCAAAATAGTTCTTGATTATTTATATAAGATCATTTTAATCCTAAAGTTTAAAGAATCACTGTTTAAGATTAAAATAATATCCATAAAAGACTATTAAGATATTTTTAACTCTTTTAATTATCTATGAAATGCAGAACATAACCAACAGATTAAAAAAATAAAACAAAAAAACACCTAATAATAATATCTTCTCTCCTTTTACCTTTATAAAGCTGCACAAAAACATGTGGAGTTGGAAAGATCACTAATTAATGAGGTGGGGGAGCACAGATCGAGAAACAGAGATCTAGTGAGAGAAAAAGCCAGAAGAGAGAGAGAGAGAAAGTGAGAAGAGCAGCGCACCCACTCATTCATTCAATCATTACCCCCTTCCACCTCTCCACCATCCCCAATACTCCTCCCTCCAAGACAGCACTCAGTAATATTACCTGTAACTCCACACAACCCCATTTCTTTTTTACCTTCAAATAATAATAATAAAATACAAACATAACTCTATTCTCCTATATATATATATATATATATATATATATATATATATATATATATATATATATATATATATATATATATATCTTCCTCCTCTCAAATCATCTCCAGTCGCTTTTCTCATTTCTCCCCTTAGTTTATTCACAGAGATCTGAAGACTGAGGAAGCTGTTGGCCACTGAAGAATATGTCTACCTCTGCTTCACCAAACTATGTTTGCTATGTTCACTGCAACTTCTGCAACACAATTCTTGTGGTAAAATTACTAAGAGCATATCCAATCTCTCTTTTACTTTTTTTTTTCCTTCTTCTTAAAGCTTGCTTTTTTCAGCAATCTTTCAAACTTGGCTAATTTGTCTTTCTGTAATTTAGTTTCTTTTGTTTTATGTCTGTTAAAAACCCTAAAGAATGATGCTTTCATAGCTCTTTTGCACTCACACAAATGTCAGCATTTGTTTTTAAAACTTAGAGAATAAATAAAATAGTGGAAGAAGAAGATGTAGAAGTTGCCATTAATACATATTTCCTCTATGGAAGGAGTTGATCTCTCCCATCTGCTTCTTCAAAGAAGCTTAGAGATTATAAATGTTTTCTATTTTCTGAGTAATCAGAAACACTAATTTGCTGCCATTTTATTTCTAAACTAATTAGAACACTAAGACTCTTTTTCACTCTTGAACTCTGAAGATTTTGAATTTTTTTTTTTAATTTATTTACCCTGAAATATTGAAATTAATTGCCTGATTCAGATGCTTCACGAATTGTCTGACAATTAAATCACGATTTATTATTATTTTTTTTTAATTTTTTTAAGGAGTGTTCTGCCAGAATAGGAGTGGTATGAAATTCAGAGGAGTATTGGATATAGGACAACAAGGTTAAAATAGTAAAATACTATTCTTAATTTTTCCTTTCTCTGATTTTTCTTTTTATATAACAAAAATGTGGTATTATTATAGATAATGGTTAGACAAGGATATCCTGACCTTGCTCATGAGATATTTTTAATGCCCCCCCCCGAGTATCATTTTCATTGAGTTGCATGTTATTTTCTTATGTTTAAACTATAAATAGAACTTATAGAAAATTTTTATTTAAAAGAAAAAGGATTTTTTTTTATTTTGAAAAACAATATAAAGATATGTTTTGCAGTACAAAAATAAATAGTTTGTACCTAAGCAAAACTTAATTTGGGACTTAATTTGGGACATCTTTAAGCTAAAACAATGATTCATAATGCAGATTAGGATGGAACTGTTATATACTTCTATTAGGGTTTCAATCAGATAGAAATCAAAATCACATCGGCAAATAGGATTATACTGATTCAAGAAATTTGAAACAAAAAGAAATCGAACAGAAGCACAACAAAATAATTCTATATATATATAAAAAAAACAATCACAAGATTTAAAGTATAAAAAATTGAGAACAAGAAAAAGCCACAGACACACACCAAGAAATAAATTTCACTACTAAGAACCAGAAATGTATAATAACTCACTTAGGACTCTTCTCTATGATAAATGAAACTTATAGGACTTTGCTTCAAAACTTTTCTTTTGATCTCACAAGAGAAAATGCACACTAAAATTCTCATCTTCGACTCTTCTCTCCTTCATGAGAACTAATTTGTTGAAAGAACCACACGCAAGAACAATACAATTCATCGATCAAAATTGTGAATTTAAGAAACTTAATAGGAGGAATCGCTTGACGACATGGTCACATCGCATAACGACATAATTATTTCACTCGCATGGGAACAAATTGTGCCGATAAACCCTCTATGGCATGATCCCACTTATTTTGTCGTGGTTACACTGGCTGGTGTAGCTACGCCCATTTCGGGTATAGCAATGCCAAGTTCATGCATGTGCAAGCATTTTTACAGTTGTGATCTCTTACGATTGTTGTGCGCTTCTTCAAGTGTGGGTGCTTCAGACTCCACAACATAACATTCTAGCTCCCACTTAGAGATTAATAGCACCAAACATCTATTCTTGTCAGATCCTCATCTCCATTTGGGTAATCTTGGTCGTCACATACTGTGGTGTAACTTACCGCCGATCTCAACCTTTTATGGACTCCAATTGAAGCCAAACATAGCTCGAGTTTCTTGATAGTTTCCACCTTCTTCAACATGTCTACAAGATTCTGAGTTGTATCTTATCCCACAATTGATGACCATCTTCTAGGAGAGAGCGTATAAAGTGGTACCTCAGCTATATGTGCTTTGTCCTAGCATAAAAAACAACGTACATAGTAAGATAAATGCACACATATTGTTATTATAAAGCTTTTCAATCATCTGCTCCTTGCCCAATTTTGCAATAAAGCTCCGCAGCCAAATCATCTCCTTGGTTGCCTTAGTGATAGCAATAAATTCGACCTTCGTAGTTGAAAGCACAACTATATTCTGTAATTTGAAAACCTAACTCACTGGTGTGTCCCCCAAAGTGAAGATATACCCCATTTCACTTCTTATACCATTGCAATCTCTTGCCAGATATGTATTGCAGTTAAATAAAAAATAGTATGTACCTAAGAAAAACTTAATTCGGGACATCTTTAATTAATTTAAAAGAGTGATTCATAATATGGATTACATCCGTTGGGATTTAACTTTTATATACTTATACTAGGGCTTCAATCAATAGGAAATTAAAACCATACCGCAAAATAATATGAAATTTATTCAAGAAACCTTGAACAAAAAAGAATCAAATAGAAGCACAACAAAACAATACTAGAAAGCAAAGGCAAATGATTTAACGTGGGAAACCTTGAGAACGGCAAAAAATTACGGAGCCACACCACCAAGAAATTTTCACTTTGTAGAACATGCAAATATGTACAGATAACTCACTCGTATTTTCTCCATATAATGAATGAAACTTACAGAACTTTGCTCCAAATTCTTCATCTAGACCTCACAAGAGAAAATGCATGTTGAAATCATGCTTTCGACTCTTTTGTCCTTCACAAGAAATCTCTTGAAAGAACTACACACAAGATTGATGCATTCATTGATCGAAATCAAGAATTTAAGGAACTTAACAGAAGGAATAGTTTGGCGGCATGGTCATGCTGCCCATCAGTATAAGTATTTCGCTTGCTTTGGTTCATACTGTGTCGATCGACCTTCGCTGGCGTGGTCATGCCCATTTATTCATGGTTGTATAGACTGGCACTTCAGCAAGCAAAACATTCAAACATATATTCCATAAATTTCAGAAATCCAACCCACAGATTTCAAGCTAGAAGAAGTCCAGTTTCCTTTATACATGAGACTTGATACAATAATATCCATAAGATATATTTCATACCACTTAATTAATATAGATGTATATATATATATATATATATATATATATATATATTTCTCCTAGCTTCATTTACCCTTCATTCATGATAAATTAAAATGAACAGACCTGCGGTCAGAGCAAATTAATATGACGTATTTTCTTGTTAAGATAGAAATTCAATTCCATTCAAATGCAGCTCAGTTCTGACAGTCCCTGCTATAATTACTTCATCTTTCTCGACTGACATTTCTTGCATTCTTTTGTGTGAAACATTGTTGTGTTTCCCAACGGAGTCTGAATGATAAATTCTATCTTTCATTCTATATTTACGGTTTACATTTGTCTTTCCTTTCACTTGCCGTTCTTCATATCTACCATTCTTTTTTCTTAAAGCAAAATAAAATAATTATCATTAACAAAAATAACAATTTATAAAAGAGATTATAAGCTAAATTAAGGAAAAAATAATGAAGATTAAAGAAAATATAAATGAAACTAAACTCCATTTTTTTCATTAAGGAACATCATATTTAAAAAAAATGCTTTTTTTTTATATATTTCCTTATAAAAATGGGACATAGGTCTTGATTCCTTATAAAAATTTTAATGGAGAGTTCTTGTTACCACTCATTTTTACACATACTATCAAATTTATTAATTACATTTGCATGGAAAATGATGTAATTTTGATTTGGAATAATAAAAGATGCATATGAAGATATAAATACTTAACATTTAGTAAAAGGAGACTTAGAATAATTAAAAAAAAAAAGTTATAGCCCTTATCATTAGAAAATTACATTGTAAATTATAAAAAAATTGAATAAGAAAATGATATGATGTGATGTAGTTAAATGACTAATTTAAAAAATTATTTGTATAAACTTATTGCTTTTTTAATTAAAATTTTAAAGGAAATTATCATAAATTAAAGTGATAATTACAAAAGGAGATCATAAAATAAAATAAAATTGTAGAAAAAATCCAAATTAATTAAATTTGATATCCCAATTAGATGCATTAAAAAAAATACATAAAATTGGTTGAAGGATATTATAAAAGAAGGGACATAGACATGGACTTTCTTTTTTGCCCCTCCCATGATGTCTCCTAATATTAAGCGACTAAAGATCGAGTTCTTCTAATTGCTTGTAGTCTTTAAATTTAATAAAAAAAATGAGGACAATGAGCTCAGGATAATCATGCTGAGAAGGTTAATGTTGCAGTGCATGTACGCCAGCATCAACATGAAAAACTTAATAGGTGAAAGATAAAATTTATATATTAAAATGAAATAATAAATTTTCTATATATTGAGAGAATAAAAAAAAATATAGAGTTATGTTTAAATTGCAATGTAAATTAATTTTGAAGTAGAGAAAAAAGTGCAACATTTTTTAACATGTTAAAATGTATTCATCATAAGGGAAAACTTTTATTTTATATCGTAAAATAGGTTGTATGTATAATATAATAAGTTCACCAACAATCTATGTATCTTTCAGTCTATTAATCTACTTGCTCATTTAATTTGACTTAAATTTCTATTACTTTTTGGGTTAGCAAGTTTAATTATGTGTCAGGTTTAAATAGACTAGACATATATTGATCAATAATATATCTTTGTAAATAAGGAGCTAATAATAACTTCCTTTTATAAAATTTGATTATAGAAAACAAATAAATAATTTTGGTTGATCCAAGCATGCATGATATTTGAGGAGTTAAAATTGCTACCTCGCTCTATTTACTAGTAATATATCTAGTACTTCTATGAGAGAGTTTGGACATGTGACACACAAGCATTTGAAAAATGAGTTCCTTTAATAATACATATTTAGACTCTATAATAATATATATTAAAAAAAAGCAAAGTTTCTCAATTTTTTCAAAGGGAAAGCCACCTCAGAAAATGAAGCAATCATCAATAAAAGCGTGTTAGCTAATAGTAGTAGATAATTCAAGAAAAAGATGAACAATAATCTCATAGATAAATTTTCATTTGAAAATAGCTACACAAGATCAATTATTTGTTTAGAATCATCTCTCCCAACCGGTGTAGTACTTTGATTAACCATATCAACATCTTATTTCCTATTAATGATGTTAATATATTTAGTTATTATGTTGTCGTGCGCATGCCAACCCAATCTTGTAGATTAAATATGACAATATGTGATCGATGAGAGGACATTATTGCAACATGCATAATTAGACATTCCAAATTTATCCCTCAAAACTAGTACGAACACCAAGTTGTTTGAGGAAGCACATAAGTTAGAAGAAAATAAGGAAATTTTACCTTATATCTTGTACTTCTTCAGATCTTCTAAAGATTCAATGCATCTGGTTATATATTGTTATCATCAGACTCTTACAGTATTCTTAATTCAAATGAATACAATTGTAGATTTACAAGTTGTTCTTTATGATCTTTAGATAATATTTAAAGCACTTTGACATATTATAGCCAATTTTTTTAGTAATGTGCATGTAAAAAATTCAAAGATTATCAAAATCAATTCTTCAAAGCTAAGCAAGTTTCCTTAACCTCAACCATAATAATTTCCTTACCAAATGTTTAGACACATCAATATTTAGTTAATCTGAAGATGCTTTCAATTGAAAACCAAATATTAAGGCAAATGAAAATAAGGTATTTTTATTCATAAACTTTTATGGATTTTAAGAAAGAAAATCAAAACTAGAGCACCAAAGGATTATCCTTAATTTTTTTTGATGGATTAAATTGTTTCTCATATTTGAGTTAATAGGTTGATTTTATTTTTTTGTTGAGAATAGAAGCCTATCTCATATTATTTATAAATGGGCATTAGGCAAGTAATATATAAATTTTTAAGAAGAGATACTAAAGGAACAAACCTTTGATATATGGGCCAAATGGAATGCATGTCATTTTTTTTTCTTCGAAGAGAGTGTGGAGTAGGGATGAAACAATTGACCATATAGTTATTTAGGAGCTGTGAAATGAACCATTAAGGGCCCATTTGGGGCAACTTATAAGCGCGGCGGTGTTTTAAAAACTCTGCCTATGTGTTTGTTTCGCACGTTTCGAGTGTGTTCACGAAAACAACGTTTTCTTTTATATTAGAAGCCGATCACGGGTATAACCCTGCAATCTACGTTTTACTAAAACAAAATATGGAGCTGCCCTCACTGCCTTGCTGCTTCACTGCTACCCGATCGCTGCCCTAGGGAGTAAAGCGAAGCCCTCACTGCTGCTCGATCGCTGTCATAGGAATGATCTTCATTCGATAGCTTCCTCAACCAGTGGATAACAAAATCCTTATCCTTACGTCCATTAATGAGACATCTTTCAGCAAGGATTTTGTTTCATGAGTTTGTACAACTGAAGCTCTTGCTTTTGCTGCTCCTGCTTTGTGTTTCTAAAAGACGAAGGAATCTGCACCACCTCCCACAGTCTCTTCAAGTTGGGATCAATTTTGAGGGGGCTTTCACCAACTCTGCGAGATTTTCAAGCAATTTTAACTTGAAAGCTAGTGTGATGGAAGTTTTTTTTTATTTCCTCCATGTTTTCCCTGGTCAGCGGCTCTATGAGCTTGACGTGCTCATACTGGTCAAGCAAATCATCTGCCTGAACAATGGCATCTCTATATGCAACAATTTCTTTTTTGTTTCCCAGCTAGCTCTAATCTTGACTATCTCATTAGAATTTTGGTGTTAAATCTCGTTGGCTGAATATATGATTATATGGAACAAAGATGAAATACATAAGATTTAGTTGTTTTTATGTTCTAATTTTGCAATAGTGATTACTTTGCTAGTGAAAGACCATACTGTATGTGTCCATGGTGTTTCATAGATCATTTTTTGTTGTACTGCTTTTCTAGTTCTTTGTTTATCCAAAATAGGGACAAGATAGTCATTTATTCAGAATCAGCTGTTTTCCAAACGCACAAACCAAACAGTCAAATAATTTATTCGGATAAGCTGCTGATCAGCAGCTTATCAGGATAAACAGCTTATCAGAATAAGCTAGATAAGCTGCAACAACCCAAAACATACCCTAAATCAATGCAAGATTTATATTGTTTTTTTAGCTTAAAAGGGGAGGGTCATCAAGCATTCTAAAGTTTAAAATTGTAAAGATTGGTATTTAAATTAACACCTTTATTTCCTTATATATAACTAAACATTATTATTGAACAAAATAAAAAAAAGCTGAAAAAAATACAAATGGTACAATAAGTTCAAGAAGAATCTTGCTAACATGCCTATAAGAAAGACCTTAAGCATTCTCAAAACAAATCTACAAAAATAATATAAATATTCTTAAGAATAATGGTGATCTCTTAGCATGAATAACGCAAATAATTGTATCTACAAAGGAATAAAACTAAAGCAACGACCGATAGTGTAGAGTGATGAAGCTAAAAGCATAGATCCTGTGCGAATTCAAGCACAATCTCACATGGCAAAACACTAAAAAGGTAGTTTGTGGATGAGGAGTTTAGTGCTCTTGTAGTTCTGTACCTTTCTCAAAGCCACTATTTATTGATAGTTGATTGCAAGGGTACTATATTTGCTCGAATGGATTTTGGTTAATCTTATTAATTTATTAATTAGAATTTTGATTAGAAGGTGAAAAAATATTAAGGCTTACAGATGAGGAGGCTTATTCATTGTATTAGTTTAAAGTTTTTTTTTAATTATTATCATTACTTAGAAGTATAATTATAAAATAAAGCCAGGATACACTACAGGAATTAAGTAAATTTGCATTGGCGAAATCATATGCAAAACTGACAATTTTTAAGGGTTATCATCAGCTTTGCGTCTGATTTGTTCCAAAGTTAAATTGGGGGTCAACAATTTTATTTTTGCCTAATTTACATTGAAATATTCGGTGTAAATTACTTGTTCCGTATTAGAGTCGAATTTGATTATACGTAACCTGTGTTGACATTTGCTTCTAAAAATATCAGATGATGAATATTAGTGTTGGATTATCATTTCATTTGCATATGAAAATATCATAAAATGATGAAATATTATTGTCGTTTTAGATTCAGATTTTGCCCGAAAATGGACTCAAATTTGAAGCAAACCTATAACATAGAAAAAAATTTAGAATATTAATTGCATTTTCACAACCTGCACAAAACACATTCCACATCACATACCACATTAAATATCACTATATCACAGATCAAATCTCTAAATATTATAATAAAAAAGAGGAAGATACTATTACAAATCGTTCCAAATAAAAATAGTAAAGTAAAGTTAATCAGAAAATTTCAGAACAAATGTTTACATAAGACTTACAAATAAAAAAATAAAAAAAAATTCTCATCATCTCCATCCTCGCCCTCCTCCTTCTCCTACTCTTGCACGGATGTCATCGGTTGTTGCCTTATCTATCTGCTAAGGTCTCCACCATGCACACTATAGAGTTATCATATCTATATTGTCATTATAGCATCTGCTTGAGCAACTGGAGGATCTCCTCATTCATTATAGCCACCTTCCTGACAACAGTCTCTTGACCTGGCTGTGAAGAGCTTGGGGAACTAAGAACAGGAGCACAGGAGAGCTCAACCTTAAAGGCTATGCCCTTCACTTCAAGGCCATAAAACCACCCCATGCTTCCTCCCTCTCGCCTGTATCTAAAGCTCGTACTCCAAATGCGCAGTGGTAGACCGTCTACCACTATTCATGGTGTCAGTCTGGGCCTGAGTGGCCAATTGCCTCTCTCATAGCTTCTCAAACTCCTTTTACATGATGAAAACCAACATTTAACTGACAATTTCAACAGTTAGAGTAGAAAAATTTTTAATTTAAAGCAGTTACTGGGTGTCGATGGGTTCGGACATGATCTTTGCAATGGAGGGAGTGCGGCTCAACTCCTTAGCCTGTGCAAAATATAAAAATGGTTAGCGCTAAAAAGTACTATCAAATTTGAATTAATGTTTAAATATCTAAAGGTGTGGGAGCAGTAGGCATCAAAGGCGACGGGGCAACATTGGGTACAGAAGTAAGTGCCATAGGAGGGGTGACAAAAACAAGTGCAGAAGGAAATGTTGCAAGAGGTGTAATAGCATCCAGTGAGGGAGGAGGTGCCGCAAAAGGTGTAGCAGGAGCAGGTGGGACAGGAGGTGCAACAACAGTTGAAGCTTCAGTAAGAGTAGAAAGCTCCTCTTCTTACTACGACAGTTGGTCTCAATGCTCCCGAAAACACGGGGTCTATGAGATGGCTGACCACCTGCACCACCTTTGACCATCTGCAAACAAGAAATGCCATTAAAAGATTAGTACTAGTAGAAAAAATAATTATAAGAAGAAAGAAATAGTGCAATAAAGATAAAACATAAATAGCAACTATGTCTAAAAATGGGAAAAGCGAGAGTAAAGAGCAACACCTCAAAATAATAAAAATTATCCTCCGTTGATCTGATGTAAGATAGTATGCAGCTTTTGGATTTTTTAATTTACCTCAATTTGTTTCCTGAAGCTCTAAGATCCTTTACAACACTCTTTCAGGTCCATTCTAGCTTTCACATTATTTTTTGACTTACCTCTGATATCCATCAAAGTGTTGAATATGTTATCAAAAAAAATTCTTCTTAATGTGCATTACATCGAGATTACGTCTAATAAGATTAGTCTTCGAATATTGAAGATCCCAGAATATACTGCACTTCGTCCAGTTGTGTGTGACATTGAAATGAGGAAGAGGAGCTGATGCTAGCTCTGGTCTCTCGGTGATCTTTGAGACCTCACTGATCATCTCAAATATTTCAACTCCGGTAATCCTGGGGGTGAATTTGATCTCTCAACTTTATTTTTGAAGAATGCATCGTTGTTCTTTCTAAATGGGTGATCATGGTTTAAGAATCTTCAGTGGTTGTCAAACTAGCTATTTTTCCTACCATGTTTCAAAGTAAATGCCTTTGATATATCCATGCAGTAAAGACAAGTCAATTTTCTACTTATGCTCCAACCAGCTAGCATCTCATAGGTCAGGAAATCACTAATTGTCCACAAAAGAGCCGTTCTCAATTGAAAATTCTACTTCTTAGTGATGTCATATGTAAGCACATCCTACTTCTATAACATTTGAAGCTCTTCAATCACAGACTGTAAGTAGATGTTGATTTTCCCCTTCTAGCTATGTGGACATGGTATGATCAATGTTAGAAATATGAAATATGTGGTCATGCATATATTAGGGGCATATTATACGACATGATGATCATTGGCCATGAGTACGGGGTTGCAGCGTAACTGTACGGGTTGAAGCCATTTGCACATAACTTAAGTCTAACATTGCATACTTCAACTATAAAATTTGGGTAAGTACCATCGAAATGTCTCCAAATCTCACCATGTGACAGATGACTCATTGAGTTAGCATCAACAGATCCAATATTGTGCCCAGTCATGTGTGGGGCTGTATGTAAAGAAGCGAACAATCTCTGAAGTTAGGGTATAAGGGGAATATAAAAGAGACACTTACATGGAGTATTTTTCTGATTTCTATTATTTCTCCCCCCTTTGTTTGAACCTAATCATACCATAAATTCGACAAGTCTTCTCGACTGCATCAACCTTGTAATAGATAATGCATCCATTAACACAACAATCAATCTTCTGGCATTGTAACCCTAACTTTGAAACCAACTTTTTTGTTCTATAAAGGTCATCCAACACACAATTACTACATGATTGAATGCTTCTCTGGGCTTGTTAAAACATATTTAATGGTCAACATTCTCAGTGCAACTGATAACTCGTTATGTGTGGTGTAACCATCTCATAAAGGTTATTGTGAAGTATTTAGTATATCATAGAACTGTTGTGATTCGTTATTCAATGTTTTGGGTTCATGTTGAATGCTCCCAACAAATTGAGCTCTCTTAGCATCATGAACCATTTCTTCATCTAGTCCAAGATCAAATTCCTCTACAGGGGAGGCATAACTTGTCGAGGCATCTCTTATATCGAACTGAACTTCAGGTTCTTACTCACCATGCATAGTACAAATAATTAGGTTTGTATCCCTTGCATTAAAGATCCAACTTAACTTCTTTGAGCGGCAGAAATGCTTGATTTTTGTGCTTCGCACAATTACATCAGAATTTTCCCTCATAACGATAGATGGGCAGGTGTGATGCCACATGCTCTAACGCCATTCAAGAACTCATTTGTGTGTCCTTTTCGTCTTGGATATAAACTGTTATACATTCAAGCTCTCCAATTATGAATATTCATCTGAAATATATATATAGTTTTATAGATCAGAGCAACTATACTTCGGAAAATAAAAATAAAAGACTTCGACATTATAATTATGAAAATTTAAGTTTATGTGTATGAAAATTTAAGTAGGGTTTGGCCAATTGAATCCTTTTTTTCTCCATCATATCCTTGATTGAAAAATCTAAAACATCTATCTTTTTTAAAATAAGTCAAATCTAAAACGTCTACTCTCCTAATTACATCATCAGTTTGTCAACATTTGATGTGATCAAATCATCAAAGGTGACACTCTCTAATCTTGTATGCCGTTAGACCTATTCTAACCGTTTCAAGGATATATTTGTTTTAAATTTTGTCTCTAAGTGTAAAGCCACTAATCCACCTTAACATAATAGGTCTTATGCATTCGACTTAACCCTCATAATAGGTCTTATGCATTCCTTTACTTCAACTTGAATTTTACTATTAACATCCCTATCTATATTATCATCATTTTCAACAGTTGACCCGACATAACTAAAAAATTCATTTCTTTTAGTGACTTGATCATCCATAGTTATAACCCACCACTAGATCCACTGCTAATAAAATTGTATTTAATGTATTTATTTTTAGATATTCTAAAACGAAAACCATTAAACTCTATGGTTAACCTGTATAATTCAAGTTTTTTGTGAAATCTCTCTAGTGTTATTCATAAGAATGATATCATTAGCAAAAAGTATACACCAAGGTACATTCTCTTGTATATGTCTGGTAAGAACATTCATAACTAAAAAAAAATGATACATACCTATTCAGGTTGGAGTGGACCGAAAGGATGAGAACTATGGGAGTTTTGATCGTCTTTGTATGCCACGTGTATCTCACCTTCCCAACAAGCTCTAATGGACTTTATTGTGAAGGTTATTCCTGGAGGCCAACGAATCAGTGAGGGAGAGGGAAAGGGGAGAGGGAATGGGAGAAGAGGAGCCACGTGGGAGGGGGAGATGATGCTTTCGGGAAGAGGGGGAGACGAGCAGGATGCATAGAGAAAATGAAATTGAGGGGTGCATGATTAGTTAATTAAGTCATTTGTGTGGGATTTGCACTGAATTCGAATTAGTTCGATGCTAACATGTAAAGTATTTGCGATGTTTTTTTCGACACAAAGTTGACTCAATATTCGTGGCAAGTCCAAAAGAATTTTCATTGTTTCCAGAACCCTTCTACCGACGAAATATCTGACGCAAATATGATGCAAATTCCAATGCATATGTCATAAATTATTTTTTGCAGCTTAGTAGCGCCAAATCCAACGCTAATATTTGTGTCGAAAATATCCAACGTAAATATTAGATGCTACTTCCATCTACACTTGCAATGATAAGATAACACAAATAATGCAGTTAGGTCACATTGGCATAATAGTTGAGAGTTTTGTCTCAAGTGATCTTGGGTTCTGAACCTTACACTGTGGTGTGCATGCATTTATGTATGTGTGAGCATCTACAGCTTAAAAAACTTATAATGAAAAATACATTTAAAGAAAAACTAAGCCATTTTCTTTTTTCATGCAAATTGCTAGATACAAAATGAGGGATTCAAAAGATGGTCCAGTTTACCAATGATATTTCATAAAAATATTCTTTTCTTCTTTTGTCACAATGACTATTGGTGTGATGTCAGTAAAGGCAAGCATGGTGTAATGGAGCATCATCATTAAATCTAGAAACTAATAGAATAAAAATTCGAGTCCTAATTATATATAGTTGGATGCCACTGATCAGGCCTAATTACATACCCACATAAAGAAGATAGGGGAAAAAAAGCTCAATTGTTTTTTTAATGCTCCATCAATTTGATTAGAAATAGTGGTAGTAGAGGCCTCCTGGCTTTAATAATTTTCAACTGAGAATAAACCAAATTTAAAGTTTTGTAAAATAATTGTCAATAAATAACATATTAATGAAAATTTTAAACAAGAAATCAAATTCAAAAGAATTAAAACATGAGAATCCTAAATAAATGAATTATATTTATTCTATTTATCCTCATGATTACTTGATTTTATGCATTAAATTTTCACTTGATTCTAGCTATCAACTTAAGTCCAGGAATTAATGCAACATGAAAGGATAAAAATGGACATTTAAGTTTCATATCAATCCTCAATTTAATTTTATGTTTGTAGCTAGTGACCCATGACTACATCCTAGTAAGACAAAATCACTAAGTAAATGATAATATTACTTTATAAATGATAAAAAAATGAAAACAATTAGTAATTATATTGTAGGTATGTGCATTGTTTGGCAAAAATAAAAAAATCAAATCAAAACTGTCATTTGATTGATTCAATTAAGTTTTAAAATATTAGTTAGATTTTTTTGTTTTAAAAACTTTAATCTTTGGTTTATCACTTTGTAGTTGTTCATCATCAGAATATGAATAAAGCCAAATTAAAGACAAATCCTTTATAATTTTCTATTTCCTTTTCCTCATCTTTCTATTCCTTAGCTATTACTCGGTTCTCCTTGAGGCTCTCGGTTACTTCACTAATAAATCCACTCAATACAACTGAGTAAATCTATAATAAGCAGCAAACATCTTAATTATGTTTCTTTAGTGGATGCCATCAATTGTGAGATGAACTCCAAAAAAGCTGTAGGAAGTAAAGAAAACATAAGCCGAGCAAGCAAAGTGTAAATCAAATAAGAATAAGAAGAAGATAACAGCTTTCTCAAAAAACTTTTTATACAGAAGTCAGTGAGCCCAAAACCGAAACATTGATACATACGGAGTCCGGACGCAGCTCTGCGCCCGGACTCCAATAAGATTACGACACTTTTACAAAATTTAAAAATTTATTTTTATTTTGACTCATAAATTTTAATTTTTTTAAAAAAATATTATCCACTGAAATATAGTTGACGTTGTGTTATTGAAGTCCGAACTCCGTACGTAAATTTTTTTCCTCTCCAAGAGAATTATTTTCTCTGGTTCCAACTTGAAGATAACATTTCTTCTAAAAAGCCTGTAATTGAAGAAATCTAGGAGAAACCTATTTATTAGGCTACCAACCATATATATAGATTTCTCTGAGTTCCTTTCAGGAAATTTTGATTCATCTTTCTCTTCTTTTCCATCATCTTCTCTAAGATATCAGGTTATTCATCATGTTTATGTACTCACAAACAACACAAGACTCTACGTCTCGAAATGATTCAACATCTACCAATTTGCAGCATTGTTTATTAATGATAGATTGGCATTCAATTATCTTCTTTTTTTTTTTTTAAATTTAGTTTGTCAGACATAAATAAAGTTGGCTGTAAGCCATTACTGTGCTTATTTGTTTGTTCTTGAATACAAATATAATTTCTTTTATATACTTTAATTCACAGGTGAGTGTGCCTGGAATCAACCTGTGCTCCATTATGACAGTGAGGTGCGGGCACTGTTCGAATTTACTTTCGGTAAATATGGGAGGTCTTGTCCAGTCAGTCCCTGCAGGACTTCTTGACCTTCAGGTTCTAATTATTACTCTCTTATTCATAACTTTGGAATGCTCATAATAAAATTTAAGAAAATAATAGAAAATAGCTTCACCTTCACAACGTGAACAGTAATTATAAATAGTCTTGTTATAACATCAAGTTCTGGTACTTGTGGCAGCAGCCAAAGTGAATGGGGTAAATGTTAAAGTAAATATTTTCTTACAACTTTTGGACTGTAAATCCTAATATTGTTAGTTACATATATTTTTTACGGAAGAGAGTAAAATGAGTGACGGGAGGCTATTTGACATTTTTAATAATATATATATTTATATATATATTATATATATATTGGGGGAAAGAGCAGCGGTGGCTCCCTACGCGTTAATTTAAAAAAAATGTTACAGAGGGGAGGGTGGTGGATCGCATTCTAAAACAAAAAAGAAAATACAATAGCTCTCACTCGTAAGGATTCCACTTCCTCGTTACAACTCAAGCAAAAATGATTTTTAAGTACCTTACAACTCAGTTTTGATTTTTGCTTCTCCTTTTGTATATATATATATATATATATATATATATATATATATATATATATATATATATATATATATATATATATATATATATTTATTTATATGGGTTAATATATATGTATGGATTAATATGTTAATGGCGAAAAATATAATTAGTTAATCATTTGAGTACACACTAATCAAAAGGTGCTGTATCCAAAAGATCATAGTGTAGTAATGTTTTCATACACATTCTCAGAATAAAATTTTAACTGATTAATATTCAGTAGCAATAAAAAAAAAGGTGATTTTAGCACAAAAGCTATAGTAATAAGTAAATATATGATAAAATTAAAAATATAGACATAGATATGATATGTAATAGATTGTGAAAGTAGTAAATACTGTAAATATAATAATGAAAAATAAGAATTATTTTCTAAGCTAAAATCATTTTAATTTATATAAATAAAAATTACAAAACTTGAGCTTCTTGTCAAAAAGATAAAAACCAACCAATGTATCTCCCATAGAAGTAGTAGAGTGGCAGTGAAGGAGATAGGCTATGCAAAGCATTGTACATAAATAATTTTTGTGGAAAGATTATTT
The DNA here is from genome assembly GCA_022702705.1 of Papilionanthe hookeriana x Papilionanthe teres. Lineage (NCBI taxonomy): Eukaryota > Viridiplantae > Streptophyta > Magnoliopsida > Asparagales > Orchidaceae > Papilionanthe > Papilionanthe hookeriana x Papilionanthe teres. The sequence continues at coordinate 74,177,401 of CM040425.1, read as the reverse complement.
ACATATAATAAATTTAATTATTTCCTCAAGAAGTACTAATTTGCAAAAATAAGTACTTTATGTGTTCATATGGGAGGACTCTAATAGTAAGAAAAAGACAAATTTTGATTGTTATTATTGGCGGCCTAAGAAAAACCTACTTTGCATATGTTCTTTCAATATTTAGATATGAGAAAATTCTTACATTGATTTGAAAACTCTCATATAACTTTAATTCTCCAAAGAAATGATAAATTGCTAAGAAATTCTATACTTTATTTCTTTGGTTCTTCATATATATATATATATAGTATTTCATGTAGAAATATTACGTTTGTAGGACATTTGTGCAGAGCTGCTTTGGTTTTTTTTTAGGCTCATAAGAACTGCTTTTCGTACATACGTCCTATGAACATATTTGTATTTTATGTATTACAGACAAAAGCAAGATTTCAATTTAAATATTATTTTTAGCTATTTTTAATTATACTTCTTGAGAAGAAATTTCAGGGCCACAATATTGGACCTGATGGCTTACATTTGGAACGAGAATCATCTTCTAGATGCAACAAGATTTCACTCTTTAATTCGATGGGCAATAATCAGTCAGACAAAATACCAAATCTTGGTAAGTAATTAAGAATTAAGATGCATCTAGATCATCATTTTATCATTTTTAATTATGCTCATTAAATTAATTTAGAAATTATATACTTATTTTACATTAGAAAAGAAAATATCACATGATATTTGAGCTAAGTTTTCATCTTTTCTTAAGTATATTATGAAAGTTAGTTCTTTTTATTTTTTTTAAAAAAAGTTCGGCCTTATTATTAGAAATAGATGTGTCGACAATCATTTTGCAAAATATTAATGGATTTCATGCAATTAGATGAAATTGTCTGTTGGCTCCAAGAAATATTTCTATCAATTTTAGGGGCCACTTAGGATTAGTTTTAGGGTTTTTTTTTGTTTTTTTTTTTTATATTTTTTGATTTAAAACAAAAATTATTTGATTTGTTTGATTAAAATACAATTTTTTTTAAAAATAGGCAATACACCTAAAAGTTGTTATTTATAATAAAATTCATCCCAAACAGCCCCATAGCTAAAAATAACTCAAGACATTTGAGTTGAAATTGAGCAATTTGTTTTTCTATTTTTTTTATTAATTTTTTGTTAAAAATTTTGAAACTCTAAAGGACATGAATAAAACGGTCACTTTGCTAAAAAACATGCCAATGTTTGTAAACATTTCACTTCAAAAATATGAAGAAAAATTACAATTTTGTTTGACATAGACATGATTAGAAGTTGCTTATTATGATATTTATAATAGTATTGAAAAAAAAATCATCCAAACATAGAATATTTAAAATAAGAGGTATTTTTTAAAAAATTTGAAGAGAATTAAATCTATATTTGGGTAATGCAGATAATACAAAACAATAATGTTTTTCCTTCAAAAAAAGTTATTAATGTCACTTATCATCACATGAAATTTAGAAGTATACTTTATAGTATTGTGTCAGTTAATTTATTCCCTTATTTATGTTTCTCTATATGTGGTCTTATATTATTGTTTATTATAATATATATATATATATATATATATATATATATATATATATATATATATATATATATATATATATATATATATATATATAAGAAAAGATTATTATATTTTTAAGTACTTTTTTATACATTTTTTGTGTATCCCAATAACTTTTTTTTTTTTGAAGAAACTTGTGAAAATCTGATTCTATAAGCATATGCCAACATGATAGCAAGTGGAGTAGAATTTATACAACTTAAAACATAAGATGCAAGAAATGCTATACTACGTTTAGATAGACTTGGCCATATATATGCATGCCAAGGTTTTATAACGATATAAATAAAAAAAATCATGCTCAAATTTTATCAATACTAAGTCCTTTTGTCTTTCAAATAAACAGTATCAGAGAAGAGGCAACGTGTTCCTTCAGCATATAATAGATTTATCAAGTAAGTTATGTCCAGATTCAAATCATTGATTACAATGTAAATATAAATTTCTATTTTTCTTTTAAACATAACATCACTTTACAAAATGCAAACATAAAGTTAGGATTCTTTTAATCATTAAGTTGATTTGATTTGGTTGTATCTGTAAAAGAGAGGAGATAAGAAGATTAAAGACTACCAACCCGGATATAAGCCATAGGGAGGCCTTCAGTGCTGCAGCAAAGAATGTAAGTATTATGAAACCTTTGCTAAATATCATTATTTCCATTTGAAATTGACTATGAGTGCCTAGGCTCCACTTACTAAGATTTTGAAACAATGTTCTATCAATCATCATAAATTTACATACTTTTTCATTGGCTATGTTTTATAAAAGAAGAGTGTAATTTTTGAGATAGCAATGAATAAATGACATTTAATTTTTGGTATTTTTTGAATCCTAAATAATCATATATGCATCAAAACTTTTGGTCTATTAATGAAATTTATAAGGGTTGAAGATATGTTCACTAAAAGATGTAAGATATGAGCATGCACTTAACACAAAAGGACTTTTGCATATTAGTGTCGTATAAATCCGAAGCTAAAATAAAAATTTTCAACACCAAATCTGATGTTATTTAACATATTTACTATTGGATCACTAACAATAAGTTTCTTTTTTTTTTTGTCCTTATTTTCATCTATAATGAGAAATATGATCATTCAAAATGTTTTGCAAATAAAAGCATTTTATGGTAATGATTTTCATCTATTATGCTTATATATATATATATATATCAATGATCCCCCAACTTGATGAAAGTAAAGAAATCCGCTATCATATCAATATAAATTTTCTTTCTATGCTTAAGGATCCCATTTATTCAAGTTCAAATGATATTTTCTTAAGATATATGGAACAAAACTCAAGATAGATATGTTGTATTATCACTAATTAAAATACTTTAAAAGACATCATTATTGACATTGAAATTTTGATTCATTCAAGAAAATTACGACAAAAAAGTTAGCTTTTTAATAACATGCTTCAAATTTTGCGGACACCATCTAGAGTATTCTTTACCATATTTGCTTATCATATATTCATAAAATAAGCTATTTATTTTCTTTAACCACCATAATACCCTTTTCTTAGATACATTAATTTTTGTTTGAACACTAAGAATTGGTCTAGCTATGATCGTTTTTTGTCTAATATATGTTGATAAATCTTTAGTTACGTGTTGGATATTTTGCAAAACTTTAAGGTTATATTTTGTATGAGATTAAAAAATAATGGATGCTCACCAAAATTTTCTATTAAAAATAGTTTTAATATTTTGATGAAATTTTCAATTTCATGATCATCATGTTGAGAATCATCTCAAGTTATATTTCTTAATTGAAAAAGCAATCATATAAATATTTAAATGGTTCATAAAATGCTTGCTGAGAACATTATTTTTTCTAAGCATACAAAAAGTGTGAGTTATACCATCCCCTTATAGCAAGAGATGGGGGATATCAATGGTATGATAACGAAGTAAATTAGTAATACATGAATTTAGGTTTTTTCGACGGCCACAATCTGTGGGTTATGATAAGAAAAATTGTCGTTTTTAATGTCACCGAAGGTTTTAAGCTCGTAGGTAAAACGCTTGTCGATAATTCTAAAACCGACCTATATTCCAACAGTATAAATTTACCGACGGTTATCCAACAATTTAATGTCGTAGTTTTTCCGAAGAAATTCAAATTGTCGACTCGTATAACCAATGATTCTTCAGTCGGTATTAGCGATGACATACACATCTGAAAAGTGTCACACCAGTTTTTTAAAGCTGGCAAAACTATCAGTTATTCATCATTTATGCGTCATTTTTTATAACCGACGGGTTAATTGTCAGAAAACTGTCACACCCGTGAGTTTTTTGATGCAGGTAAAACCTGTCGGTTAAGCGTCATTTATGTGCCATTTTTTATATCCGACGGGTCAATAGCCGGAAAAGTGACACTCCCTATGTCTTATGTAAGGCACCTTGAGCCATCGGTTATGTGTTGATAAAAATATCTATCGACTAGCTGTTGGTTTTTCCTATGGATAAGTTTAAAACAATCGAAAAACCGATGGTAGCAATAAAAAACTTGTAGCATAAGGAAATAAAATAAGCAGTGCAGCAACAATATCATCTTCAAGCCACAGAGGATGACGTCGTGATTTCTAGATATTGTTGAATATGTCCCGGACGCGATCACTATTGCAACGCTCAAAGTTGTGTCGGATGTGCGCCTCTTGCTTACGGTGTTAGGAGAAACTTCTGAAACTATTACAAAGAATATGTTCAATTGATAAATAAATAAAAACAACTTAAGTTATTTGTGAACGATACTTATAATAAATTCTTAAAACCAAATATCTTGAATGATCATTGGGATCTCCTTCCACAACAAGTATGTTGAGTGGAAGAACCTTAAAATAATATTTTATTAGTTTAATATTCAATTGAAAAAAATCTAAAGATTACTGACAATATCTTAAAAAATACTTACAAGTTACCGTCAGACTCGATGTGATAGCTGCTATTTGTAGACTTAGGGCTCCAGGTAGGGGTGGGTTTGGGATGGTGGCGAAGGCAAAGGCGAGTGTGAGTGTGGTGGTGGGGGAAAAGGCAGGTGCGAAAATTGGGTTCTGGCGGTGGCGGGGTTGAGTGTGGGGGTGGGGATGGGCTGCTTAGGCGGGGGTCTGAGCGATGAAGGGGTGGTAGTCGAGGTAAGAGCAACGGTGGGTGTGGGAGCAAAGGCGGGAGTGGGTGTCGAAGTCGAGACCTCTCCTAATGTTCTTCGGCAGATTGTGTTGCGCTCCACTTTCTCTACAAGTGTAAAGCTACTTATCCACTTAAGTATTCTCGTCTCAATAACTTTTACTAGATCACTTTCACAAGATATTTTAAGGGACTAGCTAAAATTTGCGGGGGGCGAGGATACTTAGTTTTATGATTTGTTATTCACTCGGCGATGAAGTATGACAGAAATATATCTGTGTGAAGGCTAGTGTAACTACAGTGACATACAATATTAGAGGAGTCGACCAAAAGAAATGAGAATCAATGTTCGCCTGATAATGATCTGTCATGATAGCTATACCAAATTTTGCACAAGTCTAGTATTGTCTATCACCATAGTTACACCAAACTTTGCATGAGTTTATTTCTTTCTCATTTTATTTTCCAAATGAAAAGTCAATCATAACACTAAGCATACTCGTCGCCTCAAATCCCATACACAATTGAGTGCACACCTGGAAATATGTTTTTAGATGGAGATATTTTCTAAGATGTAAGAGTTTTCATTGCATCTTCAAGTGTGAAGTCTAATTTTGATTGCCAAAATAAAAATTCACATCAAAATCTAAGTTTCCAGTTCACAAACAAAAAATTCATTTCGAAATCTAATTTGTATTACCAAAATGTGAATTACAGCACTATAATTTAGATTTTGGTCTGAATTTCTATCTTAGAACTGAATTTTCATTCTGACTGTGAAAATTAAAGTTTTCACTTGAGGATGTAATGAAAATTCTTACATCTTATGAAATCTTTCCTTATAAGAACAAATTTACAGGTGTTCAATCAACCACGTAAGAGGCTGTGACGATGAGATTGTTTAGTTTTATGATTGACTTTATAATTGGAAACAAAATACAAAACAAGTACGTTTGTGGTGGGGTTGGAGTAGGTATAGTTACAGATAATATTAGAAAGAGACGTTATGAAGTCTATATAGATAGTCATAATTACTTTTTGTTAATATGAAACAATAATTACAACTCGAAAATTGACCGATTTTGATTTTCACTTGGATTTCTTTAAAGCCATGTACATTTAAGCGCGAAATCAAAATGTTAAAGCAGTTAGGGCTGTCGAAGGTCGATCATCGATGAATATTTATCGATATTTTATCAATAATTTTATTTGTCACCATATCTACACCAACTCATTCACGAGTATATTTCGTTAACATTTTCTCTGCAAGTGTGAAGCCATTGATCTGTATGAGATTTGTGATTTGCTTCTCACTTGGAGACAAACTATCAAACACATATATCTGTGAACGAGCTGGAGTAGCTACAGTGACATGCACTATTAGAGAGAGACGCCTTAATCAGTTACGAATCAATGTTCACCCGTTAGTGATCTTCAACAAAACTAACATACTAAGATGTTAAATGATCTGACTTTATGCCAAGAAGATGTAGGTTCTAAATAAATTTGATATGTATGTTCCAAGTAAATCTAACAAATTGGCTCGTATCTCAGTGTGCTTATTTCAGCTTGAGTTTCATGTGTGAGTCAAACTTAGAATCAATTTTCAAGTGATTATCAGTTTCAAACTAAATCTTATTCCAGATTTGGCACATGGCTCGGGATTTGATAATTTCATATTTGTGGGATTTATTATAACTTATTCAAACTAATTATAAAATTTTTCCTTAGGTCTTAGCAGTATTTTCTATCAGACAATAGCTCGGATACATTCCTCCACTTCAACCAACCAACTTGAAATATACCAACTAATCACATCCCCATCTATATCACTATCACTTTGAACAAAAGACCAAAAATATCTAGAACTTTCACTCCTTTTAAATTATTTGATCACCCATAGTTACAAATCTGCTACTAGAGCTACTACTACTAAAATTACATTTCAAGTATTCAGTTCATATGAAGGACTTTGGACTCCAATATCGGCCTTCATATTTTAAGTTATTCCTCTTTCTCTACTCTTATCCACAAGAAACATATCATCGGTGAAAAGCATACACCAAAGTGCATCCTACTGTAAATGTCTAGAAGAGCATAAAAAAAGCAAAAATATATGTGCTTAAAGCCGATCTCTGATGTAATTAGGGTAATTAACGATTTGATTTCGAGCGGAGCTAGGGCTAGCTGAAATTCAGCTAAAAGAAGTTGATCCAAAATTTTTGCTCATTTATTTCGATCCGATCCAAAATTTGGATCAATTTTTGAGCAATTAACAATCGAAGAGGTAAATTTAATAAATTCATGGTCGTATATTTTTAACAATCTGATTTCGAGTCAAACTGGGGTCGGCTCAAAAAAAATGATCCAAAATATTCGCTCACAACTCGACTTTTTTGTTTCGATTTGATCTCAGTCCAAGCTAAAATTCAAATCAATCTTTGAGATATTAACAATCTTCATACTAAATTTACAACCCTAGATCTAATAAACTAAAATATGAAAATATTTTACAAAACTCTAAGTTGCTAAACCTTAAACACTAAATACAATCCTCAAAGCAAATGAAAACAAAAATGAAAATAAAGATAACAAGTTACCTTCCTGGGTCATTTTGAGTGGCTGAGGAGTGGAAGAAGTAGAAAAATTGGAGTTTTGAGTCACTGTAAGTCATGATCTCGCTGTTGCGTTACTATCTAGCTTAAATTCCGACTATAGTGCTAGGATTTCAGAGACGAAGATGGTATTTTTGGACAAAACAGAGAGGGACATGTGAGGGTTTTGGGGAAAGGCAAGGGTTTTGGGTAGAGAAGACGAGAGGCCCGAAGAAGAGATTAGGGCAAGATCAGGATGGAGGTGAATTCATGTTGTTATAGGATTAGTTATGATGGCATATACATGATTTTTATTGTGTCGGTTGTTACACTCTTACCGATGGCATATAACTGATCAAAAATAGTCGCAAAACCATCGGTAATTAGAATATTATTTATCTAACTTACAAAATACCTTAGTTTTTTTGTCAGTTTTAACAATGTTTCCTGTAGTATAGTGATCGACTTTTCGATATTTATACTTACAATTATGATATAAAAAGTTGGCAACGACACCAAAAACTTGATCCCGCACTGAATATATATAGATACTGATGATTCTGTTATAGATTTTATGATTTATATTGTGGATACTACGCAAGTATACATATCGTTATCAAGTAATATATGGCTCTAATGGAGTCCTAGATATCGATCCTACAGAGAAGTTAGAAAATTTCAAAGACAAATTAAAGTAAACTTACTTACTAATCTAGTATACGAAAATTAAGAACACTTAGACTAAAATAAACTAATGCTTAAATGTTGAATATAAGATTTCAGAAAATTATCTTTCTCCTTGTTTTAGAGAATTAAGTGAATGAAGAATTAAATGAGTTTTTAATTGTATTGTGCCAAATAGGAGCATTCCTATTCTTTACTCTTTAGTCCAGTGCAAAGAACATTGACTAGTCTTATGTTTGATTATCGAATCCGCAACTAGCTCGGGAGGATACCAACTACCACTTCAGAGCTCCCATGTTCCCCTCGCCTGAGGGCTAACATCTACACTTCAGCTCCCAAACAATAAGACCAAATTGAATATTTTAGTCTGTCACACTAATATGTCCAATTCTACGCCCACTAATTAATATTTCCCTATTTATTTGCACCCTCCTTCCAAGGCTTTTGACTTCCCTGAATCTTGGATGTGATCTTTACTATAGTTGATAATTCAACATATGTTAACAAATCAATTGGCCAGATTGAAAGTAAAAGATTAACACAATTTCTATTTTTATATTTTTAGGCACAACTAATTTAATTCATCATTTCACAAAATCTCGATAACAAGGAGAAATACTTAGGAAACTACTCAGAATGCATGGGACAAGCAACACAAAGCATGGATTTCATTAAAGTTAACAAACAAATAACAAATATACTTATCTCAATTATTCTCCCCAAGCAGACTCATTGAAGTTCCTTTGACTCTTCCTTCTAGTACAGCACACCAAAACGCTAAACACTTTATCAACTCACTCAAAAGACTCTTAAGTTATTCCTAACTTTCACACAAATGACACAAAACTGACACACAAATGACTAAAATTCATCTCTATTTATAGAAGGGGTCAAATCTCCAAAGGTTGTTTAAGCACCTTTTTAAAGAGAGTCCAAGTTCAATGTATTTTGGCTCTTTTCAACTGTCTCGCCGTCGGCGGCTTGATCTCGCCGTCGGCGGGCTTCTAGAAGATGGGCTAACTGCGCCGATCTCGCTATCGGCGGGCACGATCTCGCTGTCATCGGGCTCCTTATAATATATTAAAAATCTTTCGAGAAAAACGCGCCGTTGGAGGCCTAAATCTCACCGTCGGTGGGACAGTTCAATTTTTATCAAATTGAGTCTTTTTTGCTCCAAATTTGCTTCTTTTGTTCTTTTTGCTTTCAGCACTTATAAATCTTCATTCCTGCAATAAAACAAAGAAAATATCTTTCTTTAAAGTGCAATTTCATATAAAATTGATATGAAATTCTTAATATATTTTATAGTTATCATATAGGTCCTCTAAGGCCAATTAATATTAATAAAATTAATATTTCACCGTTCCTTTGCAAGAAAAGCTTGATATTCAAGACGGTGTCCATAAGTTATTATTTATTAGATTTACAATCCCAAATCTCCACATATTTTAACTAATTTAGGGGAAAGTATCAATTTTTATGGTACCTATTTTGAGTTTGCCATGGTTTTATCCTTTATCAAACAAGTTCTTCCTATTTAGTTAGTGGATTTAATGTCACCACGGTAAAAACACATGATCCAAGTCATGTTACACGTCTCATATATGTGTCAATGATATATGTGAATTTAGGTTGATTTATTTATTTCTCAATTTGATCTTAAGAAAATCAATGAATATGATAAGCCCGTGAATATAATTATCCCAAAAAGATTATTTTGTTTGAGTAAAGGAAGGTAATGAAAAAAATTTATGACAAAGTGTTATGGTTAATAGGGTGTATGTATTGCCCATGTGCTCTATAACTACAAAAATTTTGGCTGGCATAGAATAATAATCTCTTCTAGGATTATGGAACTTAGTTATCATCTTGGAGTGTTAATTTATAGCACAAAAAATAAATTTATTAATAAATATATAAACGTAGAAATTAATCAAGCTTTTTATCAACGTAGAAAGTACAATAAAATAAAAGGGAGAACCAATGTGTCAAAGCAAAAGATAGATAAAGAAATAAAAGAGAAATAAAAGAATAAAAATAATCGAGATATCACTCCAAAGGAACATCTATCTGAAGTTTATTATTCTTTTAGAAGACTTACTACTCTCCACAAATTTTAGTTGAAACTCTAAAAGTATGGAAAATTTTCATGTTGTTTTTTTATCCATTCCACATCTTAAAATTATAGAAGATGCCTTCAAGGAATCTAATTATGAGCCCAAGGATATGTCATCTTCTAATGAAATGTTTTTAGAAATGATATTATAAAATGAACAAATTTTGATGAGATCTATTAAGTATATGATGATTAAGTTCCTATTATTGATTTATAATCGAAGTCCATCTCATCTCCCCTGAGGAATATGTTAAGATGGACCTTATTAAAGTAAATGTAGATATGTTAAGGCTTGAATGAATTTGAGCATTATCAATTATGTAAAATTAATGATTAATGACAAACAGCTCTGTGTGTGATAACTCTAAAATCTAAGAATATCATGATGGAGGTACAAAAACAGCTTCAAGAGTAAAATTATTGATGAAAAAATATGAACAGCAAAATATGATGAGTTAGGGTAATTGAAACCATTAATGCTTCAACCATATCAACTTGGCTCAAACTTTAAAATTAATCATCTTGAATCTTTGAGATTTTCTTAAGCATATTAAATTATCCTCATGTATTAGATATTAAAAGGGACAAAAAACTCATAATAAAGAGATGTATATAAGATGACAAACTTTTTTGTTTAAAAGATAACAAGCAATATTTTACTTTTTTTTCAAAAGATAAAGGTAGATCCGCTAGGGGATGGTAAGATTTGAACCCATGACTTTATGGATAGTAATGAATCTATGAATAACCAGGCTAAGACCTAATTCTTTTTTTTTAAGGAGCATAATATGTCCCCATATTATTTTATATGAATAAGGGGCACAATGTCATTATAGATAGAGACATGAATGGGGACAAATTCTTTGGCAGAAAAGACAATGTCAAACACTAGTAAAATTTTTTTCTATGAAATAATGATATATTGAAGTATAAGGGCTTGAACTTGTTAATTAAGGATGGGATAGGAGGTTTGAATCGATAAACCGAGGCTTGGTTCATATCTTTAATTATAAGAGATTGTATTTGGCTAATAGTTTGTGAATATTTTATTTATTTTATAAACTTTCATAATGACCTATCTTGTATGAAAGTTTCGCTAAGCTCAAGTTCTTTTTCATTATTATGTAGTAGATTCTATCTTCTAACATTATTTGCATTTGAAGTAATTTCTTAGTGGGAGTCATGTTTAAATTTTATCTGAATGAAATATTCATGTTTAACAAAATTCTAATTACCCATAATTTCATAAAAATATACATTTAACCTTTTTATACCATAAATATAATATAACTATATTTTTATTTTTCAAAAATGTGTGAGTATGGATGACAAATAGCTAGGGATAGAAGTGCATAATTTCATGTCTAGTTAAAATAATAATAAAAAAAATCATTACAATTTAATTTTCAGTCATATTTTCTTGTAATGTGTTAGTATAACTCAAAAATTTTGCAGCCACATTTTTTTTTATACATGTGAGCATCCTAATCTTTGTGAAGATTAGAGGAACCTTAACATTTTTTTTCCTTTCCCATAGAAAGCATCTTAATTACCAAGAGTTTTTTATTTTATTTTCTTTTGGCTTAGTGGAAAGAGATATTTAATTGAAATGACAGTTCACACTATTATGATCAATTTGAATTAGAAATTTCTATGCCATCTGATATATCCATGTTGTCCTTGAATAATGTTAGTAAAGTTAGTATCGTCATGAATGTATCCAATACCTTAAAGGTTTGGAAATAATGTTGATTTAAATATTTTCATACCTTCATGTACATTCGATTAAAAAAGGCATATGATTAGGCAAATCTGACAAGTGTTCAAATGATTGCAGTGGGCTCATTTTCCACATATCCACTTTGGTTTAAACCATGGCGCTAACAAGCATGTGAAGAATGATGATCCTATTGCATCTGAAGGAAGTCAAGATTCTCAAAGTTATTATTGAAAACTTAGAATAATGTGAGCTGATGCTAAATAAATGTGTATGTACCGTGCATTCTATGAGGAATAAATGAACCTTATAGGTTGCATTGTTTGATGTTTTCAAATCTTGCTTTATTATACAATATATCAATTGGTCCTCTGAAACACTGTAATTTACTTCTTACTAGAATTTATGTAGCTTGAATCATTTTTAAGAGTGGTAATAACATTTATATTTTTACCAAAAAGAAAAATATAAAGGTTTCAAACCTAGATATTTAATTTTAATAGAAGGTAAATAAAAAAAATATTGAATTGGTTGTCCTTTTATATATATTAGAGTTGGTAGTATGATAAATGGATTTAAAATATATGCAAAAAATTTCTTTAAGGTTCATTTGGTTGCATGTTCTTAGAAAAAATATTAAAATGATAATTTTATTTTCATTTCTTTTATAGTTAAAAATAAATTATCATTTTTAAGAGATTTTAAAGGCTTAGCTAAAGTATAAAATTATCTTGATTTATAACATTATCAAATAAAATTATTAAATTTAATAAAATTAGAGTTCCCCTAATATAAGAAATTAGGGCTTAAGTTATCATTAAAAAATCATCTTCTATATCATCCATATCATTACATTTTTTAAAATATATGATTTTAAATAGAGAAAAAAAAAACCAATGATAAACTCACTAGCTTTTAGCTTTTAATTTAATAGATAAGTCTACATCAAATTTAAAAATACAAACATGTCAAATTTTGAAATATAATAATTTTATGCATCAACATAATATTTAATAACAATAAACAAATATATACACTCTTATAAGAATTTATTATTGAAAGAACTCTTGAAGTAAAAATTACTAATTATATATATAATTCTAAAAACCTTATTATTATAAATCATAACTCCTTGATATTGTGAATATTCCCCTTACATAAATATTTCAATAATTGAGATTATTGAGAGAGAGAGAGAGAGAGAGAGAGAGACCACCAATGCCGGTTAAGAATGAATGTGGTGGGGTCCACTGCGCAGCTGAAGAGGAGAGCAATTTTTTTGAGCGGAAAAATGCAGTACGTACTGCGCGCTCTGATGCGGAATGCCACGCGCGTCGTTGTCTATTTTTTTCATTTGATTTTGTGTTCTTTTTACCGTTATTTCTTTTCTTCAAAATTATTATATAAACTTTGCAAAAGAATTTAAAAATTCAATGCTAGTCTTATCTTTTTAATCAATTCATATAATACGAAAAGTTAGTCATATATATATATATATATATATTAGTCAGAGGTTATGATACGAGTCCCCAACCACTTTCATGTATCTAATCACTCGATCCCGCACAACACGGCAGATGCACTCAAACGGGTTCGAACCCGTGACTGTAGGGGACACAACTGAGAGTGTAGTTGTCCACCAAAGAGTTACAACGGCATATATATATAAAGATTGGTTGACAACGGAATCGTCAACCATCCTCTTGAGCTCACAATCCCGCTAGGTTTGGGATTGGACCCCGTGAGCCAATTAATTCAAGTACCGCCTCTATATAGCGGACAATTTTTCTTGAAGGAATTCTATTGAGAAATTTAGTACAAAAAGATGCAAGAATCGACACAAATCCAGAAGAACAAAGTTGCCTACATTCTCGCGAGCAGAGCGGTGAATTCGCTATTTCAGATGAGTTACAAATTCGATTCACATACCAATAGGGTTATACATCTATTCATAGATGAAAACCCACAGATATAATTATTAAAACACCCTCACTCCCCCCAACCCACTAAATTCCAAGAGACACATCTTTATTCCAAGAGACTCCAAATTTCCGGTATATGAGTCATACCTAACAAATTTGAACCCTTGACCTGAGGGAATCACATTGACGAGCAGATGCGCTATCAACAAGTGGAAGACAAGCCTCGTATATATATATTTGGCATACGAGTTAATGGTAGAATAGTGGATCCCATATGCCTAATAGGCTGGACAGGAAATATAATTAAGTTTATAATTAAACTCCATGTTCACTAAAATTACTGAACTAGCCATCCTTTTTCCAGTACATCATGCGTGGTCATTTTTTTCAAGATAGCATTGGCCCTAGTTATTATTTTATAGAGGAAAGTTCATATTAATGAAGTGATAAAATAATTTTTTTTAATTATATATAAAAATCTAGCACATATAGATAGAAAAGTTATAAGGAGAGATACTTGAGTTTTAGTAGAATTATTTTAAATTTCTAAACCCTAAATTAAAAAATTAAAAATGAAAATCTATATTGATTAGTTCAATAACTTTACTCCCTATTCTATCCAACACATATATAATTAATATGATACTAGATTCTAGCTAGGGCCTATAACTCCCCCGTACTGCCCTTAAATTTTAAGAGATAGAAAGAGAAAGAAGAGATAGAGAGAGAGAGTGGAAAGTGGAGATATCTGAATGGTCATTTCTTGCCTCCCTTTTTTACATTCAAGAGAGAGAGAGAGAAGTGCAGTGCTCTTTCTCTCTGTTTATATCTTCTTTCAAAGACCTCGTTTGGGCCGCAGCAGCGGATCATGAAACGTCTTCTCATGAATCTGATGGCTGCCTTTTACATTCATTTGGGCGCGTTCCTGAGTTCTTAAAAGCTCTTTTTTACATGTCTTAAGAATCTATTTAATCATTAAAAATTTAACATAATTGCATTAAATTATGATGCCCTGTACGGAGCTACAAGTGATTTATCGACTTTATTTAAAGGTTTCCCAACCAATCTCAACTCTACAATATTTTATTTTAGTAAGTTGTTAGTAATAATTCGAACTCATTATCTTACAGTAAAAAATTATACCCTCAACCATTATGTCAGATAAATATATTATCATTTTGCATGTGTTAGAAAAATATATTATTAACTACTTTGACTGAAAAGATTTTCAAAAATAGAATTCTTAAATATAAAAATCAAACTTTCCACGCTTAAATCTGATGAGCTAAAAAGAAAAAGATGTAATGATAGAAAATACATGAAAGGCTTTTCTAATATGATTGCAAATTATGGCTAATAAGGGTCAAATTTTATCAAGTCTCCCCTTATTACATGCTCCAAAGGATTTAAATCTTCAATATTTTTTAGTTAAAATTTCTCTTTGGCTTAGATTAATTCTTTATTACCTAGTTTTTTTTATCAAAAGAACATTTACTGATCATTAACCACTTTTATTAATTATTGAAACTCAATCTCAAAGCATCATACATGTATATTAATAAAATTAAGGGAAAGGAAAGTGAAATAGGTGATATGCTTTCTTATATCAATTTGGCCGGCGACTTCTTTTAATACATTTTTTTATTATTATATAGAGATTACAATGTCTTAGAGCCTGTTTGGGGCAGCTTATAAATGCGGCAGCATTTTTGAAAACACTGTCGTACCGTTTGATTTATGCATTTTGTCGGATTATCTATAAAAGGAGTTTTGTGTTTGTGAAACACACGGACTGCGAGATGACCCCCGCAGTCCACGTTTTCGTTTGCACTATTACGCCCATGCCCAGCTTCTCATTCGTATTTCGCAGCCGAGGGTCTCGTTCACTCCTCACAGCCGAAGGTTTCGTTCATTCCTCGCTCCCCGCAGCCGATGGTCTCGTTTGCGCCCTAGCCGAGGGTTTCGTTTGCTCCAAAGTACTTGGAGGAGATCTTATGCAAGAACAGAGGCCTTCGTTGTTGAACTTTGTGGTGAACCGCAACGGAGGACACAAGTTGGGCGTGAAGCGGCCATTTCTAGCAGTGCTTTCGCGGAAATCCGAGGTTGGGGATGGAGTCAAATAAAAAGCCTATTTCAAAACTACTTGTCCTTAGAGAGAGGGATTAATGTGATTAGTTCTAAGGAAAGAAACTTGTATTCACTTATGCTCTTCTTTCTTTTATTCTTCTTTATTCTGCTTCAATATTTCAAATCTCATAATTTTGGACCATAATTTACCAGGTCAATGTATTATTTGTAATTATTTTTTATTTTTAAGTTAGTGTTATTGTTTAATCTCGCAACCTCTCTCAAAGTTGTTTGTTTTAAAAGTTAATTATATTGTAATGGTATTAGCTGAATTTGATACTTCGAATATGATTTTCTATCAAATATGATATGGAGATTATGGGGTTGGGATGACTACCTGAATGGTTCCTGATGTGGAGTTTATGTTGCTCCTGTGTTTGTGTGGCTTGCTTACAACTTTTCAATTTTGGTTTCCTGAAGCAGCCTGATGTTGAATTGTTGATCATTGGAGGATTTCATTTATTTGTTTTTTATTATGAATTATGTCTTTGCCCCTCTCTTACCTCACGTTTTATCTTTTTGTATTTGGGATACAATATTTATTAGTATTTATGAGGCACATTTGAGAGAGCTCCAAAGCTTATTTAGTTTAGGGGCAAAATTGTCATTTATTCAGAAACAGCTACAAATCAACTGTTTTCCAAACGCACAAAACAACAGACAAGCAGCTCATCAGGATCAGCTGTAGATATGCAGTTTGTCTGGATAGGCATTTATCAGCATAAGCTGAATAAACTTCAACTGTCCCAAATAGACCCTTAGTTGTGCTAGAAAATTACACACTTTCAATTTCTAGTGTCCGTAAATATTAACAAAATATTAACAAAACTTTAGGAGCAAATTCAGGATAATGAAAATATTCATAATTAACCAAGAGATCAATTGATGCATAGGTGAGGCGGTTTAGAAAGCTCGCTATTCACAAATAACTCATGTTCAGCTAGTTGATTAACTCAGTGTTCGAATCATTGAAGTGAGCCGAACATTAACAAAATTTTCAAGCTCAAATTATAAACAAGCCGAACATGAACCACTATTTGTTCAATGGGGTTAAGCTTGTTTTAATTCGATATAAAAAAATCATATATATTATTTATATAATAATATATTTTATATATTTATATTAAATTTAAATCATCACAGTTAATATAGTCATGCTGATTTGAGTCTTCTTATTGAATGATATCGGTTAGAATCCAACACCTCATATATATTTTTCTAACTAATTTTAAAGAGTCAGAGTTTAAGTCAAACAGGAACGAGTATTTAAATCGAGCCGAACACAATCGCACTTCTTTGAACGGGTAATTTTTAACACAAAGCAGCATAAGACATAAATCAAGCAAGCTCAAGCTCGGCTCATTTACAACCCTGTACATGATAAAAGTTAGAATTAAATAAAAGCATCAATAAAAAACTGATGCATCCAACAAGAACAGTGCTAATAGATGTACAGCCTGAATCATGGTAGATGTGAACATTCTCTAATGATTCGTCAAAAAAATATGAACCCTTCAGCATTATGAGAAATCAATCCACCCAGAAATAACAAAATTCCTAAGAACAAAACTAACAAAAGTATCTGAGGAAAAAAAAATACAGATTTCATTTTCCAATTTCTCACTGATAAGGCAGACCAACAAAACCAGTTGATCATAGCAGCATTGTCTATTCCCACCAATAATAACATGGAAAAAAAAATGTAAAAAGCTAAATGCATAGATCAACAAAAGCAGTTTTGGAACTTACATAAGGTGAGCAAAATAAACATAAGGGCATATAACAAAACCATGTGAAAACCAGAAGAAAATGGTAAGAAGGCCAGAACAAGTCAAGAGTGCACCAATTAACATTTCTTGAAATTAATAAGTTTATTTCTATTCTTCAGATCAAAGAAATCGATTATGTAATCTGTGCTTCTCTCTCAGGTGCAGCCACAATTTCAACATTATATAATCCAAAAGAGCAAAATACGCTGATGATATCCATAAATAGATCGACCAAAGTCACCTATTTGAGCCCTAATAACAATATTAGAACTTCCCAACAGTGGACATTTCAAGTTTTGAACCTGCGGGCTGGTATGCCTAGCAATGCTGCAAAATAATAGCCATGCGTATGTATAAGATTGAAGCCCTAGAGTCATTAACGCCAAAACGTTCACACACAGGCCTCCAAGGATAAAACTAGAAATTATGAAAGGAAAAGTTATATCTCAAATAGTATGCCATAATTAAGTTTCAAGCCACATTATAATTTCTCAAGCACAGCATAATAGAAAGCCAAACTATCAGATAGCAGAAACATTCAGTAAGGCAGCTAAACCTTAATTCATTTTTTCATAAAGCAATTAAGCTGAAGTATAGCTAGATAAAAATTGTGAAAATTAAATAGGAAAAAGAAGTTCTTTTATAGTACACAATGAGGTTTGAGCAAAGAATACCCATCATCATTATTTAAAGCTGATATATATATATTCATAAAGTTTCAATTGATGTGCAATATTGTGAAGGTTGAACCGAAATAAAAAATCATACTGGAAAAACCGACTTGTGAGCAACAATAAAGGCCAATTAGCCTCTGAATCAAACTTAGCATCACACAGAAATGACTCTTACCTCTGCATGCAAATCATTTGGCTAAGATAAAATAGTAATTTACTTCACATAAATGAAGTCTCTACAACAAAAGATAATTTCTTCGAAGTCTTCCAGCAACTTTTTCCAGAGCTTGCCCTGCCCAATTAATGAATTTCACCATCCTCTTTGTTTAAAAGAAAGCTTCCACCGGCCGAAGATCCTAGGTTGGCAGGTCCTTGAAATGGTGAAGAATTATAAGGAAGCAGGGTTATGAAGAACCAACCCTATATGAATCCAAAGTGCCAAACTGAAATACAGGTTTACGTGAAAAATTGTCAACTCCATCTCCAGAGGAGATTCCCCAAGTTCCACAAGATGATGTAGTTCCTGCACCAAATTTTATGGCAGCGTTCTGGTAGTTACTATTAGCAAACTGAAAGTTTGAGCCACCTGATGTAGCTGAAGTACTGACACCAAAAGCTCCATTTGCTGATATTGGAAAGACAGCAAAGGTTGACAAAGAACCACTGTCTGCCATAGATGGATAAGGTTTGGTAGAGTTGCAACTTATGTCAGAAAAAAAAAATGACCAAAACATTAAAACTTTCTGAATGTGGATATTATAAAGATGAAAATACTTTAATACAATCTCCAATACCTTTGCTTGAAGATATAGCTGACACACCTGCAGGGATCAAACCATTTTTTAGAAACCTAACTTCCAGATGAAGCATACACACTAACTGAATATGCACCTGTAAAAGAATAGCTTGTTGAATTGCCACGACCAAAGTGGAATTTAGGTGCTTCATTGCCTATGCTTGAAGATACAACTGACAAACTTCCAGCATTCAGCCTACATATTTAAGAAATATATTAATAGGAAAATTCGTGATTGAAAAAGAAAAAAGATGCCCAAAAGGGAGAAGAATCTACTCATGTCTAAGGCATAGTATAATATTTAGATAAGACTCCATAAGTCTACAAGAAATCTAACCTTTCACCAACTCCCGTGCTTATAGTTTTAGTAGCATTATATGTAGATACCTTCGAACCAGACTGTAATGGAGAAAGAGAGTTTTCCGTCTTTGGACTGGCACCATCAGCCAAAGTAGTTGCCATAGTATGAGATGACAGTGGCTTAGACAAGGTGTTGTATGTATGTGCAGCAAGCAAGTTAAAACTGGCATTCCTTTCAGCAAAGGCCTCATCAAAGGCCTTTGTATCACTATCAGTATGCATCAATCCGGAGGTATGCACATATTCAAAGGAATGTTCGAAGGACTTCTCCATAGGTTCGTTTACAGAAACAAGCATAGCAGCATGCTCTGCTTTTACAGACCCAATTTTATCATCTAGAGAACTCTACAGGACATGAATTATATTTGTACAGTTACATCGGGATGTTTTAAAAAATATGGACTTTAAAAAGCTTCTGTGCATACTGACCAAACTAAGCTGAATATATAAAAGGGATCTAGCTTGAGCTTAATGTAAATTTACCTGTACAGTTGGTTCCTTTTGACTGGAAAGCAAGGCAAGTCCATGACAATTTGAATCCATGGAATTCATGCTAGGTTTTGCGACTGAGGCAGATGGGTCAGAACAAATTATTCCTAAGCATGGCGCTACCTCAGCTCCTGAGGTATAAGGCATCAGGGAGATTTTCTCTTCCACCTTATCTTTAGCGGGACGACTAGAACCCATAATTCTGGCTAAATGAGAACTGCTCAGTTCTTCCAAATTTCTTCTGCCTTCAACATCTAGTAACTTAATCGAACCATTGTTGGCCTTGAATTTTAGAGAACCCTCATGAGATGCACTAACCGATGACTTGGAGAATGATGCATCTCCAGCAATAACCTTCTTTTTGGACAATTTACCTTGTGGAGAAGGGCTTAATTTATCAAGTTGATGCAATATTTTTCTAGCCATCTCTGTGGACTGGGGAGGAACATGGAGAAAATGTGAGGGCATTTTAGCATCTGGATTGTCTGGGCCCTTTAAATCAATGTCATGTTTGTATTCTTGACCAATAAAAAATGTTGATGAGGTGCCTGAATTGGTTGAAATATTAGAGTCCTTCAAACAAGACATCTGGTGAACCCTCCGTGCATCACCAAAGCTCGCATGTTTCAATGCCTGGTTATTGACTTGAAGACTACTTTAAAACTCATACAGTGAAACTAAAACATATATTGCTTCATAGGAAAAAGAAGAAAATGATTCATCTTAAGACGGCAAAGTAAGTATCTTTCTCAAACAAATAAAATGGTCAACTTAGTTAACAAATGGTACCTTATATAGCAAACTATTCTTGATGATGCTTAAAGAATAACTAGTACTTAAAAACCATTAGAGAGCACACCAATAAATGGAGTGTAATACAAGGTCTAAGGAGTAATTGATGCATATAACCTTAGCCTTTATAAATGCAAAATGACTATTTATTATTATTATTATTATTATTATTATTATTATTATTATTATTATTATTATTATTATTATTATTTACTTTGGCACATCCAGGCTATAAAAGCTGAGAACATTACAACTATTTGAGGCCCAAACTCTAGCCCTCAAAAACCTATTTAAGAAAAACATCAAACATTAAAAAATAATAAGGTCTCACCAATCATATTGCTTAGATACTAACATTTGTCTCAAAATTTTAAAAACGCTACAACTAATTTATTAAAACCAAAAATATTGATTTTTAAAAGAAACAATTTAAACATCCGAGTAAAAATAGTTAGACTATCCAAAGCTCTGGAATGCACAATAGAATAATAAATGCATATAATGTTGAATCTATCACACAGCATAGATTGTCTCCGTACTCCTAGTAGCCAAAAAATATCACGCAAAAGAAGTCTGTGAATTTGACTAAACATGGAGGATTGCTTAAAAATCAACTTGGTTGTTGGCTAAGATCAAAGCCATTGAGCTGCCTAATGAGCCACGTCCAGCCCAAATTGAACTTCAATTGTATAAAGCTTGGATCAAATCAAATTAAATCAACATTTATCAAAATGCATATGCAGATCTACAAGAATACATTTAGATTTTCAATTATGTGAATATTCATATTTGAATTAACTGAAATGTCTAAATGTGCATATACCTGATGATACCGGAAATCAGCTCGTGAATTAGCGGAAACGAAAGCAAACTTTTATTGATACTGAATTAGGGTTTCAACAGGCTCATAACTAGAAAGGAAAATACAATGATAAGACTCTCCAAGTAGGACTGGAAGAGAATATCCAGGGCGGTGGTGGCGTCGACGAAGTAGTAAGGAAGTGGGTCAGAGCCGGAGGCTATGGAGTAGGTTAGAGAGGGTGATTTAGAGGACGGAAAATGGGTTGGAGGAGTGGGATGGGGAGGAGTGGGATGGGGAGGAGAATGTATGAAGATTGGTGTCTGGGTGTTGCGGTGAAAGTGGGATAGCTGGACAGCACTGTTATGCGGCGGGAAAGGGGTGGTAGGGTGCTAGGGTGTAGGTTGGATGGTTGGACAACAAGGATGTGCTGCAGGAAAGGGGTGATAGAGTGCTGGGGTGCAGGTTGGAGAGGTTGACGGCCAAGGGGACTTGAGAAGAAGGTGCAGGGTAGATGATCGAGGTAGATACAACACCACCTCAAAGCAGAATACAACTCAGGCACCACCCATTGTCGGATACAGCCCTAGCAGGGAGGGAAGAAGACTCCACATCCAGAAAACAGTAGCTTATAGACTCCCATATGGTAAAGAACACGAAAGGAAAGGAATAGGAGAAGAAAAGGAATCTCCCACACAAAAGAAAAGGGGTGGGACGGCAGTCCAAATCCAAAAAATAACAATTAGAAACTTCCCATATGGAGAAGAGCAAGTAAGGAAAGAAATAGAAGGGGCGGCAGTCTCGCCCCGTACAAATCCTGCCCGGTCTACTGGACCGGTCTTAGGTCCTGTGGGATTTGTTGTCAGTCAGTTCTGCTGGCTCCCCTAGCCCCGCGTCACCTGACCACTGGTTTTATAGCATTAAAACAATGTTAATGACATTCTCCCATTGAGCACAACAAATTGACTACATGGGGCTATTTCAGCAGCACAACAGGCAGACTCTACTTATTGAGCTCTTGAATGATGATAGATTTCAGAATGTAGAGGTAAAAGGTTAAATTCAATTATTTCTATTTCAAGAGAATCTCCAAGTTTGCTATGGGACTTCTGTAAATTTCACTTATATTTCATGATTTCAAGATGAAATGCTTCTTTACTACTTGTTCTTAAGAGCATTTCCTCAATGTGTTGCGTTCAATCACTGTTCTAGGCAGTTCTATTACACTGTTCCATTTTCTGCTATCTGACTTCGAGAAAAAGTGAGTTGTAAAACAAAGCCAGTTAAAATAGATTATTATACCAGTACATGATATGAGTTTCACATTAATTGCAACGAATCTTACTTCAGAATTCATCAAGTCATTTAGGCATTATATTATAACCAAGCATTTCATATCATGATTAACCATAGTAAGTTGCAAGAAATGTTCAAGAGAAAATTCTATATTTGAAAGTTGATATGATGTTTTGATGAAAGGCATATTAGGGAGAGAGAGAGAGAGAGAACGGGGGAGGAGAGAGAGGAGGGGGAAGGGAACCGGTTCAAGTTGTCAATCATGTCAATGCTTCAATTTGACGAAAAGTGGCTGTGAATTTTCCTGACCTAGAAAAAATACTTGCATCAATATAAAGAACCTGCTTAAGTCGTAAAACATGTTTAAAGTTAAGTTCAAAAGCAAACATAATATGGAGAATGAATTTCATTACAACCATGCTTGTCATGCATCTAATGATGACTCTGATAATATTATGAGGAAACCAAACGATGGACTAATATAGGACAAAACTAAGGATCACATGAGACAAATTGAAGGACAGGTTCAAGTAGTCTATCATGTCAATGTTTCAATTTGAGAACAAGTAGTTGTGATTCTTGTGAATTTTCTTGAGAACAAAAGTTTCAGTTTAAAGAACCTCAGCGGTGAACTTAAATTGTAAAAAATGTTTTTAAATTATGTTATGAAGCAAACATAAGATGAATATAATGTAGTTCATTACAATCATGATTGTAATACATCTATTGATGATTCAGATAATATCATAATGAAACCAAAAGAAAGATTAATATATGACAAAATTAAGGATCACATGAGATTAATTGAAGGGCAAGAAGTTGTAAGAAGATCTCAGCCAAGGGTCAATGGCATAAAGATGGCCTGGACAGGATATTCAAGGAAAAAGGCCATTCGATGATTGATAGATAAGAGATTGGAGGTGCTATTTTATGATTTGTTTGTTATTAACTTTACGATACGTGTTCAAATTAGTGCTTTCAACATTTTTTACTAACCCGAGCCACTTAACATATCACATACATAACATTAACCAAACATAAACTACATCAAATAACATTTTCCAATAAAAATAATTATGCATCAAAAACAATAATTTCTATCTGAAAGCAAAAAAATAATGAAAACATAAATAATGAAGTGATAAAGGTCTAAAAACAAAAAATATTGGTGAGATTAAGGGCCCGTTTGGGGCAGCTTATAAGTGTGGGGGCGTTTTTGAAAATGTTGCCCAAGTGTTTGGTTTACGCGTTTGTCCAGCTTATTTAAAAACTCGGTTTTGGATTTGTTAAAGGCACAGTAAGCTATAGGACCCCAGCGGGACGCGTATTCGCCCTGATTATTACACCTGTGACTCTGATCTCCTTCGCATCTTGCACGTATTTCGTTCGCATATCTCCCATATTTTAGGCGCTGCTCCTCCTCTGCGGTCCTCCTCGTCTTCTGCATTCTCCTCTTCTTTGGCATTCTCTCTATCTCTCAACAGGAATACATCTTCCCTCGTCCTCATTGGGAGTTATTCGACATTTGAAACCCTTGTTCTTCGGCAGTAGGGTTTTATTTTTTGATTTGCGGCCATTTTGCAAGAAGCATTGAGATGATACGAGCCTTTTGTTTAAGATCTCCTTTGATCCTTATGTTTTTCTGTTCAAATGAATCGTGGAGAAAAAATCCTATTGTTTGGTTCAAAGCTCTTGCAGATAGTTGCGATGATGGAGTATGTTATACCGTGTGGCTTGAATTTAATTCATCCCTATATTTTAAATTATTGATTTCATTTGCTTTTTCATCGGATTATTGGTTTATTAGCTCTGCTGAGACCAACACTTTTTTGCCTGGAAATATTTTCGGTTCAATGAGCATTTTAAAGCTCGGTAGAAGTTCTTCAACATTTTATACATGGTCATAAAGGTTTGATTGAAGTGATCTTCATGGGGTTTTTTTTTTGGAAACACTTCATGCCCCAAAATTGATGATTTTAATTTAAAGATCATTTTTTGAGAGAGGATTTATGATAGAATATATTACGAGTGTTGTTTGTACTCCAATTTAAAAAATGAGTGCATTGACATGCAGAAGGTGCTAGCGCTTTATATTATTTTTGCTGGTA
The DNA here is from genome assembly GCA_022702705.1 of Papilionanthe hookeriana x Papilionanthe teres. NCBI lineage: Eukaryota > Viridiplantae > Streptophyta > Magnoliopsida > Asparagales > Orchidaceae > Papilionanthe > Papilionanthe hookeriana x Papilionanthe teres. The sequence continues at coordinate 74,152,425 of CM040425.1, read as the reverse complement.
CCACTACAAAAGCATCACAACAAACTTTTTCACATTGAAGAATATTTGGTGTTTCTCCATGTTCCTGGTACAATCTAGCATCGTGTTTGACTAGTATTTTGCTTGATGACTATTGCAATTACAAGGGTTCCTTCTCTGGAAGGAGATTGCTTGTTCTTAGAGACCTTTTATTTACTGCTTCAATGCTACGAAACCCGAGGTCGCTATTGATTAAAGGGGAAGTTTTTATTTTGACGGTAGCAACATAGTATTTGTTGTTGTTGTTATTAATGACAATTTGTAAGTATGAACGGGCTTGGACTCAATGTTGACGAGAATGAAATATTCCATTTCTCTCATGTTTAGTGTTTTGATAGCTGTTTGGTATTCCGTGGCTTTCAATGTCAATTCCCCCTATTCTTTGGAGGCATTTCCTGTTATGTTGTACTAATCCGTTTATCTGACAGTTCGCAATGAGCAAAGAAAAAGAGGCTGGAACATCAGCCATGTGGGATAGACATGTGACAATTATGTTTTGTGATCTCTGTTTACAGGAGGTGGAATTGGGAAATAGACCCACCACCTATTTTAATAAAAAGGGTGGCCGAATGTAATAGTTAAATTCAAAGAACTGACTGGTAGGGATTACGATCGGACCAAACTTAAAAATAAATGGGATCAACTAAAAGAAGATTGGAAAATATGGCAGAAGCTTAAAAGGGGGTCAACGGGATTGGATTGAGATCCAATCAAGCGGACAATTGATGCGTCGAAGAAATCGTGAGCTGAGAAACTAGAGGTAAGTAAATATTTAAGATTACTTTATTTTACATCAAATTTTACATCGAAAAGATCTCACTAATAAATTATTTGATCTATTACAGGCAGTCCAAGCAACCAAAAAATTTAATCCTGTGGGATTGATCCAGTTTTGGAGGAGAAGCTGGATGGCATGTTCACTGGGGTTGCCGCAATAGGAAATCATGCTTTCACCCCAAATGAGCAGGGGTCTGTCGGCTTCCCAGAGGAAATAAATACCGTGCAATTAGGTAAATCAAGATTAGGTCCCAACCAAGTCCACACAGATGTTCGATCCACAAGCGTGTTCAAGCGCCCTAGGGTTGACAAAAAGAAAAAAGGAGTGACATTCATCAAATGCACCATTAAGGCACTTGTTGACACCTGCAAAATTAGGATTGTTCCCTTGAATGACAACTCAATTGATGAATGTATCCAATTGCTTGATGCCAACCCTGATGTTACGGCGGAAACACAAAGCTACGTAAAGTACATGAAGTTGCTAAGAGACCTACCCATAAGACAGTTTTTACAAGTTAGACTTGAAATACCGACTCGAATACTTACAGGCCTTCGTGGATGATTGATTGTTTCACTTATTATGTATTTTATTTCCTATGTCTCATTTCAAATAATCATGTCATGGACACTTTACTTTTTCCATAGTTGTTTGACACCATGTGTTATATTCAGTTATGCAGTGATCTCATTGTTTTTGAGTCTACCTTCTACGTATCGTCATAATTGTCTTAATTTATTATTGATCAAGTTTATAAATTATTATTTCCCTAATTTTGTAGTATGGACGAAGAACAAGTTAACCACAACCGCAAGGTCGCACTAATCAATGCATTATCGTACTATTACTACCTTACGTACGTTGACAGAACCACTTGCATGACGACTAGTTAGATTGGGGATAGATGGGTGGTGAGTTATTACGGGGCCACCCAACACAGTTCTTCAACATGTTCCGCATGACGAAGAAAACATTTCATGACCTGCTTAATGAACTCCGGAACCACCATGGGTTGCACGGCTCAAAAAGAACGACAAGAGAAGTACTGGCAACAACTCTATACATTTTATCCCAGAATGAATCTATTAGAGGAGCAATGAAACGCTTTCAACATTCATCAGAAACCATAAGCAGGTATTTCTCTGTCGGTTTGAATGCTCTGGTGAGTTTGGCTTGTAAGATAGTTAAGCCTGAAGATCCAACATTCCAGTCTATTCCCACACACATTGCCAATAACCCTCGATACATGCCGTTTTTCAAGGTATGAATTCAACATACCATTAATCGATGATGTTGATATACACATGACATGCTTAAGGCTTACATTTTGAACGCCAGGACTGTATTGGCGCAATTGATCAAACACACGTCGATGCACGTGTATCCAGTATGGAGAAGGTGGCCTACATTGGATGTTCTGGTTCCTCTACACAAAATGTTATAGTTGTGTGTGATTTTAACACGTGTTTTAACTTTGTAATGGTTGGATGGAAAGGGAGTGCACACAATAGCCATGTTTTTAAGTTTGTCACTAGAAATCGTAGTCACGGTTGCTTGTATCCACCTCCAGGTAATTATTATATAGCACAATTACGCTTTGGTATTTTATTTCATTTTCTAATTACAATATTTGAGAATGTAAGTACTTCTTGGTCGACGCAACATATTCATTACAAAGGGAGTATCTGAAGTCGTATCCAGATACGAAGTATCACATCCCCGATTTCGAAAGATCTAATGTTTTAGCGCGATGCAAGAAAGAATTAATTCACAAACGGCACTTATCCTTACGCGGCGTGATCGAGAGAGCTTTCGGAGTGTGAAAAAATAAATGGGTTATATTACGTGATATGCCGACCTACCCATTTCAGAAGCAAGTCCAAATAGTTGTGGCAACTATGACACTACACAATTTCATTCGACGACACCCCTCCAGCACAGATGCAGAATTCGCCGTCCTAGAAGATGACTGCTTTAAATCCCACCTAAAGTATTCGAATATCATCTGGATGAAATAGAATCATGGGATGCATACACTCGAAAGGGTGAAGGTGCATCAGAGATAGCTGCCTTGAAAGAACAAATAACGGATGACAAACTAATAATGAATGAACCTTTCATCATTCATGGATTTAGCGGATGACATTAGGACACTTCTACTAGGACGCATGAGCTTTGTAGCTTCAAAATTATTATATGTTGGTTTTGGAACTTTTTGTATCTAGCTTTGTTATTGATATGAATGAAGTATTTGCTCTCAGAAAGTTGCTGCGAGTTTCTTTACTTCAGTTACTGTTTGAATTATATTAAGCAAATATAGTTTTTTTGTATAATGATTGATGTTTTGTCAGAATCATATAAAATTATGTTTATATTTGAGCACTTCCAAGGTATGTGGTCCATAATATGCTTTGCATTTTGCAAATTCATCATGTTCTATAAAAGATTTGCTATCAGCAGTACTTTGTTTTGAACCTGAAGATTGTATACAGAAGTACAATGGCTGTTATATGAAGTATTCATTTGATATAATTTGCTACGACTGAAATTTGAGCTACTATAAAAAAAAATATCAATTGCTCCTCAATTTTGCGGATCAATTTAAATGTTACCATCATAGGGTTGAAAATTCTTTGGTGCTTCAGAGACATTGATGCGCTTTTGTTATTTTTTGTGATGGAATTAAGCAATAGGATGACTCATGGATCTTTAGGCAATCGCTGCATACTATGTAGAACAAATATGGGCCTTGGCGGTATGGGGTAAACAACTCTCTTGCAACATGTCTATGTGGATGAAAACCTGGGAGTGAGATATTGTAATTCCTTCTCAATACACATGCATCTTGTGGGATATTGTGGCTACAGAATTCAGTGGGCTCAGCAACTCCCAACTTGGTGAGATGGCTGGCCCCTATCCACAAATGTGCTTTCATTTGTAAGTTGTAAGAGAAGGTTGGTTACATTCAATATATGTAAAAATACCACTGTTTTTATAGGAATGGGGTGGTGTAATTAGTATCTTCTTCACGACTTCTGGAAACAGTAATTAGTTTCTTGGGGTTATCATACCATATATGTAAAAATCCCACTGTTATTATTTGTGATGGAACTGAGCAGATGAAAGCAGCTGCAGTTTTTATAGGAATTGAGCCGTTTTTATAGGAATGGGGTGGCAGCAGCTGCAGCAGGCTGGTGTTGAGAAGGATGATGGTGATGCATTACATCATAGTTCATCCCAAAAATATGGATGAGCTTGTATGAGCTTCTTGAGATCTTTAACTGCTATGAATTTATCTTCTAATTACCTTTTTTTTTACTTTTATGTCTACTGATTTTAAATTGGATGCATAAATGCTACAGCAGGCTGGCCCCTTCAATACTCCTCTTTATCTTCTCTATCTTTCTCTCTCTGTCCCCCTATCTTCTTGCAATGAAACGCTGCATGTACATGGGAAAAAAGCAATGCAAGGTTATCTTTGAATCAACTGATATGCAGGTCTAACAGTGAAAGCTTTGTGTAGTAAATTATGATTTCATTTCTTTTTGAAGCTTTGTCTTCCTTTACTACATAAGAATTGAATGGTATGTATTTGGATGCCCCTGATACTAGAGCATTGTCAATTGTGATGTGCTTATAGTTTAAAACAGAGATGCTTATGGAGAGAAAGGATTCATGGCACGGAACGTTCAAATGAGCTTGATCCCAAGCATTAGTCACTCGAAATATATGCCAAACATTGCCCAGTGTCATTGTCGATTTGCTCATTCAACTCACGCTGCCCAGTGCCGTTGAAATGAACTATTAGCAGGTGTGGCGTACTCAGAAATGTTCAAAATTTTTATGACTTTTGCTCAACATGAGATTTGAGAATGTTCAAGACTGTTTTTTATAACCTGAAATTGTAATCACTTGTTTTCAAGAGAGAACTGCAAGAACATCTATGTATTCCTTTTTATACTCCAATAGCTGTTAACTTGTTTTTATATCCTTTTCCAGGAATTTTTATTGTTTGATGAATATTAGAGGGCGAGAGATAAATGATTTCATATGTTGGTTAATGATAATGAGGAATTAGTAGAGAATGAGGATTTATAAAGGCATAATTTGAAAGCTAGCTAGCTGGATGTACGCTTGAAGGCAAAATAATTTGTGGAGCTCTGTTTTTTGTCTTCCGTTTATTAAAATTAAGCTCTGAAAACTTGAAGAAGGATTGTGTATATTATAATGCCAAGGTAGTGGAAGCACGACATTTGTATGAGAAAAAATTAGAATGATGATTTTAATGGTATTTGTTCTGGAAAAAAAAGAACAAAAAGCTAGAGTTTGATCTCTGCTCAGTGTGAATTAAAATTTCCATGCACTTGATGTACGCAAGAGTTGTCTTCCTTTCCTCATGTGGTGGTACTGTGTTGGTTGATTAAGCAGCTTAGATGGCCCCTGTCCTTATTGGCAAACGCTGCTTAGTAGCCGAAACAATTACTTATTTCAATATAACTTCTCCCATCACTAACAATATCTATCTTTTGCATTTTCAACAGGAAAATGAGCTCAAAGTTTTCGAGGAACTCCGAGCTAGAACTTTGTTGCTGCGGACTGCCTATTGTGTTGCTCACATCGCACCAACCACATAGCTACAGCTGGCGATTCTATAGGTGCTCGCGGTGGGAAAACAGTCCCGACAGGTGTCAGTTCTTCAGGTGGGCAGACAGTCCGACCTATTCAACTTCCCATAGCGATCGGGGCTTGACAATATCCCAGGCGCACAGTGTTGTTTAGGGTTCGACGACATCCCAACCAGAGAACGTTGCTCCAGACATGCCCCTTCTACATTTTAAATTGAATATTATCATAATTTTAGTTGTAATTTTTTTATGTTAATAGGTCTGTGATAGTCACTATTGAATGAGGACTATATGTTTTATTCCTCTAAACTACCTTGTATTGTTTTTTTAGATGTTTATTGAATGAGGAGTATATCGAATGTGTTTCCATTGTATGACTCGTAGCTTATTTTCCTCTCCTTTCTGAGTTTAATCATATTCAATGCATGCATCTGTAACTTCCATGTATAATTAGCCTCGAGCACTGTTTTGCAATTGGTTTACATATGTAAATACATAGGAAATGTGTGGTAAGTGTTTGAACGCCCCTAAAGTGAAACTTGGGTGCTAGATTTTTAAACAAAAAAATTAAATCTTCCAATATTTTATAAAAGCTCGTTGAACCAAGGAAAAACTCCTGTTATTTAAATATTCTCTTGAAGATAAGAAAATAAATGAATTCTTTATAAGTTTGAAAATAAGATTTTATATTTTAAAATTAGATTTTATATTTGAAAATAAGATTTTATATTTTAAAATAATTTTAGCAATAAAGAAGAGCGGAAACGGTTATTTTTCTACAAACAGCTGCAAATCAATGAGTTTTAACAGTTTATTCATTTCAGGGGCATAATAGTCATTTATCCACAAACAGCTGCAAATCAACTGTTTTCTAAACACTCAAACCAAACAAACAGACAGCTTATCCGGATCGGCTACTTATCAGCAGCTTATTAGAATAAACTGTTTATCCGGATAAGCTGCAGCTGTGCCAAACATACCCTAAGTGATAGGCTAACGACTAAAAAGCAGAGGAAAAGTGAAGCCAAATGTTATGATAATGGCATCGAAAAACACACAAATGATGTAAAAAAGTATTCTCGAAACAAGTTTGTAAACAAGAAACTACTATAATCAATAATAAGAACGGGCAAAAAACATTTTAGAAAACCAATAGGCAAGAGAACATTGAAAAATAGAAACACTAAGGGCAAGCTCCAATAGGACATATTAGAGAACTAATGAGTAAAGACTCAAATGACTAAGAGAACCATAGAGAAGTAGCACACATTAATGCCTTAGTTATTGCAACATAGCTGAATTAAATCATTAGATCTGAATTAGGATTTCATTTTAAGCCTAAAGTTAAGAGGGTCGCGCCACATAGCTTCACTTCTAAAGCACATTTTTAATGTAGGACTCTTCATATGAGAAAGCAGTTTAGATCGTGTGGAACTGATCCTAAAATGGAAGAACAGCTTGACTAGATGTTTATTAATGTGAAGCCTTTTAGGGCAACTACAAATTGGTATTGATAATCTTTCTGATTCAAATAAAAAAGAAAGTCAGATGAAAATGGTTTTGTTGACACCGGTCAAAGTAAGAGAACAGTCAAATCAATAAATTAATTAAAAAGGGAAATGGCAGTGGGTGGAGCAAGTTTTACAAGGAGCAGACTATCACAATTTATTAGAGGATGCAACAACACAAGTACACACCAAACCAACAAAAGTTGGTCTACCATCAACCAACTTTTGCCATTAATTTACTTGATCAAACACCTGGGATACGTATAAATATGTCATTCTATTTTTTCTACAAAAATTATTAAGGATCCAAATAGCAATATATATATATATATATATATATATATATATATATATAACTATGGCCAGGATATATATGGCGTCGTCGGCAGGTAACTCCGCTAGGTTTTCGCCTGATGGCGAAAACTTGCGGTGATCTTTGTTTTATCCATTGCGCCGCTCTAGTCGAGCACGAAGACGAAAGCTTTCAGCACGTCGTCGTCATCTCGTCGTCTCCTCGCAAAAGGTCGCACACAAACGTCGTCTCGTCGTCTCCTCGCAACAGCTCGTGCACCGTCGTCCTCCTGCTACGAGGGGTCGAGTGCATCGGTTGGCCGAGCCTTTCCTCGGTCGCAGACGCCGCGCGCCATCGAGTCGAGCCGCGTCTGCTCCCTGCTGCGCTAGATCATATATACCAGAATGTATTCGGGACGACGTCTCTGCTCGCCGACGGGTAAGAGGTCTCTCTCTCTCTCGCTCGCGTCCATGGCACGCAGTTACGCTGTCGCCGTTACGGCTGGCAGCACTAGTCCAACGCGGCATTCCTGCATCTTTCCGCAGGAGTTCCATGATGCCCTCGAACTTGGGAATGGAAACTACAAATTCATTCGCAAGTTGGGCCGTAAAAATAGCAAGTCTGCACTTTTTCTCACAGAGGAAGACACAAATATTCTCGCCTCTTCGTGCCGTCTGGTTCAGGTGGGAAAATTCCTGTACGGACGTCCAAAAATGGACACTATACGCCGTTTTTCGACACTTTGAAGCTTGCGGGACCCTGGAAAGTTGGCTCCCTTGATGGTAGACATGTTCTGATTCATCTCACAACTGATACGGACTATACTTCTGTTTTCTCCCGCAAAATGATAAAAATTGACAACAGAATCATGAAGGTTCTCAAATGGACAGTTGATTTTGATCAAAAGGCTGAATCTCCTATTTTACCAGTATGGGTCACGTTCCCTGGGCTTAAATATCACCACTTCAACTACGAGATTCTCTTCTCACTTGCCAAAGGGTTTGGAAAACTGTTACAGGTGGATTAACCGACCATAGAAAACACTCGTCCATCGGATGCTTGCTTCCTGGTTGAACGTGATGTCACACAGCCGTATCCTGATGAGGTTTGGATTGGATTTGGGCATACAGGGTATTGGCAACCAGTGGAGATGGGTCCTCACCCTCTTTATTGTTTGCATTGTTTAATTTTTGGCAATAGTCTTAGGGTGCGTTTGGTTGTAACTTTTGGAGCTGCGCGGCACGTTACCGCGGCTTCGATCACAAAATTTGGTGTTTGTTTTACAACTTCGCGACACGGCCGCCGCGAAGCTTTCCCGAAGCCGACCGCGGGATAACACCTGCGTCCCAACTTACGCCCCGTGACTTTTACCCTTTACCCTTCGCGTCCTCGGTTCCTCGCTCTCTCCCTGCTTCCGCCCCGTCTCTCTCACGAACCCTATCTCCGTCGATCTTTAAGGTATAGTTTCCTCTCTTCCTCGTTTTTCTCTGTTATTTTAGGCAAACCCTATATGGACTTCTACCTTCTTCCTTCTTTGTTATTAAGGGCCTGTTTGGTTCTCTCTACCCTATTTCTCTCTTCGTATGTTGATCTCTGCAGGTTCTTAAGAAAAAGATGCTTTTCTTAGGTGCTCTCTACCCTATTTCTCTGTTATTTAAGGCGGATTTTTGGTTCTCTCTACCCTATTGCTCTGTTCATATGTTGATCTCTGCAGGTTCTTAAAAAAAAAAAAATTTAAAGCCCTGTTGGAGAGTTTTGGTTATGCAATTCCGTGGTTTATTTCTTGATGCTTGTTGCACTATTCGGTTGAATTTCTTAGGTGTATGTTTGCTCATGCTTGTAACCCTATTCGGTTGAACTTGGGGAGTTTTGCTCATGCTTGTAAGCCCTGCTGTGGAGCATAAACACGTTATTGATGCTTGTTACCCTATTTCTCTGAAAACTTGATGCTTGATGCTTGTTGCACTATTCGGTTGAATTTGAAGTTATCGTGGCTCATGAAACCTCAAACTGAGCTATTATTGATTACTGTAATTGCTTACAAAATCTTGTACAGGAGGAAATTTGAATGAATAAGATCAACTTGTATGAATAAGATCTAAGATACACATCCAACTATTAGGCAGCTTCACCACTTGAAGTCATTGTACCTTTGTATATATGTACATGCAAGATGGATGTACAATGCGGATTGTGAATTCTATGGGAATGACAAGCTTTATGTGTTTCCATAGTTGTAGGTGCTAAAATATAAAGGGCATACAATGGTATAAGGTTATGATTGTTTCTTTCCTTCCTTTACTGAAACTGCACGATAATTATATGCTTTGGTTAAATGCTAAAGTTCAGGCAATGCATATAGTTTATTAACTTACATGCTAAGGTTCAGACATGACATGCTCTCATTTTTTACCTCTTGAATCATGAACAATTTATCATACATAAATTGTGAAATTAAGGTCACTCTAAGAGCTGAACGAGTTTAGTGTATTGAATTGGGGAGTTGGAACATATAAGTGAGCAACACAAATTAAAAATGCAGTTTCTGAAAGATGTGCAGGATGCTATAGAGGCTTGCACTGCGGAAGTTTTTACAGTAGTATGGAAAGGCAATGGTTTATTGAAAACTGCTGATCTTTGTCCCAAGCATCAAATGACTGCGGTGGTTTATTGGAAAAACTTCAAATTTCAAATGCATGGAAATTTGAAGTTTTGAAGTTTTATATCTGTCCTCGAAACATTCCAGAGCAATGCGGTTTCTTCCGATGGGCGGACAGTTTACCGGATTCTCAGGAGTCTGATGCTAGGAAGTGGACGGTGTGACACGGGAACTACAGCAACTCAAAACTAAAGTGAACATTATTACCGTGTTAATTGTTGTTGTAATAGTCCTACAGTTTTTTTTCACTATACTGTTACTAGCATGTGCTTGAGAGGACTCTATGTTCATCTGTAGAACTTTGTGACTTTTTTGAGGTATGTAATCGTTAACTTGATGTTTTTTCGTTTCAAATCTTGTGCAATTAGATGATTTAAAACTCAACAATTTTTAATACTCTTAATATATATAGATATATAAAAATATGTACATAAAGAATACTTTTATAGATATAAAAAATTTGAATACTTTTAAAATATATAGATATATAAAAATATGTAGATATAAAGCTTCTAACTATCTTTAACTAACATAAAGGCTTCTAAATATTTTATTTTATTAATTTAAACAATATATTTAACTGTAAATGACGCTTAAATTTTAAAAATAAAATTTATATTTATTAGTTTGAATATTTAAAACATAAAATTTAAAAAAAAATTGCATTTGCAAATCACATATATCATATAAATAAATCGAAAATTTCAAACAGTTTTCATAAACGAAGCGATCGAGTCGTTTTTATAGAAAAATGCTCTGCATATTATTTTTACACAATACTGTGACCAAACGGACAATCAGACTTCCCAGCTGATTCTTCGCATAATTGTTTACTGAAGGCAATGTACTGTATTCTGAAAAGCTGCATCGAACCGAACCAAACGGACCTTCTCGCTTGTTATAGGCTACACCCAAATTTAAAGCCGCAAGCTCCCTCGGTGGGAAACACCATCGGTTTGGCCTCCCACCCCCTACCTCCAGAGGTTTCTGTTGAAGTGCCACCTGCAATATCACCTAACTCTTCTGCTGATGTCCTACGGATCACCGAATACCAGCCAGAAAATCCGGAGGTCCCTCTAGTGATAATAGTTGATCCACAGGATGTTAATCTCATTCCTGACACTAGTAAGGCAACTGATGCGAATATTAATATTCAATCCAAAGAATCGACTTCTCTTTCGCCTTCTGCTCCATCTGTTCCTAGGACTACTGATCATACGCCTCTCCATGACAGGGGGGGCGTGGTTTCTCCTTCAATTCTCCACCCACTTACGGAAGACTCACATCTTCAAGGGGAGGAGATAACTCCCCCTATTTCACCTCGTGCAGTTAAACCAGTTACTGTTGCCACTAAAGCTTTGGAGTTTGAACGGTTTGCGCACAAATTCAGCAGGAAGAAAAGAATCCCCAAGTATTGAACAAATGTCCTACGCAAGCAGTGGAACCCACAGTGACCTCTCCATTTTCTCTCATTGATGAGACAGACCAGTCTTCAGATGAAGAATCGCAAGTTTACACTTCTCGGAAAAAGAAACAGGGTGACTATTATATTCAGCTAGGAGACATAGCAAATGATACTCAGGTCTCTAATGGCAATGGAACAATACTTCAAAACTTGCTTTCTGACTTCCACTCAAAATCCCAAGGAAGGGGAAAGACTAGGCGATCTCCTCAGTCTTTATTATTTGCATATTTGCATGTTTTATTTCTTTGATGTCTTATGTATCCTACTCACTTTAAGCCATCCTTATATTTTGTAACTTAGGGGTAGGACTTCACCTGTTGGGTCCTCTCCTAAAAAACTTTATGTTGTATCTTCCCTATTTCAATGAAATTGGCCTTAGGCCTTTCCTTTTTAATATATATATATATAGATAGATAACTATGGCCAGCATGCAAATGGTCCATTAACAATCGGTCACCTTTTTTTTTTTGAGGGGGTTCATGTGATTCGCATGTTAAAATGATTCTAGGGACAACTTATATCATTTTATTTTTAAAACTGCAGCAAGAACTTCATCAATGAAGTTGCTTTTCTTAACATTTGGAAACTTTATGTTAGGTCTTCATGACAGTTTGGTAAACCTAATGTTTTTGCAAACCATTTTTAATTATTTTTAATAAAAATTATATATGCGATTATATATTTGTGTGTTTGTGCATGCATATAAATACATATACACATATGCATATGATTGGGGGTGTCGTAAATTGATCCAACAAGACAATAAGAATGGAACCTGAAAAAAAAAATCTAGGTTGTGGTTGACCCAATTATTTTTCAGGTCAGGTTTAGGTCTCAAAAATAGACATTTAGTTTTTCTAATCAAGTTTAAGTTGATCCGAAAAACTCAAAAACGATGCAAAAATACCTCATTTTGCATATTCAAGAAAGTAAGCTGCAAGCTGCAACATGGTGGAATCTGAAACATTCCATCACTTACAGAATGGGGTGATGAAAAAGACAATACAAAATCATTCCGCCACCAATAAGATTGGGTTAAGGAACACAATAAAATGGTACTTTTACTGTTAAAAACACTAACAAATATGTGAAAAATATGTTTAAAAATGCAGAGGATCGTTGCAAAAGCTGACAACAAGATAAGATAAATGATAATATGCCCGCAATCAATTCTTGAGAAAATTGTGAGCGTGGGAGAGACCCCCATCGAAGCAATCAAAGAAACACATCAATACTCAAATTTAAAAGCTCAACAAGTAGCCTACAATTTTTGCTACGACACCCAACAAAATTTCAATATATAAACCTTTGTAAAGGCTAGTTATGTAACATAGAATTGTCACTTTAATATTATATCAAGTGCATGTTAGGGCATGTTATGCATCAATTTTATTTTCAGTTTTGCTTTTTGTAAACAGCTTTAATTATTTTTCCTTTTTTAAAACAAATCAAATTATTTTTAGAAACATTTAAAATAATTTGAGGTGTTTTAGTGATTTAAAAAAATCACCAAAATTGCTAACCATACCCATCACTGTCATTATCATTATCAACAGTGATCGCCGAGCTAGCGAGCACTGCAAGAACTGCCACCATGCAGAGACTGCCAATGCCACTATTGCCCAATTGATCATTATCGCTGCCTAGTGACCCTCACCATAATTACATAAATCAAATTATTTGACTTCAATAAATATAAAAGCAACTTATATTTAAGAAACCAAGCATATTTTATTCCATATTTAAATATTGATAAAATAAAATAAGAATAAAGAACATAAAGCGGTCCCCATATATTTTCAATTATTATTACAATGCAAACTTAAATGTAGTAAAAATTAAATTATTAAGTTTTGTTCATGGGGAATCATGAAGCCATTTGAATAGATATTAACTACTTGATTATGCTAGAGGTAGCCCGTCCATGCAAACATTAAGAATTTCAATAAATGTCATTCATCATTTCATGGGATAATTAACCAAACAAATAAGGACATACAAACCAAACAAAATGAGGCAGCCTCAAATGAGATATGCCAACGCTCATTCAAAAATAACCAAACATTATTGTAGCAATAATGGTGTTGTACAATTACATAGGTCATCATCCATTCTACTATTGATCCAACCCACGAAACATATGAACAATTTATGGAACAACCATCAATATAAATGAACGAGGAGAAAAATGAAATCATGGATGGCAAGGGAGCTAATGAGATCACTATGATGCAATAAGTTATTGGAATTGTTTTAATTAACACATAGCTATTTTTATAATCCAAATGTTAAATGAATTGCTATAAAATATAGTTTCAGAGTGATTCCAAAATAAAATTAGAATATAACATTTTGTGGAATTTTCTAAACTACAAAATATTAATTTTTAAGTGCCTTATTTAGACCATTTGACCGTATACAACACCACCACAATAAAATCGTCTTGATATGTTTGCTTTAGTAACTTATTGAGTGTTCATCTAGTGGAGCCAAATGTTCGTCTCTGCACAATCATCCCGTGCTTTTGTCCCTCCCAATCATCTTGTGTGATCATCAATGTAGTTCTTTGCCTCCAAAGCATCCAACCTATGCATGACTGTCACAGAGCATCTGACTATGCACTGATGCAGTTGCTAGTTTTTTAGACACAGGCTCTAAAAATTTGATGATTTCTATGAGATTACATATTCACACTGACATCGTCTCAAGTCATTGACATGTGATATGCCCTTGATACATAGGAAGCCCTACTAAAGTAGAAAGTGCAAGTAAATCAGCATTACTATACCATGGCTTCCAATTCTCCATCACTCAATAAATCACAATTTGTTCAATGCATGGTTTTAAGAACTTGTACACGAGGTAACGAGAACCCTTTTTATCCATCCATGTGTTGACATCAACTCCAATCCCACCATGCAATATTGTATTGTTGGTAGGATCAGAATAGTTTACCCGATCTGCAACTTCTAAAAAGGGTGATAAATGTCAATGCCCATGGGAGAATTTGTGGTCGGACAATTCAAAGGATGTGTCGAAAGCCTTTTCCAAGTCATAAAGAAAAACGTGAAATGGCTCTCCAGCAAAAATCATCGACGCATAGTTGCAAAACTGCTCCTAAACAGAGTGATACCGGAGATAACCCAAACCACAATACGAAAACCAAATATTATTACTGAAAACAGAAATGCAGTGCCTTCCCAGGCTCCAAACAGCAAGTACGCAATAGATATCGACATGACACAACTGTCTGGGATAATGGCAGCAAAGGTGGAAGGCAAGAGCAGCAGCAGCAGCAGTGAAGGAAAGCTGGAACAATGATGGAGGATGCGGTGGACTTTCGGACAACCAAAGGAAGGCTGTCCAGAGCGGGGGCAGCGAGAAAAAGTGCTGGACAACGAGGAAACTGCAAAGAAACAGCAAAAATGCTGTTGTTGGAGCTGTCTACAGCGATGAAGAATGTGTGGCAATGAAGTGCGAGGGATGAGGAGGAGGTGGGGAAGGATAAAAACCACCTAGAGATCAAGATACAAGCTAAACACCACCTGGAACTCTAAGATATAGCCATCAAGAAGAGACATTGGCGGCTACTCCGAGACAATACACACGTATATAAGAAAGGACTAAAAATGATTGAATGAAAATAAGAAAGAAAATATAAAAAAGAAAATCGGGATTGATTTGGCCAGTCTCCCCATCTCCTGTGATCGCAGGAGCTGCGCGGCTTGTATCCCGCGTCCGGAGCAAAGCGCTCCCACGTCAGTCTCTCTAAGTTGGAGGACCTTCAACCTTATTTATCAAAGCTTTCGTTCCTTCAAAGCATGGAATCAAGTCAGACACATTGAAGGTGGCAGAGTTATTGTAATCTCCTGATAAGTCACTCTTGTAGGTGTTATCATTCTAAAACACATTCTAGTAGAAAAAGTATTTATCCTTTTTTGTCAAAATTTGAGTTGTCACAATAGATAAACGAGTATTCTCACGAGAGCCACTAAATCTTTAAACTATTCCACACACTTTTTGTGCCCCACTAGATGTATCTGATAAACAATTGTGTGGGGAAAAATCAATTCCTGGACAAAACTTGTGGCAGAATACGCCAATGTCACTACCAACCACTCATGAGACTCTTCTTCTTTGGTAGGAACTGAATCCATTAAAGAATTTTCTTCTACACCAAACTCCTAAGACAATTTTTTCAAGTTGTGATTCATCTCTTCTATCTAGTCACTACAAAAATGAATCTAATTTTTGAATACTTGTATATAATCTTTCAGAAGTGGCACAAATGAGCCTCATCTCTAAAATGTTGGACCTCCCACAGTAACGGCAACTCAAGAAGTAGTATATATATTTCAAAAATCTGAATTTCTCTTATATGGGGTTGTCATGCTTTTGATATCGGTTCCTCAAACTCAAGACCGTTTTGGACAACCATTGTTAATTTTGTTGGAATATCTCTCATGAGCTTAGCTGGAACTACACGCATCAATCCCTCATCAGTTGGAAGCTAGTACTCCTTTGTGTTCTCACCTTCATCAGTGTCTATTATGTCATTACACATTTCTTCAACAACACTCTGCCAGAAAAATAGATCACTCCTTGATAGTACAATCTGGTTTAATATACCCAAATCAGTGACACTTGAAATACTTTTTGCTTGGGACAGATTTGGGAATATCGATTTACTCTACCTATTCTCTATTGTGAATCAATTCTCCTTAGGCAGATTCGGATTGGATATTCCCTTGGGTGTACTCTGACTGTAAGAGCCTAGGGTTGTAACCTATACATAAGATGCGGTGGTCGTTTGGTGATGTAATTATATTTACATTTGAAGCTGAGGTCTAAATATCTAGTCTGTAGTTAGCAAGTAGGTACTGGCACTGCATCTCTCGTTTCATCTCAGAACAAGTAGTGATATTATCATGTCTCTCACGGTGGCATAGATGTTTCAAAGTTTCCCACCAAAATAATGTCACTCTTCTTTATTTTGTCAGCAACTAGTTTCACCATTTTGTCATGTAGGACTTCTTGAAACTAAAAGAAAAGTTCCACGGTTTGAAGCCACTCGATGAACTCGCTCGGATCCAAGTGACTGTCAAAATGTGGCAAATTCATTGTTAATTCAAAATTCGACTTCTCAGATATTTCATGTCAAATTTTTTGGGTAAGGGTTCTTCAACACTAAAATCCGCATGATGGAAGAGATTAACTATATTCCTTCGATCTAACAAGTCACTCTTGTGGCTATAGGTGACCTGTCTGATTTATCTCCTCTCGAAAGCGATAAGCCTCTGGTATAGTTGGAGGATTTCATATCACACATCCTCCATAGAAGGTTTTCAAACATCTCTTTGCAAATTTCTTATAAAAGCATTTCCTCTCGAATAAGTCTCTAACAATTTTCTTCGGTGGCATGGTTGGGGTTTTTGTTTGGATAAGTGAAAGAGGGTGCATATGGATATTGTAGGGTGAGAAATAAAAATTGGGTGGAGGTATGGTTAGGTATGGATGGACAACAAGTATACAAAATATATTGACATGTCACGGCTGTCCGGGATAATGGAAGCAAAGGGGGAGAGCTGGAATAGCAACAACAGTGAAGATGGAGGGCCAGACACCGTGATAAGAGATAGTGGATTGTCGGACAATCAAAGGAAGGCAGTCCTGGGCGGTAAGAGCAAGGAAAAGGGCTAGACAATGAGGAAACTATAGGAAGCAACAAAATGGCTACCGTTGGGGTGGCCTGTAGTGAGTAGGAATGTGCGGCAAAGTAGCGGGAGGGATGCCGAGGAATTGGGGAAGGATAAACACCAAATAGAGACCAAGACAAAATTAAAGAGCTACATGGAACCCTAGGATACAGCCCTCAAATGGAAGAAGAGACGCCAGCGACTGTTCCGACACAAAACAGCACATATATAAGAAAATACTAAAAAGACGTGGAAGATAATAGGAAAGAAAACATAAAAAAGAAAATCAAGATTGATTTGGCATGTCTCCCTGTCTCCCGCGATTGCAAGAACAGTGTGGCTTGCAGCCTGCATCAGGAGCAAAGCGATCTCGCATCATGGAGAGAGAGAGAGAGAGAGGATGTTATGGAGGGGGAACAACATTAAAAAAGAATATGCCAAAATTGGAAAATCATTGTATATCTCAATTAACTCCACATCTCCAATACATTATCATTCATCCCAATTAATCTCAAATCCCCTAAGCTCTTTCCCAAGCCCTAACTGCCCGTTTTACCATTATAAGAGAAATGAAAAAGGGATTAACTAAACTACTTAGAAAGATACAAGTTTTTGAAGGGAGAAGAGCTATGAAAACTTTTGCAAGGGTAAGTTTCTTTTAGTACTTGTGCCACGCAAGGCCCAAGAATTTTTGGGTACAACAAAAACTAGCTTATTTAAATGAGAGATCAAACTCTGTTATTTAAATGAGAGATTGGTAAATATGGTCATATTAAAGCAAAAAATAAATAAATAAATAAACAGAAATTAACATCACAAACAATAAAATCTAGGATAGAATATTAAGATGAAGAAAGTCCTACTTGTCTACGATCAGGATGCCTAAAAGTTGATAGTGAGGGAGTCCATTCTAATGACATCGTTGGCTCAACTTTGCTGTCCTTATAAGGACTATATTCCTGAAATGAAAGCAACTCATGCATCACGTGGAGGATAAGCCAAAGATAGTTTTAGCAGTATTCCATTTAAACCTCTGAAATTAAGCCATCAACTTTGAACAAAAGAGGCACACACCCTGGCATTAGTCATCTTAAAGGATCTACAATGAGAGCGTGAAATTTTGTACAATGCTGATTTGCCTCGAGGTTTCTGAGCCATACAGTCATTCCCAGAATCTGTAGGAATTACAGGAAAGCATGCAGCAGATCTGGAAGCAATGGCAGCAACTGATGGATTATTTCCGAATTGCAAATTCAATGGAGAAGCTTTATATATTTGACTTTGTAAACCGAGTGTAGAAGGGGCTGCTTTTCGAAGCATAGAATCCATGTATGCTCTAGCAATTTCAATTGGGCCGTCAACACCTCCCTCAGAAAACTGTAAACAGCAGAAGGACACAAGCAAAAAAATGAGCTTCAGTAACCTCAAAAGAAATGTATTGCTCCCCAACAGCATATAACCTCCTCAGCAAGAGGAAAAAAAAAAAACTATATTATTAGCCTGACAATTTCAGTTCCTCCTCCTCACAAAAAAAAATCTTACTAGCATAACTAAACAAGCTAATAACTTTTTCTATCCAAATAAATGAGCATATACATGAAGAAGTAAAAGAAAAAAGCCATTGTTATGATAATGTAAAAAATTAAATTATCAAACAGAGAATCCTAAAAGATTGGTGATCAATAAGTACGCTACATCTGCATGATTAAAACCGCCAAACAAACGCAAGTGCAACAGCTTCAAAGCAGCGATTAAAAACCTTCTCCACAAAAGTAGAATGCCAAGCCTTCAAAAAAAATGATTAACCAAAATAAAAAACTAAAAAATTAACAGTCTGAACAGCTTCACAATTACGATAAGGCTAGTTGGCTTAACAGCAACAACAACAACAAAGCCTTAATCACATTAAGCGAGGTCGGCTACATAAATCCTTTTTCTCCATTGTGTCCTATTTAGTGTCATATTTTCATTTAATTCTAATAAATTAAGATAATTTTTTATACAATAAGCCCAAGTCTTTTAGGTCTACATCTACCTTTCTTAACATAAGTCGAATCTAAAACATCTACTCTCCTAATCGGATCATCAGATGGTCAACGTTTAATGTGACCAAACCAACTAAGACGACTCTCTCTAATTGTATCCATCACTGGAGCTACACCAACCCTATCACGGACATATTCATTTCGCTTTTGTCTCTTAAGTGTAAAGCCACTCATCCACCAAATCATTCTCATCTCGGCAACACTTACCTTAGTATCATGCTTCTCTTTTAAAGGCCAACATTCAACGCCATAGAGCATTGCAGGTCCACTACCATCTTATAAAATTTTCCTTTTCTGTCTAAGCGTTAGTTTTCTATCACACAAAAGGCCCAAAGCATTCCTTCACTTCAAACAACCAACTTGAATTCCACTATTAACATCCCCATCTATATCACCGTCGCTTTGAACAATAGACACGAGATATCTAAATCGTTCACACCTTTTAATAATTTGATCACCCAAAGTTACATTTTTGTCGCCAAAGCTACTACTACTGGAATTAAAATCCATATATTCAGTTTTAGTTCTACTCAAACGAAGGTCTTTAGACTCCAATGTAGACCTCCATAATTCAAGTTTTTCCTGGGCTTTTTCTCTCATCTTATCCACGAGAAGGATATCGTTAGCAAAAAACATACACCAAGGTACATCCTCTTGTAAATGTCTAGTAAGATCATCCATAACTAAAGCAAAATGATATGGGCATAAAGCCGATCCCTAATGTAATCCAACAGAAATAGGAAAATATTTGGTCAAACCTCCTTCAGTTCTAACACAAGTAACAGCTCTAGCATACATATCTTTAATGACTTGAATATAAGTCATATCAACACCTTTCTTCTCAAGAGCTCTCCAAAGGATATCTCTTGGACCCTTGTCGTAACCTTATCTAAATCAATAAAAATCAAATGTAGATCCTCATTACTATCTCCGAACTTCTCCATCAAACCTCGCAATAAACATATAGCTTCCATAGTAGACCTGCCCGATATAAATCCAAATTGATTATGAGAAATCTTTGTAATACGTCTTAACCTATGTTCAATTACTCTCTCCAATAAATTTAAAGTATGACACATCAACTTAGTTCCTCTATAATTTGCACACCCTTGTGCATCCCCTTTATTCTTAAAAATGAGGACCAAAATGCTTTTCCTCCACTCCTCATGCATCTTTTAGATTTTAAAATAATATTAAAGAGTTTAGTAAACCAAGAAACTCTCAAATCTCCTAAATAGTTTCACACTTCAATTGGGATATCATCAGGTTCTACAGAATTTCCACCCTTGGTATTCGTTAAAACCTCCTCAACTTCTTTTTTACTAATTCAACGGTAAAAATTAAACATTTTATTATTATTAACGATATTCAAATCACTAAGGTTGATCGTATTTTCAGAAACTTCATTAAAAAGTTTATCAAAATAAATCACCAACCTATGTTGAATATCATTTTTTAAGAAAAACCCTTTTTATTTTTCATCTTTAATACACTTTGAGTTAAATTTTTACTTTTCTTTTCTCTCTATTTGGCTAAGCGTATACATTTTTCATCCTTCTTAGTATCTAATCTACTATAAAGATCACTAAAAACAGAATTTTTAACATCACAGATTGTTCTTTTAGACTCTCTGGGGGTCGTTTTATATTTTTCTCAGTTCCCTAAGCTTTCACATTTAAACCAATTTTTATAACATAACTTCTTTTATTTTATCTTTTCTTGCAGATTATTATGCCACCACCAACTATTTTTATTTATAAAAATATTTTCCTTTGATTCTCCAAGTATTTCTTTTGTCACTTGTTTAATAGTGCATGTTGTTTTATCTCACATAGTATTTGTTTCTTCATGAACATCGTAAATTTTGAAATCTTGAATTTTACTCAAAAAAAAAATTATTTGTCTTTTAAGTACCTCATCTAATTCTACGATGATGAATCCTAGTACTCTTTATTTTAGAACTCTTATCTTAAAATCTAGAACTAATAATCTATGTTAGGTACTTCAATACTCACTTAGAATGACCTTACAATCTTTACAATCTCGAAAATCTCTTCTTCTCTTCAGAAAATAATCAATTTATGTTTTATTAGATCCATTCTTTTAAGTAAAAAGATGTGCATCTCTTTTCTTGAATAAAAAATTAGTAATAACAAAATCATACGCTAAAGCAAAATCTAATATGACTCTACTTCATTAATCACTCCAAAGTCGTAGCCACCAAGAATATTTTTGAAATCACTCCAAAGTCGTTGCCACCATGAATATTTTTGAAATCTTCTACCACTTTATTGACATGTCCATTTAAATCTACTCCAATAAAAATTCTTTATTCAAGAGGTATCATTTGTATTAAGTCTTCTAAGTCAATCCAGAATATCTTTAGAACCAATATCTAAACCAACTTGAAAAGCATAAACACTTATAATATTAAAATCTTAGTATCAATAATAATCTTAAGGGATATAATTTTATCTCCAACTCTATTAATATTTACAATATTATCTTTCAAAACTCCTATCTATAATTACATCTACATCATTTCTAGTGCAACTCTTACCAAAATACCAGAATTTCAAACTCTCATCTCTAAGGCTAGTTTACAAAGAAACACAATAAACAACAAACCTTCCTAGCACATGAAATTTGTATTATACAACAAACACAACGGCGTTGATTGGTTCCCATGCACTGAAGTGGCAGCAGTGACTGGGGATGAAGTAGAACAATTGTGACGACTCTATATACCATAGGAAAAAAAAAAAAAAGTGGCGAATGAACTCTCCTATTCGAACAGAGAGGTGTATTGAGAGAAAAAGATCTTAAAAGGGTTGTGGCTCAATCAACTCCCAGCAGAATCAACAGGAGTGAAGTGCTAAAGAAAATAAGTGTAACTGCCTTGATAAAGATCACATAAACGAAAAAATGAACTAGATAGCTCTAGTTATGTTAATTATCATAACAAGAGAAACAAATAAAGCAGATTGAGACTAGTATGATGAAACAAGCAAGAAAGGATCAAAAGATAGAATCAAATTGATATTAAGTAAAAAAAATACAAACCAAATTAGAAGTTAGAACTCAAGCAATGAGCAACACAGTAATTTATGAAAGAGGATCCAATTTAGGGTCCAACATATAATTTTGCACAAATATGCATCATCTTCATAAACGGTAAAACAACAAAGATAACTGAGGCAATGGTCATGCTCCATAACTATGTGATAGACACTGTTAACCACTAGGAGCTCTATTAATAATGCAAATTCAATGACAATGATGCGTTAATAGATAAATCAGGGTTTTACAACTGTTAAGAAAAAGAATGGATGAATGAAATAGGTAAGAAATGCAACTCTAAACTGTGCCAGCAGCCATGTCAGCATCACTCTATATCAGTAATGAATCTATACTGAACATTATAAAACAAATCCCCGAGAGACCACTATGATAAGCCAAAAATACATGCCAATAGGTTTTAAAGTAGCAACAGAAGCTAGTGGCTTATAGAAGCTTGTGCCTCTAGAGGACAATGCAGTCACGTTATCCAGTAGAAGTGCAACAATAGAGAATGCTAGAGACTAGTATCAAAAGCTGTATTTCATATGAATAACAAGGTGATGTCGTTGTAGAGACATTTGATCTTGCTAGTGCTATGGATAGAAAGGAGAATCGATCAAAGAGGATCAAAAAGGGAAGAAGTAGCCATTAGCCAAAATAAAGAAGCCATATGATATAGGAGATAGAGTAAAGCCCAATAGAAAGAAAGACTAGTGAGCAATTTTTTTTTTTCAATAATCACAATGTCATAATGATTAAAATAAGACCAGGGAATAAATTATAAAGAGGACTGGCCTTAATCCATAAACTACAAAATCATAACATTATTGTATTGTGCTCTCCATCAACTCACTTGAGGTGCAAATAACACTTCTTGAAGAGTTGAATATTTTGCGCCGGTGGAGGAGTAGCATCAGAGTAGAATTGTGCACCTGTTTTTGTACAACAAGAAGATGGCAGACAAAGTAGCCTGGAGGGTGTGAAGCACATCTTGAACAATCATCATCAACCTATACAAAACCAACAATCCAGGCAAAATTGAATGACAGCATGGCTGTGGCAGCATTGGTAACACAAAGTCAACCAATAACTGGTGATAGAATGGGCAACATCACACAAAACTAGCGCACATGTTGCATCTCTATCTCAAGTTATAGTGGAAAAACATAATGAGTACTCGTAGATTTAACAGCCTGCTTGGTGGAAAACTCAAAATCGATCAAACAACTAATCAACATCCTCAACAAGAAGGTTATGTGAAGTTAGTGGGACTAATTGGCCTTATCGGTACTGGAGCTTTAAGGAGGGGCTAGTAGAAAGGGTGGACCTTGTCTTGTGATTGAAGGATATTTTTCATTTCCTTCAATTTTATTTAAAATGTTACTTTTTTTCTGCTGGAGAGAGGAAAGGTGGCTTGAGATCAATGGGAGGAAATTGACTAACATAAAGTGAGTTGTTATATGATTATATATATGATGATTGGACGTTTACACAATTAAATAACTGGTATATGAATTCTAAGGATGGAACGATCAAACAAATAAAGTGTATGACTCGTCCATATGGATTTTTATTTAACTAAAGGGTAGTAATGAAAGGTAACATTATGTGAATATCAGAACTGCGATATTTATTATGTCAAAAAAATAATAATTATAGCAATCATATCATAATTGCATCTGATAATATAATGCCATAGTAAAATGGGTGAAGACGAGGACTATTTGATTATGATCCCTCTAGGGTGGTGGGTTTAAAAGTGAGAAAAAATTATGGTAGATTATAGTGTCGCATATTTTATGTAAGCTATTAAGAACATACTTTCGTTGACTGAGAAAGCTTTTAATAATTCACAATTATGAGGAGAATTTTAAAAGGGATCAATGGGTAGATAAATTTCAGCAAAAAAGTTGAGAGATTCAGGTATAAAAGAAAATTAGCAATTGAGATGAAGAATTTTAGGAAGATTGGGGTTAAAATATGAATGAGAAGATTTATTTTTACATATACTTTCATAAGGAAAAAAAGGTTAGGCTGGTTTAAAGCAAATGAAAAGGGAAAGAGAGAATTTGACTAATGCTTTTATGCATGACAATATCAAAAGTGATGTCAGAATTGAGTATTTAGGTTTTGGGAATAATTTTCATCCTACTTACAAGAGATGGTCTAAAGCGTGCAACAAAATAGGGTTGTTCATTAAGGTACAACAACAACAAAAACAAAGCCTTAATCCCACTAAGTAGGGTCGGTTACATGAATCCTTTTTCTCCATTGCGTCCTATTTAGTGTCAAATTTTCATTTAGTTCTAATAAATTAAGATCATTTTTTATGCAATAAGCCCAAGTCTTCCTAGGTCTACCTCTGCCTTTCTTAACGTAAGTAGAATCTAAAACATCTACTTTCCTAATCGGATCATCAGGTGGTCGACATTTAATGTGACCAAACCATTTAAGGCGACCCTCTCTAATTTTGTCTGTCACTGGTGCAACACCAACCCTATTACGAATATATTCATTTCACATTTTGTCTCTAAGTGTAAATCCACTCATCCGCCTAATCATTCTCATCTCGGCAACACTTAACTTAGCATTATGCTTCTCCTTTAAAGGCCAACATTCCGCGCCATAGAGCATTGTAGCTCTCACCACCATTTTATAAAATTTTCCTTTCAGTCTAAGCGATACTTTTCTATCACACAACAGACCGGACGCCTTCCTCCACCTCAACCAACCAACCAGAATTCTACTATTAACATCATCATCTATATCACCATCGCTTTGAACAATAGACCCGAGATATCTATATCGTTCACACCTTTTAATACTTTGATAACCCAGCGTTATACTTCTGTCACTAGAGCTACTATTACTAAAATTACATTCGATATATTATGTTTTAGTTCTACTCAAACAAAGACCTTTAGACTTCAAAGTAGACCTCCATAATTCAAGTTTCTTCTAGGCTTTTTCTCTCGTCTTATCCCCGAAAAGGAAATCATCAGCAAAAAGCATACACCAAGGTACATCCTCTTGTAAATGTCTAGTAAGACCATCCATAAATAAAGCAAAAAGGTATGGGCTTAAAGCCGATCCCTGATGTAAGCCAATAGAAATAGTAAAATAATTGGTCAATCCTCCTTCAGTTCGAATACATATAACAGTTCTAGTATACATATCTTAAATGACTTGAATATAAGTCATATCAACACCTTTCTTCTCAAGGACTCTCCAAAGAACATCTCTTGGAACCTTATTGTAAGTTTTTTTCTAAATCAATAAAATTCAAATGTAGATCCTTCTTATTATCTCTGAACTTCTCCATCAAACCTCTCAATAAATGTATAGCTTCCATAGTAGACCTGCCCGGCACAAATCTAAATTGATTATGAGAAATATTGGTAATACTTCATAACCTATGTTCAATTACCATCTCCCATAATTTTAAAGTATGACACATCAATTTAATTCCTATATAATTCGCACACTCTAGTGCATCCCCTTTATTCTTAAAAATAGGGACCAAAATACTCTTCCTCCACTCCTCAGGCATTTTTTTAGTTTTTAAAATAATATTAAAAAAATAGGTAAGCCAAGAAACTCCCAAATCACCTAAATATTTCCACACTTCAATTGGCACATCATCAGGTCCTACAGACTTTCCACCCTTAGTTTTCTTTTAAGCCTCCTCAACTTCTTTTCTATAAATGCGACGGTAAAAAATGAAACAATCTATTATTATTAACGATATTAAGATCACTAAAGTCGATCGTATTTTCAGAATCTTCATTAAATAGTTTATCAAAATAACTCACTCACCTATCTTGAATATCTTTTTCTAAGAAAATCACTTTTTGATTTTAAATGCTTTATCTGACTTTCTTGAGTTAAATCTTTATTTTTCTTTTTTCTTTGTCTTGATTAGTTTATACGTATATTTTCACTCTTACTTAGTATCTAACTTATTATAAAAATCACTAAAAGCGAATTTTAGCGTACATAGATTATTCTTTTAGACTTCCTGCGAGTCGTTTTATATTTTTCCAAGTTCTCTACACTTTTACATTTAAACCAACTTTTATAACATAAATTTTTATATTTTATCTTTTCTTGTATATTATTATTCCACCACCAACTATTTTTATTTATATAAACTTTTTCTTTTGATTCTCCAAGTACATCTTTTGTCACTTGCTTAATAGTATTTGTTACTTTTTCCCACATAGCATTTGCTTCTTCATGAACATCTCAAATGTTTAAATCTTGAACTTTACTCATAAAAATAATTTTAATTGTATCTTTTATGTACCCCATCTAATTCTACGATGTTGAATCATAGTATTCTTTATTTTACAACTCTTCATCTTAAAATCTAGTACTAATAATCGATGTTGGATCTGTAATTCCTCACTTGGAATGACCTTACAATCCTTACAATCTCGTGATCTATTCTTCTCATAGGAAAATAATCAATTTGTGTTTTATTAAATTCATTCTTATAAGTAATAAGATATTCATCTCTTTTTTTGAATAAAATATTAGTAATAATCAAATCATACGCTAAAGCAAAATCTAATATGACTACTTTCTTCACTAATCGCTTCATAACCGTAACCACCATGAATATTTCTGAAATTTTCTACCACTCTACCTACATGTCCACTTAAATCTCTTCCAATAAAAATTATTTCTTCAAGAAGTATCAAGTGTATTAAGTCTTCTAAATCTTTCCAAAATTTATCTTTAGAGTCTATATATAGACCTACTTAAATAGCATAAGCACAAATAATATTAAAAATCTTAATTTCAATAATAATCTTAAGTGCTATAATTTTATCTCCAACTCTGTTAATTTTTACAACATTATCTTTCAAACTCTTATCTACAATTACACCTACACCATTTCTAATGCCGCACTTACCAGAATACCATAGTTTAAAACCTAAATTATCAATCTCGTTAGCTTTTTCTCCAACTGATTTAGTTTCTTGAATACATAAGATATTTAACTTTCTATGAATCATAATATCAACTAATTCCATTAATTTACAATTGAGAGTACCTATATTCCAAGATCTTATTCTAATACTAGTATCACGGACTAACTTCTTTACCCGCATCCGTCTGTAATGTGGGAACCCTTGCTTATTTGACACTACACACGGGTGCCGATGTAGCGGCCCTTGCAAACTTTCCATTGTATTCAGGTCATACAGCGCTTCGCTTCCAGGGGACGCCCTAGCACTTACACAATGATCAAAAGGATTCATGTAATGATTTTTTTTTTCCAGACAAGTTTTACGCTGCTGTCGACTACCTAACACAACCCTCCACTTTTCACATTCGGGCTTGGGACCGGCAATGGCTGTGTTATGGTTGTTCATTAAAGTGATAGAATAAATTTCATTCATGTTGGCATCAAAAACCTAGGGATAGAAATCAGTGATAAATATTTTAATCATATAAAAAAATTGTAAGAAAATAAGAGAAATAGATTAACGTTTTGAAATTGGGCGAATGACAAAAAACGGACTTCATTGGCATTGATGTCGACTAAAGCAAATGATGCCATATATGAAATGAAGGGAAAAAATCACTGAGAAAAGGGCTAAGAAGGGGAGAAAAGAGTACTTAAACCATATATGATAGAAAAGATAAAGAAGAAAGCGGGAGAGAGAAAGGCTGAGCGACGCTAACTTATATGCATTTTTCATGAAGTAATGCTTAATACGATATCTTAGAACCCTTTATACAAACCATGGGTGGTCCATGACATAAAAAACTACTGTAACCATGACCACAAAAAGGCATTAATATGTTCTTGTTAAATAAATATGTAACCGCATGGCATCAAAAATTATTGGACGAATACAACAATCTCTCCAACATAACAATGATTAATGATCCTAACAAAAAATAAATAATTGCATTTATAATAATTTCAGACAAAAAATAGCAACAGATCTTACTTAAAAAGGAATAAATTTACATTTTATAATCCAGGATATAAAATTGCAGAGATTCATGTGGAAAAATTTTCTGGAAAAAAAAATATATCAGTGAGCAGGAGGTATCCTCGAGAACATGATGAGCACTTTCAACCCATAATTAACAAATGATTGACAAGCATGTTAAAAGATCCACTCACATAAAAAGGGCATTTACTCACGTTAGCATGTACTCCATAAGTGTAATTTCCATGTAAATTAGCTAGCTGCCCCATTTGACCTTCCAATCTTGAAGAATTTGCCTTTTTCTTTTCCTTTTCCTCTTCCATTTCCTCATGACTGACTGCTTGTTGTGATGAACTCGAATTGATACTTGAATCATCATTTATCTTCCCCTTATTCTTGTACGCAGTAGATGGTAAAGTAGAAGGTTCAATAGTTCTTGAATGTAGCAACTCTGACAAGCGATCAATTTCAACCCTGTAAAACAATATAAGCAATATTAAATAAAAATTATAGAATGAGAATCAAGAGTTATTGAGAAATGAATAAATAAGTAGTAATTATCACCATTATAAGAAATACACCAACTACTAGGCATAGTTTATGAATCATCCCATAAGCATTCTTATTGATTGTTATATGAGTAAATTTAATTTTGGGTGTTCTTTTAGGAATTTCAGCCAAATTAGCCTAGAACTTTTACCTCTAAACCCCAACAAAGTAGCAACACATGATGAAATTATTGCCCTCAATTGCACATTTGGCAAAATGATTTATGTTTCAAAAACTTTATCTTCAATAGCTGCCACTCTGACTCTTTTAACTAGTTCTCGCTCAATTCCATGAAAGCTTTACCAAATATCCATCTTACACACGTAATGATATCTCATCCAATAAGGTGATCATGTTATGTAAACTATCTAAAGAAGAAAAAAAATATTCATAACAAAATTCTGATTAAAATAAAGATGGCAAATTTAGGCTAAGATCGCAAAATTATAGTTTTGAGTACAAAAGAGATAAACTGAAATTAATATCACAAAAAACTAGCAAGACTAGCAATAAACTTTTAAATTAGTGTGTAAAGATTTCAAACATCACTATTCATAAATGATATTAATAATAAACAAAAATGTTACAAGATGGGAAATACTTTCCTTGAAAACCTTCTCTTCTTGAGTAGTTGTTCGAGTTCAGAAAAGGAGGCATCGCTGTGAGAAATTAATTCTTGCTCAGATTTATCACTTCCATCATAGACAATTGAAAGCCTTACATCAGTGGGACTTTCACCCTGCTCTCTAATTTCAGGCGAGGGTTTCTGTAAGTTATTATATAAGCACAAAAGATTAGAAATGCAAAATAACTTATAATGATATGTCATAAAAATAGTTATTAAAATGAGAAAAAATGCATCTCCCAAATAGAATAGAAAAAAAAAAGCCTATACAATAAATAATTTTATTTAAATTGGCAAGCGAAAGCAAAAATATTACGAATAACCAATTTAAAGGCATCCCACAAACCAAACAAAAAGTGTATCTAACTAAACAAAAGGATGTCATGAATTAAATGTAACTTAGCAATTAGAAATGGCAATCAGTGAGACGAAAGGAAATCACAAACAAAATAAATGGAATCATGCATTAATAAATAAATACGGAAGACCAAATTAATAAGAAAAACATCATATTTAACATGTCTCAGTAGCCCAAACAAAACGACAATATAACCACCCCAAGATCATTATCGGAATGGGCATAAAACACAAAAATCAAAATGAATTGAACAATTCATAAAAAGATAGTTAAAAGCAAATGAGAGAAGATAACTCAATAATTTAAATAAGTAATCATGTAACCCTAATAACTACTTATGCCAGACCATAAAATAACGTGAATAAAAATAAGGTTCGCAGAGCATTATTATTTATCTTGATCCACTAATAATAAAAGATACACTAAAGAAAATAAACATTAACCAAATCGTAAAAGATCACTCCTATTGTTGATGTTCTAGAGGCAAGCTAAGAAATTTAAGGGATTACAAAGCTGGTGTTCCATTATTGTTAGAAAAATTATCAATCAGTAACTTTCTTCAAAAAATGAAAATCTCTATCAGTTAATGAAAAAGACACCATTAAGCTGTTAAATATCTTCCTTAATTCCAACGTAACGAGTAATGAGTAATGAGTAATTTTTATATGCATTAAGTTAACAAGACTAGCCTAGAATCCAGTTGTATCTAGAAAGTGAGACCCCCAAACAGAATACATAAAATGCAAATCATTTTGCCTCTCTATGTGATGCAAAGATCTAGGAACAAACAAAGACCCAATCATCTTCCGCCTCACTCTTGCACTACAAGCATCTAATCCATTGCCTCTGCATATTATTCCACCATAAAAACTTGTTGCTCCACCGTGAGCCATGCTACTCCATTGTAAGCAACTACAAGTAAAAAAACTTACTCTCTTTAAAGAAACTTCAAATAATCAATTATTCATGATCAAATCTTAATAGATAGTACCAAAACCTTCAATCTTCATTCAATTTAAGGGGAAGAATCCGTGTAGTAAAAAACCCTTTCAAAGAAAAAAGTAAGCTAGGCTACCTGTTTGATCCCATACCAAACAAAAATCATCTTGCTTCTGCTGTAAAACATTTAAAATCCTCACTTGTCCTAACTAAGAAACTCAATGACTTCCTAAACATGGCCAAGAATATCTAAGACGAGGTGAAGCAAATAATTTTCAAGGTATGTGGTGTCACCTTAGTCTATGAGATTAAAACAAAAAAATGCACTACCAAGTATTCATTTGATTACTGAATATTATTACAAAATAAAAAGCATATGGCTCAATCATGATCATTGTCAGTGTATCAAAGTGAGATGTAATGAAAATGTTGCGATGCTATAAACTTTTGTAGAAATATATAATTTTTTTAATTTTTAACTAGAATAAATATTGAATATGAATAAGCATGCATTCAAAACTTAGAAAAGACTCTTGTTTCAACCTAAATTAAGTCTTATCTATCTTTTAAAGTAAAAAAGGGAGACGCACTCGAAATACATCTGGTTAGTAAATATTACTAAAAAACTCTCTTTTCTTATTCCCAATTGAAAATAGATATTACATAGTTATACACGCTCCCAAGTCTCTAGATTAGGGTTCGTTTGGGGCCGCGTTATTCTCGCGGTGCCGCCCCAAAGCGCGAAGTTGTGCTCGAATTTCCCATTTGGATTTGCGTTCGCGGCCACCCGCCGCTAAAATTGGTGGAACACAGGCCGCGAGATCAACCCCGGGGCCCCGCGTTGTGGAGTGGCTTTTCCCCCTTTGCCCTGCGTGCTCTCTACTCTCGCGATCAAGCCTTTGCTGGCAATCAACCCTCCATCATTGCATCTTCGATTCCTACGAGAAGACTTCCCAGGCTGATATCGTATTTTCTCTGATTTGAGGTAGTCGATAAATCCTAGAGGAGGAATCGGAAGCTTCTTCAATGAAGATCTTGTCGATGATAGTCTCCGCCTTGTCCTGCTCACTGTCATCGTTTCAGACGCAGCGGATTGCTAGGTCTCGGATCGGAGTTAGCTTCCTTAGTTAAACCGCTAAACCTCCAACCTTTGAACGGAATCGATCCAAAGAGCACTTTGTCTTCGTTCGATCTCAGGTTTCATTAGCTTCAAACTTTCACTTTTTACCTAAAATAGTATCTTTATCGAAAGAAAAAGTCTCGTGTTTGGAAATGCGTGCTCAGTGTTATAAACATGGTGTCGGTAAGATTTTTAGCTTAATTTCTCAATGGATCCGTGGTGGTTTCCTATCTATATTAAAGACATCTTTAAGTACTTTATGATTTACAGAAAGTAAATCCCTTTGATTTTACATCGATATGGAAGTTGAGAGACCAAGATATTTGATTTAAGAAGTTGCAAACTACCTCATTTAACCATATTTCTTATTTGGCTGTGATTCTTCTATGGTTCAAATTTGCTTTTTCTTTTTCTTTGTTTAGAGCCTGACAATGTTCTCCTTCAGAAAAAGGCCCTTCGAGCTAATCAAAGGTTAGGGGAGCATTTTTATTTACAGAAAATTAAAATTCCACCCACTTCATTGAAAAAATTATGTGGCTACATTAAAGACTGATATTAAAAGAAAGATGAAAAAAAAGAAGAATAGAAGAGGAAGGTAATGGGGTTCAGTCATAATAAATGTTTCCGCAAGAAGAGGAAAGAGGCGTGTGAGATGTTACCATTAGCATCTGAAGGCCGAACAGGGTATTGATGCGTGAATTCTTAAATACTGTTTAGATTCCAAATTGTTGTTCATATTTCTTTCTTTTTCCCAGCCTCTAATCCCTTCTTCTTCAGCCCTTACTGGAAAAGTGTTGTGAACTCTTGTTTTGGTTTTGGGTATGAGTGTTTAGTGTTTGTATTAATTTGAGTGGGAGATGAAGAGTTTGATGAAGAACATGGGCTAAAAATAAAGGAGATGATGTGATTATTTATTTATTTTCAGAAACTCCAGATATTTGCTGCAAATTATATGACCTTATAAAACTTTGTACTGCTTGGTAGTTCTTTTCTCCTTCAGAGTCACAATATCACATTAATTACTAGAGGATACCGTTTAAATTTTGAAGGACGATTCAAAATGCGTTTGTCTTAACCAAGCTGTTTGACTGAGAAGTAGATGTGATCGATTAATTTTTATTTTACCCGCTATATGAATAACACCACAAAGACAACATCCTCCTTTTCTAGAGTAATTGTACTTTGGGGTATATTCTAAGAAAGTTAGTTTTGTTTCCAAGTTTCAAAAGAATCAACGAAACACTTAATTCTAAACGTCAATAACACAAAAGAATGATGGAAAACAGCAGGGAGAAATACTCTTAACTATGAAGTGAGGTGTGTATATGTAATTTTATACTGTTTTTCAGTGAATTTTTGCCTTAAATGTATTACATTTATTACTACCACGGTTCTGTTAAGCATAACATTATTAAACTGGGGAAGAATTGTCATTTTTCCAAAAACAGCTGCCCAAATTGTTTTTCACACGGTATGCAGTTTCCACATCGAACTTCATAGGCAGCAGCATTGCAGCTGAGAAGCTGAAAAGTTGCAGCTGCGCCAAACAGACCCTAGGAATAACTCTAATATAAAAAAGTTCCTCTAATAAGATCTCTAATTAAGTTGTTTAATATTAAGTTTCCTAATATACAAGCTTTCTAATATACACATTTCATATTTATTACTTTCCATAATACTCCTACTCAAACTGGAGCATAGATATTTATCATGCACAGCTTGTTATAAATTTAAGTGACCCTCGTTCCATTAAGAACCTTTGTGAAGATATCTCATAATTGTTCCCTAGTCTTCACAAAAGCTGTAAGAATTTGATTATGTTGACTCTTTTCATAAACAAAATGACAACCAATAACAAAGTGTTTAGTTCGTTCATGAAAGACAGGGTTTGAGGCAATACAGATTGCGGTTTTGCTATCAAACAATTTGCTAGAAGAACTGTCATCTTAAAACTCATTTCAGTCAAGAGTTGGGAGACCCACATCAATTCACTTGAAGCATATTTCATCGCTCAATACTTGGATTCACCACTGGACTGTGACACTACATTTTGTTTCTTACCCTTTCATGATACCAAATTACCACCAAAAAAGAACCAATATCCAGTAATGGATCTTCGATCAATCTTGAAACATACCTTATCTGCATTAAAAAAAACATCAAATATTTATATGCCTGTTATCCTGACATAAAATACCTTATCCACGAGCTCCCTTGAAACTACATAGAATTTATTTTAAAGCCGACCAATGAAGGATTATGGGGGAAGACATAAATTGATTTATAGTAATAAATGAGTACGCAATGTCAGTACGAGTTACAGAGATGTAGTTTAATTTTTCCACTAACTTCCTATATTACTTAGGATCATTAAAAGGCTATCCATCCTTGGTAAATTTTTAATTAGGAAGCATCAAAGTACCGCATAGTTTAACCTCTAATTTCTCAATTTATGCTAACAAATTCAATGCATATTTTCCTTGAGACAGAAAGAAACTCTTATTACTCCTTAATATTGCAACTCCTAGGAAGTACTTCAAGACACTCAGATCTTTAGTGTTGAACTAATTTTGATGAAATAATTTTAAAAAAAAAATTCCATACACATCACTTCCAGTAATAATAACATCAACATAAATCAACAAAAGAACGATTCCCGAAGCAAATTTATTATAGAATACAATATGATTACTTCTACATTTCTACATTATAACTCATCTACTGCTTGGTTAATTTTTTTAAGCCATGCTCGAGGGTGTTGCTTCAATACATATAAAGACTTCCGAATACGACAAACTTTCATTGACTCCCCATGAACAACAAACACACGAGGTTGCTTCATACATATCTCTCCTAAAATGTCACAACGAAGAAAAGCATTATTCACATCCAGTTAATGCATGGGCCAATAATAATTACAGCCAAGGATAGAAATAGGCGAACCAAAGTCAAAATAGCGACCGGAGAAAATGTGCAAGTAGTCGATCATATAGTTCGAGCATAGCCCTTAGCAACCAACTAAGCCTTGAGAAGAACTACAAATCCATCAAAATGAACTTAACTGCAAAGACCCATTTACAATCAACAGCCTTCATGCCATAAGATAGTTCAACTAGTTATGAAGTTCCATTTTCAGTTAAAACATTCATCTCATCAAGTCTCATTCCCCGCACCCAAAATAGGATAGGGCTAGCTAAACAAATCTTATAACCTTAACAAAGTCAAGAGAAGCAACAAACGAGCAAGAAGTAGAATATAACTGATTAAAGTTAACACAAGGAAATCATAAAGGCGTGTTGACAATTACCTCTCAAAGAGCAATTGGTAAATCAAGATCACTAGGGGGATGATTCATCGAGGAAGATGATACAGGTGCCAGACTAAGATCAGGGGAACGAGGTCTTCCTGAGTAGACATTTGTGACAAATGGCCTAGGTTGAGGCACTAGAGATAGAGTTGGAGTAGGAACTAAACTAAACTTATGATGTGATACATAAACAACTCATCAGAATCTTGTGAGAAGTTGGGCACAGATAAGCCACCAAAGATGGGGGTTTGTTCGTGAAAGATGATACTACTAGATCTCATGTATATGTTCAAGAGAGGGGAAGAACATTGATGTCATTTTTTGCATACGAGAATATCCTAGAAAGGCACACATTAGTGACTTGGGGTACAATTTAAAAATTTGTGAATAATTATCATGAATAAAACAAGCACATTCAAACATGTGTGGTTAAATAGAAAAGAGAGAATTATTTTAAAACAAAAATTAGTAGGATATTTAATTCTATAGAACAGTATAATGCATCTAATTGATCAAAAAAATGAAGTTAAGACCACATCAACCAAGAATTGTTTAGTCACATTTGTTTGGAACAAAAGGGCTCTAACAGTCTCAAGATGATCTATTTTTTTCTTTCAGCTACTCCATTTTAAGATTAAGTATCGACACAGGATGACTGGGGAAGTATCCTATTTTGCGTTATGTAAGTTTGCAATGGTGTAGAAAAATATTCTTTGGTATTATCACTTCTCAAGTTTTAATTTTGACCAAAAAATGATTGAAAATGTGACAGTAACCCAGTATGAGATTTTAAAAAGTAGAGCCAAGTCATATGAGAAAAATCATCCATAAAGTGACAATATCAAAATCCATTCGATAAAATAGGACAAGTTCTCCAATCATCATAATGAACTAACCCAAAATTGTGAATTACTCTTTTATTAACTCTAGAAGCTGAATACAATTAATGGTGTTCAACAAATTCACATGAGTCACAATCTAAAGATGATAATTGTTGAAATTAAAGGTATAGCACTTTAAGCATTGATAGAGATGGATGTCCTAATCGATAATGGGATTCAAAAGGATAAGGAGTTGAAACATACTATGGGTCGAGGTACCCCATTATCGACAACGTATAGCCCCCCTGATTCCCATCTTTTACCAATAATCTTCTCTGTCATAAGATCCCGAAATAGATAATGACCAAAAAAACATAAAATACAACAATTAAAAGCAAGTGTAATTTTGCGAATAGAAACAATATTATTAAAAGTGAATTGAGGAAAACTGGTGGCGCCAAAACTAAGAACATTAGAGGTAGATCAACTGTTAAAATGAAGGAAGAAATGTAGTTATAAAAGGTAGAAAATAATTTTGGATTACATCTCATGTAATTTGTAGCACCAAAATCAATGACACATTGTGTTGAAGAGAAAATTAGATAAGTATCATTGTTACCTGACTCAGCATGGGCAATGATATGTTTCCTGAAATTTGATGAACTTAACATATTCATCTGTAAAGATCGAGAATGTCTGGCTCTGAGAGCCTTCATAGTAGTGACCATTTGAGTCGACTGTGATTTAAAACACTTTTGGCTTTTTTGAAGAACTTCTGACACATTATATTTGTATGAAAATAGATAGTAATAGCACACTACCTTCGAGCCTTGATTTTTAAAATTTGGTATTTCATTATTGTACCAAGTAAATTAATGGAATTAGTTGATATTATGATTTATAGAAAGAAAACTATTTTATTTATTCAAGAAACCAAATGGGTTAGAGAAAAGGCTTAGGAGATTAATAGCTTAGGTATTAAATTTTAGTATTCAGATAAGAATCGCACCAAAAATGGTTTGTGTAATTACAGATAAGAGTTTGAAAGATAATATTATAAAATTAATAGAATTAAAGATAGAATTATAGCCCTTAAGATTATTATTGATATTAATATTTTTAATAGTATAAGTGCTTATGCCCCTCGATTAGGTTTACATATAGGTTCTAAAAAAAATTCTGGAATGACCTAAAATAACTAATACAAATGAAACCTCTTAAAGAAAGAATTTTTATTGGAGGAAATTTAAATGGACATGTAGGTGGAGTGGTAGAAGATTTTAGAAATATTCATTGTGACTGTGTGTTTGGACTGATTAATGAAGAAATTAGAATCATATTAGATTTTGGTTTAGCCTATGATTTCGTTATTGTTAATATTTTATTCAAGAAAAGAGATGAGCATATTATTACCTAAAAGAATATATCTAATAAAACACAAATTAATTATTTTCTTATGAGAGGAATAGATTGTTGAGAATGTAAAATATGTAAGAACATTCCAAATGAAATTTAAGTACTCAACATCGATTATTAGTTCTAGATTTTAAGATAAAATGTTGTAAATAAAGAATATTAGGAATCATTGTCATAGAATTAGAAGAGGGCACCTTAAATGCAGAAATAAAATTATTTTTATGAGTTAAAGTAATAAAACTATAAAACAAATGTCAAAAGATTTCAAAATTTCAAGATTTGAGATGTTCATGAAGAATATTAGGAATCATTATCATAGAATTAGATGAAGGCACCTTAAATGCAGAAATAAAATTATTTT
The DNA here is from genome assembly GCA_022702705.1 of Papilionanthe hookeriana x Papilionanthe teres. Taxonomy (NCBI): domain Eukaryota; kingdom Viridiplantae; phylum Streptophyta; class Magnoliopsida; order Asparagales; family Orchidaceae; genus Papilionanthe; species Papilionanthe hookeriana x Papilionanthe teres. The sequence goes on along the minus strand of CM040425.1, from coordinate 74,114,832 downwards.
TATGAGTTAAAGTAACAAAACTATAAAACAAATGTCAAAAGATTTCAAGATTTGAGATGTTCAAGAAGAAGCAAACTCTACTTGAGATAAAATAACAAACACTATTAAACAAATGACAAAAGATGAATTTGGAGAATCAAAAGCAAAAAAATTTATAAATAAAAATAGTAGTGGTGGATTAATAATGTGCAAGAAAAAATAAAATATATAAATTTATGTTATAAAAACTAGTTTAAATATAAAATGATACGTAGAGAGTCTAAGAAAACAATCTTTGAAGCTAAAAATTTTGCTTTTGGTGATCTTTATGATATATTTGATACTAAAGAGGGTGAAAAATATATTGTATAAGACAGCCAAATAAAAAAAAAGTAAAGATTTAACTCAAGTAAAAATACACCAACGATGAAAATCAAAAAGTGATTTTCTTAGACAAAATATTCAACATAGTTGGGTGAGTTATTTTGATAAAATATTCAATGAAGTTTCTGAAAATTCAATAGACCTAAGTGATCTTGATATCATTAATAAAAATAAAATGTTTAATTTTTACAGTTGCATTAGTAAAAAAGAAGTTAAGGAGACTTTAAAGAAAACAAATGGTTGAAAATCAATACGAAATCATGATATCCGAAGTGTGGAAATATTTAGAAGATTCGAGAGTTTCTTGGCTCACTGCTATTTAATATTATTTTAAAAACTATAAAAATGCATGAGTGGAGGAAGAATATTTTGGCCCCCATATGCAAATTATAAAAAAAATAAGTTGATGTGTCATAATTAAAATTTATGGGAGAGGGTAATAGAACATAGCTTAAGACATATTACAAAAATTTCTCACAATCAGTTTGGATTTATGTCAGGTAGGTCTGCCATGGGAGCAATACATTTATTGAGAGGTTTGATGAAGAAGTACAGAGAGAATAAGAATGATCTACATATGATTTTTATTGATTTAGAAAAAGCTTATGATAAGGTTATAAGAGATATCATTTGGAAAGTATTAGAGAAGAAAGGTGTTGATATGACTTATATTCAAGTCACAAAAAATATGTATACTAGAGTTTTTACTTGAGTTTGAACAGAAAGGGGACTGACCAAATATTATTATTTCAATTGGATTACAGCAAGGATCGGCTTTAAGCCCATATATTTTTTATTTAGTTATGGATGCTCTTACTGGATATTTACAAGAGATGTACCTTAGTGTATGCTTTTCGCTAATGATATCCTTCTTGTGGATAAGAGTAGCAACAGAGCTCGGAAAAAACATGAACTATGGAGGTCTACTTTGAAATCTAAAGGCGTTCATTTGAGTAAAACTAAAACTGAAGACATTGAATGTAAATTTAGTTGTAGTAGCTCTACTGACAGAGTTGTAACTATGGGTCATAAAATTATTAGAAGTTGTGAAAACTTTAGATATCTTGGGTCTATCGTTCAAAAGTGATGATGATATAGTCAGGATGTTATTAGTAGAATTAAAATTGGTTGGTTAAAGTAGAGGAATGCGTCGGGCCTATTGTGTGACAGAAAAAGTATTGCTTAGACTGAAAGGAAAATTTTATAAGATGGTGGTGAAACTTGCAATGCTCTATGACGCAAAATGTTGGCCTTAAAAAGAGAAGCATAAAACTAAGTTAAGTGTTATCGAGATGAGAATGCTTAGGTGGATGAGTGGCTTCACTTAGAGATTAAATGCGAAAGGAATATATCCATGATAGGGTTGTTGTAGCTTCAGTGGCAGGCAAAAAAAGAGAGAGTCGTCTTGGATGGTTTGGTCACATTAAACGTTGGCCATTTGCTGATCTAATTACGAGAGTAGATGTTATAGATTCGACTTATGTTAAGAAAGACAAAGGTAGACCTAGAAATACTTGAGCATGTTGTATAAAAAATGATCTTAATTTATTAGAATTAAATGAAAATCTGACACTCAATAGGACGCAATAGAGAAAAAAGATTCATGTAATTGACCACACTACATAAAAGCTTGTTGTTGTGGTGGTGATCCACATTTGTAATTGTTTTGAGATTAAGGTTTACAGATGTTTGCATTCTTCTGACTAGTAAGAGTACTAGGTTGTACGGATGAGGCCTGAGAACTTGGAATCGTACACAGTACTCTAGTATAGGTGTCCCTTATAGTAGCATATCAAGTTAGACAAGATATATGATTTGACACTTTCATATTGAGAGTTGAGACCATATAGAAAACTCATAATAGTCATTTCTATTTGAGCCTGTTGAATCCGAACATCGATACTGGAGAGCAATAAGGCATTCAATTTGTCATAAACACGTTTAAAGTGCATCTAATAAGTATTAAGTTGATTGAACTTGTTGTTCAGTTTGTTGGAACTCTTTGCATGCATCGAAGATTTTAGAAATATTTTCTTTCTCAAAAAACATAAATCATAATTCATCCATTGCATCTTTAACACATTCACAATGGGTGATATGACTAGATTGCTCTGGTTCAATGAACTTCAATATTTTTATCAAAAATTGGGTATCAACCCTCATCCATTTAGAATAATTTGAATGTGTCTCAGCTCGAGATTATCAATAAGGTGACTCTCAAGAGATAAATTTGTTTTCCAAATCTTACAATTTTATTTTAGTAAAACTAATTGATGTCATTTAATTTTTTATTTATAATCTTAAAGACAGTGCTAAAATCAAACCCATCCAAGGTGCTTTTATTCACCAACCATAAGTAACGTCATTTAGTGTTGAAAGGCACATCGAAGTACCTATCAAAATACTAGGAGATAAAAAAACTTCACGAAAAAAAAATTCAACAACCACGAAAAGAGGAAAAAAACAACTGAATCGCCAAGCCAAAGAAGTCGAACGAGGAAGCCGAACGTAGAAGACGACAAAATCGACCAAAGCAGACAACTCGGATCGAAGCAGACAAAGTGGCCAAAACTTGATTAGGGCTTCATTGACGCCCTAACTTGCCGATGTCGGATGAAGACGCAGATGACAGCGATGAACGATGAAGCAGATGAAGACAATGAAGTGGATGCAGACAAAGAAGAGCGACGTGGACAACACCGTCGAAGCAGAGTGATGCGGACGACAAGCGGGTAAAAATGGAGATGACATTGTTGGGTGATGATGCAGATGTGGACGGCATTGTCGACATAAAGCAATGCAGAAGATGTCAGATGAAGGCACGAATGATGTCGTTGGGTGATGACGTCAAGTCTAGCTATCCTGATGACCCAAACATCTTCAACAAAGGATAAAGACTGGAATAATTAGATGTGTCTCTAATACCATGTTACGAAAAACTTGCTCTTGTTTTATTCCCAATCAAATATATATATTACAAAATTATACACACTCCCAACTCTCAAGATTAGAAATAACATCAACATAAAAAGGATCCTCTAATTAGATCTCTAATTAGGTTGTCTAGTATCAAGTTTCTTGATCTACAAGGTTCAGATTTATTACTTCCATGAGAGTAAAGAATGCCACCCTACTTATGGCCCCTAAAAAAAATGCAAGCACAATCAAGCCACACTAGCCTAAACGTGATAACAAGGTCCAATAGGTCAATGTATGTTTTACAATGGTTAAAAAAAAAAAACTAAACATATAAAAGAGATCTAGTGCGAACTTCAATCAAAACTTCCATGGAATAACACAAATCTGCATATCAAAATCAATCCAAACATCATCAAACAAACAATAAACCTCTGGGAAAAAAATAATACAAGCGCAAAACTATAAAAAAAAGAAATAAGGAAATTTTGCACCTTCTTAACAGCATTTCACAAACAAATTAATACAGGCTCTTTCACTCAATCAAGTTAATATTCCATCTCATCGCTCCTTTGTGCTTTGAAACTAATTCAAACAAAATTTGAAAAGAAATTGATCAGGTGCTCTTTTGAATATTCCATCTCATCACTCCTTTGTGCTTTCAATTACCATCAAATTTTCTTCCAAACACGCAGCCAGGAAATTATAAATTATAAAGAGCTGATGGAACCCTTATGAGTATTGTTGAAAAGGGATCAATTAAACTAACACTTTCCCTTACATTGTTATTTTTTCTCCGAGTGTGAAAACTAATCATGAACATATTATCTATTCAAAAGCTTACATTTCACCTGAAGTGTGTCATACTAGTTTATCCTACTCATTGTTTATTTTAGAACTCAACCATAAGGAAGACAATTGGAGATTCTAAGGGCAGAAGACTATTATTGATATCGGAGTTAACCCAAATAATAATAAGCAAACAAATATTATTACTGAAAAGCCAAAAGGTAATTACAACCAACAAACTGAAATGGGAAATAATGAAAACACAAAATCCAAACGCACATCTAATGGTGGTGGTCAGTAACGAGGAATGGAAGGCGCATTAAGGGACTGGAATAATGGTAGGGGTGTTATTCGGTAGCACTAGCAATAGCAAGGTAGGTGCAGGGCTGCGGTCCAGGAATGGCAGCGAGTCCGCAGCAGCTGGACAGCAAGATAGCAGCGGCAAAACAGCAGCAGTTGTTCTTTGGGGACAGCAACAAGATGGAGCACAGGTTCTGGGGGAGTGGCAGCAAAAAGAAAAGGGAGGAGGGATACTTTTGGAAGGCGGCAGTGGGTGGAATGTGGGTCTGGAAGGCGGCGACAGAGTGGGAGGCCGATCTGGAAGGAGAAGCAAAGTGGACTGCAGAAGAACAGCTATGACAGGTTTCGGCGGTTGCAGCAGGGCAAGAGGACGGCAGTAGCAATAAGAAGGATGCAGGGGAGGGGTAGAAGAATGGAATAGTCACCGCTTCGAGAGGTGGAAAAAGCCGAAACATCACTCAACCCTTGAATATAGCCCTAGAAGGGAAAGCTTGAGATTTCGATGGCTATATGGACAAAATACACACAAAAACTGAAAACCTAAAACACAAAAGGCAAAGATATAAATCCGAGATAACTAGGATTGGATCCCTCTGCTAAAAGGAGGTGCGAAGCCAATGTAGAAGAGTCGGTCGGCTCTCCAAGCATGGACCAATTTGATCCAAGCGTCTGGAATGCAGGGGATTCCTGCACCCCTAACGCCCCGCGTCAATTATCTAGACACATGCAATAGTAGTCATATTCTACCTCATTTCTCTCAAATTTTAGATACTAGAACCACACAATTTTGGCTACATTACATTTGGATGGGTCACACATCTTTATGTATTAAAATACATGTTTCCTAAATTATTTACTAAAATTAAAATTAAAAAATTTCTATAGTGCATAGCACCAAATGGCCAAAAAAACAGAGTTTCCTACTCCTTAAACTACTAAGAAAAACATCAATACATTTTTCCCTAATTCGAGTTGACGTCTAGAGACCACCTCACACCCCTAAAATTAAAGAGGTTGGATGGCTTGTTAAATTCAAAAATTGTAGTTCTCACACAACTTGTTTAGTTCATGAAATATAAATCCGATGCGAGTACAATACTTTCCATATTCCATATAAAGATCCTTACCTAATTTAACACTGATATTAAACAAAGAAAGTTTCATAATGAGAAAGAAAATTTTAATCAAATCTTAGCTCTTTCCTCCACAAAAATGGCACCATTCATGATTGTTCTTGTGTTGATATCCCACGACAAATAAAATCATAGAAAGAAAAAATTATAATCTCCTTAAACCACTTGGTCTTGCTCTGTGAAAGTAATCTTAAAGAATGTATTGTTGGAAAGCTACCTTAGCTAATATATTTCAAATAAATTGCCATGTAAATAGAATTTACAAAATAAAATACCTATTGAAACTCTGAAAAACTTTTTTTAAAGCATAAAGCACTCAATGCTTCCACTAAAAACCATTGGTAATATTACTTATGTCCAATACCATCAAAATGCTAAACTTGATCCAACAGCCATAAAATTCAACTTCTTAAGAAACTTGTCTACCCAAAAAAAAGGTATTTAGCATGATAATGTTCCAAGAAAACTATCTCTCCGGATATCACCTTTGCCAAAATTCAAGGTTTCTAAGACCAAGATTGCTTTCACAAGAAGCCTTCGTATGAAGGAAATATTATTTTCAAAAAAGTTATACTTCCAGCTACGGAACCAACCAACAGCGTCTCAAGCAATCTTGATACTTCTCTACAAATAGAAGTAAGCACCACAAACATCAATTTCAACAAAACCTTACCTAATGAACATAAATCAATTCAATAAGAAAACTTTATAAAAATAGAAAGGACAAATACTAAATCAAAGCAGGCTTAGCTATCTGAATCCGTACAAGATCAAAAATCATGCAGTGAAGGTACGATTCCTACTCCTTAAACACAAACCCGCCAAAATAGCATCCCTGTTTGCATTAAAAAAAGAAACACAAACATGCAACCAACATCTAATAACCAACTTTGTTTCATTTTTCAATATGTCCTCCTACAAAATATTTCTCACTAAGATAAAAAAGGGGCATTTACATACCTACCACCCAAATCCTATGTATTTACATATCTAATACCTAAGCTTTACTTTCTACATTAATACGACCCAAATCATTTATAGAAGGACTAAAATACCACGGTTTAACATTTTAAAAAATGAAATACACCTTTCCATGAATAAGTAAGGTGGCATGTATGTAAAAATTGATGTTTAAGTGTTGAACATGTAAATATATAGAAATTGAATGGTATATATGTAATATTTTCTAAATAATATCAAAATTCCAATAACTATCCAATAAACATTTAAGAATAAATTAAAAAAAAAACATGATTAAAAAATATGAGCCCTAAAAAGATAATGAACTATGGAAGATGAAAAAATTACTATCAAAAACAAAAACCTTTATCCCACTAAGTGGGGTCGGCTACATGAATCCTTTTTCTCCATTGTGTCCTATTTAGTGTCATATTTTCATTTAATTTTAATAAATTAAGATCTTTTTTATACAATATGCCCAAGTCTTCCTAGGACTACCTCTGCCTTTCTTAACATAAGTCAAATCTACTCTCCTAATTGAATCATCAGATGGTCGACGTTTAATGCGACCAAACCATCTAAGACGACTCTCTCTAATTTTGTCCATCACTGGAGCTATGCTAACCCTATCACGGATATATTCATTTCGCATTTTGTCTATAAGTGTAAAGTCGCTCCTCCACCTCATCATTCTCATCTCAGCAACACTTAATTTAGTTTTATGCTTCTTTTTTAAAGGCCAACATTCAGCGTCATAGAGCATTTGCAGGTTTCACCACCATCTTATAAAATTTTTCTTTCAATCTAAACGGTACTTTTCTATCACACAATAGGCCTGAAGTATTCCTTCACTTCAACCAACCAACTTGAATTCTACTGATAACATCCCCATCTATATCACCATCACTTTGAATAATAGATCCGAGATATATAAATCGTTCACACCTTTTAATAATTTGATCACCCAAAGTTACACTTTTGTCACTAGAGCTACTACCACTAAAATTACATTCCAAGTATTTAGTTTTAGTTCTACTCAAAAGAAGGCCATTAGACTCTAATGTAGACCTCCATAATTCAAGTTTTTAATGAGCTATTTCTCTCGTCTTATCCAAAAAAGGATATCATTAGCAAAAAATATACACAAAGGTGCATCCTCTTGTGAAATTACTAAAAGAAAATGAAATTGGAAATAAGTGGACATAATCGGTGAAATACAAATGCAAATAAGACACTTGAAGGGTATAAAGCTAGACGCATGTCAAAAGTTTATACCCAAACATCTTAAAGCGAAAATAGAGAAACATATGCACCAGTCACAAAGTTAAAGACCATCTGGATGCTTCTAGCTTTTACGGCCACCAACAGCTAGTCCTCACAACATTTGGATGAAAGAAAATGCAGTCCTTTATACAGAAATAGGAAAATCTCATATGGCAACCCATCGAGATTCAATCAATGGGCTCAACAAAAAAAATATAACAAACCAGCAGCATAATTTGGGAAATTCACAGACTTGGAATCACATTTCTATTAATAAAGAAATCCAGGAAAGGCAAATTGCAATCATCATAACGTATATGAATGACATGGTTGTAACAAGAGATAATTTCAAAGTAATACAAAAAGGTAAAAGATTAGATTATCCGATGAATTTGAAGTAAAAGACCTAAGAAAACTGGTATTTTCTTATAATTGAAGTTGTCTGCCCAAGCATTGGAATATTCATCCTTCCACAAAAAATAAATCATAGATCTACTAAATAAAACGGTTATGATGGAATGTAAGCCCTCAGTTATTCCAATTGAATATTGCCACAAAGTTGGAGAAGCGAGCAATAGCCCAAAGTTGACAATGGAGATATCAAAGATTAATTGAGAAGCTTGCATTTCTTCCCCATACAAGAACAAACATAGCTAATGATGTAAATGCTCTAATTTCATTCATGGATAATCATAAGAAATTTTTTTCTGAATTCAACAAGCAAAACTCTTTAATGCCTAAAAGTAGCACCCAAAAAGAAAAAAAAAATTCTTATTATAAAAAAAGAAAACCACGCTTAAAAGCATACACATATGTTGATTGGGATCACTCATGGATAAATCTACTGCTACTGATTGACTTTCATAGGTGAAAATCTGATCGCTTGAAGAAGCAAGAAGTAATTATAAATCACTAGATCTAGCACCAAAAGCAAAACTTCAGACAAAGGCACAAAACTTCTATTAACTATTATGAATCAAAATTATCTTGAATAAGTTATGAATAATATGCAAATATACTATGAAATTATACTGTAACAACAAATGAAACATCACTATCGTAAACAATTTAATCCAATGTGACCGAATGGTCCAGATCAAATACAAAGAAATTGATTGACACTTTATAAAAACAAAAAAAAACAAAAAATAGAAAGTAGATGCATATGTCTAAACACCAGCAGTTGACCACCATCCTAACGAAAGGACAACCAAACTTTACATACCTCTAAATTAGCCATAGAGATTAAATACTTTACATCTTGAGGAGAAGTGGGTTTTAGAGGCTAATTTAGCAATTTATGAACAAAACTAGCAGTCCATCATTCTGGTCATGTTGGTAATTTATGAGCCTCTTCAAGGTTCCAAAGCTCTCAGTTTTTTAGAAAAATAAATATGTTCAAGCTAGAGAATAACTTCCTTGACTCCAATGTAATTGATAGTTTTTATACATAGAAGTTACCGAAAGTAGAATCCAATTGTATAAATAAATATGAAAGACCACTAAGAAAATAAATAGAGAATTTAAATAGGTTCTCTTTTCACACACGTTAACAAGTATCATTGAAACAATTATTAGCAAACTTAAAAAATATTAACTATCAAAAACAACAATTTTTAAGTCCACTTCACTTAGAATTGTAGCACATAATACATTTAAGAAAAAGGAAAAATAAGAAACGTGACTGAAATCATCAAAGTAAAGAAACAAACCATTTCTAGAACCTCTCCAATTGTGTTAATATGCTCCCCTGCATGTAAGAGATGATCGTTAATAAACCAATAATATTAAAAACATGTAACAATGTTAAAACAGCCATGGCACAAAATTAGCATCTACGATATGAATTAAATAGGCAATAACAGATAACATGATAGAAAAAACAACTCATCTAATCACAGTGCAATGGAAGTTCCTATTTCATTAGTGCATGGGTGCTGCTTTTGAGAGTTTTACCACAGCCATGTTTATTTAATATCATTGAGATAGCAAAATTATCTAGAAAATAATATTATTTCACAATAGTTATAAATCAAATGCAACATGCTTGTTTTGAAGCCATCTTAATTAAATATTTTAATAACAGTTAACATAATAATTATCATTATGATATTACTTTTTGTGTTATATGGTTATTAAATTGCATGAATTATGCATTCAAGATATAAATAAAATAGAATTAAAATGTCTTTCAAAAGTATGATGTTAAAGATAACATCAAACCAAACAGCAGCATCTGACATTTACATAACATTTCAAGTAAACAATCATTGTTTAAAGAACAACAAAATGCAACATCCATAAAGGCCTCAATAAAGTATACATTTTCACCATTGTGATGTCAACATTGATTAATTAACAGCTCAATCAACTTTGATTTGTAGCTTTCAACCTTGAAATGGTTAAATTTTCGAGTAAGAAATCGCGATATGCATAAACATAATGTCCAATGGTAATCAATGGCAATTGGCTACAAATAAATATTCACGATACCGATAAACTATAACCCAAATTTGTCAATAAATTTTGACATTTATATAATTTCATCTATGGATCCAGCCTTAGGAACTATTCAATAAGGAATTTCTTCGTATTTAATTACAAATAATTGTTGCGATGGCAATGTTGTCCTATCTTCATAATGATATACCATAAGAATATCTTGATTATAATGATGTACCATAATACAGGAATAACTTCATGATGATGATGATCTATAATGTAGAAATCCATTCAAGAAGATGATATTTTTGGAGTATTTTCAAAGTAAAGTTTCTCTTTTAAATAAAAGAAACTAGAAAAGTAACCGGAAGAAAGTGGTCCCGATAGAGATTCTAATGTTTCTCATCCCTAATTCTCACTTTCAATCTGTGTTGAAATAAAAGTGGTCTGGGGCTAAATCCCATTTTCCAAACTAAACACTAACGTAAAAGCAATGGAAATAAAACAAAATTGCATTACCGCATTTCTCAGCGCCACTAAATGCATGACAATCAAGAACCCCAAAAGAAAACAATATTAAATCTACTAATCGAGACAAAAAATCACAAATCCTAATCTCATCAGACCAAAAAACCTACATGTGAAAAGAAAGAACCAACCTGGAGGAGCGGCGAGGTCCTCGCCAAAGACAGATAAAAGGCGAGAGGCACTCTTGACAATAACCCGAGATGCAGGATCAACAAGTTTTGAAAACCACCTGCTTCCTCCAGCCTCAGACTCCGGCCGTGGCCCATGGTTTCCACTTAACTCCAACGGCGGCCTTTCGTACGGAGTGGACGGAACCCGCCGCAGCGGCCGCCTACGAAGCTTGCCACCGGTTCCGCCTTCGTCATCGGTAGTTTCCATGGCCGTAACTAAGAAGGAATAGGGGGGCGCAGGTAGAGAAGGAAAACAAACAAAATCAACAGGGAGGAAACGAGAGGATTTGGGGGTTTAATACAATGGACGGCCTAAACACCGAAAGCAGGGGGAAGCGAATCGGAGCTTATCCTGACGCACTGCCTAAGCTATTTTAGGAAATCGCGAGAAAGAACGCTGGGCTGAAATTTTTGGAAAAACATAAAATAAAGGTAAATTTTGAATATAATTTAAGTAATTTTATGTGTATATATGTTTGATTAAAATTTAATTTTTGAATTGACTATGAATAAATTTAAGAAAAAATTACTCGGAAATTATTGATTTAGATTTAATTATATTTGATTTTGAGTGGAAGCTAATGTTTGGATTTTAATCATTTGGAGCATCATTTATGACTTATTTGAACTCTCCTTCATTGTCAATATACATCATTCAAATTTTCATGGACTTCTCCATCAATGGATACTCAGTTGACCTCGCATGTTTAGATAAGCTGAGTGAAAAAATAGAAAAGAATTGGATTTCAAATGTTTTGAGAAAAAGTTTAAAAAAATGATGAATTTAAATTTATCTCTTGGACCGTGCTTAAAGAATAGAATATTTAACCGAGAAAAAATTTTTGAGAGAGGGAGAGAAAAAGAGACAGAATAATAAGAGTAAGACTTTAGCCCGGATAAGATGTTCTTGGGGCCGATGATCAATTTATTCCATTAAAAAAAACATGTTAGAAAGTGGAGAGATCCAAAAGTTTTTCATATACATTTAGCTCCCATATTTATAGAAGATGGGAGGGGCGAAAAATATTAAAATTACATATTTAGCCTTGTTTTAAATAGAAGAGCAGAGGACATTCTAATCCATTTTATTATGACCTTTAATTATTTTGAGATCCGTACATATCATTTTTTAGTGTACATATCAAGTTCTTCAAATTTATTGCTCTTTGATAGCGACAATAGCAATAAGGACAATAAAATTTATAAATCAAATAAGTTGTGACCGCATAATTTGCTAATTACACTCTCTGTTAGGCGATTTTTCGCATTTGATTATATATCTTTATCTTCATTTGTTGAAGTTGTCATTCTACAGTTTTTATGTCAGGTTCTGATGGCCAATCGGAGAAAAAGTCGGCCATCGGAGGAAAGTTTAGTCGTGAGAGGAAAATTTGGTCGACGGAGAGAAAGTCGGTTGTCAGAGGTAAAGTCAGCCAACCAAGGGTGGCTAATAGATTGGAGCAGATGACATGTGAGATTCTGACTGTGGTTCCTTTAGTCTGACGAGTATAGTGACACTTTCAGTCTTTACATGAAGCTTTGAAATTTTTCTTTTTTTGGAGGAGAAGCTTCAGTAAGAATGGGAAATACATGGTACATAAAAAAGATATTCTTTCCTTAAACCCTAGCATTACTTAGTTTTTTAACAACCCCTTTGTTGGTCTATGATGAGTAGATTTTCTTTTGAAAATTACTAGTTAAGTATTTAGGTTTTTTGATATATTGTTTGTTTTCTCAAGTTCAACCCTTAGTGTAGCTTTTCACTGTTGGGTGGTGAGTCATCTCAAGGGTCGAAGGTGATCAACGTATACTCCTTGCAAAGCTTGTCACCGTTGGTGCCGATCGTCTCTGAAGTCGAAGGAGTTCGTCGTACACCCTTCGAGGAGTTTATCGCTATCAGGTGGCGAATCGTCTCTGGGGCCAAACAAGATCTTCGCACACCCCTCATGGAGCTTGTCAATGTATTGTGGCTTGTCGCTGCATCGGATACGACCGTCGTACACCCCTAATGGAGCTTGTCGATATTGGGTGGCAAGTCGTTTCTAGAGCCAAAGACGTTCTTCATACACCCCTCGCGAAGTTGTTAATCTCGGGTGGCAAATTGTATTTGTTGCCGAAGATATTCGTCGTACACCCCTCACAGAGTTATCGCTGTCAGGTGACAAATCTTCTATGGTGTTAAAGATGTAAGTTGTGTCCCTCTCGTGAAGCTTGTCATTGCCGAGTGACGAATTATCTTTGGTGTCGAAGATGATCGCCGTATTCTCCTCACCGAACTTGTCGTTGCCGGGTGACGAATCATGTCAAGATATTTGTTACCGATCTGTGTATATGATGTCGATGTCGGTTGTGCTATTTGGGTTTGACTTCCCCAAATATCGGGCATATTTTGGAATGCTTAAACTCATTTGAGCCCATTGACCTTTACCCTTCACATTGAAATACCAAAAATGATAATAATGTAAAGAGTAATGAGTATTGGATGTGTTATAAAATTATATATATAAGAAAGATACATTTGGAATCTCATATAGCCATAAAATTTATAATAAATGTTATTTATAAATATATTACTGCTGGCTATAGGTGACTAGTGTTGCCACGCTGAAGCGAACGTGGGGTAATAAGTAATGTTAGCGACGCAAACGTGGGGCCGTAGGGTAATAGGTAATATTAGCGACGCGAACGCGGGGCCGCGGGGTGGATTTTGCGGCCCGCTTTCTGCCAAATAAGCTGCCCCAAATGGACCCTGATTTGCTGCAAAATACATTTGAGTGGTAGGCATTAAGGCATGTAAATATTTCCTTGATTTGACTTTCCCTCGTGGTTTCGGGTAGGAGCGAGTGGATGGACCAGACGGTGAGGTCGGTCGGCTGGTGAGGTCGGCCAGCCGGTGAAGCTGGGCTAGTGTCCGTCGTCTGGTTCCGTGAAACAGAGGGGATGAGCGGGCTGGAGAGTTGAATCCCTGATCATTCCTCTCCAATTACCATTTGTTGATATCCTTTCTTGCAGCTTCTCAGCATAATGATATATCCGACGGCTACAAAGGCGATGTGGATTCTCAAATGAAAGAACTACTCCTTTCCTTACGATGTTTCGAAGAAAGGTTGAGTTTTCTCGGAGGTCATTTCTCTGCAGGTCACCATTCATAAGGGAAGCCAAGCGAAATCCTATGCGGATCTGTTACAGGTTGCTACAGACATATCTTTTGTGAGCTGAGGGAGGATGAGCATCGACAGATCATTTCAACCCAAGCATTCCAATGCTTCAGATGGGCTTGAGCTTGACCACCATAGTTATGATTTTGTTCGAATTCCAATTCCCTTTGTTGATTCATACTCCTTCAGACTTGAGTTCTCTTTTATTTCTGGGGCAAACAATCCTAACACTTTAGCCTTCCCAAAAAGCATGACATCATCAGGGTGGTATAGAGATTGAGATGAAGAGATTGAGGTTGGAGTTGAGGCAAATCATGGACATGCATAATACTGCCTGTAAAGAAGCACTCGTCTCAAAGCAGAAGGTGAGCATCTCCTACGATGTCTATGGAGTGGGTAAGCATCCCCTTCTCTGATGCCCTCTTCTTCCAAGCTCTCGAACTTCGTTGATGGAAGATAGAAGAAAGGCATAAGCTTGAAGAAACTCGTCTTGCAGGGGAGACGCTCCATGGCTCTTATAGCGAAAGAGAAGCAAAAGTGCAAAGTGGTCATGGAAGTTGTTGAGTCACAACAAAGGATAACAGAGTTGGAAGCTCATAGGAGAAGATATGTAGAGATGTAGGCTTTCAGAAAAAGTGGAGCAGAGGAAAGCCACACAATGCTTTTTCTCCTGTTAGGTACAGAAGAAACTCAATAGATGAGGATTAGACAACATAGAAGAAAATATGAGCTTTGAGTCCATACTTTAACCCAATATGTGAGGTGTCGATTAGGTTGCTGCAGAAGCTTCGCTTGAATCCTACGGACTTCCTCTAAGCGTTTGATTCCTCTGAGGTAAGGTCTAGGTATGAGATAGACCAAAAGTGGCTTGGGGTTGGTCTAGGGTTAGATTTGGGAGGTTGTTCTAGTGCATGTTGAGGCTTTTGGGACAGTTGGTATGGAGTTTTGAGCGAGTTTATGGAGTAGTCGTGAATGTCCTATTTTTCAGTAGAGGAATTAAGGTTTCTCTGTCAAATGTGGACAGGCTTTGTGTGATGGAAAAGATTTGGCAATGTTGTGTGGAGAAAAAAAAAACTCTATGGCTCTCTCTAGAATGAACTCTTTTGGGATGATTGTCATTTTCTCTTATATTAGATCTTCCAAAAGTGTCGTTTTAGGGCAAATATGGAGAGGAGCCACTCCCAATAAATGCACAACTTAATTAGAAAGTTATAATACCTCATTAATCTCAGTTATAGCCTAGATCATATGAAGTTAATTTGAATTACCGTGGTCGTAGTGTTATTGGGGGTTGTATTGTGGTGTTATTATAGTTCCGCGACCACGACATCAAGTTTGTGTTATTGAAGGCTTTATTACGGTGTTATTGAGGTGTTATTGTCGAGGAATTAAGAAAAAACGATTTTATTTGGTGCGACTTTTTAAATTTGCAAAAATTAATGAACTCAAATTTAGATATATATATTGATTTAAATGATAATGAGTCACACAATTAACGCAAGTATATGTATCACTCGAGTAATACAAGACTCTAGTAGAGTCGTGGAATGTCGATCCCACAGGGAGGCTTTACTTTTATGGTGTAACACAGAAATCTATTATCAAATCACAGCAAAATTGCAAGTGATTTAATTCTTGAAGTAAAGACAAACAGGTTCAGTTACTATATCTACCAAAGCACGTTCTAAACTCTAGCAAGTTAAACTAACGCAAGACTAAATTTATAATAAAGTTCATTTGTAATAAAGAGTCTTTCTCCTTTCTATTCATAATGTAATGATTATTGTGACACAGATCAGTGATGCAAATGTATTGTGCCAAATAGGAGCATTCTTATTTTTTACTTATATTTCAGTATATAAAGATCATTGGCTAATCCTAAGTTTAGTCCCCAAATCTGTGGTTAGGCTGAGAGGATATTGGCTCTCACTCATGAGCTCCCACCTCCCTTCACCTGAAGGCTAACTCTCGCTTTAGTTTCTAAACACTATGACCAAATTGAGGATTTCAGTCTGTCACTCTGAAATCTCCAATTTTACGCCCATCAAAGTATATTTCCCTATTTATTTGCACTCAACCCCCATGAACTTCACCATTCATGAAATTTGAATGTGACATTCACTTTTGTTATGGAACTCATACTCTTTTTGTAACATATGTTTTCCAACAAGTTTTAACAATTCAATTGGCTAGATCAAAAAGTAAATGAAGTTCTAAATGAAAATGTCATCACAAATTATTCATAATAAATCGACACATCATTTCTATTTCACAACTTCAACACATCACATGAAAAATAAAAAGACAAAGAATTTTACTCAAGACTCATGAGGAAAAGATGACAAAACATGGATTTCATATATAAAAACAACGACATACAAATAGAGTAAAGTAAAGACTGCTTATCTCAAACTCTTCCCCAAACAAATCTCAAGAAATTCCTTTGACTCCTCATCTTTCTTCACAACAACACACAATTTTCTCTTTGGAATAATAAGGAAGAAGAAATCTCTCACTTTCCCTCTCATCTCACACTCCTTAGAAAAGAAAAACACAAACCTAACTTCCTACACAAAATGGAAAGAACTCACTCTCTAAACTCTAAACTCTTCTCTTCCTTTCTTCTCCCCTTTGAAATGTGGCTCTAAAAGTGTTTAAATTCTGTCAAAGCTGAATTCCCAAGAGTTTCCTCAAGCAACCTTTCAAAATCCAGCCAAATACATTGAATCTAGTTTAAAATCGGGATAGGGCTCTGTCCGGCGCTAGTAGGAGCGTCATTTGGCGCATTATTCCTCCAAAATGTCGTAACTCTCTAGAAACTGGTGCTATCCGGCGCTGGTCACAGCGTTGTTCGACACTAGTTTGATAAAATGCACTTTTGTCCTTTTCCGCTCCAAATTTGCTCATTTTTGCTTCCTTTTGCTCCAAAGGCCTAAAATCATTGTACCTGCACGAAATCATCAAAAATATCTTCCTTTAAAGTGCAACATCATCAAAAACACGTATAAAATGGATAGTAAAAAACTATCAAATTTTCATTGGATCAAGATCCCCTAAACTTAACTATTACTTGTCCTTGAGTAATTATAGTTAATACATAAAATTATGATCCACTGCAATGAATTTTCTTTCTAGAATACCATAATTTTGATTTAGATAGTAAAATCTTCAGAAAGATATTTGAATAATTCAAGTAAATTTTACAGGTGTAAGAATATCTAGTAATCAAGTCTAAGAGTTCTAGCTTTCTATTCATTTCAAAAATGACTGTAGATTGTTCTATTAAGGATTACAAGAAAAGATGTTTATGAGAACACTATTAGTAAAGATGTTAATTCATACATATAAGTTCATGATAGTAATTAAGTTTTTTTTCTTTTAGGTAGGTCCAAGTGAAGCCAATTTTTGATTAGGCATCTCCTCATACTTCTTCTCACTTATCTTTTCTTTTCTTTTTCTTTTGTTTCTGATTTTTTTTTTCTTTTGCTTTTTTCTTTTCTATTCATTTTTTTTTATTTTTTTAAGTGGGGATTATTGTATCTGGATAGCCTTTTAATGATTTTGAACTTTACCCTTCTCACCCTAAATTTGAAACTTACCACATTCATTTATCTTATAGGCATTTTTTTAGCTTATTAATGATTCATCATAGTGTCTCAATCATTTCCTATCACATAAAATTTTATGATTCTTAATTTTTCAAACATACATTTTTTTCTTACTTTGAATAGTTGGCTATAGTCTTATACTTTTATACAAAATATTTTATATTACAAAATTACTTTTCATTACCAAACACTTTCATTCAATTTCATAAAATATTTAAATAAAATCAAAATACAGTTATCTGAAATTGAGCTATATTACAGGAAATCATGTTACAAATTTTTTAAAATAATTTTAAATGAGAACAATTAATAATTAATTCTTTTTATCTCTTCCCCCAAACTTAAATTTTTGAATATATTTTAGTTGGAAGAAAGAAAAAATCTAAATAAACTCATACCTCGATATGCTTGCTTTTCATACATTTGAGTTTCAGCAGGTTTTTCTTCATAAAGTATAACAGAAGACCTGAAATAATTAAGAAGCATTTCTATATACAAATATGGGTTAAAAGTTTATAAAGAAAAAGTTTAAACACATTAAACAGTGCACATAACATTAACATCCAATTGTTAATGGTACAAATTAAACTAGCAAAACAAACACATAAAAACTTCACTATCACATCACAAATCAACAACAAAGTCTACTACAAGTACATTTAACACACATATAACATCTCAAATACAAATCATAAGGAGTCTCAAGTACATCACAAATGCAAAACACAAATAAATCATAAAGTTCAATGAAAAATAAAAATAAAAATACACAAACCACCAATCTTCATCTTCTGCAGGAGCTCCACCATCATCAGGTTCTTCAGGCTGGTATGAAGTATACTCAGGGTAAGTAGGAAATACAGCATCAGTGTCTCCCCTGAAAAATCTCATCTGTGCGTCATGATAAGCTATCTCATATTCTCTCCACCGCACTTGATAATCATCATTATTTTTGTTCCTTACTTCCAGTCCCTTTACTATGATGTTTAACCTTTCCAATTGATCCGTAACATTATGTAGAGTGATCTACCTAAAAAAATACTCATTTTTATGCTTTATTTATGATTGAATTCTTAAGGAATTATGCTTTAATGAAATGTATTTTCATGTTTTTGGATGTAGATGATTAAAAAAAAATCCAAGAAAGAAAAAGAAGGAAAAAGGAGCAAAATGAAGCTTATGGAGCAAAATATTGGAATTATTGGTCCTCTCGATACAGACGCTGTTAAGATTTTTTGATGACTTTGGGCAGTTATTTTAACAGAGTTAAGCGGTTATTGGAGCTTCTAGAGGACTGGAAGTTACTCCTAATATATAGGACATGTGATACAATGCATTTGGACACAAGGAAAATGGTTTAAATCGCAAAGAGGTGTGATCCAAAGTGAAGAGGTGCGAAGACCTGGTCACGGGGTCCGACACCTAGGCGCCAGATCCCGGCGCCTAGGCGCGACAGTTACCTTCTAAAAGATGCATTGAATTTGGATGAATTTTGAAATGGTGTCTTAAGCAACCCCTGGTCAAATTCAGAGCTCTATAAATAAGAGCTCATTCTACAGAAAAATTCGCACCCCCACTCCCCTTAGGCACTCCATAGTCCCTAAGCACCTTCTCTCCCACCTCTAGTTTTATTTAGTCTCTTCCACACTTAGGGTGCCACTTTACTTTGTATTTAGTGAGTTTATTTTGAGTGTTTATTGTGTGTTGTTGTTGTTGGAGTCTTTCATCATTGCTTTGGAGTTAGTAGAAGTCAGTGGATCACTTGAAATAACACTTTAGATAAGTATTTGTACATTGGTTCAAAGTTTTATAAATATGTTTTGTTGTGTGATTTTAATGTGTTCTGAGTAGTTAGTTATCTTTCTCTTTTCAACTATGAAAATTTAATAAATTAATTAAATTTTGTAGGAGAATTAAATTTAAAATATTTAAAATATTGTGATGATATTAATACCCGATCTTAGTTTACTTTTTAAATTGGTCATTTAATTTTTTAAAACCTATTGAAGAATTTTGAGACCTATCCGGAGATAAATTCTTAACTAGTATATATCACATGAATTCTTGTGTAGTCGAAGGTTTTATGCGGGTTATTCAAGGTAACATGCAAATAAATAAGAAGATATTATTTATTGGGTGTAAAATTAATTAGTTTTTAGAGTGACAGATGAAATTCTAATAATTTTATTTATAGAAAGGGAACGGGTCACTGGTAGGGCCAACCATAGCCACCTTAGACATCTAGTAGTGCGAGCCTAGATTAACCCATTATACTAATAAAATATCCTGAACCGATCTATAGATTAGTCAATGTTCTTTGCACCTGGACCAAAGGATAAAGAATAGAAATGCTTCTATTTGACACAATATCATAATCTAAATTCCCTACAAAAGATAATTATTCTAAAAATCTTGGATTAGTTGAAAAGGAAAAAGTCATTTTTATACTTGCATTGAATTTTAATTACTGCTTACTTTACTTTATTACTGATTACTGCTTACTTACTTATAGTAAAAATTGTTGGTAAATTAAAATTGAAAATAATATATATATATTACTTTTAATTTGATAAATTCCAAAATATTTCTTAAATTTCTTACTTTTTATCAAAACATTTTCCATGTGGGATCGATAACCATGACTCCACTAGAGCCCTGTATTACTTGAACGATACGTATACTTGCGTTTAAAATTGTGACTTTTACAATAATTATAAAATTTAAATATAAATTCATAAGTAAAAGTAAACCTCACACATCAAGTTTTTGAAGTCATTTGCCAGGAATTAAATATTCTAAATAGTGGTATCAAATTCTTATATTTAAAAGTATATATA